>JAXCHB010000279.1:3042500-4242500 GCA_036926305.1 Uropetala carovei
GGAGGAGGGGGAAGGAAAGAGGACGGATAAGAGCGAATGGGATGTAGGGAAGAAGAATACGAAATGGAGGGAAAGAGAGGGAAGAGGAGTAAAGAAAGGAAAATAAACACGGAATGGAGGAAGGAAAGAGGGGATGGAAAATAATGGAAGCGAGAGAGTTTGGAAACTGTATGGAGGGAATGGGAAAGGAAGACTAAAAGAGCGGTATATGGAGATGGATAAACAAGTATTACTAGCAAGAAAGGAAAGGAAACTCCAGAAAATGATAAACAGACTGGTAGTAAAAGGTAGAAAAAATGGAATGGAAATAAACGCAGAAAAATACAAGTTAATGCGAGTATCGAGAATAGAAGAAAACTTGAACATAAGTAAAGTTAAGTATTGGTGGTAAGCCTTGAGAACAAGTTTCAAAATATAAATACGTGCATTGGAAGCGTCGTAATGAGATGTGCGATATGTATTAGTTCAATAAGAAATACAATGGCGGAAGAAGCCGATTCCGGAAGAATGAAACTCCTACTATAAAAGTAAAGGACTATATGCGTAAGAAGCTGATAAAACGTTATGCATGGAGTATGGCTTTTTGTGTAGCAGAAATACGGGGACTCGGAAAAATTATATTAATTATTTCGATAAGTTCGAAGGTATCTACTGATGTGATGAAAAAGGAGGAAATGGGAGAACAGAGAATGGACTATAAAGAAAGAAGAAAGCGAACCTGATCGGACATTAACTGAGGAAAGAGGGCACGATGAAAGCGGCGTTAGAAGGGGAAATTGGAAGGTTTCAGTTGATAAGACGACTTAAAAAAGGAAATACAACTACCAAGTCATGAAGAAGACTGCGGAGAATAGGAGTATACAGATGGACCAGGTTTAACCAAGAATAATCACGAAGCTGTCCACGGAGAGATTATCTATGATGATGATGAAGAGCCGGAGAGAGAGAAGACAAAGAAGGGAAGAGAGGTGGGAAGACTGAAAGGGAAGTGGGACAAGAGGAAATGAAGAGAAAGCGGCAAATGAAGAGAGGAGAGAAGCGAAGTGGTTAGAGGAAAGTTATGAAGAGGAAAAAGTGAGCTGGAAGACAAAGGAGGAAAGCGGAGAGTGGGAAAAAAAGGAGAAATAAGGATCGTTTTAGGAAAGGATAAACAAAAACATAGAATAGGAGATAGAAAGAAAGGATGGAGCAACAAAATATATGGGACGTTAAGAAAGGAGAATGTGTAAAAAGGCTCTCTCCATTACTCATTCCCCTTTCTTAATATCCAATATTTTTTGACAAATATATGTAAAAGAAAATCAGTGAAATGAGGTACCTAGAAGGAAATAGTTTTCGAGAAAAATGGAAGAGTAGAAAAAAAGGAGGAAAGAAGAAAATGGCGAGAAATGGGCGAAAGAATGATGAATAAAAGAACAAAAAAAGGAAAAAAAGAAAGGGAACGGAACGAAGAAACAAAAGAGGTGGGAAAAAGGAGGGAACGAAAAAGAGAATGGAGGAGAAGCAGAGGAAGAATAAAAGAGAACAGAGGAAAATAAATGGATGGAGAAAAAGGGAAAGTCAAGGAAATCACAGGAGTAGAAAGGAGGAAAAAGCGAAGAAAGAAAACGAGGAAACGGAGGAAGACGAAGGATAGAGGGAATATAGAAAGAGGATGGGGATAGTGAGTCAAACACTGGAGGAAAGCCAAAAGAGAAAGGGAGGGAGAAGATAGGTGGAAAATAAAGTCTAAAAGAGAAGGAAAGGAACTCGAAAGGCCGGAAGAGAAATGCCAAGTTAACGAGGGGTGGAGAATGCGAGTCGCTGGAATAGTTTGGAACAAAATGGATACAGGCGGAGAGTGATTGATTGGTTATTCCGAATTTTATTTTTTCGGTCTAGTCTAGGAATTATTCTCTCGGGATAGCGGAATGATTGAGACGGGTTGCTTGAGTTGCGCGCTATAAAATGAGAGTCCATAAGGAAGCCCACAGTAAACCGATCAGAAATTTTTATTGCTATCATAGCAACAATTTAAAACTTCCAAACACATACAAAACGCATTATTCTGCCGCACTTTCCGATCGATTTCTTCTAAATTTACTTAAAATAAGATTGGATTGGGTTCCTGCGAAGTGAAAATAGATAAATGCGTAAGAAAGTTATGAGGGCAGCGCATCCAAAATATGCCAAGTTTTAGCGAAAATATGAAATTATTGGCTCACAAGGACGCTTGCCAACTCTACGGGAATCAACGGTATTGGAATATACCTCTTGATTATAATAAAATTATTGGAATTTTGAAATTTCAGGAATATTTCACATACTAAGAATTTCAGAACTTCGTGATATTCCTCGAGCGTATTTGAATTTATAAATAAATTCGAATTTTTAAAATTTTTTGAATTTCAAAAATTCGAAGAACTCCAAAAATCCGAGGAATTCCAAAAATTCGAAAAATGAAAAAATATTCGAAGAATTCCAAAAATCCTAAATATGTAGGTATTCCAAATGTTCGAAAAATCCAAAAATTTTGAATAATTAAAAAATTCGAATAATTTCATAAATTTATAAAATTCCAAATATTCGAAAAATTCTAAATATTAGAAAAACTCCAACAACAAAAAAATTGAAATAACCCAAAAATTGTTCCCAAAGCTTCGATAAATTACAAAATAATCGAAGAATGCAAAAAATTCAAATCATTCGAAAAGTTACAAAATTTATAAAATCCAAGTATTCCATAAATTTAAAATACTCTAAAAGATTTAAAATTACCAAAAATTTTAAAAATTTCAAATATTCCAAAAGACAACTCCAAAAATACCCGCAAAATTCCGAAAGTATCTAAACTCAAAATTCCCGTTTTTTATTCTAAAAAATATAAAAAATCATAAATTTACAAAATTTAAGAATCTAAATAATAATAATAAATATGGCAAAATTCAAATTTTTTGAATGAAAATTTAATGAAATTCGGAAATTTGTAACAGTAATTCTAAAATTCTAAAATTTTAAAAAATCCGTAAAGCTATATAAATAAAAAATTGAAGATAAATTTAAGTAAATCACTCGAAATATTACATTAATGTCAAAATTTTCAAAAAAAAAATAATTCAAGTTTTCGCAAAAAAGCCAAAGTTAAAAAAATCGTAATTTCAAGAATAAAATAAATTCCGTTAATCAAGAAATTTTAAAATTCGTTTTTCTTTTCCAAGTCGACATATATCGTCACAATGCGTCTTCATTTCAATGAAATCGGTCAAATAGTTCATTTCTCGCAGTTTTTCTAATAATTTTCTATCCCATATTCTTTTATGGTAAATACCGCGATCATATTTCAGATACCTGCGGTATAAATACAAAGAAAATTTCTTTGTATTCCTCACATTTTTTTGGAATTTTTGCATTATAAATACTATCATCAATCTCGATTCTGCTCATATGAGGGAGACAGAGGAATTGTTATAAAAGTATGCAGAATAATTCAGGATGGATAAAATAAGTTATTCGTCAAATATATACTTCAATGATAAAAAAGATTTAAATGCGTGCAATTTAGGTACAACGCGAAAAGTATAATGATTCAACTATTTGTGAAATAAAAATCCTTCACTTTTGCTAATCCCTGAAACTAATAGATAAACGCTTAAGGATAATGGAAAAAATTAAATTAAAAATAATATGACTTGCGATAGCGAGCGAAATAACGAGAGTATCGACAGCCGAATATTAACAAAGGTAAATTTAAAAAAAAATCGCCGACGCCGCCGCGAAATTCCGATTCCGCTCTGCAGAAAAACAAAAAAAAACGATCGCTTTTCCGAATAAAAGAACTGCGTGGTAAAAAATCGAGGAAACCGCCTCTATCACTCTCGCTGTGTTTTGATCGCTTGAACGAAAAACGAAGGGCAGAGAGGAAGAGAGAGAGAGGAAGAGAGAGAGAGGAAGAGAGAGAGAGGAAGAGAGAGAGAGGAAGAGAGAGAGAGAGGAAGAGAGAGGAAGAGAGAGAGAGAGGCCAACCGCTGTACACACAGCGAGGCGACAAAACATTTTACCGCGGAAGCGACGAGTGAGTGTCTTTCGCTTCGAAAGACTAATTCACCGGCATCCCCTTCCCACATTCTCACTTCTAACCAACCAAACACCGACCCATCCCATCCTCTTACTCCAAAAACCGCGCCCGCACAGATTGTCCGGGATAGGCTTCAAAATTGCATCACCGTTCCCGTCAAAGCACGCAAAATATGCAGCGATTTTGATGCCCCCTCCCCATAAGGAACCATTTTTGCGTGACACAATGGATGCGTCGAAAATGTTATTGGTGCTTTGCGTTTAGCCGTGCAAAGTTTTTCAGAGTCAGAAGGGAGGTAGAGAGAGACGATTCGTTTTTGTTTTCCGCGTGTATCGTAATTTTCCGCGCAACTTTTCCCTCTCTCTCTCTCTTAGTAGCGCCGGAATAAAAGGGAGATATGATGAAAATTGAGATTCGTCTACTAAAAGGAAAATCTACGTTTACGGCGTTCGAAAAATCGCTCTCTTACACACACACACACACACACACATATATATACATATACATATATATATATATATATATATATATATAATCTTTCTCTCGTTTAGTATGATTGAAAGTAAAATCGAACATAAAACGCCACCGAAAGGAAAATTTAAAAAAAATAATAGACGCAACGGGAATCAAAACACATGCTCCAAATTAATTGGCTCCAAAATAATTATGTATTCCAGTTCGGACGTAATCCGTTTTTTAACTGACTCGATACATAATTATCGTGGCGAACGATTAAACGTGGTGGTCAATCTCGTTAATGCGATAGAAAAAATCGACAAAATATTATTCCAATTACGTAACGTGGTTCGAAGTGTGCGAATGAACAAAGGCGTAGCAAAATTGACGCGTTAGAAAGATTAAATTTTAAAATGAAATCGTTAAAAACATCTAGTTTTCCGCAAATTAATCCATCGGGACGATGCCCGAGATAGCACGATAATTAACGTATTCTTTCTATTTGATGAAGAGTTAATTTTAGTAGACACCCAGGTGCCACGAAATATATCTGAAAATCCCGTTGGTAAATTAAGCATCGCTCAAATTACCAGCCGGAATATTATAATAGAATAAACCACAAATAAAAGAAAGAATTCCCGCGATGTGACGGCGACCGCAGCTTATTCGCACCATAACAACAGTAATTACTCCTATAGGATGAAAAGAGATGAAGTAAATATGCGCTTCAAATAAAATGTTAACGGAAAGCGATTGAATAACTACGTTTCATGGAGAAATAAAATAAAATAACAGAAACCACAAAAAGCGCTTTACGTCGCTTCACAAATAAACTTGTGTATTAGTCTTCTACGTAACAAAATAGAAAAGGACATGCATTTTTCAGGACGTCGGATGAAATTCGATTCACAGATTGCCGAAAATGAAATGTAATTTGATTATAAAATAAAATTTTGATATTAAATAATCAAGGTTTAAATTGAATTTTCTTAACTAAGGACCAAATCAGTTTCTACATTTACTGAAGGGAATGCATTAACTTAAACTGAGGTAAAAATAACTTTTTTTAACTTCCCGTAATTTACAGAGCAACTACCTAGAAGAAAATATTCAACGGCTAAAGTTCCCAGGCCAAACAAGTCATATATAAATAAATTATGCTATATACGCAAATATGAGCAGTGACGTAACAATATGGCGGCGTGGCATTTGGCCCTGGGGACCTGCGAATTTTTTTGCCCGTATATAGAAAAATTAATATTTTTGAGCTATTTCTACTTTTTTATACTATTTTCTGAATGATTTTCCAGTTAGTCATTATTTTTGGAGTACAACTTTATAGGCTTTAGAGTGGGGTTTCAGTTTCAACTGAACATATATTTACTTGTTGGCTGAGGTAAGGGTAGAGGATCAAACAATAATATTTTTCCGCTGGCCCTTCTGCTTCTAGTTATGCCACTGAATATGGGTAGACTCTGTTATAATTAGAATGAGAAACATAGCAGCTAACACGGTATACATAGTAACGGTACTACTAACCCTCTTTCTTCGATACTATAGTGAAAATGAAGTGGTACACTTAAAAACAAACTGGACACCCGATGGTCTTCCCTGCATCTTACTATTCCTTTAGACAACCGCGCATTAACAAAAAAAACCGGTTTCCACCTTACATAAACTAGCTAACTAGAGTACTTTCTCCACAAAACAGTCCAGCAACCTTGAAAAAAAATCACAATCAAAATGACTGAATCAACATCACGCACAATTTCGTAAAGGTACGACCTGCTCGACTAAAAAAAGCTTATTTATCGTATGCGTCAATCTGAACCAAATGCAGCAGAGATGAGGTTATAAAACCTTTCGATGCCCTATCTAATGCGGATAACGTCACGAGGCTCGAGTGCATTTGCACCCGGGAGACACGCAAACACGACGAAAATAAGGCGTGAAAGGAGCGGTCTCGGATCAAACGCCTATCGTCGGATGCATCTGCCGTGGGGTGAACGGGTGGGCTTGGGGAGGGAGAGAGGCTGTGGGAGGGGGGAGGGAGGCGTGGGGGCGTGACCGCGGGAGCGCTTTCGACTCTGTCCACCGCTGTGACGAGAATGGGAGGGGGGCGGCGAACGCGGATGTGGCTTATGCGAGTCCAGGAGTTGGCCGTGCTCTGCTTTTGACAGCGGCGAAATGGACTCAGCGGGAATGTTTGGCGCCCTAAGGGGGTTTTAAATTGGACCAGAGGACTGCAGATGGACGAAGGAAACAGAGAGAAAGATGGAGGGAAAAATCAGATCAAACGAATTAACTTGTAGATAAAGATAAATCTACATACAAAATATAGGTTGAAATAATCAATGACCATTTCTACTAAGAAATCGCAAAAAAAGAACACTACTATCGCGTTTCGTTAATGTAACACAGCATTGTTTTAGGCTCATAATTTATGTAGCATGGACATCCTACAACATTTTTCCGGCATAAATACATTGTTAGTACACCAATCCTTTGCTTTGCACGGCACATACATTCCTGGAAAAGACCGAGCAATGTGAAAGTGAAGGAATTTAATTATATCATGCTCAATCCTTTATTTTAAACTTATTGAGTCGAAATGAAAAATTTTCTGAATTTTTAATGCCTGGATACCGTTCCGAAACAGTGCTTAAATGAAATTTATTGCAATGAAATTCTCTAGTACGATAACCGCGCAAAACCGAAAACGTCTGAAGTTAAACCGTGCAGAGTGGGGGACGGGTGCACAATGGCGATTCCGCTCTGATTACGATATTTTTCATCCACCGACTTTTTTCGTAAAAAATATATCCCTCTATCGTAAGATATTCAAAAGGAAAAATTTTGTAAACTTAAAATATAAACGAAAATGTTTCAGCTGACCTATTTGTCGAACAAATTGCAAACAACGAAAATTAAATGTGACCGTTACATCATTTTCTATTGTAGACATCTCCAACTCCAAATTTCATACGATGTACATAGCAATGAATATCAAAGATTACATTTCCATTCTATTCGACTGCGCTTGAACATGGAATACATCCACGTACACAGCAAAATACTTCCATACACACCGCTATTATTACCACACGAATTTAATCAGGAGGAAATTTCAGGACATTATGCAATAAAACGTCGATCAAAGAGTCCCACGCAGTTTCGTTTACGAGGGTTGATGTTACGCGTTAGTTAACGACCACCTTTTTCGCCTTTAAGCCGCGGATAAATTCGTGGGCGTGGTTTCCGTTAGCGATATAGCGCCCGCGTGTTTTCCGAAATGCGTCCACGGCACGCCACGCAGTCGGGCGGCGTGGGAAGTTATCGCCGTAATAAAATCTCTTCATCCTTTTAAGTGTTTCTTCCAAAGATTTATTTTCCGAAAACTTTTCCTCTTCTCCCTTTCTTCCTTCTAAGAACGACTCGCCCACAAAACCGCTCTGTCTCTCTCTCGTGACCTTATTCCACGTGCAGTATCCATGCACCTCGGAAGCGACCCTTAGAAAAGAGCCGAGAAACCTACGACGTAACGACGGAAGTTTCTATGGGCGACGGGAATTGGGAGTTTCGTGAGATGGAAGGTGTCTCGACACGAGGTTGAATTAGGTCATTCTTCTTTTATGCTTAGACGGAGGAAACAATTAATGTATCGTTCGTACCATTACATCGCATAAAATTATATTTTATGTCTTCATTTTAACTGAAGCTGCACTTAAAGTGCTCTTTTTTCCCCTTTTAATTTCGATCCCATGGACCAACACCATTAAAAGTTTTTCTTCGAGGGTTTAAAGCTTGCTTGCACAAACCCCGTATTTACCCGAATATATTATGTGAGGTTTTTTTTGTTTTTCTTTCAAAGGTTATGGATCGTCTTATCTTCTCGAATAAATAAATAGTCGCGGTGATTATGACTAACAATAAGTTTAGCATAATTTAAATCGCATTTGTTTTTGCTCTGCACATTGTGATGACAATTTTTACACATCTCAATAAAAAACAACTTTAAAATTTGGCTAATTTACATATTTACATGCTTAAGAATTCCTTTGGAACATTTTTCGTCCAAATGATATTATGTGAAGGGGAGGTGGGGGGAGGGGAGTCGTCCTATCTCTGAGATCATCTTAGTCGACATACGCGACATAAACACACACATAAAAGACACCCGATTGTTTATGGTAAGAGAGGCGAAGACAGGCGCGAATTATTGAAAACGCGAATCGCCCGCTAATACATTATTATAATGTAGAACGTAATGGCAATACATTAACGCCATTTAAGTACAAAGGCGCCTATAATTTTACTGCAACAAAACATTAAATTTAAGTATTTGGTGATCCTCTTTGTATATATATGGGTTCCCGCCTTTCGAGGAAAACTCAGAGCCGCCGTTTCCGGCCTACATATATCGCGAATGATCTGCAACAAAATTACCCGCCTGCGAATTCTCAGGACGCGCAAACACACGCGCATACAATGCAACATAATCGTATAACAGCCAGGAGATAACATACAGAATAGAAAGACGACGAAACCGATAATATCGAACATAGATTCCACGCATTCACCATTGCCTTCCACCATTCAAGCCACCTATATACTTCGTCGTGTGGGAATGGGCTGTCCCACCATTTCTGCAGCACAAAAGACCCCATCTATCCCTTACCAACCTCAGCCCACCCCTCTTCCCTTATTCTTCCCAATCTCTTCCCGCCAAACGGGACACTCTCACCACCCATCTCTCTCCCCGTCTCGTTCATCTTGCACGTACTTTGCACCCCTTTGACCCTCTCTGCCATATCTAACATTCTCCTTCATACCCTGTGTGCCTATCCACGCGTCGTCCTCTCCCATTGGAATCATACGCCGAGCAATCAATATTCGCATTATCTACGCGCGACGCCAGACCATCCCCCCCTCTCTCTCCCTCCCTCCCCCCCTATCTCTCTCCCTCCCCCCCTCTCTCTCCCCCCCTCTCCCTCCCCCCCTCTCTCTCCCCCCTCCCTCTCTCCTCTCCTCCCTCTCTAAAAATTCTCCCCCTCTATTATCGACGTGCTCCGCGACGCTCGGACGGACATATTGAATTATTCGGAAGAGAGCGCAATGGATAGGACGGGGAGAGAGGGGGGAGGAGGAGGGGTGGATGAAATCCGGGAGCGGTTCTCGGAGTCGAATTAACGCACCAATTTATTATTTCCGATAACGTTCATATCTCGTCGACGTCACGGAAGAGTGCGTCATGCGGGGATCGTTCATGAGGTCTTTGTTCAACTTAACAACTTTAACCAACTTGAAGGAGGCTCGACGAAAGAAGCAAATTGTAAACAATTTGAGGAAAATATTGCGGACCAAATTATATAAGGTGCTTATTTTCGCAAAAACTACGGTAAACGAATATAACCGTGTCCCGCAAAAAAAAAAAAAAAAAGGAACAAAAGTTTGAGAACAAAAAATTCTACGTTTTAAAATAAACTCCCACGAAATGGAACCCAGGCAGTAGAGTTTTGAACACCGATGCGACATACATTATGCAAGGGGCGGGGAACCCTTTCCAAATGGCGGGCCGGATAAGTGGTGGCGAATCCTTCAGGGGGCCGCAATGGAAGTCAATGTTTTGACGGGTTGGATTAGAGTTTAAATCGAAGTCACTGAGAGATTATAAGGTATCATATACGTGGAAATCAATTCTAAATTAGGTATTTAGGTTTGCATTTCAGTACCAAATGCTTTATTATCATTAATTGAATTTAAAAGTATGAGTTTGTGTGTTAAATATTTACGGATCTCCTTCTCATCACTGCTTCGCGGGCCACATAAAACGCTCTCGGGGACCGCATGCGGCCAGCGTTTCATCGATAAATTCTTCCCTGCTAAAACCATATTTGCTTTCTAGCGTTAATTTTTAAAGAGTTAATTAGCGAAGTTCTGACGTAGAAATCGATTGCTCCCCAGCTGATCCACCAAATAATTTACCATGTTTAGCCCTCGTATAGACCGACCTATCCTAAAAATATATTGGCTTCTCCAAATTGCAGGATGGATTCCAGAGATATTAACCGTACAAACGGAAGGACACCTAAACCGAACACATGAGTTTTAATTAAGGAAAAAAGCGTCACAAACCGACTATAAAAGAACATTCCGTGAAGAGTTCAAACGTCTAGTTAAAACAACACATATATCGTGAAACGCCATTACTTTCACATAGCATCCCATCCGAACCCGGAAAGCTAAAGAATCGAATACCGCGCCTCCACGTTGCGCGTGTTCCAGGATGAGCAACAAATAAAGCGGCCGTTTAAATTAAAGGGTTTCGTGTTTCCCTTTCGTTCTCCATAATCCCGCAACGGAACGACTACTGATGCGTATCGGGGCCACACAATGCGGAAATTCCAATTTTCGAAGATCTCGCATCGTTCTAACTTACAACCAACCCGCTCTCCCACAAAGAACCTTCCTAATCGAATACCGGAAGGAAGGGAAGAGGGAGACGGCTTTAAATTGGACGCCGTATACTCGCCCTTCTTCGAGAACGCGTTCTTCTCTTTTTTTCTATGCAGAACATTTATTTATTTATTTTTACGAGCTTCCAAACATAAATCACTTAAGTTTTGCATTTTTTTTAACCATTTTTAAAGAATAACAAACCGCTACCTTAGCATCGAGAGTCAGACACGCTATCCAAACCCCTCACCGATCCACGCACAAAAGATTCGCCATTCGCCATCAAGCATATTTATGTTCCTGATCAATGATGCGATTTTGTATTTCCCAAATTATATCCAAAGTTTGGGGTTTCTTTGGCTTGAAAATCATTACCTATGAGAGACTATAAGCGCAAGCTATCGAATTACACGGTTTCAGTTTAGCACGGCTTTCTTTATTATCGATCTCGTTGCACTTCTATCGATTTCGCTTCATCAGGGTTTTGAAAAGGTCTTTAAAGCAATAAAAATACTTCACACAGATGTTATAAGAGAGGATAACCGGAAACACTGCTGAATACAATGTGAGTGAATTGTTGCAGGTTGGCATCGAGACCGCGCTAAATGAAGCCTTACATATTCCTATGGAAAACCTTACCTCTCCTTGCACGACTTCGCTTTACACGGTCATATCAGAGAACACACGTGCATTAATACAAGAAAGTGTGCATAAGAGATTTGGAAATTTTGGGACTGGATGAGGATACCTTAAAGAGAATGGAAAAGAATCCTCCTCTCACTAACAATAAGTAAAGCATGGTTCACACAAGGCGGATTCACATTACACGGCAATTTTTCAGATCGAATCCCCAGTGTTACATGAGGGTCTGTTGAACAAAAGACTAGCCCAAGTCACCATGATGGTGACACCCCCCCCCCCCCCCCCCTCTCTCTCTTCCTCTCTCGACCGCCAATTAGACGAAGTTTCAGTGGTTCTGGCCGCGTCAGCGTCCTTCGTCTCCCACTCGACACACTTTTTTACACCAATCGAACCTGTCCACGACACTACTACGGCGAAAGTTTCCGGACAAGGAAACGGCGGCACTCAAAAAAATTAAAAAATGTCGGCTAACGAACCGAGAGAGGTTTGTCGAGGACGCAAATCCTTGAATACCGGTCGATATTCCTAATTATTCGGATCGCCCTAAATTCATAACGAGATGGTGATGAAACCACGACGAAACAATCGATTTGAGAAATCTATCTTATAAAAAATTTCGGATGATCACTTTCTTATCAGTAGAAAATTAATTAGAAATACTTGGCTGATATAAAGTAAACATAGCGCAGTCGAACCTATCTATAACACGAACGTCTATAACTCGTATTCCCCATAACTCGAAGTGAGCTCATTTTACAGGACATCTTTTTACTTGTTATTTCTCTTCTATAACTAGAATTTTCTGTAAAACGAATATTTTTTTGTTTCCCTTTACGTTCGACTTATAGAAGTTCCGCTGTATTTTTTTAAAACGGGCATTTGACAAAATGGCGCGTCGTCGATAGAAAACGCGGAGATTCATTCGCGGATAATAACTTAAAGCTAGCAAAGAGAAACGGTGGAAGAAAGGCCTCCTTCCATCCCCTTTAAATAATCCATCTCCGTTCGATCCCCGCCCGAGGCAAACCGAAAAAGTCATATCCCAAGACCGACGGGGAGGAGTGAGAGAGAGAAGAGCTTCACGTCATCATTACTTCTCCCGATGTCCACCAGATGGGGGAGCTGCGGTAAAAGGGACGAGGAGGTGAAGGAGAGGAACGAAGGAAAACTCGAGAAGGAGAGAGAGAGAGAAAGTCAAGATTAACGCTTTGGATATGGCAGGTCGACCCGAGGAAAGCAAAATTAAAAGAGAGAGAACCGAAGGAGTAAAGGAAGAGAAAGTGAGGTGAAGAGAGATGAGAGACACGGGGGAGAGAGGGAGAGAGGAGACGGAGAAAAAGCTCTAAGGGGAAGAAAAACAAAAACGCAGCGTCCCTCAGCTCGCTTTTATTTCATCTCTCGCCCTCGGGTCATTTTTTTTTGAAAATTTCGGCCAAGGGAGAAAGAAAGAAAGAGAGGGCCCCATTGTTACTCTCCGGGGGTCATATAATGGCCGCGTTTTCTCCCTTACCTCTCTCTCTCTCTCTCCTTCCTTCTTCTAAGCCCTCTACCACACACGTCATCTCCCTCACGCCAAAGCTTATATCACCCTCGCTACATCCCCTTTCCACTTTCATCCTCCCTCCCTCCCACAATATCTCCGCCATCCACAGGCAACCTCAGCACAGAGCCCCCCCTTTTTTTTCACCATCTACAAAAAAAAATAACTCCATTCATCCCCCTCCACCACCCTCCATCTCCAAAGTCCAGCCAAGAGTAGTATATGTAGTAGTACAGTCCTCCATTCATTCTTTAAACGCCCTCTCTGTGGGGGTGATAAAGAGTACGTTCTCTTTCATCTCCACGCGGGCACACACATGCAAACACACATAGTCTCATTTTTTCATTTTAATCTTAATCCTCCCAGAGTGCTTCATCTTTCAATTTCCTCCTCCCGTTCGTCCCTTGTTTTCGCCATGTGGCGTCCTAAATCTTCTCTCTCTCTCTACATACACACACACACACACACACACACACACACACACACACACACACACACACACACACACACACACACACACACACACACATATATATATATATATATATCCATCATTCGTCCTTTTCCTCCGCTACACACTCTCTCTTGATTTTCGCCATTTTTTCTCGTCCTCGATCTTTCTTTAAAAAATAAAAAAATATCCTCAGCCCGGAGGAGATTATTATCGAAGTGAGGGTGGAAAAACGACGCTTTTTTGTTATTATTATTATTATTCGCGATGTCTTTTTTTCCTCTCCTCGGGAGACCGCTATTTCGGGTTCTCATTATTTTTCAGGCGAGCAGTACCTACTGCCGAAATGTTCCCGGGATCCTTTTATTTTTAAACGCGGAAAGTTAGAAATAAAACGATTTTCTTTTTTTTTTTTTTGAGTCGGTGGCTGCGCAGGAATTCGAAAATCTGTAACCGATACGAGAGAGAATGAGAGTTTTTTTTAGGAATGGAGCTGAATTTTGGAATTTAGAATTTAGAGAATGAAGTAGGTATTCGAAAAGTTCTTGGTGAAACCGTTATCTTTAATTAACTTATTGTAACTCGTGATTTTAATCGAGGAACCAAGTTAATATTTCTGCCTTATCGTGGGCGCGGAAATGGCAATATTTTTAAAACACCGAAGTACAATTCATGTTGAAACGACGCGACGTGAGAATTTGCAAAAATTTACATTAATTTTTTCCCTAAAACCTGTAATCGACAGGAATCCTAGTAAAGTTTTTAAAATACAGAAAAAAAATTGAAAGTTTGAAATCCACAAACTCGTTAAAAAAATTCGAACGTAAAATAAGTCGCTCGTATAAATAATACTGAACTCCGAAAGTACCTCCAGTTATCGATTACGACGTGATGAAATACAGTTTCGCCAGAGATGACATCCCCAAATCCATATAAAGCACGTATCAACATCGGATTAAATCAACGTATAATGGATGTAGGCTATAACGCAACCTCTTGCTATTTAAAAAATAAACGATAAGGATAAACTCCGAAACAAAAAATAAAATACGAACGACAACATTCACTCAATCTCCATACCGTGTGTTATCTTTGAAACTGGACACTTAAAATCTCTTTAATATGAAAACAGGAACCGCTGATACGAAAGTTGGACGTTATTTCGTAACTCTATTCAAAACGAAATTGCATAAAAAAAAATGAATTCTTTCCAGCTATGACTCCAAGTCTACTTTCCGGGTTCGCGTCTAGCAACGAATGCGCGACGGAGTAAATTTCAAGTCCCAGTACCCGATTAAGGCTAAGTTTATATATATACCTCCGCGTCCTACCACCGCTGGGAAATTTCTAAAGAGAAATATGCATCCCAACCACGTCGACGATGCTCGCCTCCGAACAATTGAATGACGGAGGAAGAGCCGTTATCGTAACCCACGCCCGCCGTAGATTGAAGTAATTTCGCGTGGGATGCTCATATCGCGTAAAAAAAGAAGTCTCCACGGTAATAGTTTATGCGCTTTTTTAACGCCCCATCGACCGAACCAATGGTCCATTCCTTTGACGTCGTTAAAAAAAAGAGAAAAAAATTGACCGCGCCGCGTCACTGTACGAAGGGCAAAGAATAGGAGGCTACTAAATTGCACCTGATCGCATGATAAATCGCCGTTCGATACCCTTTCCTTGAATAAAGATGGTGGAAAAAATACCTCGCGTAGATAATCGTATAAGCCATTAAAAGGGTCGGGTGAGCAATATGCGGGTTTCCAGCGAAAACCTGAACGTACTTGGTGGTAATTTGCCGGTCGTTTACACCGAATAAAGACGTTTATGGCTACAGGAGCCACCTCTATTATTTACTGGATTCAAGCTATTAGCTGACAATGAGATAGACGATTGATGGTTGAAAATTTAGTTTAATTTTTTTTTATATAGTTCAAAACAAGTTGCATAAGCCTTATAAACCACACTGCCGTAACAAGGAACTGATTTACCTGTAGAGCCCGGGATCACAGAAAATAATTATGTCCCAGATTGATCGTTATGGGGCTCGTATTCTTATACATCGAACAATGGACTACATTCTGAGGGGTCTTATTATCCCATAAAATTCCATAATACGCCCCTGACTCCGACCTGAAGTGGTTACTGAATGCCCACACAGATATCTTATAAAGAAAGACTTTGGATGGCCAGGATTTAGCGGTGTGTGCCTACAACATACCGGAAGGTAGAATTAATTTGTATTGTATTCTATTGTATTGTATCATGGATGGTTATGTAAGTGTTCACCTCCTTCGTGTAGTATAATCAGGGCTAATACTTAAATGGCTCATCTCTACTTCGACAACTCTTAACACAAAATGAGCAATCGTCTTTTTCGCATAATAGGTACCGGATATGAGGAACAGAGAACTCGTTTATTCTTTGATGAACATGATCAAACCATAATGTGAATAATGGTTCTAAAATCTCGATAGAACGACGTGATATTAAAAAACCCATCAAAGACGCTGTAAATAGGACTGAAACCATCTATCATCGTTAAAAATAAATACAACAACATCCGAGAAATATCAAAGGAATAAATCGACCGTTTTCAACGGGAAAGGGATATCAGATGAAGTGACGATTGAATAATGTTACGGTTCTTAAAAAAGTGTTTGGTATAAACAAATATATAAGTACTTATCTTAGGCATTTCCAATAACCATGACAAGGTTAAGTAACACCAGATGCGCATTTAACTACAATATAGATGTCCTCAGTGGTTCAAGTGTATTCTTTTTTGACATCTCTTTTAGTGAATGACCATAATTGCGTTATTTTTAAAATGTACTTTGTACATATCTAATATTGGTACTTTTTTTTCAATTTTACATACTTAATTGATTATTTTTATAAATTGTTTTCAGCCATGAGACGAGCTCGGTAATCCTCTATAGAGCCCTGAAATTGATTCCGAGTGTTGCCGCAGCTAAGCCGTCTGGCGCTCTCATTGTCGGCGGATCTTGGAGCAAAGACTTGAGAGGGGAGATGCTAGCGGGCGTATGGGAGTGGAGAAGGGAGGGAGAATCATCTGTAGGCATAATGGCATGGAGAGAGAGGGAGAGAGAGAGAGGGAGAGAGAGAGAGAAACCCAGCAGAGCGCGTGCAAAACGCCGTGCTCTCTCTCCGCCAAACGAAGCCGAAGCTTTCCCGTAACGCTGGGGCAGAAGCATAACGCAAATGCAAAAGCTTTTAAACGCTGAGGATTATTCTCCTTTAAAGGCTTCGAGGGAGAGAGATGGCGTGACGGATATAGAGTTGCATTGTGTTGCATTTCCCGCCGGTAATGCGCCGCGTCACGTCATCGAGGAGAGAAGAAAGGATGGGTTTTTATGCCCGTTATGCCAACAACGGTAAACTAGTCGACTAGTCACACACACGGGCGCACACGCGTCGTAAGCAACAGAAAGACGGGTAGAGTTTTCAAATGTACTTTATGCGTCAGAAAATGTCATATTTTAAAAATAAATCTCTCCTTAAAAAACGAAATTTCATTGATCTCTGGTATGAAATATACATAATTCGCTTTAACATGGAAGTGATGTTATATTAGTTCAATAAAATAAAGAACTCAAGAAACACGGTGAAGACAAGATGAATAAAATTGGAAATATTAACTCCAATTCTCCGTAAAGGCGGTACTTACGTGGCAAGGCACAGAAGACTCCCAGAATCAATCAGGACGCGCGTTTCGACAGCAACGCTGTCTTCTTCAGCAATGTCAAGGTGTGTAAGGTTGGAAGGAGTATTTATACTATTGTTGACCGTTAGAGAAGTAGGGGAAAGGGAAAGGTGTATCGATCGTTAACTGAAATAAAGGGGAGTGGGGGATAGGGCCAGGGGCGTTATTCATTATCTTGTTTTGGTTTTGGTGTATGTAAAGGCTCTCATAGGCATCTAGTTTGTTTTCGTTGGTGACCGTTTTTAGAAGTTTTAAATTTTCGGTTGTGATAGGATGATGGCAGGTGTTAATATGAGATGCCACACAGGACTTGTCTATTCTGTTGTTTCTGTAATGGGCTAAGTGTTCTTTGAAACGTGTTTCTAATTTCCTTTTCGTTTGTCCAATATAAATTTTGTCACACTTTTCACATTTGATTTGGTATATGCCTAATTTCTTTTGGGGAGGTATGCTGTCTTTAGGGGTTTTAACGAGATCTGACAATTTATTTTCATTAACAAAAACTGTGTGCAATCCTATTTCGGAGAAGATTTTTTGAAGTTTTTTGTAGCATAAGGATAGTAAGGTAGTGTTGTGCAGTTTCTAAGATACATTCTGTGTTGATGTTTTTTTAACATTTTATGAATGAGTTCTGGTTTAAAACCGTTCCGAATGGCTGTGTTTTATATAGGATAATTCTTTGGAGAAATTTGTATTTGATAGTGGTGTGTTGAGAAATCGATGGATCATGGAATGAAAAGGTGCTAGTTTTTGTGAAATGTGATGGTGAGAACTCATGTGGATGTGTGTGTGTTCGTATGTGTAGGTTTTCTGTAAATGTTGCAATGTAATTTGTTGTTTTTCCTAGTTAGAAGAATGTCTAGGAAAGGTAGAGATTTTTTATTTTCTGTTTCATGTGTGAATTTAATGGTGTCAAACTGCTTGTTTAACAAGTTTAAGAATTCAACAATGTTTCCTTTCGATGTGTCGAAAATAGCGAAGATGTCATCTTCATATCTGAGCCAAATTTTTGGAAAATACGGAAAGGTGTTCTTACAAATGCGTTCGAAATTAGTCATGAAGATTTCTGCTAATAAGGGAGATAAAGGGTTGCCCATGGTTGTGCCTTCTTTCTGTTGATAAAACGAGTTGTTGACCTGAAAATATGTTTGTTGCATACAGAGGGAAGTTAGGCGGATGTATTCGTCCACAATCGGACCAGGACGGTTTTTTTCTAGTAGTGAGTTTTTTAGAAATTCTATTGTTTTTTATGGGGACACTAGGAAATAAAGATTTTACGTCAAACGATACCAATATTTCGTTGTCTGAAAGAATTACGTTTTCTACTTTGTTGATGAAATCTGTCGAGTTTTTGATGCGTGAATCATTAGGAAATTGCATTTGTTTAAATTCGTTGTTGAGCCAATGGGCTAAATTGTATGTGGGAGCATTGATTCCTGAAACTATTGGTTTTAAAGGAATGTTAGGTTTGTGTAATCTTGGTAGGCCGTACATTCTGGGGACTGTCGGATTTGAGATGTTTAAACGGTAAAGAAGCTGTTTGTATATTAGTGTAGGGTATGTTTTAAGAATGTTTTTTGTAGACGTGATCATTTTGTTAAGAGGATTTTTGTGATTATTTCGTAAGGACCTTCGTTGAGAAGATGTTCAACTTTTTTGTGATAATCAGTTTTATCTATTATTACTACGTTATTTCCTTTATCTGCTTTTAGGTAGTAGCAATTTCTTTTGTTTAAAGAATTAATCGTTTGATAAGTTTTTGGTGTTTGTGTTGATAGTTTATTTATGTTGGTGATATATTTTTTATTTGATGGTAAGTGGCATTTCTGATGAATGTTTTAGTGTTTTCAGAGAGGAATTTTATGGAAGATTCGATGTCCGCGATTATGTCGTCTATCGGAGGTTTTTGGTGTTGAAGAGTATGATTGAGACCTTTGTTGAGAAGATCAATTTCATTTTTATGGAAAGATTCGTTCGATAAGTTAACAACGAAGTTCTTAGATGGACTAGGTGTAGCTGGCGTTTTAGGGTTGCTGTTTGTATGAAAAAGTATTTTTTTCCGTAATTTAAGTTTTTTATTCTCAATTTAATGTTCTGTGACACTGTGCATCTTTGTGTTGTATTGATCAAAGAGGAAAATGTCTGTGCGTGAAAGATTTTTGGTGATTTTGAGATGTAAATTACAGGTTTTTAATTCAAGTGTGCTTCGTTTGCTGTACAGTTTACGTATTTCTGTGTTCAACCACTTCTGCTTGGCGAAGGAAAAGGCCGTAATGGCGGAAGGATTGTTAGAATTGGGAAAACGCGCGTCCTGATTGATTCTGCGAGTCTTCTGTGCCTTATCACGTAAGTACCGCCTTTACGGTGAATTGGAGTTAATATTTCCAATTTTATTCATATATTAGTTAAATCAATACATTTTGGAAAGAATGTTTTGCATGGAAATGTTAAATAGAAATTTTAAAGATAAAAAATATGTATCATTCTATTTAAAAATTACGGTCTACCAAATTCAAAATGTTGTTAAATTGTTAATTGTTATCTCACGTATTTCCCATAGCCTCGACAAGGTTATCAAGTTATAGTTTATCAAACATGCGTTAAGACGGCATTAGCAATTTCGGTAAACGATAAATACAACTAAAAACTTGAATCCTTTTGCAAAACCAAGGTTACCTACATCCCTCTAAATCTCGTGAATTTTTTTTCAAGCGAATTAATTTCCTCGTATTACGCCGGAAGAATTAACAGCATGAAAAACATAATGATCCGTGTGACTTGATACTAATCCAGAAATTAAGGAAGGCCAAACTTTTAAGTCGCGACGCGAATTAACGTCAGGGAGTTCTCCGATGTTTCCGGAGTGGGGGAGGGGGATACTCAATAAATTAAGCGTTTTTGCTGCGGGCGTTTCGAGGCAACAAAA
This sequence comes from Uropetala carovei, assembly GCA_036926305.1. Taxonomy (NCBI): domain Eukaryota; kingdom Metazoa; phylum Arthropoda; class Insecta; order Odonata; family Petaluridae; genus Uropetala; species Uropetala carovei. The sequence continues at coordinate 3,062,753 of JAXCHB010000279.1, forward strand.
AAAAAATAACAGGAGACCCTCGTTACCACGCTACCGATGAGATAATTAGGTTACCACGTCGAGGGAGAAGTAATAGAAGTAATCGCCGCCAAAACCTCCGTCCTACGAAAATGTTCAGTGCTCATAACCCGAACTCTAGGAGCAACACTACAGGTTTGGCGTTGGGTACGGCTTAACTAGGGCGATATATACATAACAACGAGCAAACTCAGATGTTCCTATAGTCTGAAAATTTCAGCAGACGCGGCAGCGTCTTGCTTCCCTTGCCACGGCGTATCCGTCCTTTATGGATGAGATTTCCTCCTCCCCCCACCTTCTGCCCTATTCGACTCCTCTCCCTTAATCCTTCCTTTTGACTTCCTCCTGCGATTATCTTCGCTTTACTCTCTTGTTCCGCGACATACACCCTCCGTTTTCCCTCTAAATCCCACCCAACTTAACTCTTCCTTCTTCGCCTTTTCCTTATCCCCCTTTCTCTCTCTCTCTCTCTTACTCCATCTCTATTCAACTCCCTTCTTCCTCGTGTCTTCCTCTCTCTTTGTCTCTACTCTCATTAAAACTCAATCATCGAATCGAATCAAAGCTTTTATTTTCGCCTGTTTTACATACATCTTCAGGGTAATCTACGGAAGTTTACAGTTTGTTCAGGTTTTGAGTTACTTGCAAGGGGACCTAAGGGGTTTATTTTAGTACTTTCTTCATCGCTATACAACGTTACTTCGATTTTCGCCCCGATTTGATGGAGGAAAATCCCAGAAAAAAATCTTCTACATCAAATATGCCCTAAACATATATATATCATAAAGCTATACTATGTATCTTAAAAGTATAGGTATACCTTAAACCTATTAAAAACAATATACAGTAAAATCTCGATACAATGTATCTCTAGGGAGCATAAATTTTTATACTTTATACTGAAAGTACGGTATACTGAAATACCCATACGCAGTACAGCATTTTCTCTGAAAGCATCTCAGTTGGGGATCGGTATTCTCGCAGGGCCAGCGTAAACCGAGACCGGCGAGAATGAGAGTCTAACAAGAGAGATAATTCCTAGGACTTAAGATTTTATGTCAATGTTATTGTGAAAATACGAGAGGTATGTCTGATCATGGGTTCTAAAATTCTCAGTTCAGAAAATCCCTTCTTTTAGGATTTTGGCGGAGTTCCGCAGATCTTTTCGTACTAAAGGATATAATATGCCTTCAAAATTGGTGTAAACGAATTTAATGAGAAAGAAATTGTTATGATTGAGCCATTTACGGATGAAAGACTACGTTAAAACCACAAAAATCTTTTTTCGGGACCTCTGAATATCATACGTAGTATTGAAAAGTACGTTAACTTGAAGTACGTTATTTTGAAGTATTTATTCAGTATATATACGGCGAAATTGACGGGGATTCAATAAAAGTACGTCAATTTGAAACGAACGTAATCGTGAAGTACGCTGTAACGAGATTTCACCGTACCAAGTAAATCTTATCATTTAATTGGAAAATAATTACTGTGCAATGTCCGTTCGATCTTCCTCCTCTCTCCCTTTATATTTTCTCCCTCTCTCTCTCACCTCTTCCTCCCTCGTCTATTCCTCTGCCCCTCCCTTCCCTCTTTCGTATATCTAACCCTTTACTCGCCATTCTTGCTCATCAGTTCCATTCCCTGCCCACTCCTTCATTCTATCCTCCCATTCTCTTTACCTATTCCCTCTTTCAGTCTCCATCTCCATTCTTTTTCACCATTTTCCATACTCTCCTATTCCTAACCCCTTTACTCGCCAGTCTTGTTGCTCCTCTATTCCTTTTCCCTGCTCGCTTCTTCATTCAGTCCTTTCCTTCTCTTCAACTTCCACCCCCTTCCTCTTCTCTCTATCCCCTTATCTCCATCCTCGACTCTCTTTATCCTCTCCTTCTCCCTCCCTCTTTCGCCCTCTGCCCCCTTCACCTCTTCCTTCCTTCTACCCGCTCTTTCCCTTTCCGCACACGCAACACACACACACGCCCCATCCCAATTCCACGCTTGGCTTATCTCTTTCCCTCTCTCTCTCTCTCTATCTCATCCTATGTATTAAATCCATTCCCTCCAAATCGCAGGAATGAGTAATCTTCCCCACCAATATGGCTCCCATGGGGAAGAGAGAGAGGACCTTAAGGGCGTGGGCCCCTAAAGGGATACCAGCTTCCGGCCTATTAGAAAGCAATTCGGGATTCACGGAATCAATTCTTTTGTTGGTATCCCGCGTATATCGTTAGCATGTGTGTGTGTATGTGTGGTCTAAGGAATTGATTTATTGCGAGACAGAGCACTCACCCTGGCGTATGAAAACTCCCCCAGGAAGGGAGACTGAGAAGGCAGGGTTGGCAAGGGTATCGGGAGGGGAGAAGGATAGGAGAGGGGATAGAAAAGGACACTGGGACATTGTGGTGTCGGCGCGTGGTGAAAGGGATGGGCGGCAGAAGAACAGGGGCAGAGGGGAGAAGTGGGGAAGGATATAAGAAGAGAAAGGATAGGGAAATGAATGCGAAAAAGCGACGGGTATAGGAGGAAAATGCCCGAACAAAAGAGCACCACGGAGATGAAAGCAGTGAGGTAACGGGAATCGGCGAAGAGAAGGAAATTAAAGAAAAAGGGAGGAGGCTGAGAAATACATGAATGAACAAAGGTAAACACGAATTAGATGGGAGACGTTAAAAGGGAGAATCGATGGGAAGTGGATAAAGGGAACGGTGCAGAAAGAACGGAAAGTAATCCATGCAAATCCCGAAACGTTCCATTTAAGCGCCGTGGCTATGAAACGCGTGATAAGCGAAATAAAACTATGTTGTTTTAGACCGGCTGTGCCCAACCTTTTCTAGATGGAGGGCTACGTCGGTGGTTGCGAATCCATCGGCGGGCCGCATTGGAACTTGCAATTCTTTTGGATGCCGGATTATGTTTTGAATCGGACGTTACCTACATATTTTGAGCTGCCATTTATACGTGAAAATCAACTATGAATGAGGTTTTCAAGGTAAAAGTTCCAATATTAAAAGTTATATTACCAAAGTTTCATGAATTTGTGTTAAAATTTTCGGACTGCTTTTTCATCATTGCATTGCGGGCAGCATTGAAACCCTTCGCGAGCTGTAAATTGGACACCACTATTTCAGACGATCAAGCTAATCCAATGGTTTTTAATATAACATCAAAGAATAATAATTATTATTATAAACGACCAGGTCTGCAACACTTCTGTCAATTCAGAGCATTGTCAATAAATGCTCATGACGAGTATTTGGAAATTATGCGACACTTAATGGTGATATATATAATTAAATCTGAAACAATATGTAATTTATCGTACATATCTACTCCAATATAATACTTTCCAATTATTTTTCGCTTGGAATTCAAATTATAGAAGGAAATGAATAAAAGCTAGAAAGAAGACAAAGTAAAATAAGCTATAAGGCTCAGTATGAGGGAGGAAGGTGTGATTAGTAAAGAGAATGACGAAATGGATGAAAGAGAGAAACGGACAAAACCTAGCCATAAAAAGGTAAAAAACACAGGCACCTCGGAAAACTTAAGTGACACAGAAAAATACTAAAAGAATAGGGATGGAAAGGATTTTTTTTTTAAAAAACATACGTGAACGTGGACGACTAGCGAATGGAAATAAGAGAAATAAAACAAAATTACAGATGGTTGAAGATGGCTTGGGAACAAGGGCGTTGGAAGGGAGAGATGCAGATAAGGTAGGCGGAACGAAAAAAAGGGAAAGAGAGAAAAAAACCGAGAGCAGCAGATTAGAGTAAAAAACAGAGATTTGAATTAAGATACGGGAAAGGGAGGAGATGGGAAGCGATGGGCACAAGCGCATTTAAATAAGGGAAAGGGAGGAAAAGCAGAATTAGTGAGTGAGAGAGAGAGAGAGAGAGAGAGGCAGACAGACAGACGGTGAGAGTGAGCGTGGGAGAGAGAGAGAGAGGAAAAAAAGGAGAGATCAAGTAGGAAAAATTAGGAATAAATTTGAAAGAGGGAGAGGTCCCACGATCATTTTAACAAAAAAAAAACGAGACTTAATTTATTTTTGAGATAAAAGAAATCGAATCGACCCCGATGCACGAGGATTTCCCGACCCTGACCGAGAGTGGATTTGTATACGATTCTTATCTGCCGATCGAATCGCTGCGTCATCGAGAACGAAAAGAGATGAATCGCCATTTTCAAAAAAAAATATATTCGAGTTTCGAGGAATTTTATCGTATAGGTAAAACGAAAAAAGGAACGAGTGAGAGAGAGAGAGTGAGAAATCGGAAGCGATAAAATGAATGAGATAAGCGTGTGTCCCAGAAAATAACGAAAAGGAATATCGACGGGAAAAATCTAAAAGTGAAAGGAAAAATGGATTCGACGTGTATCCTCATCCATCCCAATGGGTTTCGTGCCGATTGCGCCCGTGACCTTTTTCGTGGCGTTTGCCCCAAGTGAAAGTTTTGTTTTTCTGGATTTCCCATGAATCAACGCATCTGCTTGACCAACACTTGTATGTTAGCTGTCTCTCGAGCAACAAGTATCTTGTTATTAGTGAATGAGTGTGTGTGTGTGACAAAGTGGAAATACTTACATCGAAGTTTGGGAAGCAGATTCTTGTATTCGAGCACTATGATTACAGAATACGAAGAAAAGCGAAGGATGTGACTATCTGGCGGTGCCTGCATGACAAGGTGAAAAAGTGTACTGGTTCCTTATTTTTAAACAGTGTCAACGCAGTTATAAAAGACGCGATGCATCATAACTGTATACCGAACGCTGCAAAGACGGAAGTGAAAAAGAAGGTGTCTGTATGTAGGAAGAGGGCAAGAGAGGAATTGGGGACGGAAGTCAGTACAATTTTTCGTGCAGAAGTGAAAGATTTATACAACAAGGGTTTTAATTTGGTGGCTGAAGTTCCGAAGTAGGTATAACAATGTCAAGACAGTTCTTTGTAGGGAACGGAGAAGAGCACTGGGAACGCTTCAAGATCCAGAAAATCCACAATCAGCTCAAGTGAATGAAAATTCTTTGAAAATGTCCGATGGCGCATTTTTTTTAACATAGAAGATGGCTCAACAAACAAATTAACGGTGTTCTCATGTACTAAAGGCGTAGAAATTCTGGAGAGTTCGTGTGATTTTTTTATGGATGGAACATTTTTCAGTTGTCCAAAACAATTTCCACAAATTTATACAATTCATGCCGACTGTGGAAGTAGTGTTGACAAGGGGCAATTTGGGACTCGTGAGAGACTACAGTGAAGACGAAAGAGTAAAACTTCACGTGAGGATGTTAGCTGCATTAGCACACAGCCCTTAGTGCGATATTGACAATGGCTGGACATTGATAATGGAAGACTCACCAAGCTGTGAGAAGATAACTGCCCTGAATGATTACTTGACGGAACAGCGGTTGGAGAATCCAAACATTGAATTAAATGTTTGGAATTGTAATTCTCGGAGGCACACAACGAACAACGCTGTCGAAGGATGGAACAGTCTGTTAAATGCAATAATCAAAAGAAGAAAGCCTAATTTTAACACACTGGTACAGACACTCAAAGAAGATGCAGAAAGCAAGATCCACTTATTTGCAAAATCCGAAATTGGCATTCCACTGGCGAAGAGAAATAAGACATACATTAAGATTGAAAGAAGAATTTTTACCATTCTTGAAAAGTATGACCGAGAGAAGAACTTGAAAAATGTTTGCGAAGTCTTGCGATGTTCAGAACATCAGCCTGAATAAAATGTGAAGAGAAGTTCAGAACATCAGCCCCGCTCTACTGATTTTCGTCGCAAACGCCACGAAAAAGGTCATGGGCGCAATCGGCACCGGCGCAATCGGCACGTAACCTCCCAATGATCCCCCGATCCGATTGGCGACGAAAATAAAAACAAAACGCACTTCAAGCTCCTTTGAGTATCCAACGATATTGCTTTCTCGGCGCAAACGAAGACATCGTGCGATCCATAAACTAGTCAAGGCGACGTAACGTCTTTTTTTTCGGTTTATCGGATATGTTATTGAAGAAAATGATAGGTCAAAAATAATACGATTCCGAATTTTTCCCACGCATGCTAGTGCCTTCATATGAAAAACTGGTAATCCGCTGAAATTATATTCATTTAGAATCTACTTTCGGTGAATTACCAATGAAGATGGCTGCGTTGTAGCCGAAATGCGCATTTGGTGTATCATAACTTGTTATGGCTGTTGGAGATGCCTGAAGTAAATGCTTTTATCGTTTTTTTTCTTGAATTTTATCAGCCATAAGACGAGCCCAATATTTCTCTGGTGAGTTATGAAGTTCATTAACGTTTTTTGGTATATTTCACAAATTTCCGTAGTTTGCATTAGTTAAACTAGAGTAGATTTTGAAATTCATCCAATTTTAAGTCGCTTAATAATTAAAAATTTAGGAACACAAAGTACAGATGAATTTTTTCACCGAAAATAATTCGTGGCTCAAAATGTTAATTCAACACACTCATGATCGCAAAGCCGTTAAATTCACTCATAGAACATTAAAAATTAACACAAAGTTCCACTCGATACTTACGCTATCATGGATCAACAAATATATTAATTAAATTAGAAAAATTTCTAACAATAGAGACCTTTCACGTTGCCCCGCGGCCGATAAAACAATTAATTTCTATTCTCAAGACTCCAATCTCCTTCTCTATTCATCTAAGAGGTCCCCAAAATTTTTATCACTAATCTTAAGAGCGTCTCCTAAGAGGACGGATGCCAATTACACGGGCGGAAAACGGCCCCTCGAGTATAACACCTCTTTTGCCACCCCCACAACGTTTCCTTTCCTTCTATCTCCTCTCCCCTCACTACTAACCTCATCTCTCGGGAGAAAGCGAAAGCTCTCCGGTGTGAACGCGATCGGAATAACAAATAGGATGAAAAAGTCTTATTAATCGCCATTTCTATTCTTTTGCAGACGCCAAAGAAAGCACTCGTAACGGGAGTGCACAATTTGTGACGATGAAATTTCGCGGAGAGAATTTTCCAGCATAAAAGTTGCTAGTGTTGCCTGTGTTTGTCGAAACAGCTTATTCTTCGGGTTATGGAGTATACCTACTCGATGAAGTTAGGTTGGTACCAATAAGCAAACTCTCAAGTCTCAAAAATTGACTTGGAAGATTGATGAATGAATGTCTGAAGGTAACGACGATTAAAAACAGAAATGCGCATTGGTTTGGAAAACGATAAAATGAGAAAGAGGTAACACAACATTAATATTTTTCATTACCGAGAACGTTATTAGCAGAAATCTACAACAAATAATTTTTAAAAACTATGCAAAAAATTGGAGATCACAGAAAACTGTCCAAGAAATTACTACGTTTTACGTGTTGTGGTGTATTATTAAGAGATTAAAATTGGTTTTAAGCACACTCCAACCCATTCATAAAAATCTTGCAGAAAATCCAGAAACACTCCCTGTCATCTACGCTAAATATACTAACCAAATTTATTTAGTGAAAATTCACATTCATAGAATCAAATATCTACAGTCACATATATTTCAATAAACCAAAAAAAAACCTAAATACCGTGGAAGTCATTACGAGTATTTTATCGTTTGCCATCACGCAAATTCCACAAAGCCATCAAGTTATACGCGCGGGAAAAAAAATAATTTCAGAACGCGATCAACAAGTTAAAAATTCTAATAATACTACATATTACATTTAAATAAGAATCGAAAACCTCTACAGAGTAAATACCCCCTTATTTCGGATTCCCAAAAGTCCCTATAAATAAAATTCTCCTTTTCCTTTTGACGCCGAAAATTTAAAACGAGCTCCTTGGGCAACCGGACAAAAATCCTCCGGCAAATGTCCCAGGGAAGTACGAATTAAAACCTCTCCGTATCTGATTGTGTTCTTCCTCTACGATTTTCCCTAAAATATTCCACCCTTAACAAGACCACGGAGGGGAATATGGAAAGGATTCTTACGGTTTTTCCATCCAAGGGTAAATGGGCTTTCCGGAGGAGAGAAAGGAGAGAGTCCTCTTTCTCCCGGTCGTATGAAGGATGCTAACATGCGCTCCATAAAAATGGAAGGATATGAACATCCCCTTCATGAGGTTCAATGGAAGCCACTCCAAAGGAAGTTTTCAGCCTTACAAAAAAAGAGTCGCGTTAAATGGGGACGAGATAAAGGGTGGAAGAGAGAGAGAGAGAGAAAGAGAATGGTAGTGCAAAGGTTGATGAGACGTTATGAGGTGCGGATAGGCAGAGAGAGAGAGAGATGGGGAGAGAAAGGAGAAAACCGCGAGAAAATGGAACGGAAAGATAATTAAAACACTAAAACGAACAGCCAAAACTGCTTATAACATCTTCATAATGCACCGTTATAGAAAAAATATTTAATTACCCTTTCTTGAAATTATGCGCAGCTTATTTGCCAGTTTAAACGAACATAAAATTTCAGCTTTTATCATCAATTGTCGAAGGAAAGTATGTATTGTAAATAGAAAGTAAATTCAGTTTTATAAACTTAATTACTAAGGTGAATATGCACGTGATATACATAATAAAAAGTTTCGGAAAAAATGGTACTCAAAGAGGAATAAGGAAAATTAGACTTTAATTATAAAGTCGGAAATGAAAATACTGAAATAACTTTTAGTGATATCAGTGAGACCATCGTTAGCACGTTTTAATTACGTCGGCAAATATCAATACACCCAAAGACGGGAAAGTAAAGGGCAACCTTGAACGTAGAAATTGGCTGGAATTATGGCGTTGTAGTAAGGGATACAGAAAGGCACAGAACGAAAATTAATAAATAACGTCGCGATCATAATGCAAAGAGAGATTTTCTCGACGAAAGCGGAAGTAGACGAGGCATCAGAAGGAAAAGAGTGTGAGAGACTAAAAGAATATTAAATGACGGGATGAATGAGAAGACGGTCAAACAGACACAGACAGCCCACACGAAGAGAAATAACACACGCAAAAATGAATAAAGAACGAAAGAGACAAAGACAGAAAACGAGAAAATGAAAACAAAAAAAAAGAAGAAAAACAACAGAAGTGAGCCCGTAAAAAATAAAGAGGCATCCTGATGAAAGAAGGCGTACAATAAAAGAGGCCTGGAAGAAAAAGAGAGCAATGTAGAAAGGGACTATTCAACGAAGAAATAAATATACTAAAAAAAAAAAGACCGGAGAACTAAGAGGAGAAGACGATAAAAATTATTTAAATATTTAAACGAAGAAGAAGGAAAAAAATAGGGAAGATAGGATCGGAGATAAAAACGAACCCTTTAATAGAAGGGCTAGAAGCGAAGGAAAGGAACGAATAGGGCGTGGTGGGATGGAGTGGTGGGAGGGTGTGTGTGTGAGTGGGAGGGTGTGTGTGTGTGTGTGTGAGTGAGAGGGATAGGGAAAGGGAGGGAGGAGAAGAGTAAGGATTCCTTAGACCCACGAGAGCAAAGACCTCGCGCAGAATGAGAGTCTGGGCCGCCCGACGCTTCTTCTTCTTCGTGTGGGAGTCATCTTCAACGGCAATAGACCCAGCTTCCACCCCCTCCTCCTCCCCCCCCCCCTCCTCCACCCTTCCCTTCTCCGCCAAGATCTTACAGTCACCTCCCCTTTCTACACCCACCCCACTCTATCTCTATTCCTCTCACAACTTTTCCACCTCGTCGTATAAGGGCCGGGATCGGCTCTTTCCCGAGAACTTGAGCACGTCCCGCTCCTTTGATATCCAAACCAGTCCGTGTAGAGTCTCGGGTTCTTGCCCCGCTTCCAAAGCACCGCAATTCCGCCCGGATAATCATTTTCATGATTGAAATATCAAACGTGGATATTCCCCTCGTAACCCGTTCAAGACGAAATGCGTTCGCGTTTTCGTGAATTGTCTCGGGCCCTCGTTAAAACTATTACAGCGGCAATTCCTCGAACAGTGAAGCCTTCGAATGGATGTCCTCAGCGATACGCGGAGATAAAAGGACCGGCTTTTTTTCGCGAGAGGGAGAATCGGATAATCAGCGGCGTAACCAAGGAAGTGGAACGCTCTTCAGAGATCCCGATTGACTCCGAGCGAGCACATCTCTAACTGCCACATAATAATACTGCTCTGAGCCATTCTTTCGGAGGCTGCGATATGGCAGCTTCCATTTCCCTCCTGGCTTGCACAGTCTCTCCCAACTCTGCCCTCTTATCCTGAACAAAACCAGATCGTTCCCAGCCTCTCATATCTCTCCATCTCTCTCTCTTTCTCTCTCTCTTTGCAGATCTTCCTCCCTCGCGTCCTTATAGCGCAACCCCGCCCCGCAAACTCGTTACTACGCCTCTTATCCGATGCCCTGACGCTGCCGCGTGCCAGACCGTCGCTCTCAAAAAGGAGAGACACACACACACACTCACTCTCCCTCCTCCTTTCCATTCTCCCATCCATTCATTCTCCCACCTCCTCTCTCTCTCTCATTTTTTTACACATCAGATACGCCGAGGCTTCAAGAGGGCGAAACCCTTTCAAGCCAGGGATCCTCCGGCATGATTCCCGTCCTCCGTCTTTCACCTCCTCTCTCTCTCTCTTTTTGCGTCGTCTACAAAACGCCGCGCTATAGTATAATCCGCGGGACGTGCGTTTCTCAAGGTCTCGTGTTTACACAAACGTGAAAAAGCGCGCGCGCAAACTCCACTCCCTCGATTTACGCTAAGGAGGAGGAGGTGGTGGTGGTGGCGTCGGAAATGATTGGTTTGTGTCGAGAGATAGGGAAAAGAGTATGCGAAAGAGAGAAAGGGAGGATGGAGGGAGGGGATAAGGGCGTAATTTCGAAAAAAAAAGGAACGAGGGAGGTGGTGATAAGTTTTTTTTTTTAGATACCAGGGAGGCGTTCCTGTCGACTCAGCTTCGCGCATTTTTGATAATTTTTGTATCTGTTATTATCAGAGAGCTGGCGAATCTTCTAACAGGACTCGGAAATATTTTAAAGAATTTATCTCCGGCTTGGATCAAATAAATAACTCATATAAACGTAAACAGAGTAATTTAACCATTGGCGCCGGCGGGACGAGTAACTGATCGTTGATTATAACATATACAGAACGATGATCGATAAATTTCCTTTAGGTTAGGGCGCCGAGAGAAAGGCTTCCCGACATAATATAAAAATTTTCCAGCTGGAAATAATAATGATAAATCAACAACACATCTGTTCAAGATTATGGTTCTCATTTTACATTAAGGAAAAATAACCGAAGCGATGTTAATATCAGGTTGTTTGGCATATAGCATATCAAAAATTTCATGGGAGACAAACATAGGAATTTCCAGTTTGACCTCCCTAGTGTAACACCACGAGGTGCTTCGCAAAAGTTCCACATGCACGAGACAAATAATAACGACGTTGCTCGGAAACTTCTTATGCTTTCCGTTCTGACCTCCGAACCCGCTTTCCCTCTAAAAAAAAACACTCCTACAACGGTCGTTAACACCTGAGACTTTTTTCTTTCGACCGTAATTGAGACTCTCATTATCATTCGCTATGGAGAAACTCAACAGTGTCGAACCATCTTTCCACGAGGCTCTATAGAGATGTGAAGCCGTATTAAGGAAGGAGTCGCGAACCCATTCCCGGTCCCGAGAGAGAGAGAGATACGTGGCGAAGAAAGAGCGGATAAATTGAAGAGGGGACGTGAGGGAAAGAGGTAAATAGAGCAAGATAGAATGCAGGAGAGGATGGAGAGTCGATGAAATAAAGGGACTGGAAAAAAAGACGATAAGAATGGAGAGGAAAAAGAGGAGATACAAGGTAGCAAGAAAAAATCGGTGCAGCATACACCGCATACGCTTCTAGTTTATACGATAACTAGTGTAACTGCTTGTCAAAATGGCGGGTATGATATGAATAAAGTATTAAATTGAAATTACAACATTTCTCTCTCTACCTCTCATTTTCCATCCCTATTTCTATGTAAAAAAATGTAGTCATCTCTCTCAGCGATAGCGGTCGAAGATACGTGATCCTGGATATTATGCCACCGGTGCACGCAGTTGAACATGACGGATTTAGAAATATAGCTCATTATTCATACAGAAGATTACATTGCTTACGTTAAAACGTTTGAATCAACAGTACTGGTGGTTCTAGATTGGGGAGAGCTTGGCGGCAGCCGAACTTAAAACTCTTAGATCTAAGTTTAATTTTAATCAAAATCACTGGAACCACTTCCGAGTGAATTGACATTTTGTGAAACCGACAAGAATAAAAATACACTCCGTCATCGCGCGATGCGGCTCATGTCAACGACGTTTCTATTTCGGAAGATACCTTTCATAAACACTAGATTTCCTCAGTTCCTGTCAAATCTCTCATCTCCTAGAGCCTCGCACAGGCGACAGAGAAGTGAAATCGCAAATGAAAACACTTTTTCGTAACGCGGATACACACCCAAAACATATATTTAACAAACCGCGACGTTGAATATTTCCCTATTATACTACGTGTACGAGAAATTAAAAAATGTAACGGTTTGAGAGAAATCCGACGAAACAGAGGGAAGAGAGGTTAGGTTTGGGAAGAAGTGAGAAAGATACCATAAAGAGAAAGAAAATGAGATGATTTGGGAGGAAAAAGACAAGAAATAGGGATATATAGAATTGAATAGAGGTTAAGGAAAAGAGATAAGAGCTAAGGATATTCGGAATGAAAGTAAGGAGATAAAGAAGCTAAAGAAAGAAATGAATAGAAAGAATTAGTCCTGATCAGAATGACAGAAAAGGAGGGGGTTGGGTTGGGGGTTGGGAATAACGTCGAAGTTTGGAACGCAAGATAAGGAATCCCATTCAAAAGGAGACCCGGTTGAAAGGAACGTCGCAAAAATGCGAGATCGCAGATTTCTCCTCTCAATCAAGGCGACGGATCGCTTTCTTTTATTTTCAAGACCGATTTATTTTCCTTCTGAACCTTCCAGATATAAATGATATCCGGAAAATGACGATGAGAGAGAGAGGAAAGAGGGATAGTTAAAAGACATTGGCGAGAGACTCAGCCGGCGGTAAAAAGATCGGAAGAGACATACATGTTTTCACAGCATCCGGATTGTTTCATAACCGACGAAATAAAACCGTCAAATATGCGAGTACTCGTACAGCGTCGCTGTATATGAGTATAGGAAACAATTTAGGTTAAGAAAGTGACACCTATAACGCAGCCGTCAAAAGAAAAGCTCTAAGAGGTTTATGAAGTGGTGAAAAAAGCGATTCCAAGTAAGATAACTGATATGCTAGCGCAGGTAAACCACGTTGAGAGCGACAATTGCCTTAGAAGGCTTGTATCCGATCTTAGAGATATTAAAATCGCACGCTTATGTTTCCCCTCCAATATAAAATGTTCAGATAACCACAACTACATCGAAATAATTTTATCTTGAATAATTGTTATATCTTTCTACGAAAGGAAATTATTCTAAAACGATTCGCAATGAAAATATTTGAGAATATGTTAGAAAACCAATATTCATACTGAATTCTCAATTTTGATTTTCAAATCTTCCAGAATTTATTCGTGCTATTTACGAGCACTCACTAGATAATAATAATTCCCGCCGTGTTGTTAGACGTGACAAATAAAACATAAATAAAAACAATCAAAAACCATCGAGAGTACGAGAGAGATTTAAAAATTAAACGTTTTGCTGAGCGGAGCGTAAAAAAATGATGCATCAGAACAAAAATAAAACATAATCGATAAATGCGCCATATTTAGCTGTTAAACCGCAATCTTGCATCACGCAAATAATTTCCTCGGTAAAACACGAGTTCCCCCACTAAACATCTATACCGCGAGGATTGCTAAACTCGTCAAAAACATCGAGCGGGAAACGTTTCAACGCGAAACGTTATAACGACCGCCGTGACGTAGTTAAGCGTAAATTCTGGCGCCTCGATTAATCTCGCTTCGCGTTAAAACTCCTCAACGGACGACGAATTTTACTCCACGATCAAAAAAAAAAACAAGAACCCCTTCATCGGTACCTAGAAACTTGGGCGTGCGACGCAACGGACGAAAAGTGCGGCAGCGACTGGAGTGTAGCGAGAGGGCGTGTCTCTCCTCCCCCTCCTTCACTCGATCACGCGAATGAAGGTATGGGGAAAAAAAATAGGGACGGAGAAAGGATATGGGAAGCATTGGGAGTGGGTTTATGATTGATGAGGCAGTGAAGGATGGAGTTATTTGGGGGAGGAAAAAGAGAGAGAGAGAGGAGGGAGGGAAGGGGGGGGGGAGAAGGTTTAGAGTGGCAAAAGAGGTACGCAGAGACCCCCAACGAAGCCGGCGTGCGTGCCTGTGTGCGTTCAAAGAAACTAGGTGACGGCTGCTTTCACAAAGTTATATGGCAGCTTCCCCTCCTACTAAAACCTCCTCTCAGAAAAACCGCAAAGACTCCATTAAAATAGTTTTCTTTCCGGCGGTTTACCGAGTTCCTTTTCCTTAAAATCTTCTTTTTTTTTATATAACCTCCCCTCTGAAGAAGAAGAAAACTCAAAAGCACCGAAATATAAATGTAGGAGAAGAGACGCGAAAAATGGCGGGGAGGGGAAGAAGAAGAAGAAGGAAGATGATTAAATCTGGGTTTTCCTGGAGTAGACTGTGCGTGCAGCTTTTCCTCTCTACGCGTTTATCTATTCTTTTTTTAGTTTTCTCGGGAAGTCGGCTATTCCCGAGTTCAACGACTGTTTTCATCCGCTTTTAAGTCTCGTTATTTTTTTCCTGGAACGGCGTCATACCTCGGAAAAAGTTCGAGACTCCGCGACGACGTAATTGTTCCGGGCAAGGACCCAAGAGGTAATATAATACCCGCGGGGATTATTATCGCGCCTTCCTTGCTCCGTGGCCTGCATCGCATTTGCTCGCGGAGACATAAATCCAATGCGGTTGGTTGTTTTCGTCAAAGATCTTATCGTGAATTGCAAGCCGCGAAATTTTATAATGGAATTTACGTTTCGGTTCTATGATTTGAGAAAATATTTCTCGCTATGGAGCGCACAATTGAATTCATGAATAACCGTGACAGACAATTTTATGGTATGAAAATGTATATAAAATCAAATTCCGTCTATCATTTTATGCGTCCTTAGTACGAACTCTAATATACGTTATAAACCAATGAGTGTAGGACGCTCGATTGCCATGATATTGCTCTAAAACGGGCGAAAAGCTAACCAAGGCAGTTATTTTAGGAGATTAGGCCAACCCAGTATTTTTAAACGGAGTCTTAATGATAAAAATCTGTAACAAATAGCCATATCTGCAAATAAGTGTATAAATAAATACAGAAATCAATTAATTAATGACAATTACGAGTAATTGGCAAATATTACAATTTTTTTTATATATGCGTAAACAACAAATAGCATTTAACTGTAATGTCACTGGAAATTGCGTTAGACTGACATGAACTATAAACTGATTCACTGTGATTCACTCTTGAATTTCTCTAGCGCTTGACAGAGCAAAATCAAAACAAATTTAATAAAAAAACAACGAACATTTCCTTGTATGGATATAAGAAATTACCACAACAAACGACGGCTTGTTACCACGGATTAATAATTTACTTCCACAGAGAATCCTCCTATCTTTCCTGATTTAATACCTTACAATTTTAAATTTCGAGTATTTTAATCTTAGCATCCATCCCCCTTTCCGCCGTGAAAGATTGGCCGAAACGCGATTTGATTCCGACGCAGGCAAGCATAACCGTTACCTGGACGAGTAATCCGGATCCCCCATAAAGGCCAATCGCTTTTCGCTACAAGATCACCGATTGGCGGATGGATACGCGCCCGCGCTCCGCTGGTTCCGAAATCGGTTCAACCCCCGATTCCCGTCAATTTCTCTCCGCTCGGAAAACCGCCGACGGCCCTATCCAGCACCACGTCGTAGATTAACCGAGTTAATCCGAACCTCCATATCCTCCCAACTCTCTCCCACTCTCCCAGTATCCCGCTCACTCTCTCTCTGGTCCGCGATCGGAGACGAGATTCCGTTGCTATGAGTCGAGAACGCGAGCATTACGCGTCGCTAGATTGAACATAACAATAAAAGCTACGTGCTCGCGTCGTTATGCGTCGCTCGCTAAACGAGCTACGAATTCAATAAAGAGAATGGAAATTTATACTTTATCCGAGAAACGTCAAACCCTGATTCAATATTCGCTTGAGAATTATCGAGCTGGTCTTATGGCTGAAAACAAATTCAAGAAAGAGCAGTTAAGTATCATGAATAGGAAAATCAAGTACCCGTCTTAAGTACCTCCAATAGATATGACAATTTTATGGCAAACCATATGCGCATTTCGGTAACAAAGCAGCAATCTTCGATGGTGATTCAACGTTTATTCTTGAATTTACTAACATAATAGTCAAGTATTAGACGTAAGTATTCGCGCACACTCGACTGATTTAGAATTTATGAGCAAAAAAAAATCAGAAAATCAATTCGCAGCTCTTTTTTAAAGAAAAAAAAGATCTATTGCAAGAGATTTTCACAAATTTTAATAAAAAAAACCTCGATAAAAAATGTGGCACCAGTATAAATTCAACAAATGCTTAATAACTCTATAATCTGCCTCCATATATGGCTATGCTGATAGTGTTTAAGAACCATATTTTCTATTTATCCTGAAGGTTATATTAAACATACTTTCAACCAATCCTAATACACATACGAAGTAATCTAAAACCACTACGTCATAACAGAAGCAGCCGTAGGTTAACACCGTAACGAATTCCACCAAATTGTAAGATACAAAAAAAAACTCCTGGAGGACACGAACGAAAATTAATCGATTCGTCATTTTAAAGGAGCAAAAAAGGGGGAATAAGGCTTCGGACCCTCCTAAATAAAAAGCTCACTCGACAATATCGCAACCTTCTCCCCCTACCACTTACCTCCCTCCTTCCCTTCTCCCATACACATACATACACACACACACCCTCTCCCCTCTACCCCTTCCATTCGACCTGTCGATATTGGACTCCCCGCCTAGTTGGGACGCAATTATCGAGCACCGACAAAGGGTACGGCCCCTGACGGTTAAAAGGAGAGGGTTTTCGGGGGGGTTTTAATGGGCGACGAGGAAAGGAGTAAGGTAGAAGATAAATGAGAAGAAGGGGGAAGAGAGAGAGAGAGAGAAACGACGAAAATTTGGGAGAGGTCGAGAGAGAGAGAAGGGGAAAAGTGAGTCAGAAAAGGAACCAGAAATAGGGAAGATAATGAGAGAGAGAGAGAGGAGATGGAGGGTTTGGAAAGATTAGGGAGTAGAGGGGAAAAAGCAGACTAAAGATCAGAAAGGAATAGGGCAAACGAGGGCGGAAAAGGCAAGGAAGAAAAAGGGCTGGAGAAAGCAGAGCGTAGTTCGGGAGTATAAGGGTTTATAGGTCAAAAGAATTACAGGCTATATCCCCGTAAAGGAAAGCCGAAACGCCATGTCCCTTCAGCGCAAGAATAGATAATAAAATCGATCGATATAATTTATTTTCCAAAGCGGATTTTTCCACTATCCTAATTGGTAAGAGGAGTTAATGCATCGATACGAGAGGGTTGAGAAAATGCTGCCGTCTCCGTTTCCATCGCTTAATTTAACATTTCCTTCGAGTAATATAATTTAACATTGTAATTTAACGAATAATTTAGTTAAACCTTTTTCTTTAATGTCACTTTAATTTTCTCAGCACATCCGATGAGATAAAGATGTGAAATCTGCTTCGCATGCATATATGAATTATTTATTGCTTCGCCATTAAAAGAAAATTTTAGCGTCACGTCTTAGCAACTCATTCCATGCACACGGTATTTGGCAAATGAGTCCCTAATGTGTTTTTATTGTAAATACCGAACAAATAATGGTACTGCATTAAGGAGTTAAATATCCAACAACCTCCACACGTTAATTACATTTACAGCATTTAATAAGACCAGTAAAATAATTTAGACGAATTTTAATTCAAATGCAGATAATGCTGCATTTTCACTTTTTTTTTAATAATTTTATTCAGACGAAAAGGTTTTCGTAAGGCTTTATCGGTTTGATATATATGAGGATTTTTTTCAATGCGCGCAATCTTCACCATCGCGCGAGAATCTTTCCTACGGTACGTTTTTTTTTTCCACCACGAAGAAAAGTAATAATGCAAGAAATCGTTATATTTTTCTGCATTCTCGCCCTCCCAATTTATCTGGGATAGGCAGTCCAAAAATACCTCGCGGTTTGGGATTTTTTTTCTCCTCGGTTGACGGCCATCTCATTGTTCCCTCGCGAAGAGTGGTCAGATTTAGCATCTAAATGGGCGAAAGAAACCGGTCGGATGAGTGAGATACGTGGGATAAGAAACGCCATTAACACGTGCAACCGGAAGCCTCTTCGAGCTCTTTCAACGGCCGTTTCCTCAATGCAAACAACTTTCGGTTTCAGTTGCACACGCTGTACGGGATCGTGGGAAGCGAGAGCAAAAATGCCTTCTTTAAATGGGCGAAGAGATTAAAAAACGATTAAAAAGGGGAGGAGGAACGTACAGCACTCGTTCGAACGAAAACTTGTTCGATCGGAGGAAGCTTAAAATAAGAGGTTAACGTAAAAAAAATGGATCTTACGTATGTATGTTGAAATATCTACTCAAATAACCTTCTCGCTTGATACGAAAACCGCCCGAAAATTCGAGGAAAGCTTAGCGGCGATTACTTCTTAAAAATTTAAACGACGGAAAGTATCGACCAAAAACGATGAAACAAAAACAGCGAACGCAACGTAAATGTTTTATCCGTAAGCAATACGAGAAAATACAATTCGGATTTATAACATTTTTCTAAGAAAAAGGCTCTCATTTCGCGCCGAGCTTGATGGAAAACGTCGCTAACGATCTACCTTCCGCAACAAAGTTTCGAAGACTTCGTATAGATCTGTACACCCATTATAAGCGTTACTTGTTTGATAAATAAGCTGATACATGACAGCACAAGCTGAATTCTGAAATTCACGATCGAATTATATTTTACATTAAAGTATAAAAAAACTGATTGGAATTAAAAGATCACAACAACGAAAGCCGCTAAATTACCGAGTATAAAAGACCAAATCCGCGAAGAAATTTGAAATCCACGGTGATGGATGAAAGATTCGATAAAAATTACAACTTGGTACGGTAGTATGAAAAAAAAAACCCACACCGTACGAAGATTAGGAATAAATCTTCTTACCCTTGGTAACCACGAAGAATACCAAACAGGCAGCGGTTGAACCGCTTCTGAAAACCCCATACACAGCTTTGATTTACAGAAATAAATAAATAAAAGAAGATCCTCCCCTCCCCCTCAACTTCTACAGAACGAATCTTTTTCGCTATAGCAAGAGGGGATGCTGAGAGCGAACAGAATTGGAGGGGAGGGAGATTATAAAAAATGGCGCCGACGGAAATGGTGAGGGAATACTAAGGATGGGGGAGAAGGTAGCGATGGAGGGGAGAGAGAGAGGGAGGCAAATGGAGAAACACCATGCAAAGCACCATCTGGGAACGAACCTCCTAAAAAATAAAACTGATGAAGGAAAAAATATCGCCGATGAAAAATGAAGGGCTGACGAAGGGGTTCGTTAAAGGAAATGTGTAAATCATTGGTACGCGAAGCAAGAGATGCCTCGTATCCTAATGAAGAATCTACTACTTAAATTGATTGTATTAAGGTTAAAAGAAAGAAAATGCGAGTATATTTCGTTAAAATTCTCAAATAAAAATATCTTTTTTGGGTAATTTACTTAAAGGAAACAGCATTTTTGCCAATCCGTTTAAAGAATACTACTTAAAAAGTTGGTGGACATCAAACTTATCCCGATCAATGTGAAAGTTATGAAAATAGGGCTACATTTTTGCATAACATGTATGTATACATACATCGAAAATGAACATGGAATTTGTATTATACGTTAAGAATTTTTGAAACGAGTTATTTTCGGGCATGATAAAATGTTTCCATTTCATGTCGACCTTTTCTTGAAAGTTGAGCGGCGAATCGCACCAAGAAACTCTCTTCAATACGTCTCGGGTCAATTAAAACTTTTCGGACAAGTTTTCATACTGTCACAGAGAGACGGAAGTTTTTCCGTGAATCGGCGCATACATTGCCAATCAGAAGGAAGAGTTCCAATTTGTCTAGGTGGCCTTTTTTTCGCGTCAAAGGAGAAGATTGGATGGAATCCAAGGAACCCGGTAGGAAAAGATTGTATACCATAACTCACCCTAACGGATAGCACGTATGCTAGTTAACTGAGAGGCATATTACAGGGAATTTTACCTCGCCTACCGAATCGAAATAGCTATTTAAATTAAATTTTATAAGAAAATACCTAGCCTCACGTGTCCTTCGACATATTTTCGAGGATCAACATGAAACCAAAAAACTCCGTAAACATTCCATATAATTCTACTGGCAATTACTTGATGAATTATACGTTGCGAGTGCTGTTTTGTGTATTATAATCCTAACACTGAGGAACACAAACGCCAACCCTATATCAGGATCAGAAATTTTTGCTTTAGGTAATATTGCGTGAACAATTTTATCCCATCTAAGACCGTTAATGAGAAAAACGAGTTAGTTACGCATACGTCATTATTATGATGCAATTCCAGAAAAGAGTATCCGATAAAATTTGTCTCATGGCTGCACATATAGTTAAATGCGGCCAAAAATACATCCGTGTACAGGTGACGTCATCGCATATTTAAATCGCAGATTTAGGAAGAAATACATTTGCATATTAGAAAAACCGAATTAAGGGCTTCCTAATAATTTATTTACGACATAACGGAAGGAAATTTTTGAGCAACGAAAAATCCTAATAATATTCGTTGAACTTGCGTGTGTTAAAACTTCGCGAATTACCAAGAATCCATTTAATTCCGAAGATGTTTTAAGCGACCTCAGTGTAATGTTGATCTTATTCGTGTGTCTCAGGCACAAAAATGAAGCTGTGAACAAAAAAAAACGACCTTCTCCTTAAATACGAGACAACTACCTACTCTATACGTATAGAGAGGGTACGATGGGGTAATCCAATCAACCTCGATTTGGATATCCCGTTGTCCGAATACCTATCTCGCCGCCTCAGCATTTCTCTCTCCCTCCCTCGAACCCTCCGATTTTCTCTCTTTCTCTCCCACATGGGCAAATTTCATCCCCTCTCCAGATATGCTTACACGTTGGAAAACGAAAAACTCGTTTATTTTCCTCTCCTCTTAAATACTGCGATGTCCGAATGACGAATTCCTCCTGGCGTCGAAATGGAAAGCGCTCCTCTCTCTTTTTTTTATATTTTCTCTCTCTCTCTCTGCAAGCCTTGTTGTTTGCTTTCCGACATTCCGTCGTCCGAATAAAAAATTTTGAAAGCCGGTTTTCTTTATTTTCTCAAACACGAAAAGCCGTGGAAATTTTAAAATCGAGATGTGAATTATAAACAGCAAACACCGTACCGTAAAAACCTCTTCTTTGTGGAAAAATTATTTCGTGTTTTGTAAGAAAAAGGTCGTCACGATAGCCAATTTGTACTCCTCTATTGGAATCTACTATAAGTAAATCGCCATTGATAGCTTGTATTCCAAATTCACCTCTGGTTTTGCTAACCTTTTTATGGCTATTGGAGAGAAATTTTGTGTCGATCTGATTTTATCCGTAAGACGAGCTTTATAACTTTCCACTGAACTGGATCGTAATAATGTTAACGCACCGGAGAAATATACTTCGTGAAGTATGTTCAAATTTCTAGAGTACTACGGCAGTTCAAGTTATTAAAGATCGAGGGACTCCACAATACCGTACAAAACTAGTCGCCAACAATTTTCCGATTCACCCTAACAAGACGCTGAAGAGAGCTACTTGGTAGCCAAAATGCGCATTATAATAAGTTTTGTACGGCATTGTGGAGTCCCTCTATTTTTAATAACTAAAGATGAATGTTCAGCTCAAGATTGAATACGCACTCGCATATTTGAGAAATGACGTTTTTCATACAATCGAATTATTTCGGAGAATGGCCTGTATAAGATTCATAAAAAATGTAGTAATTCTAACTAACAAAATCGAGAACAACATTAAAAATACTGCAGGTATCTTATAGCATGCCATACATTTGACTCGATTATCTGCGAGATCATTGGTTTCCGTTCCTTCTTTAAGAAACAGCTATTAACACATTTTTTTCGCGAGAAATTATACCGATGCCTCTGTAATTTGCAGGAAAGTGCTTATAAACAAGCGAGAAATGACATCGCTAACTTAACTGGAAGGCAATTACATCGACCATAAAAACTTCGCATTGCGCTTTAATTTTCTTCTACGCGTCTGTTGCATATGCTCGTCATTTCTCACCGGGTTAGCTATCTTTTGGAATCAGGGCAAACTTCGACTCATATTACCAAAATGCAATAACGTAAACAACACGTAACCCCGGACAGCAGTAGCATTAACCCCAAAAAAATCGGAAAAAAAAGTCTCTCCATTCACACTAGCGCGAAATAACTTCAAAAAACCAACCCCAAAGCGAAGAACATTTCGGTCTGTGACAAAACATTCCTGACCCTCTCTCATAGAATATGTTAAAGGGGTCGACATCCAACAGGAACCACGACCGTAAAAAATGAGGGCGAGACGTATCATTACCCATATTAGCCGCGGCAAAAAAAGTAAAGAACCCCTTTTTATTCTCTTGCGATCCCCTCTCTCTCTCTCTCTCAAACGTTCAATCCCCGACCTAAAGCACGGCCTCTCCATTACTGTAATAGCGGTCGGGGTATGTTCTTCCAATACTTCAACCCCTAACTCCCCCCTCTACGTCTCCCTTTGTGGACTATGCGAAATCCCTTGGCGTGGACTCTTCCCCTCAAACTCTCTCTCTCTTCATCCCCCTCCACCCTCACTCGACTGCATACGCCATTTTGCACCCTCCCCTTAGTTCCTCATCAACACTAGACTACCCCCTTCCCCACCATCTCCAACCATCCCTCATTCTCATCTTATAGATTTCCGTTCCCTTGAGATCCGATGGGGACGGCGCTCACAAAGCTCTCGTTTTTCTTTATAGGTCCTCCCTTCGATTCCAAATAGGGTTGGGATTCGATTTTTTTTAAATGAAGTACCGTGGAGCGCACGCACTAATGGGGATTTAATATGACAGGATGTTATTCTTAATGAGCGTCAGTCGAGTCAATGAAAATTTAAATCTTTCCGACGCTCATTATTCCGTTTCTCCATTCAAAAGGCCGTAAGGGCGCATCGTCGCCGCGCTCTGTCGCACATTCCACGTATGAGATGAGTAACAACGGACAGAGACAAAAATAATCTGTAATTATAAGTTACAGAATAATCACGCGCGAATAAATTAATTTTAAAAATCTTAAGTAATCATAATAGGTAGGAATACAGCGTGAAAATTGTATAATTATCGCTTAAAAGAAAAAATAAGGATTGAAAGAAGAATCAATTTTCAAAATATATCAACAAAGTTGCAAAATCGATAATGTTTACAAGTAGCCTTAAGGAAAAAAGACGAAAACGTTAGAATATCAGCAATAAAAAAATTAGGTGTTATTCGCAATCGTACTTAAATACCGTTCGCCCTGGTGGGAAAATCAAGTAGCATCGACGTGAAAATCCATAATCCCTCAGTGATGAGTCACGCGTCACTATCAGAGGCGCATCCTTTCTCTCTCTCTTTGAGAAACGACCAAATATTTTATCCGCATGACGCGAGGTGTTTGTACCTACGGAGACAAGAGTCTCATTTTCCATCCACGGCATTTTTGACATTCATTTATAATAGAGCCAAACGCGAACGGCAATAGCGTGATGGAAAGTTATCGCTCCCACGGGGACCATTTTTTTCCCCAACCTTCCCGATAACATTCTTCTACGTGAATTAGGAAACTGCTGAAAATGAAGAAAGCAAAGGTGCGTAATGGTGAAGGGCAGAGTAAGGACGGAGGAGGGAAGAGGAGAGAGGGAAGGAGAGAGAGAGGGGAAGGGATGGAGGGAGGGAGAGAGAGGTGGAAGGAGGGAGGGAGAGATGAAAGTAGGGAAGGAGATAGAGAGAGGAAAAGAGGGAGGGAGAGGAAGAGAGGGAGGGAGAAGGATGGAGAAAGGTCGATGACTCAGGGCGTCCTTTAGCTAGCTATACGTAACAAGTGTGCACCATTCCCTCCCCACCGTCTCCCCATTCCCATGAGCAGGAGATTAATGGTGTTAGAGCCATGGAAAACTTTCCCCAAGAGAGGAAAAACCGGGAGGATAAAAAACGAGAGCGAGTCTATAATAATTCCTAAAATATATATATAAATATACGCACTTCTGAGGGGGAGATACGAAATGGATATGCGTCACGACCGAGTGGGGGTGGGTGGGGGAGTTTAGACGGTCATGTAGACGCCTCTGCGTGAATTTTTGGCAATAGGTGGAGAGTTTTTTTTTCTGAGCGAGGAAGAGTGAATCACGGTAATATCGAGTGGAAAAAATATTCCCCAGCGCCCTTGTTGCTACGGAACATAAATCTTCCTTCGCTTTATCCGGAGAGTCCTCTATCGGGCCAAAAACACACGAAAATATCCTCCCTTTCTCTCTCTGTCTCTCGATGGCGCGGCCTTTTACGTGAACTTTTCGCGCGTTTTTTTTTATTAACAGCGCCGAAAAGGCTTAAGTTGAAAAAGATGGATGGACTTTTTTTTTCGAAGGTGAATTACTGCGAATGAAATACCTATATATAAAGTTCGTCTCGGTGACGAAACCCGAAGGATTTTAACGGTTTAAATCGTGCGGAATTAAAGAAAAAGATACTTTTAGATTCCATAGGTTACTGAAAGTAAAAACAAAATAGATAATTTTTAAATTTGAGATAGCCGCACGAATAATTCTAGAAATTAGAATAACAGACGAAGTAAAAATTGACATTAAAAAGACAAAATTGACTTCGATGTATGTGACGATGAAAAAACTGAAGATCGCAAATGGACAATTTTTTTGACCCAGTTGATATAAAAAAACACGAACTGCGAAAATAGAATTTTGCGTACCAATAACAGTTACGGAATAAATCACAATTCTCCCTCCACGATAGAACGCTTTCGTAACCGAAGCGATGCGGTAAACAATGACAAGTATCTCGTCTAAAAAGATAGATATTAAAAATAACTAGGTACCTACTCTATGTAAACCGCCACAAACGGCCGACGATCGTTCATTTAAAAATTTAGATCGTTAAATGTCTTTGGATCCATTTTAGGAAAGCGTTTTAAAATTTACTTTACCCACAGGTAAACTTATGCTACTTCAATTACCAAATAATTTTAATCAGCGGTAACTAGGAGATTCTATAAGAATTTTTAAGCTTTAAGACTTAATGAACATCGACCATTTCATAAAAGCCATAATCTGATCTCAGTATTAATATTACTACATTTTGACCTACAGCGTAAAAAGATAGATAAACTCCGCAGGATTCCATAATATTAATAAAAAATACAGCAAGCTCACAGAGCGCATCGGGAAACGAACCAAAAAGATCGAAAAGCAATGAAGCGGAGAGCGATGAAGCGATTACAAAAACAAAACACTCGTCCTTGACGTATGTACTTCTTGGGAGACAGCTCTTGTTAGGAAAACATAACAACGGCAATCATGTTACATCTGCCTAGATACACGTGCGGGGAAATAACTTTTTCCGAGACAGACAATAAAAACCGTAATCCACTTTCCGAATCTCTCTCTCTCTCTCTTTTCTGTTCCGGACGTGAGAGAGAGAGGAAGCGGAAGAACGGTAGTTAAGAGATTCGTTACGTGCTTTTTCCCCGATCACCCCAATAAAATGTTATTCCCTCTCGCATCACAGAAGGAATCTCCACGAACCCTTTCTCTCACCCCATTTCCCCCAAACGCCGTGCTATTTCTTTCCAAACCACGTGGAACTATTTCACCCTCCGAAGTTTCTACAAAGAACTCTAGAAGAAAAGGGTTCGAATAGGATTTGTCCTTCGCCGAAAGCTCACGAAATTTCGATCCCTTTCGCGAGATATTTTTGTCGAAAATCTTTTGGATTTCGTACGTAGGACAGCTTCACCAGCGAATTTCGAGTTGAACAATTAAAAAAAAAAATAAAATAAGGTGAGACTTGAAAAATGAATCGATTTTACGAATCGACACGATGGATCATTTTATTTCTATATTTAAAAGTGATTAATTAAAATCCACTTCCATAATTTAGACAGATACTTTTATTTTAATTTAAGCTATACTTTCCAAACTACATATGTTACTTTAATCCTATGAACAGTTAAACTTTTCTGCTCGAGGGCCACATATTCCACTTACACGCTCATTGCGGACTACTAGCAGTCAAAAATGCAATTTAAGAATTCT
Source organism: Uropetala carovei (assembly GCA_036926305.1). Lineage (NCBI taxonomy): Eukaryota > Metazoa > Arthropoda > Insecta > Odonata > Petaluridae > Uropetala > Uropetala carovei. The sequence goes on from JAXCHB010000279.1 coordinate 3,089,206, forward strand.
AAAAGGTTAAGCATGAGTTCGACATTACATTTAAATGCAATTATCTATTATTATTGGTTTAGAGAATAAAAGACAACATACGATGTTTATAGTTGTTCGTTTTAGTTTTATGTTAAATCTGTCGAACTCAATGCGGTCCCGATGAAAACAATGGGAGCCCGATGTGACCGGCGAGCAGTAGTTTGAGCACCATGGACTTATGTAACCTTTAATAGTCGAATCTTTAAAATTCAAAGTCGTGAAATGAATCTTCGATTAATCAAATGAAGCTTTCCTCATACGTTCACTGTAAGTTGTATTATTAAAACTTCCGACGACTCGAAATTCTCTATACTGTTTTCGCTACGTATCGAGGCACGATAAAATCGATTTTATTAATTTAAACTTCAAAACTTCAGTTTAAAACATATTTTTACTATCCCCACCTTTTTCCTGTTAATCCCGGATATCGCATTACCGACCAAGCGATTCCCTATCGGAATGACGTCATGTGACGTCGACAAGAGAAATTCAAGCTTCCTATTATCGTTAAAAAAAATAAAAACACACACATCCGAAATATAACGATCGCTTTGATTGGAAACTTGCGACGTTGAATCCGCGACCAAAACAACCTTTTAAAAATTACATAACAAGCGAGGAGGAATTTTCTTTTTGAAAAATCTTAACCTCGTCCTTTTTTCTTTTTCGTAAATTTGGCAACAGCGTCCGTTCAAAATATCGATTTTTATCCTTGTTTAATTAATGAAAAAATTTCGTAATGCGGAACTCTGGAAAAAGAAAAAAATGACAGAAATGCGGATTAGGAAGCGCAAATAAGCTACGGGGCCTGCCTTTTCGTCCAATTTAAAATAAAAAAAGTAATGAGACACCGTGTATTATTAAAGGAAATAACGAAGCGAAAACACAGCGCAGGCATAATACGGAACATGGCAAACGGACGGTGATTGCGAAAGAAAGATTAGTCTGCCGAATTTAGTATTCCTTAAGGGATTATTGCAAGAAATCATACTTTCGTTCTCGATTCCCTTAACGGAAAAAAATAAACACAAAGGGAGGTCGAGACGGTCATCGCTGCATTCCGACGCTGAATTATTTTTTGTCCCGTGTCGTAATAAAGGAGCTGGTAAGGGCAATTAAAATTCCAAACGTTCCGTCTCGTATTTTCATTTTTCTTTCTTTTTATTTATCCGAAAATATCTCGTGGCGTACGCGAATAAAAATAACACAAGGGGCATAATAATCCTCCACAGAGCGAACATTATTCACAGTTAAAATTCATGGCTAACTAGAAAATGCGAACGGAATTTCACCTGAATAATAATCCACAGTATCTTTATTTTAATACCGCATATAATTTACGACTCTTAGGACCAATGAGAACAGAATCTTCTCTTATGCAGTGTCAATATTCATAAATAAACACGTCTGTAAAGCGACACATAATACAGCCTTTGTTTTCAATGATAAGCAGTGACGTACTGATAGCCCCCACAACCCCCACAATGCGGGGGGGGGGCGAGATTTAGGGGGCTCCCAATCGTTCAAACCTTACTAAGATATCCATAGGGGGGGCCCAAATTATTTGCTGCGGGGGCCCCCCCAGATTTTCAGGTACGCCACTGATGATAAGCAATTAAAATTTTTAAATATGATAAAAGTACTCATCTAGGGTATCTCCAATAGCCACAACAAGATCAAGAAAAACCAGACGCACATTTCGGCAGTGGTAATTCACCGAAAGTAGTTTTTGTTTAATTATTTAACTCACTTTCGTTTCTTTACCGATTATTCCTGTATTTTTTTTCTACAATCAGACGAGTTCTATAATTATCTAGTGAACGCTTTGCTTTCTCAAGCAAATCAAATACGTATATCCGATATTACGGTAGCATGAATATTTTATCGGAAGGGTTATAACCTACTCTGGAAATTTCCCAACTTCAAATAACATTCCGAATATCTAGATAATGCTCCGCACAACGCCGTCTAGTCTGCCTCGCAGTAAATCTAATTTTTATTTCGCCGACGGAAACATCTCCGAGAACCTCGATGTAATCCGTCTTGACGCGTCGCGCGGAGACAAACTTGTTATTCCCAGAAGAAAGCCCGAAAGCAATAACGTACCATTCCTTAGCTTCCGAAAAAGATTACGGCCGTCGCAAACGAGATAGCGAAGTAGAGGAAAAGAGATAAGATGAACGACGAAAAAAACAGAAACAAAAGAAGAGCGATTACCCGAAAGTAATTTGCGGGAATCGAGTTATGGCATAAGTAAATCCTTCAAAAAAAAAAAATAACCCGAGGAGAGAAAAGAAATAATGAAAGGAGGAAGGAGAAATTCCGACGTCTTCCTTTCATTTCGCACCAAAGCCCTCTTTTTTTTCCTTTTCTCCACGTTAACCACTCATCTTTCACATTTCACTTCCAATCGCATTCCCTTATATATTTATATCTTCTTTCTTATTTTTCCCTCCAAAAACGTCCCGTTTCCATTCAGTCACCACGACAACGCATCTCTCTCTCTCTCTCTCTCTCTTACACATTCTTTCCCTTACTGGAGCCTACTCTTCTTTTCCTCCCTTTTTAGGAAAGAATGTTACCGCGACCACATTGGCTGCTGTTCTCTTCTCCCGTTTTAAGGCCTTCTGGGGAATTATCTCCCATTCTCGAAAAATCGGATCGGTGAGAAAATCTTTTAAAATGTTATTTTTATATTTCACGAAGCCTACCATGTTCAATGAACACTGTTCATGCAGGGATGATTTCGAACACTAAAGTCGACGTTCCGAAAAAATTTTGATAAAAAAGGAATAGCAGGGGTTATCAAGTTTGAAGTCTCGATTGATTGAAATAATTAATGCATAACTATATTAATATTTTCAATTATATATATATATATATATATATATATATATATATATATATATATATATATATCAAGACATGAAGAAAACTGCAGAAAATAGGAGTATATGGAGAACCAAGTTTAACCTAGAATAATCACGGACCTGTCAACGGACAGACTACCTATAATAATGATGATATATTTTTTGTCATTAAGTATTTGTTTTAATATCAAATACATATTTGTTTTAAAAAAAAGATAAAAGCAAACTGTAATTATAATGCTAATTTAAGAGTTTCGCATATAATGGCGAACTGTTCGTAATAAATTATCAGCCCCATCTTTTATCTGAAACACCGTCATCTACCAGAACTTGCTCTTCTTAAACATTTCAACGTGATCGTTTGACAAAATCTTAATTTCCTTAACCGTTAACATTTCTGCATTACATAACGGATTTTTCTCACAAATTTCAGCTACAATAAAGAAAATTTTATTTCAATATTCCGAGAATGTATTACTACTACAAGTTGGCATTTCACGCCGTAAGAGCACAGGTACGTGAAATACAAATGTAGTCGTACGGTTAGCATAGAGAGAAAGATTCGTAAAGGCGAAAGAAATGCACGAAAAGAATATATTTTCTTTTACACGGTGTCACATGTCTATCCGGAACGACAACAACAATGGGTCACAGCAATGACTCGCCAAAAAGCGTGGTAGAGCGGATTATTTAAAAAAAAAGAAGAAGAAAAGTCCCCTTATCCTCTACGTTTTCTCCTCAGAAAAGAAAAATCCCCTTCAAAACTGGCCCACTTGGCAGATGGAAGGTAGGGTCAGAGATGGAAATTTTCACACCACCGCACCGGAGCCAATGCAAGCTGCAACGGAACTTTCAGGATCTCGAATTGTCAAACTCGACCACCCGAAAGTTTTGTGCTGAACTATACGGATATGGATATATATATATATATATGTATATATATATATATGTGTATATATATGCATATCACTACAGCGGAAGAAGGGTATAATGCAAGGGAGTAGCTCCTATATCAACCGTATTCATATATGTCTAAATTATAACCTAAAGTGTGTATATATGCATACATATGTATTTAAATTAACAAAGAAATGTGTAATAAAAAGTCAAATGTGAGTGACGATACTTATTTTGCGTCGTAATTATTTATAAACACACAAACATATACACACAAACACATATATATATACACACACATCTACATACACACACGTGTGTGTGTGCGCGCGCGCGTGCGTGTGTATGTATGTATGTATACACACACACACATGTATAAAGAAAAAGTATTTTAATAATAAATGGGCAGCCCTGTGTAAAACTATACCCCTCCTATTTCTTCCTACCTGGAATCCTTTCTACCGTTCTACTCCTCCTTTAAACCTCTTGTGACGCGATTCAAACCTTGACAACAGCGAGTTTGCCAACGGGATGACGGGAGAAGTGAAGCGAGGAAAAAAAGAAATTCTTTCTTTGGACCTGCTCTCACGGATTGGATTATTCCTTCTTCCCAATCCCTTTCGCTACCCTTCCATCGAAGCCGAAAAAAGTGATGAAGTTAGCGTTTTCCTTTCCGCCTATGTTGGCCTTAATATTTTCGTTCGAGGGAGAGAATAACTGCCGTTTAACAGTTGAGTTGAGAAATAATTTCGAAATGTAACCTGTTTATTCCTTTTGGCGAATTCTCTCAGTTGAGTTAGCGTCGTCTTTCCAGGTGAACTGCAAATGTTTTTTCCTAGGTATTTAATGTTAAAATGGCAAAAATTGCAAGGCAGCGAGGCGTGATTCTAAACAGTGTAATTTTCTTTCGCAATAAGGTAAACGATAAGTAGATTTTAATGTTATGCGCATTTTTTTAAATAAATAAAGCCTAAAGAATAGGAAAACAAGTTTGAATTTGAATCATGCATAGAACTTAAATTTACATTTGCTAATTTTAGGACACTCGCATAGTTTTAAAAATCTCGTAAATTATTCGGTTTTCTTAGAAAAGGGGAATTTTTACATATGGATGTACGTCCGAGGCCTCGTTTAGTAACGCGATGCAAAACTTGTCGAGGTGCGACGCAAAAAATACATCGCGCTAATTCTCGGTACTCCTAACTGGAATTTTAAATTTAATCCGACGAGCCTAACGAACGGAATCGTTTACCGAGATTGTTGTCAAGTAATAAAATTCGTAAAAAGAACCGAAGTTAATCTACATCCGATCTCGGGAGATAAACGCTCCGTTTCGTTTTGCGAGAAAAACTTGTTTTCTCCGAAATTACGAGGCCTTCCTAAAATAATCACTTCAATTAAACGAAGCCTTATTGCCCTCCTTACTGCAATAAAATTCTTATCCATTCGTTTTAAATGAACCCGAGGACGGAAGCCAAACGAGGGTTGCACGTCATAGGTGGTTGGGAGTGTGAGTGTATAATTTTTTTTTTTTAATTTTCCAAAGTTACCTTTTCCTATACCCAACCCTGCAAAAAGAGAAATAATTACTGCGGGTCGACGTTTGTATTTTTTTTTCTCGCGATTACACCGCCATTCTTTTGAGGCCGTTCTAGGAACTAACCAGGAAAAATAAAACTGGGGACGAGGAAAACCTCGAGTTTTATCGCTATTACCCATTGAAATCCGAACGAATAACCATTTTTCAACGTGTCGACGCGAATATTTCCACTCGATAATTCGCCAAACACTTTCCGTGCTTGATGTTGACGCTCCCAATAATTTTTTCGCGGTGGCGTCTCATCGCAGACGTCTGGGTCGGGAGATCCCTTTATCCCTCCTCTCTCTCTCTCTCCCTTTGCACTTTACAACGCCAGGTGTGTGCGTCTCCCTAGCAATCTCAAGCAGACGACACGGGAGTGCACTCACTAAAAGGATAAGAAACTTCGAAGCGATCCGCGGAGCCGAAAACGCTGCTGCAGGTTCAACTTTTGATGGAGACGCAGATGTCGTCGTAGGCAAAGTAGATGCGCGCTCCCCCAAGTTCACGTGGGATTACAGTCTTAAGGCTCGCGGACAGACAGAGAGAGAGAGAGAGAAAGAGAAAATTCCACTTAATATACATGCATAGGTATTATTTAGTAGACACTCACCCCTACATAAAGGTCCAGTTGAATCTCTCTCGAAACTGCCAAGTGTGTTCTGAAAAATAAACGAAAGAAACTGTTGTTAGAATTAAAGATTTAAAAAAAAATAATAATAAATTCTGTTAAAAATAAAGGACATGAAAATTTCGTATTGCATCATCATTTATCATTTGGGTTTCTCATATTTAGTATAATGTTAGTCTAATAAATCGCTTATGCAATCAAAACATTCCCTATCTTTTCAGTCAGAGGTAGTAAGACAATTACAAGGATAAAAATTGAGAACCAAGTCAAATGTAACCTTTTATATATTTGTTTACTTTTTTGTACATTAAAACATTAATACACGCAATAACTTTGCATATACTTCCCCATTATGGCAAATCAAATAAGAGTCTATTACGTTTTGAAAGCTAAGAAAAAACATTTCGAGAACTCATCGATCTCCAACTCAAGTTCTTGTCTCACTACCGAATAGATCCTATTAACCGCCTCCATATACAATGGCGCCAGACCTTGGTTCACGGTAAAAATCGCCCCAAATCACCCACAACACCGAAAGAAGTCATCAAATTAGTCACCCACTATCTCGAACTAGAAAGAGGGCCATCCTCTAATCCTAAACAACAAACGGCGGCATGACAACAGCATTAGCGACACGTTCCCGGGGACACCCGCCGTAACGTATGTCCCCCCCTTCTCACCTACTAAAACAAAATGGACTCTACCATCGGTCTTACCCACCCACACGCCGCCCATCACGTACAACTTCCCGACAAAGGGACACTCAAGTAGCATGTACAGTTGAGTGACAGTTCGAGAGGGTGCGTTACAGAGGACAAAAGGGGTGGAGGGAGGGGAAAGAGCGAGTGAGAGAGAGAGAGAGAGATCGGATGGGGAGGGCGTGAATCATCCAATTAGCTCCACTCCGCGGCGGACTAAAAGGGGGAGATGCAAAAAGAGAGATACGAGCGGGCGATCACAGGGGAGAGAGAACGGGACATCCCCGTTAAGATCCCGAGGACTTCGGAAGGGCGACGGGGGACATGGGAAGGCGTGCGTGCGTGCGGACTGACTGATGCAAAAAGGGTTGAGAGCTTTGCAAATGGATATGGGAGAGGGGGAGGATTTAGGAAGGAGAGATGGCAACAGTCCGCGCAGACATCACAATGGACCTCCCACACACACACACACGCATGCAGTCACTCACACGCACGCTCGCTCTTCCTTCCTGTCTCCTCGTACTCTCTCACTCCCTCCCTTTCTGATTTATTCGTGCATCTGTGTGTAGCGTGGAGGGAGGCGGAGAGGGACTCTTGGCCCTTTTATAAGCATTCTAGTCCCGTCGATACGAAGCAGCCACATAGCCGATTCCGCCCGTTAAAGAGGGGGAGGAAATCACGGCTGCGCGTGCATGGACCACACATGCGCCGGACTCTCTTGTTCTCTTTCTCTCTCTTTTTTTTTAAAGAGTGCGATCACGATCTCGGCGTCGCGCGTTGCTCGTGCCACGCCCTCTTCCGCTACTCTTCATCTCTCTTCCGAGAACTGCACTTCTATATCTTTTCATACTCAACGCGTGTTGAATGCATTTGGAAGTGAAGCTCTCAGATCCCCTGTATTCCCGTATGTCCACGTGGTGCTTTTAACTGGCGAGGAGTATTCCATGAAAAATTTAATAAGGTTCATTCCGTACACGATGACGACGATTAGGAACGTACTTTCGGCATGCATCTTTTACTTAGCTTCCGCATGCCTTAAAATATTTAAATGTGTGGACATTAAGAAGAATCTGTCGACGCCGTTGTGATAATAAAATGCCTAAAAAGCGAATTAGTCAAAAATTACTATAACAAAGTATTTTAAAACGTACAATTTACATAAATCAATATATACCCGAATGTTTTATTCTATGTGATCGATAAATTTTCCACAGCGTAATATAGTTCCAATATTCAAGCTCTCATCAATCGTCCCATCCACGCCTGATAAGCAGCAATGTATGATATTTGAATCTACGAAATTTTAACACTCCAAACAAAGAAAGCCATCTGCAAAAATAATAACCACTTAATAAATCGCCCGGAGTCAAAAGAGATTTTTAAAATAATGGACCCTCCCGTGATGTACCGCCATGTGTTACGGCGGCAGAAAAATTAAAAGGGGAACGCGGTCATCAGGAAGCCCCATGCGGAAGCATTGAGTGGGTCCACAGTTTAGGGTAATAATGAGGCAACAAGGAGTGAGAGAGTGAGGGAGAGTACGGTCGTTCGGTAGTCACGACGTCCATTGGACGAGGGTCGCACCCAGTTTTCCCTCCCTCCGCCCCACCGGCCTCCATCAATCACCGAAGCTATTGAAGGGGACCAAGACCAGAATCGTGGTGCACTCTTTCCTAACTCTCCGCAGCTTGGGAGGACGTCGGAGAAAGATGAGAGATAAGGAATGCAGCCGGGCAGAATGAGTCTTTGAAGTGGGTGAGTGAGGATTAAGCGAGAGAGGAGTGAGTGAAATGGGAAACTGGATGGGGAGGAAAAGATTATGGTCGAGGTGTGAAACGGAACGACAGCGAGGTGGGTATAGGTGCGTTGAAAAGAGAAAATCGCGCGAGAGCAGGCAGATGGAGATATGGAGTACAAGGGTACTTACTGTCTCTTTCGCTAGAGTACACGTTCCCTATCAAAGCTTGCACACTCACCCCTTTTAAAGGCGTACCAACCACGAAGATTATCGGGATAAATAGAAAGATCGTGCACACCTTAATGGAGCGTGTTTTTAATTGCGAAAAGCAAATGGAGTGGCTAGAGTGCAAGTGCTGTGCATCTGAGTCTCAAAAGAGTTCAGTGACTCCATGAGTGACAAAAAATTATAGGTCTGGTAAAACTGTTTTTCTTTTGGAGTATCGAGGTCATAAAAAAATCTTATCTAGAAAAGGCAAACCAAACATTCTTTTATAAATAATCTCAAGATAAAATCCCAGACCTCTTAAAATACTTAAAGGAGATGGTTACTTTAAGTTGAGAGAAAATGCATATGTAAATACATAGCATTAAATCCTGTATCATACTCGACCGATTTGACGGTAACAACTGCGAAAAATATAAAATTTGACAAAAACTCAACGCCATTGACAGCTTCCGATTCCATAAAAAAATAGTGTCATCGCGAGTAAAACTGAGGATAAATACCGAAATATTTTTCCTCCCATTGTCGCTTCTCCCGTTTCCAGTTAACAGTTCACCCAAAGTAAAAGAAATAATCCACGTATCGATTATCGATCTCTCACGAGAACGATCGATATCTGTCGACACTCCCGCGAGTTTTCCGTTACCTCCCCCCTCCTCCCAAACACACGCACGCTCGCGCACGGAGCGGCCGATCGTAAAAAAAAAAGAAACGCTGGCCACCGCAATAGATATATAGGTAAGCGTGAACGGAGATCTCTTATAGCACACGCGCAGAAGCTTTTCGAAGGGATTTCATTACGTCCCGGATAAAACTTCCGCATTGTTGTGCCCGCTTTTGGGAATGACGGGGGGTTGTAGTGAAAAAGGAACAGGAAGAGAGGAGGAGGTAAGAGGAATAGACGTGGTTTGGTAGGGACTTGCGGCGCAATTGAAGCGATGCCCTTAGGACTGTTCCTAGAGAAAAGGAAGTCACACACACACACACATTGAACGAGTGAGAGGTAGAAATGCTGCCGAAGACTGGCGGATAATACGGCAGGATAAGGAGTGGAAAGAGAGAGAGAGAAGGGATGACCGCACCCACCTTCTCCCAACAACACCCCCTCAACTCTTGGAAGGACAAAAGGCCGCAGGAGAAAGGAGGGGGAAAGAGGTAGGCGGCGGTCAATTTCCCATGGGAAAGGACGATAGGAGGAAGGAGAGAAAGAGAAGGGAGGAAGAGGAGTGTGGTGAAGGGATAAGGATGGAAGCGTCCAAACACACACACACACAAGAAATGCTGAGAAAATAAGAGAGAGAGAGATGGAAGGCGACTTGCCGAGTGTGTTTTCCGTGATGGTGTGCGTGCCTATAGGAAGTTCAAGATGAAGGAAGGGTAGGATTTACCGAGGAAGAAGATGTGCTGCGTTGACAATTTCGCCGTTTCAAATAAATAACATCGATAATGTACGTAAATCACGGATATGTTGAAGTTCAACCAGTAATTATGTTAGCGGCTAAACGGATTTTTTAAATGACTATGCATGAGAGATTAAATGGAGGCAGCCTTAGTAAAAAAAACACATTGGGAGGATAAATTAAATAAGGAAGAGTTTGTAATAAAAATAATCTCTGGAAGGGAAAAAACTGTATGAGAGAAATTCTAAAATCAAGACGTATACGAACATTGATATTACATAAATATGTAATATGTGAGACCGCGGCAACTCTATCCCTAAAGAAAGAAAGAAAAATTCCTCTCGTAGAACCCTCGATTAACAGAAGTTGAAGAATACAAACGGGATTAATATTTACTTCATACTTCGGCAATTCGTAAATTCATGTGGTAGACGTTCGAGTTATAGAGAACCGACTGAATACGTACTATATAGCAAACTTAAAAGGGTGAGATAAAATACGCTATGCACTGAGATGGGGAGTTGAGAAGCAAGAAATGAGAAGGATGTGGGAAGTTCTAAGGAAAACGTAAGTGATTGGAATGGGGATGAAAATGGAAAGTGAGGGAAAGTTGCATTGATTGATTGATAGACCCTTACGTCAGTTCCAAGCATCTGGTCCAATTCGAGGTGAGTGAATGATGAAGATGAGGCGGTGAAAAATACTCCTGAAAACATTCTCGTACGCAGATGCCAAGAATAAGAGCTTGGGAGCTCAGTACTTTAAACGCGCAACGTTTTACTTTATTAAATACTATCGATATAAAATACTTATAGATAATTTTCCAAATATTCTACGCCTTTAAAGTACTTTGAAATGAAATTAAATCAGTACTATAATTGGTAAAACTATAGAATACAATATCAAAACATTTACCTTTAAACATATGGCTAAATGGGAACAAAAAATGTTATCAAGTTGAAATCATTCAAAAATGTCTTACAATTAGAATAGTCACACATAAAAGGTATACATAAAAAACATTAGAAATGGGATATTTCTCACTATTTATTCTGATGCATTAATGACGCAAATCGAAGAATCAAGGTAGCTTAACTTTTTAATAAAATAAAAAAAACAGAATTTTAAAGGCTCGCAAGAATCTCAAAATTATCACGAAAACCAGTGGGGAAAAAAATAAGATGTGATATAACTGCCATCGAAGGGAATGGAGGAGGAGGAAAGCGAGAAAAGAAACATTTAAAGGTGAAGAATGGTAAGGTTTTAGGCGGTTGGAAAATCAGAGGGAGAGAGAGAGAGTGTGTGGGGAGAGTAGGAATACACAAAGAGAGTGAGTGGCAAGCTCACTGTCGGCGGTGGGAGTGAATATTATAGAAAGGGATGATACCAAATGGGGAGGGGAACACTGAGGGAAAGTTTAGTGTGTGATGGAAGCGTATGAAGCAAGATAATAGGGTTGGAGAGATGATATAAAAGATTTTAGAAAGATAGAAAGAGGAAGAGATAATAAAGAAGAATGAATGGGTTAGAGTAAGAAGATAACAAGTAATAAAAAATCTGATGTGGCCAACACATGACTTTCTCCATATTTGGGGCATAGATATTTAAATTAATATGAATAGCATTATGAGGCAAAATTATTATTTCGTATCGTAAAAGAATACAGTCGTCCTTATTGCCGTAAATTAGGTATATTTTGAATATGTTTACAGAATTCACCGCTACATGGTGGTGGCTCTGTACACTGTAAATTAAGAAAAAGCAAAATATCTCCGAAATGGATGGTTCTACGTAAATTTGTTTCAAACAGAACTTGGAAGAAATATTATTCTCTACAACTTTGGTCCTCACGAAGATTACCAATAACGACGTTTTTAAGGAGACATTTGACGGAAACCGAAAAAACCTATTATTTATAAATAATTCCTAAATAATAACTGCTATGGAAAATTGTTTGAAATAAAAGATGTAGGAAATTATATTTTCTACATTTTTTGTAATGGTCAATGTATACAATAATGACGTATTATCGGAGAAATATCGCAAAAACCGAATCGGGTTTCGAATAAACCCCGACTTCCGGTTAACCGGTATTGTCCAAAAACTAATCAGTTCTTGTGCTCATGCTAAAGTGTTATATATGAAATATTATTATTAATTATTAGTATTAATATGACAAGTACTCGTTGAGTTATAGCGCCCACAATCTCACACATCCATCCATCCATCCCCACACACACAGATGTCATTCCGAAAATAGTCTAAACGTGTACTAGGGACCTCAAAACGTGTATTTCCGTTGAAATCTCGAAGTAGATTTTTTTCGTGATCACAATACTTTCCCTATACTACGTATGGAGAAAGTAAAAAGAGAAATGGAAAGAAATATGGTAACGAAGAAGAGGAAAGGAAGCACTTAAACCACTTTAGCCTAACTTGAGCTCTGATAGTAGGAGAGGGGGAAATATGATGCCAGGTAATACACCAGATGGGAGAGAACAGAAATACATCAGTTGAGACGATGTGGCAAAGTTGCTGTCCAGTGATTAGCTGAAGCTGTTTTTTCTTGGCTCTCAAAGCTCAAGTGGAGACTTCAGCGGTGGAAATTAGGAGAAAAAAAGAAGCTAGAACGCAAGAAAAAACGAAAAGAAAATCGGAGGGGAAAACTAAGGGATAATGGAGTGAAGATAAATGTAGCATAAGAAAGACAGTATACTGTAAGAAGAAATTATTAAAGCGATCGATAATCACAAAGAAAAAAATTAATATAAGATGGAAGAAGGTAATGGTACGGAAATAAAAGAAGATATGGAGGAGAATTAAAATGGAGAGGAAAGAGAAGGGAGAGAAGGGAGGGATTGGAGAGAAGAACGAATTGGAATACCCCAAGGAGAGAGAGAGAAAGAGAGAGGGCACTTATAGAAATTTCCATAATGGAGCCATCCACGCAATGGCGCTGTCAGCTCGGAATATCGCGCATCCTATTCAGAATCCAAGCGATGGAATAATATTTGCGGAGAGCGGTGAGGTTTGGCGAAAGTTGCACGCACTACTTTGCCTTTAATATCTGAGGGGGTTACTTAAAATAACGTCTCGAACAGAATTTGATCGCTGAATTAATCACGCAACCGGAAGACATTAAGGCTATTACTAAAACAGAAAAACTGAAGGATTTTTAAAAAGCATTTCTGTGAATGGAGGTTAAGAGATAAGAGTATTTTCATGTTACTAAAAGCACTACGGGTCAGTGAAAAATAAGTGTAACATCGTGAAGATTAAACTTTTTTCATTTTTAATCTAAAATTTAAGGTGCAAAGATGGCGGAGATACAAAAAACAATATTTTTTGTGCATTTCATCAGAAAAAATGTTGATATAATATTACATTGAACTACGCGCAGATACTCCGTCATGAATTCCATTTCTGACCCAAAGATTATTCCTAAATTTACACATTGATCAACCCTCCGACAAATTTAAGTAGTCAAAAAAAATATAAAGATATACCTATTTAAAAGTTTATAAAATCCAATGATTTATTGCGAGGAATGAGTAATACAAATAGGGTCATTCTCGTGTTTGTCAATAAAACCATTGAATCTAACAAACTTCGGAAGTTGAGTTGCAATTACCATTTTACAATATTTATAGCGTGCAGTCCGCCAAGTCGTGTGGCAAACCCTTTAAAAAATATCACCACAAATCGTTCTCTGGAAATATGAAGAATTTTGAACCACATAATTAATGACCTTAGCGAACGGAAGTGGCACGCACCGAAAACATGCGATGCCATTCCAAGCAGATGTCCTTTCGAAAAATCGAGAAGACCAGACATCTCCCTCTCAATACTCTAGACCAGCGATTCTCAACCGGGTTGACGTGACACCCCAGGGTGACGCGACGGTTATTGAGGGGTGACGCAAATATGTGATACATTCACAGTGTTTCGTATTATGGATTATAAACAAAGATAAAACCAGGAAAATAAACATCCGTACTTATTTAAATTCCAGCATTTTATCTTTCTGTGGCAGGAAGAGGCCAATTTATCTTTAAAAGTGGTTTGAAGGTAATGGAAATGTAAATGGGGTAACGCATAAATGAATCAACTGAACATAGGGTGACGCAGACAAAAAAAGACTGAGAGTTACCGCTCTATACTCTAGAGAGGGAGACGTTTGGTCTTCTAAAGTCTAGACCAGGGGTTCCAAACTTTTTCGATGAGGCGAGAACCAAGTTGTACTCTAAAATATAACGCAAGCACCACTATACTCCTCCAGAAATAGTAATGAACGCGTATAAAATCAAGCTAACGTCAGAGTTATTCTTAATGTTTTTAGATACGTTTAGAAAGAAAGGAACCGAGCAAATTAAATTATTAGTTAAAAGAAACTGGAATTTATGCACCGCAGAAGAGCATAGTCAGGTTGCCAAAGAGCACAGCGGTGCTCCCGAGCACCAAGTTGGGAACTTCAGGTCTAGACCCTCCTCAACTTCCAGGCAACACCTTCTCACGTCACGTGACCAACCTTTCGTTTTCCCTCAACATCTTGCCCAAGAAAAACCCCACTCTCTCTCCCTCTCCCTCCCCCCCCTCCTTTTCCCTCTCTTCCTCTTCACAAAACTACTCCCGAAGAATGAAAGGGTAAGACATCCCGGTAGAGATCGAAGCGGAGAGAGAGAGAGAGAAAGAACGAAAAGCACGAAGTGTAAGAAATGAGAGAATGTGGGGGAGAGGAGGTTAAGGAGGTCGCATCCGGTCACGTGTCTGAAAATCCTGATGAGAGATGTCGCAGGCCGATGCTTTTTACGACTTCCGGGCAAGCGAGTGCAGTAAAAAAAAAAGGTCCGTTTTCGGATACACTCCCACACCTACGCCAAACAAAAACTCCCCACACTCCACACAGACCTACTCCATTTGGAATTGCTCTTTTCCCGTAGGGAAAGGTTAAGAAAAAAATAAAAATAGTCCGGGATGTTTATGTAGGTGAGGATCTGGCCTCTTCCATACACACACGCGCGCGCGCGCAATCCGGAGTCTGTTGCGTGGAATAACAAATGGGGTGAATTTCTTTAAGGGTGAGCGAGTCGAGAGGTTAACAGAACGATTTCCACGCTTAAAACGTGATGGATGGAAAGGTATAAAAGTAAGAGATACAAATTCTGAAGGGCCGAAAGAAGTAAAGGGAAAACCTTAAGACTTGCATCGTCAAGTTGAGGTAGGGAGGATGTTTTCCATCTTTTTAAACCCCTCAAGCCGTTTAGACGTACACGTGTACGGATCTGGCCATCCTGTCCCAGCAACGGTTGTCATGTGTACTATTATACTATTAACTCAAACCTAAATTTTTAGAGCCATCTACGTACCTTTTCCTATCAAAGAAAAACAAACACAAATACTAAAAGGGTGCTAAAAATACGTTAAAATTTCCGTTTTTAAGGGCGATTTGAGGGGTTAATTTCCAAATTCCCTCTCCCACTTTCGTGGTCGTTTTCGGCATCACTTGAAATTAATTATTCACGCGTCGCTTTAAAAACGTTGAGAAAGCGAGCTGAATACACGCCATGGGAAAGGTGATTTTTAAAAAAGACAGCATTTTGTCGTCCGTTTGCACGGAAGTTTGGACCGTGTATTTAACGCTCGGAGTAAAGCAAACACGTTTCTTCTAGCGGAATGAATTTTGGAGGGATTTTTCATTTTTATGGCAGTTAAAAGAACCAAAAAAATCCCTATGAATTATTCGGCCTCGTTAGAGCCTGAAACCACAATATAAAATTGTCCTAACGACCACAGTTAACAAGACATGAAATAATTTTGGGACCTGCATCGTTTTCTCTACTCATAAGGTGGAAAAAAAATGCCCAAGTACCTAACTAAGCTACATAACATGGCAAAATATGCCTGTGTTCCTTTGTTTATATACGGGTGAATGCATTATTTGCCACCTATCTCATAGTTACCATGCATACCTCGCGTTTCACGTTATCTTACCAGGAATGCGTGGCATTCGTGTTATTATGAGAGAAACATTCCATTCCTCATAATTTAATATTATGACTCGTGGCGCATAAAAAGAGATTATCCAGTTGGCGCAGACTTCCCCTATCCCTCGAGTTAAAAAGGAAACTAATAAATAAAAAAGTAGGTCTTTAAAAATTAATGTAAAAATGTCCTCACTCACTTCAATAAGTAAACCAAATTATGCAATAATATTTGGAAATTCCACTAAAATATTTATATTTTTAACATACACCCTAGTTAATAAAACAAGATCTTTAAAAGAAAAACAAGGTAAAACGTTACGTTAATAGTCCACTATATTGTCATTTTATCGAGTAGGATATTTAATAAAAGTTATTAGACAGGGTTTTTTGCCTGCCAAAATTTTGATATATTTACATCCCTATATAAAAATATCCTGCGTGCATCGCTGATTATATCAGAGTTCTAATTAATTCAAAGGTCTATTTATAAACAACTAATATAAGTAACATATAAACTGAGTATACAAGATTTACGCCTCGGGAAAGTGGCCTCGGATTTCCTATAAGTAACAATGATCCCTCTGAAGAAGAAGCCAAAGGCAATGCAGTGTAATGACTACAGAATGATAAGCCTACTGTCACACACTTCGAAGGTCATCACGAGGATTCTTAATAAAAGGATAGAGAAAAAGGCCGAAGAAATGCTAGGGAAGACCAATTCGGATTCAGAAAAGGACGAGGAACCAGAGATGTTATCTGTGTAGTGAGAATCATATCAGAAATGGCAACAGAGTACAGCCAAGATTGCTGCAGGAGACCTTTGACAGAGTAAATTGCGTATTGCTGATGAGGATATTAAAGGATATAGGTGTAGACTGGAAAGACAGGAGACTGATCAGAAATCTATATGTGAATCAAGTTGTACAGGTCAGGTTGGAGAATACGGACACCAGCGGAGTACATGTCGGTAGAGGAGGAAGACAGGGCTGCTGTCTATCGCCGATTCTATTCAGTATATATGGAGAGAGACTAATGCAGGAAGCGTTAGAAGGCACGGGAGATTTTAAAATTGGAGGAAGGATTATAAGAACAGTGAAATATGCGGATGATCAAGTACTTCTAGCAAGAAAGGAAAGGGAACTCCAGAAAATGATAAATAGACTAGTAATAATAGGTAGAAAATACGGTATGGAAGTAAATACAGAAAAATCCAAGGTCATCCGAATATCAGGTAAAGAAGAAGAAAATTTGAACCTAAGTATTGGAGGAAAGCCATTACAACAAGTTTCAGATTATAAATATCTTGGAAGCCTCATAACGAGAGAAGCAAAATGTACCGATGAAACCAGGACTATAATAACGAAATCATAAGCCGCTTTCAGAAGAAAGAAACCCCTACTAACAGGGAATATAAAGGAGGATATCCGCAAGAGGTTGATAAATGCTGTGTGTGGAGTATAGCTCTGTATGGAGCAGAAACATGGACGATAAGGAAAAACGATATTATATACTTGGAAAGCTTCGAATTGTGGACATGGAGAAGAATGCTGAAGATAAAATGGGCAGATAGGGTGAAAAACGAGGAAGTACTACGAAGAATTGGAGAGAGGCGAGCGGTTATACAGACTATCAAAAAGAGGAAGGCGAACTGGATTGGACATTACCTGAGAAGAGAAAGCACGATTAAAGAAGCGATAGAAAGAAAACTGGACGGAAAACGAGAAAGAGGTAGGAAAAGGTTTCAGCTGATACAAGACATGAAGAAGACTGCGGAAAATACGAGTATATGGAGAACCAGGTTTAACCATGAATAATCACGGAGCTGTCTACGGACCTATGATAATGGCTTTCGCTACACCGTTCCTACTGCCATTACCGCAGCGAGCTATTTACATCCACACTCACGCCATGTTTACAATACAAAAGACCTTAGCATGAAATTCTGATTCACAACCGGAGCCCTGCAACTGAATAATTGTGCCGTCATTCGCGGAAGAGAGAATAAAAAATGCCCGGCCATTTCGAAATCAAGATGCACATTACTCAAAATCTCCCCTCCGCTTCCAACTACCTTGCGCTCTCTCTCTCTCTCGTTCATACGTGAACCATTGTTGCAAGAATGCGTTCGCGTGTTTATCACCGCGCCAAAATAAAAAAGCGTGTGCGTTAAAGAGAGCAGGCGGGCGCTTTTTCCGGATGTGCGTTTCGCGAAACCATTTGTCATCATCACGCTTTATCGCCTCTCGACATCGTCCCCGCGTCCAACGCGGGCGAGCGGAAAAACGAGAGAAAGCGGAGGACTCGCGAATTTTTCATCTCCCGATACGCGATATTTTCCCCTCGTCCTCTTTTCGTTCCTAACGGCGAAATGATCAAACGGTCCAAGTTTCGGGTTAAAAAAACAAAAGAATCAGGTACGTTTAAAAAAATAAAACGAATGGGATTTTCCGCCTAGGAAAGCGGATATAAATTTTAGGGAATTCTTCTCATAGAAATGTCACCCATTGACAAACGATTGACTAATGAAAACAAAAAGCGCAGTCTTATTAATTGCGTTGTCATCATATGCAAGTGGAAAATATTATTACGTCTCTCTCTCTCTGCGTAAACATTAATAACGATTGATAAGTTTTAATGTTTCTCCGAAATGCGTGGGATGAGTGAGCGTAAAGTAGGTACCCTGTTGCACCTCGGTTAATTTGAAGTTTTTTTTTTTTAGGAAAATGCTTTCGTCGCATAAATCGGGTTCCAGCGGCGTAACAATAGTGTGGAGTGGGTGGCCAAACGCCTCGGGACTCAGGGTGTACTGGGAGTCCTCGAAATGTTCCGAATATGCAAAAAATAAAGATTTTTCAGCGAATTTTTATAGTTATTTCGGGATGATTCTCCAGTTCATCATTATTTTTGGGCAGGGTGATTTTAAAAAGCCTAGAATTTTCAGTATATTCCTGATAGCTGACTAATAAGTGCAAATTCGTAAGTTTTACATTGAGTTTCAGTTTTAATTGAACATACGTATTTGTTGGGTGAGGAGGAGGAGGACCTTCCGCTCCTAGTTATGACACTGCCGGATCCTATAAAATACGGTAATTCTTCATCTTTATTTTTTCTGCGTATCTCGGGAAGTCCAATTTATTCTTAGAATAATTTATTCCCGAATAATTACACCGTGAATTTGAAGCTGACGTTTTCGCAATAAATGCACGCGGACATAGCGGTGGTTAGGTTGATTTTATACGAAATACGACTCCCATAAACCTACTTCAGGTAGAATTACGTGATCGGGCACCTTTAAAACTTGTTATTTAAGTCTACCTTTAAGCCTATAGGCATAGTTCATGGATATAAAAGCGGCACTGCTGCACAAATTATGATTAACTTTCTGAAAGATAGGTGAATAGACTACAGAGAAATTCATTATAATCATATTAACGGCCACTTCGTGAATAGAAAATACGCAGATCATATTTTTAAAACTTTTGCCGCGATATGAAGAATTATACCGTTATATACATAGCCCTCGAATTGCACAGTTTCACTTTACACGTTTTAGATTTAGCACGATTTTGAAAGTCTCGGGAAATAAATGCAAAAACTAATATTTCAGTTACACACGTTATATGAAAGAATAAAAGAAAACAAAGCAAAATGTTGTTCAATTATTGCACGTTGACCTCAAGATTACGTTTAAATGTAACCTCGCGTATACCTACGGGGAAAAAGTACCTCATTTTGCACGATTTCGCTTTATATGATTTTACCCAGGGAAGCATTGACGGTTCAAAGCTACGGATTGGCTGATATCCATATTAATTTGTATAATTTATTTTTATAAAAGGTAAAAAGGTTTCCTACACCCCAAAACAACAACATCCAGTGCTGGCTCAAGTCTTTTTATGAGTGTGGGTAAGAATTTATTTGGCCGCCCCTAAGAAAAGAATTCTTTACTAACCGCGGCTTCTAGTATCAACGGTTAGCGAAATACACATATGTATGCATGTATATCGTCTTACTAACACCGTACAAAGTTTTGAGAATACGGTATTACGCTATTTCAGGGGAACATTCCTTATTTTCCTATGCAAAATTTATTTAATCCGACTAATTTTGATATCTTTTGACGAAAAACATCTATAATCACCATAAATGTTGTGATAATTACTTTTATTTTCTTATTCATTACAATCACGCGCATACATGATATATTACGTTAGTATTTTACCAAATCTTCCCGATAGCGCTGTTTCCCAGGAAGGAAACTCGCGGTTAGCGAAGTACATACTACTGTTCAATTTCCTATCCATAACTACACGAGAAAAGGAGCCCATAAACAAACGATTTCATCTAATTTGGTACGTCCCAAACGGAATGAATGAATCTATATGGGTAGGTGAATTACAGATGATGATGAATTAAAACAAAAAATCTGGTGGATAAAATTGCAGAGAAGAGAATATTAAGTGTATTTAATTTTAAAAACGACATATAAAAGTACAGATAAATTAAAATAAATCTCTATTACTAAAAGTTTAATATATATTTGAATTAAACACAGTTGTATCATAATACATTTGTAAATAAATTTCGAAACTTGAACAAGTATTTATAAAACTATCTACCTAGCTTTTAATGCTGCAGAGTCTTGAATCAATTCCTCCAAATCTAAATTATCGGCTATTTCACTTTCTATGGAAATTATTGCCAGTGAACCTAATCGCCCCTGAGGCATGGTGGAACGCAAATAATTTTTTATTAACTTCCGTTTAGAAAGGAACGTTCACCGGAAGCAACTGGAAGTGTCAATAAAATTCTCAGCGTTATGTACAAGTTGGGAAATAAACACACAAGATTATTTTCACGTACCTATATACCTATAACAAAATTTCCTTTGGGGAACGACTAGGAATTCTACGAGAGATGGCTTTCAACTCGTCGAAAAGGTCTAGAGCTATTATATCTCTTTCCGTGCCATGCGTTGAAGCGGCTTCAAAATACATACAGCATTTTTTAAAAAATATTCCTCTTCTAAATTACTGATTCTCTCTAAGCCAAAATGGAAACCAAATACCAAATTATATTCTTGTAATTGGTTAAATATTTCAGCTGCTTATGCATCGAATGCTCAGATTTTCCTCATGAACCTCCCAACCCAGTAATGGGTCGCGACCCGTTCTTTACAAAACACTGCCCTAAAACACTAAACGAATCGATCCGCCCTCTTTAAAAACAAAAAAAAACCATCTTCCTTTCTTCCTCCCTCCCTCCATCCCGGTACCTTAGGTCTCCACAAAATGGCGTAAGGTGACGCCACCGAGGAATCCTCTTTCACGCCCGCCCTTTCGGGTCCCCGTCCGGAGCGGTTAGCAGTGCGAAACGGGTGGAATGGCAATAGCACGGGGAGGAGAGGTAGGACGCAATGGTAGGAGGAGGATTTTAAGGCATGCCTTACGGCGTGGCGGTATAGGGAAGAGACGAGAAGAAAGGCGTTGGTTGTGGTGGGGATAAGTGGACGTGGAAGGTGCGTGAGGAGGTAGTTTGAGAGAGGTAAGAGAAAAGAGACGAAGAGTGGGACCGGATTTGCACGCATTCGGAATTGCTTCCTGCCGGAAGTCCACAATCTGGAACGTCGAAAAAAGAGAGAGAAATGAGGTTGTAGGGAGAGAACACAAGAGAGAAGAGTCGTCCTTCTTTCTCTCTCTATCGCACTGCTGAATTGCGGGAGGAATATCCCAGAGCCGAGAGAGCAATCACGTCCGATATACATGAAAAGAGAAGGTGAGCGACCAATAAAAGGAAGAAAGGTACAAGGTAAGAAAAAGGGGACACGGAGACAAGTCTATATAGTGGGTCTTCTCTGGTCTTCTCCGCTGTAGAATCCCAACGATCGTTTCATAGCCCCGGCGTCACGATATTACACCGCGTGTCCTACGAGAAAGAAATGACGCGGAGGCGAAACAATGAGTCGCGAGTTGTTCCACTTGACGATTATTGCACACAGAGAGATATAGTTCCCCATTTGACCTTATTGCAAATCGTGCAGTTACAGTTAGGTAAGCGGAAGGTCTCTCAGGACTAACAGAAAAGGTGATTTTTTCAGGGCGAGCGGTACAAAAAAAGTGGAGGTTTTTTGGACCCTTTAAAAGTTTTACGTCTCTCGATTTGTCCTACTGACAGTCTCTTTCCCTTCCGAGAGTACTTTGCTTTTATTTGGAGCTTGAAGTATCGTGGTGAGCGTCGACTGCGTGAAAAAATACATTTCAACGGCGACTACGGACATCCTCGGTATCCGTATAGTCGGATGGTTTTTGTCCGCTTCGATGCCCAAATTTTTTACGACTATCGGAATTTCATCGATCTGTTCTCTCTATCTGCCGACCTAAATTCCTCCGAATTTCCGCAACCATATATCAGGATGACAAAAAACGGGCCGTCGTTGTTTTTGCTCTTGCTCCCAAAGCCGGAAACATTTACTTTCGATTCCACCACTCATCATAAGGACATAAACTCAACAATTCAGAAATTTATTTATTAGAAAAATATTTAGACAGCCTTTAACCCTCTTTCGTCTCAACTTCAAAACCCAACACGTCCAGATTTTAACATAAGAAAGAAATGCGTAAGCACAATATCAGTAGGCTTGAAGAACCAAACAGTTAAAACCATCGAAAAGGTTAACTGGTGGAAAACCAACAGGAAGTTCGATTTCGGACACTTTAAACAGGAAAGAGAATTAATTGAAGCCAAAGCAAACACATTCGTTCAAAAATTTCAGTTCACTTTTTTAAAATAGTAAATCCACTTGATTTACTACCTCGTCACTCCTACACTCGAAATCCGGGCGCGTACAAACGCACACCTTACTGTCGAGATAGATTGCGGAATTAACCTTTATAAGCTAGAAAAAAAATCCGGTAATCAAAAGGAACAACAAAAAACAACTGCCCACCTAATTAGAAACTCGCCATGCAAAAAAAAAAAACACACAAACTTCTGCAACTGTACACAGAAACTTCTCTTGGCTGCAAAAACAGGACTCCCTTAGCAATCTTCTCACTGCGGAACCCACTCCAACCGCGTACAAACTAATTACGGGAAGATCCCACTTTCATTAGGAAGGAAGTATACCTCACGCAAATTGCTAAGGCGTAGGAGGGTTATAGCCCCCATTCCCACTCCACTCCCTCCCCCCTCTCTCCCTTTCGGATTATTCCCCTTATCCTATTTCATTCTATTTCCCCCCTCTCCTCATCTTTTGAGGGCACCCATAACTAATTCCCTTCCAGCTCTTCCTTTATCCTCCTCCCCCCTCTATAGTCTAGCGTTTTTTTTTTAAAGCCTTGTCGCAAACCTCCCCTCCCTTTGGGATAATTGGTATAGAATTCTCATTCATCTTAATCCATCTTCACATCGAAGGGGAGGAAAGGTGGGTGGGAGGAAGAAGTCGGGGGTGGGGAGAGGGAGGACGGATGAGGCAAGGGAGGGTGAGTGAGGAGACAATGAGAGAGAGAGAGAGAGATGGTAGTGTCCCGGCAGAACAAGATTTCCGAAAGTGAGGTTAAAGACGGTGTGTTCGAGTTAGGTTGAGAAGGAAATAGGCGGTTTGAAGCTTAGTGGAGATAGGGAGAAAGGGAAGATGAGGGAGATATCAAGACGACGTAGCAGAGAGAGAGGAAGTGAGATAGATGTACCAATGGTAGCGAGAGGAATGGGAGAAAGCGATGAGGAGTGGGATGAGGATCTAGAAAGAGCGGAGACGGGAGAGAAATACAGGAGAATGGCAAAGAAGAGAGAGAGAGGGAGGGGGAGGGACGGGAGAACAAAGGAAGGTATAACTGACAGATAACACAAATTCCTTTACTTGGGTGAGTTTCATGCTTGTTATCCCACCCTTATACTTAAACCAGTTTGCCAAATAATTTACAATCACCGTATGTTTACAAATTTTAGTGGTAGTAGAAAAAAGAGCGATAAAAAGTCAATACAAACTGCAATATATATATATATATATATAGTAAAAAGAGAGAAAAGTTTATCGAATGTTAGTGAAAAAAGATATGTATGAAGAGAGGTTGTCACATTTAGTGAAAGAAATACACTTGCAAGAAAGAACACAGGAAGTGGGAGGGATGAAAAATCCGCACAAACCTACAATAGAAGAGCTGAGGAAGCATTATAGTATATTAATTAAATAGGAAAGGAATGTAATGTAGGGAACTGAAGCAAAAATAAGATAAAGTGAACAAAGAGAACAAGAAGGGAGAGAATTAAGAGCGAAAGAGAAACGTAGACAGAGAACAAGATAAATTGGAACAGAGAGGAAGGGAAGGAGGATAGAGAGAAACAGATTTTCATTTGCGTCTCGATAACTTGGGAATTCGTTTTCTCTGTCTCGAAAAATATATTTTTCGCGTTCGTATTCACACGCGCTCCTTAACTGTAATGCGTGTTCTATAACTCGAAGTTTTTGTCTTCTCTCGAAAAAGTTCGATTTGTTTGGAGGTTCGTTTCACCGTCGATGAAAAACAGTAATGGAAAAGGAGAACGAGAATAATGGAAAGAAGGGAGGGAAAGAAAGGAGGGAAAGAAGGGAGAGGAGAAAATGATGTATAGGTTGTCCCTAAAGACGACGGGAAAATAGCTTCGAAGATCGATTACCGATCGAGGAATCGATCGATCGATCTCCACGCGCTCGCGGGCCATTTTATTACACCGATCGGAGGAAAAGGGAGATATTAAGGCGAGAAATTCGCGGAATACATAAGAAAAAGAGAAAACGGAATAGGTGAGGGGCATTATGCTTTCGTACGGAAAATTCCAGGTGAAAAGGAATCGAAACAGACAATGGATTGAGGACGGCGATGTATCGCTCATTTCCGAAAATAAAAAAAATATCGAATCGAAAGGGAGAAAGGAAAAAAAAAGAGCGGAAATTCAACTTTTTCTGAGGAGTACGGATGAAATTGTCGATTTCGCGGCGATCGTTTCAAAAAATGAACATTTTCGGTTTAAACAACCATCGCGAGAAATTTCATTCGTGCTGAGACAGAATGAATCTCATAAAATTTTAAGAGTAATCGTCGAAAAAATATATACATTTCGAGTTACATTAAAACCTCGACGATGCAGACTCGGTTAAAATAAACTACTCGTTTCTAAGCAGTAAAATTCAGCCCCCTGCGAAAAACTAGGTATGTTCCTTACTCGTCACACAAATCATGAAATTTTAAGCCACTTTTGAAGTTTGTATATAACGAGGTTGTACCGTATTTTAGAATTTTTTTTTTAAAGTTAGCTTTTTTTGTACTCTTAAAACCATTTTATTTCTTAGCATCTTAATTTAAAACTTAAGTCGATTGGCATTGAGACGAAAAAAAAAGATATCCTAAGAGAAAGAGAGACTGAGAGACAGAAAGCAGACCTCCCCGCACGCCAAAACTCCAACCGCAGTAGCTTAATTATCGCCTCGCCAAACACACGGCAACACCTCCAAATCGTGATAAGAATGAACAAGTGCGTGTCCGGAAGATACACGCGAAGAAAAATAAAAAATAAAAAAGAAGAATCCCAAGGTTAGGGCGGAAATTCACCTGCCATCGACGGGAAAAAAAGAGGAACAGAAGGGGAGGGGGACAGAAAGAGGAAGGCTCTCTCTCTCTCTTGCGTTGGCGGGAATAACAACAACGGTAGGATGAAGACGAGGAAAAGAGGTAAAATACGGGAAAGGGGATAGACAGAGAGAGAGAGAGAGAGAGGATATCATTCAACGATTCCAAATTCCTTATAGCGAGAGAGAGAGAGAGAGGGCGGTATGTGAACGAGGAAGAAGAGGAGAACCCCCCAAAAAAATAACGGCGTGAAAAGAATCGTAGAGGGTAAAAAAAAAGAGTAGAAAGGAAGGGGGGAAGCGTACGGAAATAGGGAGAGGGTGAAAGAATGAGGGCGGTGCAGTCGAAGTTATTCGAGTATAAGAAGGGTGTGTTCGGTGGAGGAGGAAGAGGAGGAGGATATGAAAAAATGTGGGGAGGAAAGGAAGAGAGGGAGAGAGAGGGTGGGAAATACGGGAAGTTGACGCTTTGCTAGGGTTTTGGGCGGAAAAGGAAGAAAAATATTCGTACGAGGAAATTGAAATGGAAGAGAGGAGGAAAAAAGAGAGGGAGATATAAGGGGGGGAGGAGGAAACATTTGGACGGAAATGGGTACGGTAGGATTTTTTTTAAAGAAAAAAAAGAGGAAGGGAGAAGTTATAGGAGACTGAATGAATAAGTATGAGAAGAGACGCAAATGGGAGCGAGAGAGAGAGAGAGACGGAAGGATGGAAAGAGAAGAGGAAGAGGATAGGAAGATAAGACCCGAGTCGGTGGTGGAAGAAGAAATATCACCATGACAACGGGAAGGGGAATTGGAGCAGAGTAAGCAAGAATGGTGGGGAGGGGAGGAGGGGGGGGGGGGGGGGGAAGGAATGAGGAAATGAGAAATAATTGGAGAGATAGCATTTTATAAAAAAATAATGGTTATTTGCCTCGGAGAATCCGTCCTAGTACCCTCAACCCCCTTCTTTTTGTCCGTTTACGTCCGTGAAATTTATGCTCCCACTCTTGAACATAATAATATCTCCTCCACTCGCATTTTCAATCACCGTAACGGCTTCGTGGACAAAGCTTGAGAGATGGAACACAGTTAAGACCTTTTTTTCCTGACGTTTCGGTATTAATTCTGAGGGCAATTAACAGTCCATGTATTCCGTCTTCTACTGACAGGCTATATGAACCACGAAGAGTGGATATTCGAGGATAATTTATCGCATCCTAAATTTGAAAAACCTTTTAAAGACCGCTTACACAATCATCCCTTGATGTATGACTGAATAGATGGGAACTGTTAAAGTCTACGAAGAGAAATATAAGCGCGGCTATAGGACAGTTGTGCCCAAACTACGGCCCGCCGGATATTTTCATCCGGTCCGCCATTAATTTAGCATTTAAAGGAGGAAATGTAACATAAAATTAAAATAGGAAATAAAAACACTCCATATCCCGTCTTTATATCTCTATTCTAATAAGGGATTAATAAATCTCAGGTAATACGGAATCCCAAATTAACCATTTAATTTCCTTAAATTATTCTTCAACTATACGTGGCCCTTGATGAGCATGAGCTTTGTGGACCTCGAGCAGAAAGGTTTGGGCACCATTACTACAGAAGAATCAACGACTGTATGCATTCATTCTCCAGTTATACTGACAATCAAATACATTATTTAAGAAATTAAAATAACAAAAATATCGCCGAAATCCGGAATTTTTTTAAATCGGACTGTCAATTCGATATCAGCCATAATGTGAGCACGATACACCTCTCTTGCTTTTAAGAGAGCGGAGCGTTTTTAATTTGACATTTTTTTTAAATGACCCACTTCATTTTATAAGATTTTCTACCTCACTATTTTGTATATCCGAACGAAATTTACCAACGAAAAGTATAAGAACCGCGTAAAAAAAAATAAGTACGCGGGCACAAAACTATCTCTCCACGCCCCCTATAATAGATAGCGTCGCGATAATTCCTCCGAAACCGCCCCACTCATCGATTTATCTTCGACGACGAAAGAAGAATAAAAAACGGGAGCAGCTGTTTAATCGCGCGGAAGAAGACATTGAACAGATCGGTCCGAAGGGAATAACGGCATTATTGTGATGGGGGAGGGAATGAGAGAGAGAGAGGAAGAGGTGGAGGGAGGGATAATATACCACGTGCTTGAAGGCGGAGGGGATTATTGGTAGAGATGAGAGGAGAGGAGAAAGAGGGTGAGGATGAACGAGATGAGAGAAAGAACACAGAAAGATGACGAAAGAGAGGGAAGGAAAGAGAGAGAGGGGGGAAGGGAGGGAGAGACAGAAGAGGGAAAGAGGATATAGGTAGAAATTGAGGGAAGGTAAGAGAGAGCCTGAGGGAGATAATCAGAGAGAGACGTGAAGAAAGATATGGAAGGAGAGAGTGAAGGGCGGAGGATGGAAGAGGGAAAGAGCAGATAGAGAAGAGATAAGGAGAAATAGAGAGGGAGAGTGAGAGGAAAAATGAGGGAAGAGATGTACAAAGATAGGTAGAGAGGAGGAAGAGGGAGAGGGGAAGGATAAAGAGATGGGAGATAAGAGAAACAAAGGTGGAAAAGGAAAA
Source organism: Uropetala carovei (assembly GCA_036926305.1). NCBI lineage: Eukaryota > Metazoa > Arthropoda > Insecta > Odonata > Petaluridae > Uropetala > Uropetala carovei. The sequence continues at coordinate 3,117,423 of JAXCHB010000279.1, forward strand.
GCGAAAGATAATAATAGAGAGAGAGTGTGAAAGGATTAAATGTAGCGATAATAGGAGAGAACAGCACAGCACGTAGAGGTATAGAGAGAGGTATGTAAAAAGATGCAATCGGAAGAAATTAAGAATATAAGACCTCTGGAACGGTTCGAAAAGAATGATGAGGCGGGGGAGAAGAGAAGCCGAGAATTAGAGGGAGAGGGAAGAACGTGTGGGTCGGGTTGGGTTGGGGATATCGCTCTCCTATAAGCGTGAGTGAAGAAAAGACCAAAAGAATTCGAAAATGGGAATCGTTCGAAGATGATGGTCTCCGCGAATGGGTTTTCGGGGAAAGAGGTTGGGAGGGAGACGTGGATGTGCCCGGAGACAGGGGGGGGGGCGACGAAGAGGGCTTAAGGGCAAAGGAGGCGGGGAAGGGAGAAGAGAAAGGGAAGAAAGATTAGGAGTATATACGCTGGAAAGGGAATAGGTAGGTTAGGGTAGGGTAAAGATAGGGTGGGGTAGGGTAAAGATAGGGTGGGATGGGGCAAAGAGAGTCCGCTCTGGAGACGCATGGGGTTGAATGGGAGAGGAAAATAAGGAGGTACGGAGAGAAAGGGGGAGGGAGGGAGGGAGGGGGGGGGGCAAAAGGGCTTCCTGGGTGGTGGCGGAGGCGAACACATCTGCCGAGGGAACTCAGGCGGACTGACCCGTGATGGGAAGAAGAGGGAGGGAGGAGCGGGAAGGGACGTGGAACGGTATGGTCCAGATGGGGATGCTGCGGTGATGGAAACCGACGCGGGTTGAAAAGATACGAGCATGCCGGACGCGTCGGAGAGGGCGTGGTGATGGTTGGGGTGGTGGTAGTGGGATGGGGAGGGAAAGAAGTTGTAGCGAGAGTAATCGATACTCGGAAAAGCAGAAAACACCGGCATTGTGTCAACGTCATGTGGTCTGAGCAAAGTGTGACGGCAATGTTGGAGGTCCGTTTATCGGATTGCAACTATATACAGCTCGAAGACAGAGCTAATAAATTAAAACCGCTGTCAAGATTCGTTTAAATATTTTAATTTTTTTAAAGAAATTAAAGTGGTCAAGTTTAAAAGGGAAGTATTTATACCACGATCTGAACGTGTATTTTTCAAAGACTTTCAGATTAGTTTAAGCTAAAATTAACATAAATACGGCAGTGAAATTGTTTTTAGAACGACATCAAGAAATTAACACAGCAGTATATTGAGATACAATATCCATTCTACTGAAGTTGCCATAAATATATAATTGAATTGTAAATTCAATTACACTGTTGATAGAAGAAACTTAAAGTTGAATATAAAATTTATTTTTGTCAAAAATGATTAGGAATGCGGTGTACTCAGTGAATAAACCCAAATAAACTTATGTAAAAAGTAACAGTATATCCTACAATAAAATTATAAATATAAATTAAATAACATTTAAATGAAAAATTAAAACATACAAAGTAGTATAAAAAATAAGTTTCTGCATTCATTTCGGATCTTCAAGAAGTTCAAAACGACCAATGAAATCCCATCAGATTTCAATCCGATCATCTTAATATAATGTGGCGGTTATCAAATCATCGATTCTAAATTTTTAACATTATATATGTACGTCCCATTAAAAACCCCATCGACGATAATCCGCGACTCCAAACATTAAAAGAATAAAACAGCCCATCGTGCGACGCGTGAAACTAAACCACGCAAAAAAAATGTCTTCCGTACGTAGCGCGATTGATTCGTCCTCAAACGCACCAATAAGAGAGCTGCACTCAAATTCTCTCTATCACGCCATAACTTTGAACGACAAACTTTTCTACGGACCAGAATAAAAAAACAACTCGCGAATATAAACCGAGCACTCATGAATTTCGCTCTCTCTCCTTATCTATCCATCTCGTGCCGTCGTCCAAATTCCCTTTTCACGGGACCGTAATGAAGCGAGCGGGAGTGTTAAAGAGAAGGAAGGAAAGCCCTTTTCCTAAAGTCCCTCGCGTAATTCCCGCAGGAGCAGAGAGCGCGGGGCGAAAAAGCAGCGAGCGAGAATCTCGAGTGAAAATGGGAAAGGACGGTCGCACTTGCGAAAATGAATGTCTTGCGAGGCGTAATGAATAAGGCGGCGAGGCGTTAAAAGGAGTCTCGGAGCAAATTAGGAGAGGCGCGCAGAGAGAGAGAGAGAGAAATGAGAGGGAGATGAGGAGCTCAAGGGAAGCGATGAATACATATGTATATAGATATGCGTGCATATATTCAGATATGTATATATTTTTTCGGCGAACGAAAAAAAAACTGTATACACTGAGCACTCTTGTTTCAATCTACCCTTAATATAATAAGGTAATATACATAAAATAATACAATTTCTCGTATATTAACTAGGTGACTATTTCATTTATCACAATTCTTGTATATATTTAAATTAAACGTGCAAATGTACAACTTCAAAATATAAAATAAGCAAAAGAAATTGAAGCGAAAATTTATTTCAGCAGAATAACAACAGTATCTAAAGAAATTAGCTCCTAATATTTATTGATTGTTACTGTTACGTTCGGGAGAAGTACTAGTACTGCACATAAACACAGTCTATGAGAGATTGCAGGAACAACGTGCAACTGTATAAACAGCGTCGCTCCATCTTGTGTAATAAAATATAGATTAATGCAAACTTTAAGGTACTTAAAATTTCACGATTTGTAATGATGAGATCGCTACAATTATAAACATATACCTTCGTTTTTTTTTCGGGGACTGAAGTATACTTTTTATTAATTTTATAAATACGAACTTTGTATTAACCAATTTTGTATTAACGGAATTTTAATGTATACATTTTCTCTTTTACCTAAGAAGAGTGGATACAGAAAAGCTCCTGCGGCAAATCCTCCGTCTGCGTATACGTCCACACCCTATCCCTTTTAACTACTGGTTGTCACCTTACACTATATGTACATACATATACATGCACACACACACACACACACTACAGAGATGGAGGAGAAGGCGAGAAAAGGCGCGGAGATAATTAACGGGAATCTGCTAAATAAATACAGTATCTCTTCAAGCGTCGAATAAAAGAGAGTAGAAAAGAATTTAGCTGTCTTCACGCCTCTGCGCTTTGACGTGTTGTCAACCCCTCGAAACACACGCTCTGTCTCATTCTCTCTTTGGAGACTGTTGAGTAAAACACAGCCAAAAAGTGTATAGCGTTTACTTTATTTTATTTTTTAAACTTCTCTTCCTTCTTGGCAACGATATCTCTCTATGTGTCAGGCGATGCTCATGTCTCGTTCGTACTTCGCCGAGCAACAGATGACTGGGCTCGATAAAAAAGTGTGTTGCTCGGTAATTTTTTCGGTTTCTTTTCAGCGAGAGAAGGAATAAATGTCTGGTGTCCCTGATGTGCTATTATCAAAACGCGCCGCCAACGTTGATATCGAATTGATTTGTCGTTGATTCCGTTCTCACTTTACGACCTTTATATTCTAAATCATAAAGAATAGGGAGAGTTGAAAAATAATTAAAACTTGCGATTAATTGGATTTCACTGAAATGTCAGGATATTACAAAGATCGAAAAAAAATCAACAAAAATTCAAGCTTTACGTAGGTCCAAAGAGATTATAAATAGCTCCTCTCTAAGCGCAAATATTATCGAATTTAAGCGCAGAAATTTGTGATTTTTTTTCTGAACACCACTTCTGCCTTTACTTTCGCATAAATGTTATAAATTAATAACTCAGAGAAGTGACGTTAAACGTACAATATAAAATACGTTAAAGAATATCTTAATATAGTTTGTATTTATTTACGATACTTTCAACCTGTCAGGTAGAGACGTTTTAATTTCTTAAATGTTAAAGATAAGTTATTCCAATATACCGCCAGGGTAAAAATTAATGACACTAACGTTCAACGTAAACTTAAACTGCCCCAGCGAGTAATATACGTATTTTGTCGTTAAAGAAAAAAATACTTTTAACGAAGCGGACGCGGTCATTTGATAAAAATGGCCGTTTTCGCTTTCGGATAAAATAGCTAAAACAGGAAAAGCTATTTCTGGCGCGAATTTCAGCTCGAATCCCTCGCCAAGTGCGAGATTCGCCACCGGGGACATGGAATATTCCGTGTTAGTGGAAAAAATTATAGAAAGATGGACCGCGACGGTGGATGGAGGGGTGGGTAATGACGATGTCAGGATTGAATCCTTCGGAGGAGATGAGTCCGGGAGAGCCACGGATCGGGGAAGGGTGAGGGGGGACGACAAACGAATATCTTTTCGATCCCTCGAATCCCTTGACCACTGTCTTCGCAGCAATCTCAATAATTGTGCACAAAAAAGGAACTTCCGCGTTTAATCACCGGCCGTCGCGTCGGATCGACACCTTTCATCATATACGGAATACGTCATCATCATGGACACGTTCGTGCAGTGAACGGGTCACGCACTCGAGTGATGAGAAGCGCATCACATGACCTGGTAATTAGTACTACATAAAATTTCGTCACTTTCAATTTGTTTTTTTTTTCGCGCTGAAACTGGACTTCCCCACATTATAACTTAACACCTCGTAAACCTAAGAGGGATATTTCTTCGTCGAAAAAGTTTTATTTTCCTGAATTTGGATAATTTTATCGTATTAATTCATAAGCTACAATGATCGCTTCCTTGACTTTGGTGCATTAATACGAAAAATATATCTTTATATCGGCTGATCACCAGTTTATCAATCTACTCGTATGCACAAACACACACGCAGGCGCAGTAAAACATCTTCAATACAAACTTCAAGGGGCCGGAATTTTAATGATTCGTAATTACGAATTATACAGTAAAAGTGCTTTATTTGCGCAGGGAGACTAAAATATGCCACGCACAAACCAGATTTTTTTCAGAACAAATAATTGAAAAAAATGCGCCACAATTCCACTTTAATAAGCGATGAAACGACCATATGTCGACGTAACTATGCCATCATGAGGTGAAGATACCGCAAGTTTAAGTCGAAAACTGGTCGTGTAATGGATTAATATATATATATATATATATATATATAATAGAATCGTTAACGTAGCTTTTTGTCTCATTTTTCTGAATTATGGGATCCCAAAAGTTAAGACTTACCTAGCGGATCAGATTTTTTAAAAACAAACGACGTTTTACCGTTTATACATGTATGCACGAATAAAATTACCAGTATACGAAATTTTGGATGGAAATAAACAATTATCATATTAATTAAAACTAGCTTACTCTGTCGAGATTTTTTTTTGGCAATATCAGTAAATTAAATCCGAGAGTGGTATGCGATGCTTCTCACCTGCTCATCCAATTTACTATGTCGAAAACGCCGCGTGCGACCAAAATTCTTTTTCACACGCGGAATTAACAAAAAAAATCCGAGTTTTGGACGAAGCGAAAGTGCGATGAGGCCACTCGGAAAATAGGAAAAGTTTTTAGACCGCATTGGTTTCGGAGAGCGAGAGGGAGAGAGAGAGAGGCTTTTTAAGAAATGGGATAGCTAGAAAAGGGTATCGAGGAAGGGATGGCGAGAGAATTAAAGGAGAAAGAAGACCTCTCTCTCTCTCTGCTCGAATCGATAAGAGTGGAATGAAGAAATAGATGGAGGGGGAGAGAGTGGGAAAGAAGAGGGACGTGAAAAAGAGGGAAAGGATTATATGAAAGAGGATTGAAGAGGAGTCCACTTCGTTTGGGATGCGTAGAGCGCGTGAAAGGTGAAAGGGGTGGGAGAGAGAGAGAGAGAAGGGGAGGAGAGGGTGAAGAGGGGGTTAAGAGGGAATCGGCTTATGGATAGGGAAATGGCGACCCGTGGGAGGGAAAGAGCAGTGAATATGAAAGAGATGTACGGTGTGAGAGAGAGAGAAAGGGAAAGGAGAGGGTAGGGAGAAAGAAAGTGGAAGAGGATGAAAAGGAGGAAGATTCCGGAAGACTTGTGAAAAGTATATCTCGAAATACACCGAACCTTATAAGGGGGAAAACGGAAAAGGTTTAACGTAGGATCGAGACAAATGCAGGTAAGAAAGAAATCGTATTAAATGTATAAGTTTTGTGGCTCGAATATAATTTATATTTAGCTGTTTTAAGTGATTAAATAAAATCTGAGGTATAGGAATTATCAGAGGACGAGAAATGACAATGAAAAAATAATCAGTTTTAGCAGACAAGAGTCTTTGAGATGCAAATGAAATAATAAGACAGTAATGTTTCCTTAAAAAATCGTAGTGGAAGACAAATGCGTAGAAATATTAAATGTGAACATTAACGAGCAAACCTACAGTGCGTATTTTATATAAAATAAAATACAAATTACACTCTATGGAATAAAGGTGGTCACCTTGTATTTTATTCAACAACTACTATATTGCTTTACAGTTTCAATGTCCCGTCAAAACTAACCAATCTATAATTCATTAAATAGATATTTATTTTGTAAAATAAAGTTTATATACAAAAAACAAATAGACATGAACAGAAACTAGCGTGAAGACACGAACTTACATTGGAAATACATTTGGTATTGTATGTATAGATTAAACATACGAATTTTTACTGGTTACCATTAAAAAACATCATCTGTTTCAGATCTGGCATAGGACGCCGTATACAGAAAAAAATCATCTTTTCATGGACGCGAATTGCACGGAAAAAATGTACTGCCCACAGCTGTATAACGGTACAAAACATTTTCCATTAGCACAAAAAAATTAAATTTCGTGGGGTTGAAAGCCATATTCGGCGTATATTTGACGAGAAAAAAGATAAGAGCAGTTCATACATGAAACGGAAGAATGCATACCAAAAAGGAGAGATAGGAATAAAAAATACTTTTCCACTGAATGTGAGACTTGCTGGCGTAAGTCTATAAAGGATAGAGATACCTATGCATGAGAAATGGCTAAAGTCCCAAAAGCTATGGATTTTATTCCTCTTCACGCCGTCTAAGGGGACTCATCATCCAGTCATAGGAATGGCTCTACCATATCTCCGTTATCCCTTTCAACACATTCAAGACTATGTAATGTACTTGCTATGGTATATTTAAAAATATTTACATTGTATATGCATGATGTGTAATATTATATCTATTATACATACATATATATATATATATACATATATATACATATATATATACATATATATATATACATATATATATATACATATATATATATACATATATATATATATATATTTATATATATATACATATAAATGCACATACATACATAGTATAACCTTCACGCAAAGATATAGACGGAGAAAAGGAAGATTGGAAGACTTGAGTTGTTGAAAGGCAGATGGTGAAAGGACTGAGGGTGCCCCCGAGGCTTTGGGCTGATAACGTGGGCAGAAAGAGAGAGAGATAGAGAAAAGGGATTCCTTTAAGGCACTGGAGTTTGGATGATAGATAGGAAGGAAGAGAGAGTTGGACTGATTGCGGTGTGTTGGGAGGGGAGTGTGAAGGAAGAGGATTGGATAGCGCTTCTTCAGCTACGGGGGAAATATCTCACCTACTCTCTCTCTCTCTCTCTCTCTCTCTCTCTCTCTCTCTCTCTCTCTCTATATATATATATATATATATATATATATATATATATATATATATATATATATATATATATATATAGTCACACGAAAAGACGACGTAATCACGGAGTCTTTTATATTCTTCCAGAAGACACGGGTTTAGTTCCCGTTCGATCCAACGCCTAAAGGAAGCTATAGCAATAAAGCTAGGAGAATTTTCTAAAATTACCTTACAGTTATATACATTTATTTTAATGGAAAAATGAAATCCCTCTATTCTATAACCACCTATTACTCATAATTCTCCAAGTTGACGTACAAGTGACGATTAAAAGGATGTTTAAATAACAATACAAGTAACATTAATGAGAAAATGTCTATACGTTACAAAAAATTCCTTTTCTTCGACTGAACATCTAGGTATTTTGGACTCGGCTTGTATTGAAGCTAGAACTTTTAATATAACAGTGTATATCCAGTCGCTATTATTTATCCAGGGGCAAAAACGACACTCCTAATTTTCAGATAAAGCAACACTTTTTATTTTGATGAGCGATTCGTTTATTTAACATCCACGTTAATAAATAAACATATAACGCGGCTTCATTTCCTCCAAGTTAACACATCGCTGAACACTCCAACAGCAGCAGCAACCAAAGGCCATAAAAAAGAAATAAAACATAATTCAGCGCTATACTACTATCGCACTTGAGTAAAAAAAAACAAACAAAAACTTCCATATAAAATGAAATATCGGCGTACGAGTGTTTAAACGACGAATCGAGGAAATCTTAAGGGGATCCTGCGCGTAAAGTGCAATAAATAGAACGGAAAACGGAGGGAGAAGACATAAACTACGTAAAAACGAGACTAACAGACGCGAAAGACTAGGCTATTAAATAGGAAAGGGATTGGCTTTTTTTAAAATAGGACTCAAAGATTAAGGAAGATGGAGGGTTTGACGAAGGACTAAAGAGGAGGAGGAGAAAGAGAGAAGGGTTCGGGAGAAAAAATAAAAAGAAAATGGGAGAAAGTATTACAGATGAGAGAGAGGATGGGAAGAGAGAGGGAAGATAAAGGCGAGGAGAGAGAGAGAAAGAAGAGGAGAAAGGGAGAGGGGGTGAGAGAGATGGGGAGATAAGAGATAAAGGTGGGAAAGTAGAGATGAGGGAGACATGGGGAGAAGAGAGAGAGAGGGAGGGAGGGTGGGGAAGGAGGGAAGAGGGTGGTGAGAGATGAGGAGAGGAAGGAGAGAGGGGGTGGGAGTATAATGAGGAAAGAGAGGGGGAGAAAAGTGAGAGGAAGGAGAGAGAGTAGTGAGAGATATCTGGAGAGAGTAGTGAGAGATATGTGGAGAGAGTAGTGAGAGATATGTGGAGAGAGTAGTGAGAGACATGTGGAGAGAGTAGTGAGAGATATGTGGAGAGAGTAGTGAGAGATATGTCGAGAGAGAGGAGATAAAGACGGGGAAGAGAGGAAGGAGTGTGGAGGAGAGTAGGAAGAGATGGAGAGGAGGAAGCGAGAGGGGATATAAAGATGAGGGGGGGGGAGAGAGAGAGGTGCGAGAGTATTACGGAAAAGAGAGAGGATGGAGAAAAGAGAGAAAACGAGATGGCGAGAAAAGGAAAGGAGCGTGGAAAGAGAGAGATGGGAGACAAGAGAATATTAGAGGGGCATAGGAAGTAGAGAGGGAAAGTTAGGAGAGAGAGAGAGACGACTTAAATAGGGTGAGATGCTACAGTTAGGGGGTGACTGTTTCCCTGGGAACAGCAGCAGATGTGCCACCGAAAGGCTGTGTAGGAGGAGGGAGTAAGAGAGGGAGAGAAAGGGGATCTCAGGCGACCATGATGATGACGACGGGGCGGAGACCTCATGTTCGACAGAGTTTCCTCGGCGTGCGGGACTGGGGGGGAGTCGCCGTGCAAGAAGCCATCCGTGGAAACGTGGCCTCGCCTTCACTCACTCCAACTCTTTCACATGATTGCCCGTTAATGAAGTGGTTTTACCCTCTCCCTTTCCCTCCCTTGTAACGGACGATTTTCGACCGAATTCCCTCTCAGTGTGTGTGGAAAACCGAGGTTTGGTTTGGCATGTGGGCGGCAGAAGGAAGAAGAAACCCTTCGGAGATGGGGAATTTTGGTGGAAATAACAACTTCCCGCCGTGTGGCGAGATTATGGGAGGACAAAATGGATTCGAGGAACTGATTTTACATACTCAGTTCGTGTATTTGGATATAATAGGTCTCGGTGCTCATACATCGGAAAGCGATAACGTTTCCCACAAACCTAAAGTTTGGAAACTAATTCAACTCGATTTTTGCGGTCGGTCGCAGAATTCCACATAAGATCGTCATAAAAACTTATAATTACTGGTAACATTTTGAATATCAGCAAAAAATCTTTACATACGCATATAAAGAAACAAATACATGCTAGAAATGCATGTCAACTGTTTCATCGAGAGGATTTTTCTTATATTCGATATTTCGATAACGGCGTGCAAAAGTCGATAAAATAATGGATTCTTGTTGTCTCCCTAAATTTACTACAAAAATGCAAAATCGGGCAATTCTTGGGTCATTTTTCATCTGCCCCTTACGATAAAGAAATTCTATGCTCGTGCCTAAGGCAAGGGATCAGAAACCTGCGGCTCTTTAAAGACTTGCGTGCGGCTCCCAACAGCAACTCTCATTGATAAAACGTCCGAAAAAGAAATTGGATTCGTAAATTATCTTAATAGAAATTGCAGGAAACTAAAAGGTATGGACGCATTACGTAGAATAAACGTTTGCATTACAGAGATAATAGCAGAAAGTAAAAAAATGGCAAGGTGGGGAGGGGAGGAGGGGAGGGGGGGAAGGGGGGACGACGTCCCGTAGATCCGACAATGATTGCGGCTCTTCTTATGTTGCATGTTATACGTAATTTGATAAAGTGGTTCTCCTTAGGAAAAAGGTTGTCTACCCCTGCCCTAGGCCAAGATCACAGCGCTTAGGAAACACTAATCTATTATACATAAAAAATAACTTTAATATCAAGCTTTTGCGATTATATCCCAGTTCATGTTAACAGGCCGACAGCTTTATCGGTGATGTGTTCGATTAAAATTGAGCGCCGATCGACGAGATACTGAAAAGTCATTGGTCGACGCCAAGTCGGTGACAGGCGACGAGCGATGTTGCTTCAATATAATCAAATTTTAATGATGATGATAATGCCTCGGAGTTTGGACGGGGGACGTCAATAATGAATGGAAGGTAAATTGAACCTTTTTATCAAAAAAAAAAGCTTGAAGCTCTCATTTTTTTGAGAGAAAGGGAGATTGTACAATTTTGGTTAAAAGATATTTTTAGGCACGTTTGAAATGAATTGCGTACAGCCATGGGGCAATAGACAGGGCTTCGTTATGACACATGCTAATCTGATAGCAAAGATACTATATATATCACTTATTAAATAATCATTACATATCTAAAAATCTAAAAAAAAACCTAGAGATAGTCATAATTGAAGCATAAAAGAAGATATTATATTTTATCTAAGAATGAAACGCTCGAACGACTAAAAAGTCTCCAAAACTACTTTCATAAACTAAACTACGAGAGATATGTTTCCATTAAACAATATTAAATCAAGACTGAGGACATAGATTAAGCATAATATTCGACGTCTGACAACATTCATTCTATTTAGGAATTGAAAGGTATATTCGCAAATGTATTTTTATCGATTTTTTTCACAAAAATTTCGGCTTATGTATTCACTTTGTTTGTCCGTCCGTCTGTGCAGGCGATATATCTTAAACTGTTCAACCTAGAGAAACCAAACTTTCAGGATAAGTTACTACATATGAGGTCTACATGTGATAAGAATTTGGTGGATCCGGGAAGAGCTCTTGGAGACGGACGGGGCCAAAAGGGGCGGGGCTTGTAAAAAAATCGCCTTATATCTGCTTTAGCAGTACTTTGTGTTTTTAAAGAGTCGTCTCCAACGGACCTCTCATTAACCGTGACCTATGAAATAAGACTTCTAAGAAAGAAGCCAATTAACTTACAGGTATCGAATCCTTTACAATCGCTTGAGCCGGAATTTCTGCCGAAGGAAAGCGTAGCCTTCGTCTAAAGACCAATCTTTTTGGACGTGTTTTTATTTTTTAATTAGGATCCTGCCAAGGCTGAGATTCAATCATCGAAAAGAAAAAAGTATTTAAAAAAACGACGCGAACGTAGACGAAGACCTCCGGATAAAAAAAGACCAAAAGAATTATAGACCGACCGCGTCTGGAAAAAAGAAAATTGACAAGAAGTTAATCAGATTCAGATTCTAGATGCACAAAAGGCCGGGCACGGAAAAAACCAAGCGTACTCTTACTTGTAAAGGATCGGAAAAATATTCTATTTTTAATATAAAATTTCAGAAATGCCTTTATAAACCTTCCCCGAAGCTCTTTCCGTTAGAAACGAAATCAGCGAAAAGGGCGATTTTCCTATTCAAAATTTTACCTCAAAACTAATGATAAAATAGCTCGATGTTCTATTTTGCTAACGGTTTTGTGAGAATTTTTTAAAAGAGTAAAGCATAAACTTTTCAAGGAACCGTACAATTATTTTAGGAATTATAACTATTTTTGACCGTAAGAATTACAAGTATTTACACTATTATTGGTACTGTTGTGTCAAATTATCAAATAATTCGGTCTAAACGCGGTAATAAAAATAACCCAAGTTAACCTGAAAATCATTTACATATTTTACAAGAAATATTTCACAGATTTTAAGATTCTTGAATAATTAAAATAGGGATTTTTCACGAGTTTTGGAATTAATTGACAAGAGTCCGATATTCATAATCGAAATAATTTGATCGTTATCCCAAAATAAAAATTCACCTATCATAGATTACCAATCAACCTAAATTGAGAGCATTTTCCCATTAAAATCCGAAAAGGATACAACTCCAACAAAACCATTTTAAATTGCTTTAAATCGTTTTCGATTTGATGCTTCGCACTTTCAAAAAGTAGAAAATTAGAAACATCAGCGAGTCGTAAACATATGTAAAAAAGAACTACAATAAAAATAACAACTTATCAACAGCGCGTGACTGATAATCTCAGTGCATCGATGAATTTTAATCAACGCGGTCCATGGAGCAATAAATATTATCACGCGCAATACTTCGTCCCAATATCCAATTTCCGCCATGCAAACAGGTGAACGTATATCTTCCTTACTTTTATTTACCATGCCTACGGAAATTCGCGAATAAAACACTGCGGCCATAAAACGAGACGACTCTCATTTCTGCGAGGATGCAACGCAATATCGCAACGCACTTTCCAACAGTCTGTATTTCGAAACCTCGAGCGTTTCCTCGTACCACTCGTGAAAACTCATATAGTACTGTCTCCTCAGCGGTTTTTAACTGGAGACAAGAGTTGCATTCACTCTATAAGACGAACAGAAAAATACTTTTCCTCTGTCTCTCCCCTCTTTTCCATTGAGTAGGAAGGAAGTTTTAAATAAAATAAGGTAATTACATTTTTTTAGGAGTCGTCGCGAAATTCTCTAACATTTCGAAAAATTGTCATGCATTCAAAAGTCAATAAATACGTACGTAAGAATAAGAACTTCTAGTTAAAATTATATTGTTTCCACAACGAATATTTCCATTTAAATTTCTGCATCAACCGTGTTTAAAGCATTAAGAGCGACGGTCCTAAGTCTTTTATCGTAGTTTGATAAAAAATAACGTTAATTCGCACTTCATTTTAAAAAATTCGCCCAAGAAGACTCCCGAGATCTCCAAAAAATCAAATATAACATGTAAAAAAAATTACCCTTTGAATTACGTGCATCTAGATTCCGACTTCCGTATCCAATGCAAAGTGAATTTAACACCCAGATTTATACACATTTTCGTGCTTAGAACGGAGATCGAGAAAAGCAATCGAATCCATGAGATAATCGAGAGATTAGCTCCAAATCGATAACTGCAATTTACTATTATAATATATGGAATGACAAAGCTGCCATTCCCTTTACTTCTCTACTCGAAGCTTCGAAAACTTTCACTCTCAAAAAACTATAAATAAAAAGACTAGGACACGAAATACAAAAAAAAAACGCTTCGCTAAGAGTAAAAAAAATGTCGCGTTGAAAAAGTTTTGGAAACAAATCGAGAAATAAAAAAACAGAAATGGAAAAAAGTAGACGAGGAACGAAACTATTTTTGTGGAGGGCATTGGAGTTTTGCCAAGTCCATCGGTGAGGGTTGCTCGGGAAGAAAAAGATTGTGACTAGAAGAGAAAAGAGGAATGGGATAAAAGTGGATAGTGAGATGATTTAGGACACAGGAATAGGGTTGGGGGAAAAAGCGAGAGAGCTAGAGGTAGTGGGTGATATCTCCGTGTAACCGCGGGCTGAAATTTCATTTCCATCCCTCTTCCACCCTTTTTTTAATTCTTTTTATTTCATCCCCACTTTTTTACCCGGATATGAAACTTTTCCGAGAAGTTTTTTTTAATATCCGCTTTTCCGCCGTCTTTTTTTTAAAGGGATTTTTTTAAAAAAATAGGAAGGAAAGAGTGACGGAAAAGGGAAGAGGGAGAGAGAGACAGAGATGGGCGGCGTGAAGAGAGGGTAACATGAAAGGGAGAGAAGAAAGTTCGTAACTACATTCGAATGCTGTGCAGTGCACTCATCCTTCGAATCACACGGTTTCACTTAACGCGTTTTTGGTTTAGCGCGGTTTTATTTTTTGGAGAACAACCTCTAATTTCACCGCCGATATTATCGCTTTAACACGGTTTCCAAAAGGTCTTCTGTTACTAAAATGCGTAAGAATGTTTCAGTTTGACTCGGATGTTATTAGAAAGGGTTAAGGAGGAAATTCTTTTATATATATATATATACATATTTATTTATTTATATATATATAATTATATATATATAAATAATTATATATATATATATATATTTAGGGCAACTAGGTTGTGTCTCTCTTGTGCTGACGAAGGGATCATCCAGAAAGCTCAAACCTCTACAAATGTGTCTCTCCAACACCCCAGCGGCTCTACTTCCGGTAAGTGTTCACTGGGTTTCCTTCAACATCTAGTTGCCCTAAATATCCTTACTTACCTTTCCTCTTCCGTAGTATATATATATATATATATATATATATATATATATATATATATATATATATATATCGGAACGCAGTTACAAGTTGAACTCAAGACGGCGCTTAATTTTAATCACAAGTATTCATAGAGGAAAACCCACCCCTACCTTCAATTTAAACGGTATTTACGGGTACGCGTGTAGTATAGCGTAAAGTGAGTGATGGCTTATTCTTACCCTCTCCTTTTATCTCAGACATTTCTGAAATCATATGCATAGTTTTCGAGGAAGTTACCGAGATAAGAATCGAAATACTTTTTTTTAACAACTTCATTATGCATCGCTCTAGCGCGACCGATTTTACTTAAGTTGTCTATGATGTTAAAATCCTGAAGCGTATCATTAGAAAATTCTAATACCTATGCATTACGTGTATCAGGTTGCCCTCCGCTTATGTTGCGTTAGGGGCAGAGGAATTTAAAAATAAAATGGCCTTGTCATTTTGTTCCGCGCAAAAATTACTTCGTCCTGGCAATTCCTCCAGGTAAGAAAGCAGGATCGAACGCTACGTCAAATGACGCAGAAAAAAGGACAGAAATTTCCCCGAGAGAGAATCGAAGCCGGGCCTTCTCCTGTTCGTCGAACTACTGAACTGAACACTTCCATGATTTATTTAAAGTGTGCCATAATGCTTTTATATTATTGAATTTTGATCACTGTCGAACTCCAAAATTAGAAGATTACAAAATTTGTTGAACCCCAAAATCGAAGTACATATCAATTGGATGTTTTTTCATTCAAGTACATAAATATAAAATTATTTAATGTTTATTTTTCTCTACTTGAATTTACAATTATTTTGAAAACACTATGATTTTTCGTCTTCCTCTGAAACTTTACATCGTGCTTCGCCGCTGCACCCTCTCTCTCTTTTTCACATTCTCTCGTATCACCGCTTTTACCTCTTTGCGCCCCTTTAAACAAAAAAAAGCAGCGGCTAATGCTGTTGAATAATTCCGTCACTCGTCCATTTGAAGCCGTATAATAAGCACGGCATTATTCTTAATGAGCTGCATAAAGACGTATCTTTATAATTAACGAACGTTCGCTCCCGCAATTTTTTGGGGAGGAAATGGCGGTTCTCGCCGGAAAATTTCGGCAAAAAAATCCTCCCTCTCGTTACGCCTCAGTATGCCATATTTTAAAGGAGGACTGTGGTAAAAAAAATAGTATAACAAACCACGTGTTTTTTTTACGCCGTGACATTTTACGATCACGGCGGTTGCTAACTTTTAACGAGAAAAATAGTATAATCATGTCACAAAACATAAAATATATCGTAATTTATCTCGATAATAGTAAATGTTTTTCATGCGCAGGCTGAATAAAATTACAAATTAATATTCCCAAAATAGATTCCTTCAAAATAAAACATCTCACCGTGGATTTTTTTACCAATTAAACTGCCGAAATAGCCCAGACAGCCGGAAAGACAACGAGACAAGCAGACGTAGAAGCAGACAGGCAACCGACGACATTAAATTATTTAGAAAAACACGCATTTAAAACCTGCCTTGGAAGGAAGCTTGGGGAAAATATTTCTCTCTCCCCTCCTACCTAACGCCCTCTGAAAAATAAGAAACCAAACGTTTATCGCGTTTTAGGAGCGTGTATCTCTCGAAATAGTAAAAAAAAAGAAGCTATTACACAAACCCCGACGACGAAGCGCTAATAAGCCAATTAATATGAGGCGTCAGGAGAATAGCTGCGTGATTCAGCACCTTAGAACGCGTCTCTTTCACTTTTCTCCACCCTTTTCCCGCTCTTCCAAACCTCGCCTTAAAGGAAATGCACACGTCACCGCTCTAGTAAGAAATCCGTTTGACGGCTAGGCGCTAAATATTCGGTACTCGCGGGAACGTGACGATAAGAAAGACACGGAAACAAAAACTACGAAGTTGCTGCTATTATGTAAGGACGGGGATCGACGCGAGTTAAGCTCTCATCCGTTCCCTTTGCATACATAAGAATGAGAGGTTGGACAAGAAATTACGACTCGTATGACTGATGAATATTTAGGAAGCAAAGGTGTGGAGAGGGAGAAAACGAGAGAGCGAAGAGAAGCATTTAGAACCGGAATCTTTTCCTGGAAAGTTTTATGTACAACCTCTCTCTAACTATTCCTCGTTGATTATTAATCAAGGTTTCGCCTTTATCAACCTATCCGGTAACTAGGGTGGCATTTATAGCGCCTAAACGACGTAAAATTAAGTAAAACGTTCATTCAGCTATTCGCGATCACGTGCTTATAAATGTGGAACACTAAAAAAAAACTACAGAGCAAACATTTAAAATCATCACACTCAACGAGATCGTGAAACTTTAATAACAATTACCTTACAGGACGCATTTCCTTTAAAGCATAAAAAACCGATTTTAGTTCACATACCAGATATTTAAAGCGACCCAGACAATATACCCCATCGTAAAGAAAGGTTTCACATTATTTCACGAAAACCACTGCAAGATTATAAAGCTAGGATGCGCGTCACACGCACATAAAACTACTACGCAATACTTCAGCGTAATGCGTTTTCGTATCCTATAAAGGCCAACGCAAAAACAAAAACGGGACGTGTGCGAAGGTCTTCTTCACCCCTTCATCCAAACCTCCTCCAAATCTTCACGAAAGCAAGTACAAAACAAAACGGTAGGAAATGACTCGAGGAAACTGCGAGCGTTGCAGGCGAAAAGGGGGGAAAGAGAAAGGACGCTTCCATTATTCAGAGAGAGAGAGAGAGAAGGCGGAGGGACAAAAGAAAATACATTCATAAGCGAGGAATAAGGAATTACAGAAGAGGATTTTAAGGAATGGGTTTCGGTAGGGAAATGGGGGCGAGATAAAGGGGTTAAGGGTAGCTGGAGCGGAGTGAGGAAGCTATGCAAGGAGACTTTTAGGAGGGAAGTTAGGAGGAAGCGTTATAAGTCACTCCCCCAAATATAAATATAGACTTTCCTTTCCCTTCGCTGCCTTCCTCCATCCTTTAAATATAGAGAGACAGGCTGCTAGCAAGGCAGAGTTGCATGGAAGATGAGGAAGTCCTATCTCCCGTTTTTTTTTTCAAAACGAAGGCTAAAATCCTAAAGCCTGTCGTCGATATCCGCGCCATATCGGGTGGGCTTTGATTTTTGGATGGGGCGCTTAACTGTCATAATGCTAAAGCAAAAAAAAAGCGGCCAATTAAAAAGATAAATTGAAAGGCCGAACAACAAATTGGAGCACGTCGACGGTGAAAACGAAGTAAAAAACTTCCGTCCGATTAATTTGGAAACATAAAACGATCCGTCTAGCGCATTAACCGACTTGATGGAAATGGCGACTGGGACTATTTAATGAGCCCGTCGATTGATACGGGGGTGCTCTCTCTCTCCCCCCGCCCTTTGGTTGTTTGGGTGTATCGTATGCAATTATCGGCGGTTCGGACACAAAAGGTACCATTAGCGTAATTAAGGCACGCACGAGAGGGCATAAAATAATTACAGACGATAGGGGGATTTTTTTCAGACTAAGGTTTTTTTATGGGCAGTACTTTCATACCGATTCTAAACAACGATTATGTTTGCGTCGAAGATCTAAAAATAGAAAAGAAAAACCGAAATAAAATAGGCCCGTCAACAGAGTCGTAACAGGAATATTCGAGCCCTATGGAAAACTTTAATTACCGACTTAAAATATTTTTTTAAACTGTTTATGTTTCCTTTGTTGTACTTATGACAATTTTCATTTTAATTAAGATAATCGTAATATTTTGTTCGCACCTTTTGCGAGAGATTTGGTAAATGCAACCTTCGCAACGCTCCATAAACGATAATAAAAAGCATCTCATTCGACGGAACCCAAATATACGACCCCACGACGGAAGGAAAACAAACATTAAAAAAAACGAAGCAAAATCCATAAACATCTGTCCTTTTTAGAATGCTGCTTTACTAATGAACGGAAACGGGTGAAAAAAAATCCAGTCCGAAGTTTATTCCGCCGCCATTTTCTATACGTGCCCCTTTCCTTGCCACTTTTTTAAAAAAAGAAAACCCTCGTCAAACGGCCGATGCGTTCCTATCACCTTATCTTTCCACCTAGAGGTCGCCAAAAAGTAAAAGCGACGGAACCACTTTCACTTTTCTCCCCGGCGACCTTCGCAGAAGAAAAAACTTACAACTGCCTCTTGCTTGCAGGTTTTGGGGTCGACGCAATTATAAGCGGATCATCTCGAAGAGAGAGAGGGATAGGGGAAACAGAAACGAATATTTAATTGGCCGAAGAGCGAGGTGCAAGTGGGAGAAAGATGTGCGCTTCCTTCGCGATTAACTGAACCAAAATGGCTATCAAAAGAACCCCTCCGCGACACTAGCACCTCCTGGTGGCCGAGGAGGGAAACGGGGAGACTTCGACTCGAAAAATAATAAAAAAGACAGATGCGTGGACGGTGAAGTTTGGTGAAAAGAGTGACACTGAAGCGTGCGTTGAGAATGAGAGGGAGAGAGAAAGAGAGGGAGGGAAAGGAGGTACATATCTCGTAGAACGTGAAACGAAAGAGGCGGCTAATCTCTTGGAAAGGGTTAAGCGGCAAACAATTCCTAAAATTATGAATGGAAGGAAACTAGTCCCCTAAAAATTTCCTTATCTAGATGTGTCGGGAAAGGTAAAAATGGAATTTTATCTCCGTTGGCGATATTTTTTTAGATTATATAATTTGAATAATTTCGGGGGCCGGAAACGAGGAAGCGTAAGAGAGAAAACTTTTCAGCGATCTTAGATGTTCGTTTTAAATAACAGACTAAAAGTGATTTTAAATTAGAGAAAATCTAAGTGGTATAAGAACAAAGCATAGAAGAAGACTTTTTAAAAAAGAAAACTAACGTCTTAAGAGCTAACATTGCTACAATTAATCTCATGGGTACTTCGGTAAGCAGATGCACGTAATCATGAAGAGGAACCAACGGCGTTTCCTTGTGAGTAAATCTGAGACTACTAATTGCGACGCTTTTCTTATCATGAACTACCATGCAACTCCTTCAAACATAATTCTAGTTTCGTTTAAAATAAATATGATAACATCCCTGTTGATCAAACTCGCTAGCCAGTTCAACAAGTTGTCAAAGTGTTACTAATGCATAAAATCATATCACGAAAAGAGAAAAAGTTGTACGAAAGAAAGAAAGAACAGCCACCACATAATAATTAGTAACTATAGCGAAACAAAATTCGAGTTATATAATTAACTTCGGCTGAGTAAAAATATAATCGAAAACAATTTCTTCGAGTAATCGAAGAAATCGAATAATCGAGAACGTTAGTTGCATACGTTAAGGGGAGAGTCGTCCCATCTGGACATCTAAATATACCCGCCAAAATTACATCTATGTTTTTGTACGCCCTGACATGCTAGCGAGAAGAGACCGCTTCTTCCTTTTAAGCTCGTAAAGGCGAAAACGTACGACTCCTAAAAAAAATGAACGCGTACCATTCGTCGCTAAACCCGTAAGAGGGAGTTAAACAAACCCGGCCGAAAACTACCATTTGGGGCGTACGTTAAAACGGCAGCGCCGCGTGGATTAGATAAAAAGGCCGGGAAAATATTAAAAGGAACACACGGAGGATGGAATTAGGAGGGATGGAAGAGCGCGCGAGGAACATCTGGAGAGGAAGAGAACGTCAGAGGGAGAGGATGAGAGAAAGGTCGCCGGAAAATCGAGAGAGAGAGAGAGAGGAGAGAGAGAGGAGAGAGAGAGGAGCGAGAGAGAGGAGCGAAAGAGAGGATGAGAGTGGGGAAGCGTATGGAGAGGGTTTGATAACGCTCTCAGTGTAAAAGGGAAGACTTTTAATTCCATTAGTTTTCGGAGGCGAAGGGCATTAATGAGCTAACTGGATAACGACGTTGAACGCAAACTGAAATTCCGAGAAAAGAGCGGGAAAGCAAGGGAAAGAGGGTGCGATTTGAGAGAGGGAAGCAGGGGAAAACCTGGGAGTTTCGCCTCCTGTAGAGAGAGAGAGAGGAGTTGTAAGACGTAACCGATACGAGAATTAGCATTACATGTTTACGCGCAGATACGGAATGAGATCACACCCTTAAAAAGGGCGATTCGATATTTAAAGAGAAACGCCAAGAAAGATGGTAAGAAAAGTAAACGATAAAAACCACCGGTGTGATTGAGTGCGTTCGTGAGTGCGAGTGACGACATGTACTACCTGACGAGGAATAATATCACGCGGACCAGTTTAAATAATCAATTTTACTTACATTTTTCTCCACTTGTAGTTTTATTATATTTGACTTTTCTTACAATCTTTATTAGTGTTTATCTAAATACTGAATCATATGGTTTAAGAGTAATCAATCTCGTTGAATATTATTCTTCGGCGTAGTCTCCACCAATATCTATTTTCACACGCATACACAATTTGATGCCGTAGGAATACAATTTCGTAAGTACGATAATCCATTATCGTCAACGGCCGAGAAACGCTTTTAATTAATTACACATAATATCATTAAGTGCAGTGGCGTAGCAAGGTGAAGCCGGGCCCTGGTTCGAGAATTCTTTACGAGCCCTAACCCCTCTCCTCCAAATATATATTTTTTGGTTATTTTATTTTTTAAGGGGACAATTTTAATGAAGTAATTTTCATGATCTCGGATTCTTTTCACGGTATTTAGCAGCCCTTGTGGTTTAAAATTACACAAAGGGTAAAATTTTGTATATGTCGACCACGGCCTTCGGGCCCCCTCGAGCTCCGGGCCCTGGATCGACCGATCTATCGGATCCATGGTCCCTACGCCACTGATTAAGTGTTTTAATCTTGGATTATGATACATTTGGCAGCAACGTGTTGCAAACAGCGACTTCCCCTATAACGCTATACGCTATTAACTATGTTATGTAAACCGTACTATTACAAAGAAATACTTCTCGGGAGTATTGTGTATTTTTTTAAATTCTCAATACCCTGCAATTTATTTTCAATCCCATCCTACTTTCCCAAACACAGGAAATAAAAAGAATCTCAGTACCTAAATGGTTAAATGAAAATAATTAGAAAAAACTATGACGGAAACTTCCTGCCACAGCTAAGACATACCTACTTAAAAGTTCCCACGATTTCTTAGTGGAAATAGAGAAAAACATACAATTACCTAAACAAATTATAACTATGAATTCGATATCAAAATAACTTTTGCTATATCTATAACAAAGTTCTTAACTGTCAACAGACGTTAGTAAAGTGGATAGAAAATAAAAACGCCGACGCAAAACTACGTCATCACGGCGTAAGAAAAACTCATCCGCGAAGCGATAACTTAACAGGTCTTTTTCCAAAAGTTTACTGCAACATAAACACGACACAAAACCGTGCATTTCAAAGGGCGTAAAAAAGGGCAATTTCAGTCCTCGCACTACAATACCTTTTTAATAAATATCCTAAGAAAAGGAACGCCGCAAACGAGGAAGTCTTCATCCCGCCATTTTCTTCCCATTGAGTCTTCTTCTCCCCCCCCCTGTCCATCCCGGACGGGCGTTCTACAAACGAATAAAAAAAATCGACATCCGCATACCGCTGCACACGCCAGGTGCCAACTTCCAAGGTCTCAGAAGCCAAAAACGCACCGCGAAACAAAAACAAAACACACAATAGAGCGGCACGCACGTTCACACGCACAAGCGAACGTATTATTTTTATTTTTTTTGTTCGAAAAAGAGTGAGACCGTCCTCTTCAGATCCTTGTCAATGGGGTTTTTTCGAGGAGGGTGTGATAAAAGGGGAAAAGAAATGGAGGAGCATGAAAGTGGCGGGAGAAAAAAACGCGATCATTTCTTTTTCTCTTTTGTTTTCGTAGAGATAACCCTTTTCCGCGAACGGAATCATTATAGGTAAGATTCCCCCCCCCCCCCCCTCTCTCTCGACTCCAACACGGAAAATATACGCTATTAAACTTCGCCATAAAAAAAGAAGAAACGGAGAAGGGGAGAGGATTGAAACGAAAAAAAAACAAAAGAAGGAACAAAGGAAGGAAAAATATAAGGGAGAGGAGCAAAAAAAGGGGGGGGGGTGGAGCGCGACACGCTTCGCGGACTTCTTTTGTCCACTATTACGCTCCTTCTTTCGGACCTTTTCCGACAGAGGGCGTATTTTTTTCTTCCCCCCCCCCACCTTACGAGGAGTTGCTGTTTTTACTCTCTATCTCTCCCACGCGAATTCTTCGGGAATGGAGGGCCGCCCATCCCTTTCGCTCTTTTTTTTCCTTCTAAAAACTCGCGAGAATACTAATTTGCGATGGTGCGAGGGGATGGGGAATAAAATGCGCACAGGATGTTAGGGTGAGGTGTGCATGGAGAGTGTGGGAGAGGGAAAAGTGGAGAGAGGGAAAAGTGGAGAGAGGGAGGGGATAGGAGAGAGGGCGAGGTACGTATATGTGGAGGAAGAGAGAGAGAGAGGGGGGAGAGAGAGAGAGGGGGGAGAGAGAGAGAGGGGGGAGAGAGAGAGAGGGGGGAGAGAGAGAGGGGAGAGATAAACCAGTCTTTATTCGGGCGAAATTTATATCATAATGTCCAATCTTTTATTTAACCCTTCCTCCATGATACATTACATTACATTATAGTAGGGGAGAGATAGACTAGTCTTTATTCGGGCGAAATTTATATCATAAGGTCCACTCATATTTAATTTAATGATACATTACATTATATTAAAATAAAATACGCTACATAAAACACAATTAAAGTGATAAAGTACAAAGGAAAAATATCCTAGGAAAGATTAATATTTGTGCGGAAAACCTAGGTAAGAACATAGCCTGATCTCCTTAGTAAAACCCACGCAGGAAGGGGAAGAGGCAAGGAGAGGAGAAGGGAAGTGACGGAAGGGAAGGGGGAGAGAGGAGGTGAGAGGGGAGGAAGAGAAGGGTAGGAGGGAGAGGGGAAGGCAGAAGTGAAGGGAGAAGAGGGGAAGAGCGAGGGAGAGAGGAAGAGGGAGGAAGGATACGCGAGATAAAGAACGGGACGCGGCGTGTAGTGGCAGTAGGTGAAAGGAAGAGGTTACGGTGGAAGAACTTACGCCGAGTAGGAAGAAAGAAGGTTGAGAAAGGGCAAAAAGGAAGGGGGAAGAGAGAGAGAGAGAGAGAGAGAGAGAGAGTACTCGGTCGAATTGGATACGTGTGCGTGAAAACAAAAGAGAGACGCGGGAAGTTTTGCGCTCCTGAATGAACCCTCGAGTCAAAATAAAGAGGTTGATTGTGTGAAGGAGAGAAAGAGAATTTAAGCGCGAAAATAGTAGCGGCTTTTTTATTCTTTTCCGTCGGTTTTTTTATGACGTTGGTTTTTTAAGTGTTTTTTTTTATTCCTTCGAAGATTGCTATAAAAAAGTTTAAAAACTGTAATTTTCGGCCGGCCAAATTTTGGCATCGAAAAAAAAAACGTCAGAAATTCTACTGAATTAAAATTATTTTCAGCACGTGTAACTACCGTATTCTCGTACAATAAGCGTATGTATATTCTTTTGCAATATTTATCGGTAACATGATTGAAGAGCGAATGCAAAAGTAAGTGGAGTTACCTAAAACAACTTTAATTCACACAATTATATTAGATTTAAGAAATGCTAAGTTAGTTATTTTACTGTGGGGAACTTTTTTTTTGCTAACCTAACATTATTCCACGTATCAAAGTTTCTTTGATAACAAGGAATTCAGTATTTTTGCGCTTTTAATATCC
The DNA here is from genome assembly GCA_036926305.1 of Uropetala carovei. Classification (NCBI taxonomy): domain Eukaryota; kingdom Metazoa; phylum Arthropoda; class Insecta; order Odonata; family Petaluridae; genus Uropetala; species Uropetala carovei. The sequence continues at coordinate 3,141,865 of JAXCHB010000279.1, forward strand.
CATACAACACCAGTCGTTAAACAGGACTGTAATCTGTGGAAATCAATTGGGAACCTAAATAACCACCCAATGGGGGTGGTAACCTAGCATTTGACCCCTCCCTCCTTCCCCCAAAGATCGCACATAACCTTAACAAAAGCATAGCATAGAGCAGCTGTGCCCAACACCGCAAGTGTTTCATAGTTTTCTAAACTTTTTTATTTATTTTAATTAACCACCAAATATTATTTCCTTGTAGCAAAACACGTTAAAATATCTAACGTTAAATTGGAGGACCTATTAGTAAATATTTCTCAATTCCAATGAATTATTTTTAATGCTGTTTTTGACTTTCTTTCCTCAAAGATATTTCTAAGATTGATTTTCCATCGTGATTTTTTATATTGAAATTTTAACCTTAAAAAACTGATTCTAACTTGATTTTCACGGATATGGTGCCTAAGAACCTCTGGGTAACTTCCGATTTAACGGTAATTCATTGGAAATTTCAATGTGGCTCACCTCCTCTTCCACCAATGCGGCCCACCATGCAGAAAAGGTGGATACAAAGTGTCCCGATTAGAATTGATACCTTTTTCATTAAATTCTGTCATTACACGAAGTTTCTTGCATAAGAATCAACAAACAAGTGCTAAGAGAATATTTTCCTAAATTTCTAAAATTTTTACTGCGCCACTGAAGTACAAGTATTATACATATGATAGCGGGGGAGTTCTTCGGCCGATAATGAATTTTTCTGGTGAAACCTATGTCTCACGGCCTTCCACATTTTACGATAATGCGTGAAACGAATTATGCGGATTTTTTTTGGGGGGCTCCCGCTATCCTGGCCCCGCCTCCACACTCTTTTTTACTGCCTCGAAAGATAGCGGTTCTCAAGAAGCCGCTCTGTTCGAAGAGGAAAGAGCCTCCCCTCGAAAATAAGTCGCGAGCGAGACGACGAGAATAAAAACCGCGCGGGCGTGTTTTATTTATAACCATATTAATATGCATCTCCTCGAATGAAAGTCGCAAATCTTCCAGTTTATCATTGTTTACGCTCTCCTAGGAGAGGGCGTTTTATTTTCCACGAAATTTCGCAAAACCGCGAGGCATTCATTCAAAGCGCTAGATGTGTGCGTGCGTGTGTATACACACTCGTATATAATGCGAGCGTTTCTTTCAACAGGGTTCTTAAAAAGAAAAAGTTTCGGCAAGGTCGTAAACTTTCCAAAAAATTACACGAACTGTGAAAAAAAGAGATGGATTGAGAAAATACGAAAACGTTATTAGAATAAAGAAACTATACATGTATAGTATCTGAAGACTAAAATTCCATGTATAGATTTTTAGTATGTATAGAATTTTAGTCTTCAGATTCCGTCATTGAGGAAAATTAGTTCGTGCGCGTTAGTTATTTTATTATGCGACCGTGACTTTTTGGACGTCACACGACAAAATGAGTGCCCGAAGTTTTCAATTATTTCTTTGAGTAGGAATAATCATGGGCGTGTTTAATCCTTTAAGATTCTTAAAACGCTACGCTGATGTTGAAATCCAGCCCAAGCGATATAACAACCATTTAAGACGGCGGTCTGAAGCACTAGACGAAGTAGGATAACTCAACGCAGCTTAAACTCAAAGAGGTATTTCTTATAAAGTATTTTTAAATATTCTAAGAAATTTAGGAAATAAAACCGAAATACCCGCAATTTATTTTTCATCCCAATTTCAAACACCATACGAAGTTTGGATACAGAAGAATGCTCTTAACAGAGTATGCGGCTCACGCGATGATTCCAAGTAAGACACTCATGTTTTCAGACAAATTTAAAACGGAAATAAAATTTTAATGTCTATCAGGGAGAACGAAATACTTAATATGCAAATGGAATGTGAGGATCTCGAGCATATCATATCCGAGAGTTTTAAAATTAATTTAACGTTTTCTGTTCGCAGTAAGCAGAAAGGGCATCCGAAGGAGGGTGTGGTCGCTATTTGCTGAAGGCGGCAGAAAGGTTCGAGGCGGCGAGAATTCTTGGATCGATACGAATTTTTTTAAGCTTCGCGTTATCTTTACGGGAATGGATTTTTTTTTCGTTCCTCTCCGGAAGCGCTCACTGAAAAAAGAGGTTCTGCGTTCTGTTTGGCGGGCACTTCATTTGCTAAGCATCTCCGTTCCATCCAACGGCCAATAGTGTTCTCCTTGAACGCCATCGCCGGAGTACAAGCACTCAGAAAGATGTGCTCGCGATTGGATGCGCGGTAGAGACCTCCCGTTCCAAAATTACGTAACGCTGGAAGTTAATTTTTAAAAAAAATGATGGCACTAAACTACGCTACGATTCTTTAAAAAGGATTTTCGAGTAACGATTTTCAAAATCAATTAAGGGATTGGACCATTCGTGGGTACGAATAAAGGTAAAGATTACACGAAATATTACTCATTTTTCGCTCTTGCAGTGACGGATTTAGATATTCTGAGGCCCCTGGCGCTAAAATTATTGGGGGCCCTGCAATCTAAGTATATACTGAAACACTGGAACTTCACCTCCCCGTTTCAATAAATTAAGTATCGCACCGCAAAAAAAATAAATAAAATTTCCTTCGTGACTTTTAAAATGAGATATTTAATATTCTGAGATTATAGATAAAAACCTTTTTTCGGGGCTCCTTACTTCAAGGGGCCACTGCGTTCTTGAGATAGTTAAGCGGATAAGTATGCCTCTATTGGTACTAAACTATCTTTTAACCATAAATATTACACGAACTGTAAAAAGGAAAGGTTATAATATGTTATTTGTATGCGTCACGGTCACGTTAGCCAGAGGGAATCGGAGGAAAACAGAAAAGTAAATACTTGAAGTAAATCATATTTTTTCCGTGTCTACTTGATGAACATTACTGGCATACAATTTCTTAACGAATTAATTATTACTATCGCAAAGCCAGAGCTCACGTTCATTGCCTATTAATCTTTTACCAACGAAAGTGACGAACGACAGAATTCGAAGAAGAGACCCTAGTGCTTGAAGGCATTGTACGATGAAAAACTACACCTATGCCCAATAATAGCTGTAACAACAAAACAAGTGACAATATCAAAAATAATTTTTATAAATGACTTTTCTCTATATAATACTTAAACATGCCCTTTCCAAATGATGCAATTCACCGTCTATAATTTCCCCAAATCAGCAACAATGGAGTTTCTCTTGACGACGAAAGATTTTCACCTCAAAAAACTTAAAAATTTTCGAGTTCAAAACAAATTTACGCATCAAAATCAACGCGTATGTGCGAATCGACGACAAGAAAATTAAGTTTCATTTTTTTCGGGTGTACTTCGGTTCAAGTCCAAAGGTCGTGTGGCTTTTATAAGTAATTTTAAAATGCAAATCAAAAACACACCCGTTCCCATGTTATTCAAATGGAGAAGACGAAACGGTCCTGGAATCAAACTCGGGCCGTTATGTTGCAAAGAGATTACTCTGCTACGGTAGTTCAGTGGTAGAATATCCGCCCGGCAAGTGGAAGACCCGGGTTTGATTCCCGGTCATAGCATATTTTTTTCATCTGTTTTAACATTACACTATAACGTTTTGCTAACTCAGCGTTGGCGATATAGCACCTCTAGATGCAAAAAATTTCAATTTCTACCAATTTCTTTATAAGAATAACCCCTAAAAATAAATATGACGACATTATTATATTTACTTATACACTAGAGTAAAACATATCGCCTCTAGCATATCTCAATTGAGATAAGAGAAAGCATCTAGCTGGGTGATTTTGGTCCGATCTAACCTTGAAAAAGCACGGATAAATAATTAAGTTGCCTAAAAGTCCCCTTAGGATGGGGATGGTGTTCCGCCATCTTGTCTAATGAAAATTTTTTTTAATTGCCACCGCATACGTAATTAATTTTTCTTCGAATTCTTTTTTTTTTATCTCCTCTTCGCACCGCTGCCGGATTACCGTCGAAATTACATATTCCCCCGCAAACGACGCGGTGGTCGCCCCGTAATATGCAAAATAGGTTTTTTGATGGGGGTTGTCAACCCCGTGGGTCTGAATTCGGGAGATACCTCCCCCCTCCGCCTCTCTCTATAAAAAACACCTTTGCATGCTATTATTGTTTTTTAAACAAAAAAACCTTCCTTATTAACATATCTCGGCGAAGCTGGAATGCCGGAAGACGAAGATTTAAAGAAAAACATTATTCGCTATATCGGATTATTTAAATTAATTACAATGACATTATTTCCTCAGTGAGGGTGGGAAAATTCGTCAGTCGTGGGAATTTTTTTCCCCGTATTCCACTATTTTTTGAGCCAATCTGAATCGTTAGACGAGAGAGTGACTTGAGGGAGGTTCCTGGAAAAAAAATAGAGCTGGGAAAATCCCTCTTTAAGGGCTAATCGAGTTACTGAAAAATAGGAAGGAAGCTCACAACTTTATTTCATTTTCATGCTGACGCGCGGAATAGATATATTTTCTTTAACTAAGTTTCTGTCAAAACAGGGTGTTTACCTGTTTACCTATCAAATAGTTAGTGTGCCTTCAGCATATTCAATTATGGATTTAAAAAAGGAATTTTAACAAAGACATATATTACTAGAGGTAGCTAAAACTGACTTCGCCTCATAACGTATTTATTTATTTCCTATTAGCTAATAAAACGTACCCGCTGGGACTTTTAGAAAAAGTCATCACACGACACGACAGTACATTCATCCTCGACACATTTTCGTCTTTTTCGTGACATCTTCGGAACTACATCAAGGAAAACGTACAAAACATTTTTATGCCATCCTCCCTTAACACAAACGTTACGTCAAATATAAAGAGAAAGAATTAATCCCGAACATTTTTATGAGTTGAATATCTTTCCACCAACAAAGAACGGATTTCTAAAAAAAAAATCCATTTTCATCGCATCCCAATCCTTATTCGGAATTTAAATCCTCGGAATACACTGACTCGCGCGTTCCGCATCCATTTATGTCGGAGAACGAATATGGGAAGCTATAAAAATTTCTCGGAGATCCGCAAAAATCTTACGACCGGCAAAAAAAAAAGAATGTCTTTCCATAATTCACTCCTCTGTCGCTCATAACCATCTCCCTATCCGTCGTCCAAGCGAGCACTCGAAGGACCGAGAGTTGCCATCGATATCGGAAGGGACAGAACCACTCTTCGAAGAAGCGTATAAAAAAAACTTGGAAAGAAAGAGCTAGATGGCGATCGTAAAACAGAAAAATCTTCGCGACCGGTTGTTTTCCCTGAGGATTAAAGTCGTAGCGGCGTAAAAAAAAAAAACCACGCAAGCGAACCGATACCCTTGCATCGACTTGCGTGGAAACGTTCCAGAAATTGCCGCCGATGGGATTCAATTGACGGAACTCTCGATAAAAATGAGGAATCGGCAGTCGGTAGAAGGTGGCGTGGGAGAGAGAGAGAGAAATGAGAAGTTGGATAAATTAAGGAGATAAAGAAGAAAACGCGGAAAGACGCGTATGAAGAGAAATATGGAAGAAGATTGGAGGGATAACAGGTGGCGAGAATGAATGCGTGAGAATAAGGAAATAAGCAAATCGTTGAGCGGTGATACGTTTTTTACAGGTTAACTAAAAGTCTCCGTAAATCTATGATGGAAGAATTACGTAAGGTAGGATTTGCTAATAAATCCGCGTGTTGTCGTGTTAACGGAATGAATGTTTTCGGCTCACAGAGAAGTGAATTCTAGTTAAGACACGAGTGCGTTTCTATTTGATAGTATGAGGCAGATTTATAGGAGGGCTAACCCGGGGCGTCTGCCCTTGACCTCCCGTATAAACCACAAAGGACATTAAAAATTCTTTGGAAAATCAATGACAAGAAAATCTCTTAATTTTCTGCAGAAAAAAACGCGCTATATTGTGATATGTAATAACCAGTGTCAATGTTTGGAACCTCTTCCCCTCCCGCTTCTCTCCCGCGTTTGTTTGAGCAGTCCTTTAAACCGAAGGCGCCCTTGCCAACGTAAAGGTTGGGAACCCCTGCGGTACAGTAAGGCACCTATCAGGAAAGAAACAAAGAGGTGGAAACCCCTTTCACAGATATCCCGAAAATTTAGACTAGCGCCGGAAAAAAGATTTTTTTAAACCAATTTCAGCGAGGACGTTCATGTTAGATTTTTAGTGTACATAATTTTCCATAAACACAAAATGAAAGGATAAAAACGCTAACTATGTGTAACGAAAAAGAGTGAATACTGAAGTAAGAGAGGAAAGAGAGAAATGCGTTACGAAGAACCTTCCGCTTAACACAAACCGACCCTCTTTAAAGTTGGGCATAGAATAACAGCAAGTTCTAGTGCTGATGCTTCCGAGGACCGTGCCTCTCTTGTTTTTATTGATGTTACGTTCGATGCTATTTCACGGTTAAAGCCATTCAGTTATTTATGGTTAAATAAATATGGAAAAAACACCGTCGTAAAAATTTGAAGAGCTCCGAGCATGTGGGAATAATGTTTACGCAGTAAAATCCTCAACGATCCTTTCGAAAAGGAAATAAGGTTTGATTAGATAACTCTGGATCCCCTCGGCTAGGCTTTTTATTCGCGGCACGAATGGTAAAATAAAACCTCCCCAACACTTCCGAATGGAGGGTAGACTACGTGAATGCGAAGAGTTAAAATAAAAATCATCGAAGTGCTCCTCATTTGTTTTCCTATAAACAAAAAAGAACGGTAGCGGCAACTCTGAAGTATTTAAAAGAGAACACGCGACTTTCTTTAACAATCACATTCATCACTGAAAACAAATGTTTTAAAAAGTTTTTTTTTACCTTTACGCCTCTTTCACTACCGACTAAAAGTCGTTCGGTGATTAATCACGGATCATTCGTGACTTTTATTTCTATCGAACGGTTACAACACTTGAGATAACGAGTACAAAACTCGTTAATTCTTCCATTTTGAATGATCTCGGAAAAAGTTGTCGAAGAAGTTTTTATTTTAACTAATTTTTTTTTTTTTAAAGTCACTGTCGCAATTTGGCTTGCTTGTTTCGCGAGCGCTCAATAAAACTGATGAAGTAATCTCCTTGGACTTTAAAGAAAATTCTTCGCAGTAAAATTTAATTGAAAAACATTAAAGAGGAAAATAATTGTGGAGCGGCAGTATAAACATTTATGCCAGATATTTAAAAAGATTTTTTTTAGTGTAATCGGATTAAGTTCCTTTAAAATATACGTTACCGTTTAATTAAATTAGCTCTTCCTTTTGGAGAAAATAATTTTTAAAAAGAAATTTCTCCATATCAAACGCATTTACTCTGAGAAAACGGAATCTTTTCAGTCAAAAATAAAACCCAACGAAACATTTTTCATAATGAAATAGTAAACATGTCTACACGGAAGCCGATTTGAGCTCTATTAGCTACAAATAATCCTATTTGAGAATAAACAACATTAATATAGATATTTTTATCTCCACTTCGCTGAACATGTGTCCATAACTCAAAGAAATAAGTAACAAAGTCCCATTAACTTTATACCCTACACACCGGAACATAACAACAGACATAAATTGACCACTCCCCGAATTTATGAAAAAGAAACGCAGTCCGAACCTGAAACTTATCTATTAAACTATCGGAAAGACTTAAAAGAAGATAAGGAAAAAGAGTGAGAAACTCAAACCGCGAAATCCGTGATGGGAAAGGCGAGAAAAGATGTTAAAAGAAAATGAAGCCAATGACGGGCGAAAGTGGCGCCCTACGGGACGAAGCGGCGCAGAAAAGAGTTACGGCCTCGGTTTTTTTTGCGCCGCGATATATATATATATAAATTGGAGACTTGTTTAATGGAGTGGGACTTGGAGAGGGATCGGGTCGCACAACCCCTTCAGAACGGACATAAAAAAACAGAGAGGGGGAAAAAAGACGAAGAGAGAGTCACAAGAAGAAAGTTTGGAAAGATTTTTTTTTAGGAAGGAAGAGAAGAGGGAGAGATTTTTGGCTTGATGGCACTGGGAACGCTTTCTCACGGAAATGGGAGTAAGAGGATGTTTTAAGGATAAGGAGAGGAAGCGGGAAGGAGGCGGATAAGAGGACGAGGTGCCAAGGGGAAGCGAGGAGACAGAGAGAGAGAGAGGAGGACAGGACAGAAAAGGTGGTGAGATCCCGAAAAGGCTAAAGCATGGCGCCTGGGGGTAGTCGGAGGCAGAGAGGGTGGAAAATCCGCCTCGAGGAAAAGGGGCGGAGGCATGAAAAAGGGGTAGAAATGATTTAAGAGGTGTTCCGGATGCGTTTGGTGGGGAGTGAGAAGGCACAAAAAAAGTCATACTGTTTCGAAAAGTTGGTCCCGACGAATAAAGGGGACATTCTCTCACTCTCTCTCTCTCTCTTGAGAGAGATAGTGAGTCTAAAGGGTTATGGATAACCAAATTAGGAGATAGATAGGAGCGGAAGTCTTATGCACTTAAGACACAAAAAAAAGAGGTAGTCACAGCACTTTCGCTTATGAAGGAAACATTCTTTCACACGGGAAACGCGGTTTCAATTCGAGTACGCCACAGAAAAAGGCATTTTTTTCCCGACCCGAGTATTGCACATCAATTTGAAGGGCAAAGAAAAAGGACGATCAAATTCCACAATTTGACGAAACCGAACGTAAAAGTACGTAATGGAGGTGAGTAAACCTATAGGAATACTACGCCCCTCTCTTACTTCATTGACGTGGTCAAAGTTTTCGAAGTGGACACATTTTGACGTGAAATACGCTAAAAAAAAAATTAAGAACCTAAGATGCTAGGATGGTTTAAAATCGCAAAGCCCCTCACAGTCAATCTACAATTTGAAATTTTCCGAAAGAAATTTCTCTCCTGCTGTAATTAGGCGATAAAATTTAAGCGCTCCTGCATGTCGGGTACCTACGAAAAAAAATCTCAAAAAATTCCTGCACGTTTTCGATGGCTGGAAAAATTCATACTCGCAAGAGGAATTACTTCCAAAGCCGTAGCCAAAATTCGCCCGCCGCTCTATTGTATGAAAACCTTGCCTCGCGAGAGAAAAAAAATTCCACGGAGAAATCGAACGGATTCGTGGTGGTGGCGGTGTCGGAGATGAAACGCACTCGTAAAAATAAAACCACTCCATCCACGGCGATCGATGCTTGGCAATGGCCACATCAAAGACCATTCCGTGGGATAAAAATATAATTCGAGGACGGAGGAAAAGGCAAAAAAATGTAACGAGATATGTAAATTGCCTCTCGGGAAAGAAATTTCTGATCAAAAAGTCAAACGAGGAAAAGAGACCATCAAAACGAAAAAAATCTGATGTGTCCAACACATGACTTTCTCTATATTTGGGGTATAGATATTTAAATTATTATGAATAGCATTATAAGGCAAAATTATTATTTCGTATCGTAAAAGACTACAGTCGTCCTTATTGCCGTAAATTAGGTATATTTTGAATATGTTTACAGAATTCACCGCTACATGGTGCTGGCGCTGTATACTGGATATTACGAAAAAGTTAAATATCTCCGAAATGGATGGTTCTACAAAAATTTGTTTCAAACAAAACTAGGAAGAAATATTATTCTCTACAACTTTGGTCCTTACGAAGATTACTAATGACCGTTTTTAAGCAGATATTTGACGGAAATCGAAAAAACCGATTATTTATAAATAATTCCTAAACAATAACTGCCATGGAAAATTGTTTCAAATGAAAGTTGTAGGAAATTACATTCTCTATAACCTTTGTATAGAATTGTACATACAATAATGATGTTTTAACGGAGATATTTCGCAAAAACCGATTCGGGTTTCGAATAAACCTCGACTTCCGATTAACCGGTATTGTCCAAAAACTAATCAGTTCTTTGTGCTCATGCTGAAGTGTTATATATGAAATTTGGTATTAATATGACAAGTACTTTTTGGGTTAGAGCGCCCACAATCACATCCATCCATCCACGCACACACACACATCATTCCGAAAATAGTCTAAACGTGTTCTGGGGACCTCAAAACTTGTATTTCCGTTGAAATCTCGAAGTAGATTTTTTTCGTGATCACAATACTTTTCCTATACTACGTATGCAGAAAGTAAAAGGTAAAACGGCTATACCATCAGAAATAATTTTTTTTAAATCGCATGCCTCTGTATAGCAACATATGCCAAGTAGTCGACATTTTTCAAAGATACCTACGAGTGCGTTGGGAAAACATTCGAAAATACTTAAAATAGCCATTAAAACGCCTGTCAGATTTGCACGAATCTATGCAAGGTAAAGACCGTCCTTCGAGCTTCAGAAAACAACCCCAGCGCGACGGATTAGACAGAATCGGAAGGGCGTGGAGGATGGGACGGGGGACGAATACTGCTGCGTCGGGCCAGGTCTTAAATTTATCGTCTCGCAAGAGGAAAAAATAGAGAGAAAAATGAGGGAGGGAGGGAAGGAAGGAACGGGAGGGGCTATTCTGCCTTCCCAAGAGATCGCCGTTTTTTATCGCGTGCGTCAAGGAATCACGGGATAAGAAAAAATGCACTTTAATCAACGGAGGTGGAGAGAACGCCTGATTAATGTTACGTGCCGTCCGCGTGCGATTTTAATTAGCCAACTCGCCGCCTGGTGTGAAAGCATTAAATTATGGTATGAAGAATTTTAAGGGGTTCTTATGAGACACACTTGAACGCTTCAATAAAATTTATTCCAGGAGTCAAATACTTCGTCTTGAGTAATCGAACATCAAGGTTATAAGAATGAAACAAATTATGTATGTACAATGAAATGCATTCTCTGCGAGAAATGCAATTTTCTAGAAAGATGTTGTCTTTTTAAGTTCTCATAAAATCGGAGTTCATGTTAGTTCCTGTTAAAAATCCAGAAGAAATGCTTTTAAATTTTGTTTAAACAATTCTCTTTAAAGCTCCTTAATTTCAATTTTCAACAAATTAAAAATACAATATCTTTAGTTCTGTTTTTTCAACAACTCCGCCTTATATGAACGTAAGGACGTATAAAAAATATTTAGACCAAGTAATTTCCCAAATTCATAAATCCTCAAAAATATGGAGAACGCTTAAATGTGCCATTATTACATATTTAACCTATCCACTGATGAACGAGGAAAAATTCTTCAAGTTAAGAGAGGAAAAACAAGAAACGCGCGAATAAAATCCTTACAGTAACTTCAATTCCCCATTTCCACCCACATAAAAAAACTGAATTACTTCTTTTAAGGAAATACTGGCCGCCTACGAAAAGTCAACATATCTTGTATGCCCTACGGATGGAGTTATGGAGCTGGTTCTACATTTTTGGAAGAACCAAGAACTTATAAAAAGATTTGATTCTTTAAAAAACTCGTTTAAGATCTCAAAAACTTGAAGAGGCATTACCATTATCGAACAGGCTAGTATGCTTAGAACTATTTTCGTAAAGTGTTAATTTTCCCTAAATTTTTAATAAAATCTCAGAGTTAATTTCTTGTTAAAAATGCTTGGGCTACCAAAATAAAACTCTCCATCAAATAAATTTTCCCATTTTTTCACTTGATTAAATATCATCGAGGCAACTTTGTGATACATCCCTTTAAACATGAGACATTGAGTCCGCCGTACAATAATAAAGGTCCGAGATAAAACAACTTTCCACAAGAGGGTCTATAAATGTAATATTGACCTTTGCCATTCCTCATTAAAGCACTAGAGCGTGGAAACGAGCACGATATATCACAAAGCTAAGGCTTTAATGCCTTGAGGACAGCTTTAAAAATAAACGAAATAATTTATAATCCGGATCCCAGCCAATGGGATGAATATATGAATGGAAACAGCGCGTATTTTACGTATTCCACAACAAGCTTCGCTATAAACGGTAGTTTTTAAAGCGCAAACTGCTTCCAAATAACAGAAAAAACTTCAAGTAAAGAACAAATGACCACAAACCGGAATTTATTTTTCAAAACGAAGATCTCCCGCACATTTTTCGCCATCGCCATCTTTGCAAAAATAAAAATACCGCGGCGATGGGCTAGCTGATACTCCTACCCGCAAAGAATCCTGAGATGCCATCCTCGAAATAAACTCGCACAAAAGGAATCGCGCAACGTCCCAAAAGAAAACATTTAGAATGTCCACGAACGGTGTAAAGGTTAACGGGAGGAGCCTTGAAGTCCGGGGAGGAAGGGTCCGGAAAATTCCGGGAATCGACGCCCTCTCTAAGAAGATCGAGCGAACGATGCACGGATCGCACGTTACGCACCACTTGAGAGGGAGAAATTTTTTGCTTGGGAGAGATGTATAGACAGAGAGATAAGAGGCGCGGTACTCCAAAATATCGCGGAATGCAGAGGCAGGCCAAGGTTGGGAGGGAATAGCGCGCAGAAAATAAAAAGAGTAAGAAAGGGGATGAGAAATGTGGAAGACAAAGCCATAAAGGGCGGAACGAGAAGGAAGATATGAGGAGAAGGGGAAACGACAGCGATGATTGAGAGAGGTATATTGCGGCGGAAAAGGGATGAAATGAGACAGGAGGGAAAGAATAAATGCGAAATAGGATGGAGAGAGTGGAGGGAGAAATAGTAAAAAGGAGGAAGAGAGAGAGAGACGGTGTGGCAGAGAGACTGAGGAATGAAAGGAGTGAGAGAGAGAGATGGAGAGAGGTAGACGATAGGGAATTGGAAAAATGCGGAGGGGTAGAGAGGAGGAGGGAGTTGGAATGGAAGTAGGAAGAGAGGAAGGAGAGGAATAAGCGAGAAAAGGACCGAACAGGGAGGGAGGGAGGAGACAAAGAAAAGTAAGAGTAGAAAGGAGAGAAAGAGGAGGTAGGGAGGGAAAAGGAGGGAGGGAGGAAACGGAAAGAAAAGATAGGTAGAGAAGAGGAGGGAGGGAGGGAGAGAGAGAGATGAAGGGGGAAGGGAGAGTAAGTAGAGAGGGTGGAGTAAGAGAAAGGGATATGGATGAAAGTTTGGAGAATACGAGTGAGAGAGAGGGAGAGAGGAAAAGTTGGGAGAAAGATGGAAGGAGAGAAAGAGAGGGATACTCGGCGTAGCAGAAGATGCCGGTAAAAGAGCCATCTCTCACGTCGAGTGGAGCATCTTGCACGAAGTAGATGGTGTGGAGAGGCACGTGAAGGGGTGAAGAGCACGTGGAGCGGTAGTTTTTCTCTCTCTCTCTCTCTCGAGGGCACTTCCCGTAAGATCCTGGATGCTTTTCAGCAAAGCAAATAGATTTAAAGAGTCTGGTTTCCGCGGAAATGCATAACGTTTCGAGTATCTCTCTAAACCTTCTCATGGGAATATCTGAGACAATTTTATTGCAGACGAACGCCAGCAGTAGCGGAGACGAAGATGGCGAATGCAATATTTTTTTTTTCGAAACATTAAACAATTTTCGCATAAAATTCTCGGAAAAGGATTCATTTCAGGAATGATGGCATGAATTAATTCTTAACGTATATTTCAAGTGCGAAGAAATGTTCAAGTACCGGGTGTAAAAAATATATTTAAAAAAAATCTTTTTTCATACGAGACTCTTAACACGAGTCAAAGCAGCGATGAGTAAACATCTTTTTGCTTCCGAAACCAAAGTGAATTTTTAAGGTCCTAAACGGCTAGCGTATAAAGGAAACAGAAAAACGTAAAATAAAATACATAAAAAGAATAACACGTGTTACATATTGATATCCATATAAGCCGATACTTGAGAGAATCAGATATCTATCTTAGAAAAACCGTGATATAAACTCAACGAGACGCGCATATGATTATTCGAATATCATATGTCACTGTGCTCAACTTTTTTCCAGAAAGAAGAGCACCATTTACCTTTTATATATCTGTTGAAATAGGTAAAAAAAAAAAGGAAGAGATTATTTTAATAAATAATAAAATAATAATTCAAAGATGGATCTTACGGATATCAAAAATTTGAAAGTAATAATTGAGGATACCCACATCGAACTCATTTTATGGATGTTTACATAAAATCCAAATGCGTCAAAAAAACAATTTTCACTGCGAAATCACGCCAATAAAAGAAAATTAGTCCCGAATGGGACATTTTCATTGCTTCACATGAAATTTCGGCGTTATTCTGCGAAAATATCTCCCTAAGTGTACAAGGATGTCAAATAAGATCTAAGTGTGAGGATAATACCGACAAATTTTCCGTGACGAAAATTCGGTGGTAAAACACATAAGCCATTTTCTGGCATAACGAGATGTAAATAAGTAAAATAACCATCCACTCGGAACGATAACTACACGAGTGTAAATACATGCACATTTACAGGAAAAGAGGAATAAAAATAATTAATTGGGTGCTATTACGATAGGACCAACCGCATGAGCAATACAAAAAGCAAAAACACACAAATGTAAAACTATACCCCCTACATAAATACCTATATTGCAATCTATATTCCCGTCTTTACTTGGGGCGATATTTAAGACTATCGGGCCCATTCTTTAATCCAACCCGGAATGGCAAACACAGGATACGAACACGCGACCTTCGTATCGATCATAAATCAGAAAAAGGAGAAACGCGCCATCGGTTAATAAAAAAACGTTTTCCTAGAGACTTCCCAGACTTCATTATTCCCATCTTACGTAACCCCTTATTTCCTCTACACCGCCCCTTAAAAAAGCCTACATAACCGTCCTTGCCTCTTTTCTAGGAAGAAGAGAGCCAAACAACCTTTTAAACCTCCCCTTCCTCTTTGAAGGACCTCTTTTTTTTAAAAAAAAGACGATTTCCTCCTTCTATAACCTCCAGACGGCACGCTGCCGGGAAAGAAGACGAAGAAGAAGAAATTAAATAGAAAAAAAACTCCGGTCCCGCTGCCAAAAACACCAGATAGGGAGAAAAGGCAAGAGAGAGAGAGAGAAAAGGAAGAAGTGGAAGGAAAGCTTCCAGAATAAAAATAAAAGGGTTCGAGCTAGGATAAAAGGAAAAGGGTTGATATTGGCTTGCATTTGATGGCAAACCTTGAAGGAAGGTATTGGGAGGCATAAAAGGAGGACAGGAGAGGGGAAGACTGAGGGGGAGTAAGTAGTAGGGCGATTGAGCCAAAAGCTGATCAAGATGAGACGAGAGGAGGAGGGAGGCAAATTTCATTATCTATTGTTTGGACATCCCTCTCTATATCCACCTCGGAAAAGCAATTAGGAAAGGCGAAAGGGGTCTTAAGGGCGAAGGAAGGAAATGAGAAAGGACACAAGAGGCACATTGTGACTCTGCTGTCACCAAAAATATTGCATACCGTATACTGTCTCCCAAGCGTCGAAAATGTTGATATTGAGAATATATGCATATCAACCCGATGAGATTTCTTAGTGATGAAATAAGATTTTGATGAATTATATTCCAAGTCAAAAACACACCAATCTTTCATTAATACTGAACATTTGCATATATATATATGATTATCCTTCAAGCGGTTAAAAGCGTATGACGGAGGGGAGGAGGGAGGGAGGGGGAGGGTGGTACATTGCACCATGTATACATCGAAGATCCGTTAGTTTGCCTTATCGCATTTGGAAGAAAAAGATCCATAAGCACCTGTTCGGTTCTAGGAAATATTTCGACGTGTTTTATTGCACAATGCAGAGTATATCCATACGTCCGTTATCGCCAGGAAGGACAACTATGGCATTCACATCCTCGATCACCTTTCAGGTTCACTAATGAATTATACTTCCACCTAGATTCTGGTTTCAGCATTTTTTTACCGCAGCTACAGAAATATAATTCCATTGCGAATTTAGGGCATAATGGAGACAATACTGGGGGGCCGAAGTTTCGGCACTCTTGTCGTTAAAAACAATGCGATTTTTATATATTTCAGCATATTTGGCCCCGAAAATCCCGAATTACATCTATGTATTTCAAAAGAAATTTCGCACCTAACTTACTGAAAAAACCATCAATTGTTTCGTTTTGATTTTTATAAATATTTCCGAATTAAAAAAAAAGAGGTTGAATTAACACAGTCGAAAGCACCGTTTGATGTGAACACGCGACATATGAAATACGAGAAAAGCCACCTCTTTTTAATGAAAAACCTACCGATTATACGATCCCCAATTTAAATAAAAAGCATAGGATAAAGAAACGATCAAGGAACCAGCCCGCGGACCAGCAACCCGAGGGAGCTTTGTTTCTCCAAAGGCAGTATAGATTCGAAAGGGAATGGGGGGGAGGGGGGGGAGCGGTGCAGGGTGAGTACTCGGGCGCCGCATTCATATGCAGGGGAGCAGGCGACAATGGAGCAGGGGAATGATTCGACGAGTGGGCGACGTGTGTACATGACAGGATTATGACGCCCGGGTCCTAGGAGGTAATGGGATTTTTGTGAGGAAAGAATAGAGGGAGCCAAATTAAAAGTATTCACCCTCTTTTAAAACTGCAGCTCGGAGAAAAAAAATTTAAAAAATTTTCGTAGCACTTTCAAAGGAGATTTTAAAAAAGAATGGGAAGGCTGTGGTAGCGCTATTGGAATTTTTAAGGAAAAAATTCTGTTCACGAAAATGCAACCCATTAATTAAGTACAGACTAGATTAGTTCTAGCATATTAATTTACCGTTCAACCAGGGTGAAAATACTATAATACTGGAATTAAAGCAAACACGAATAATAATAATTTAATTCTTCCAACTAAGATTTGTAACGATTTCGCTTCTCTATAAATATTTATTTGTGCATGTTTAAACGCACTGTATGCCGTAGAAGCATGGACGTCAAGAAAAATTATACAAATATTTGGGATGAGTCTAAATGTGAGCATGAAAAAATACGCTGAAGATAAAAATTGGGCAGATAGGATGAAAAACGACGAAGAAGGCGTGTTAGAAGGAAACTGTAGGGAACACAGAAAGACGAATGAAACTTTCAGCTAATAGACGATCTGATAGAGCAAGAGAGCTTACCAAGAAATGAAGAATATTGTGAAAAGCAGGAATATGAGGATAATCAGGTTTAACCCTAATCCTACCGGGCTCTTTCACTGACGTTAACTACCGGGGTGTGACTTAGGGACGCATAAGATATATTTGTAAGATATGATTTATTTGGACACTATTACTAATGGTAACATATTATACATGGTTAAATAGATCGAGTTGACATGCCATCAAAACACATTTAACGATGTAATGCGATAAATTTATCTTTAGACATACATGCACAAAAAAATTGACTACCAAAATTCTTTATAGTCAATTATACGTTGTATATATAGTGCGGCGTTAATTGGCAGTCCAATAAATGCCCTTATTTAACACAAGACGCATTTACAAAGAACATTTTCGTTACACTGTATCAATGTGTGTCTGAGTCATTTTATATTAGGGACTATATAAATGAAACACAAAGAGTTTTAAAAAAGTTAATGGTGTTTATTTAATTAGAAATATAAAATAACAGAATACGCAAAGTCTCACTGCCAAATAAATTTAAGTTTAGAAGTAATCGTGAATAAAAATACAAATGTGTGTCTAAGTCACAGCCTGTGTAGGATTAGGGTTAACCATAAATAATCACGGATACTGATTACCTATGACGACGACGAAAGATTTACGAATTCTAAATTATTCCAATTCCGCCTGTGTAACTAGTCGCAGCAAAAAAAAAAACTGGACTGCTAATTAAAACTTTTGCGAGGAGATGCTAGAGAGAAACATTTCTGCCAGACGAATGGATATGATTACCTAAGCGGCAAAAGTCATCCAAAACTGCTTTGAGAACATAAAAGGCCAGCCGCATTCACCTGTTTGCACTTTCGAGATACTATCGCTCCTTAAAACCGTTTGGTCGAGGGCAAAAAACGAGCGAGACAAACTTTCCACTGTTTACAGAAAAGGAGTAAGACCGCACTTCAGTCAGTTTCTCTCTCTCTCTCTCTCTCTTGCGACTTCAAGTAGGAATTTCAAATACCATTGTGGTTCTTCCTCACGCTCTTCTTAAAAGGGCAATTAGCTTAAAACCACCGGCGGCGGCGGCGGCGCGATTACGCAATTTCGCGACGTCTTCCGTTAATTTGGAGGAACGTCGTTGAAGAAGTGCCGCAAAACTTTGATCAACGAAAATGCACGATAGCTGTTACAGAACGAGGTGAATCGGAGATTTTTTATATTCCGAAGAAGGGGAACACACGACTTAGAAGTTAAAGGCCTTAAGTGCCGTTGTCATTTATAAACAAAACCGTCGGAATGAATGAAATAACATATAATGTATTTACATCATTATATTCTCTTCCCACCAAAATACGTTTCTTCCAATGATCGCTCGCTCCACCATCCCTTTAACTACCTTCTCCCTAAATCATGGTACCTATCACTATAAATTCCTACCGGCTATGTGATTATTTCATCTGATGATGTTGCACAGCAACGAAATCTAGGTCGTGTAGAAATAAATGTTTATGTGGAATTAACGATGAAGTCTTTTTATTTCCACAATATGAAGAAATTCCACAAAGTGACGCTTGAAATAATTAACTATACGGCTGATGAAGGAAAAAGTACCGATTTGTAGAGACGAGCAAACTATCACTTGCTGAACAACGAATATAAATAGTTTTAAAATGGCATTTTTCATTTGTATTAAAAACGATTGAGTAAATAGATTTTCATATGGCGGTTTCAAAGTTTCTCTATTTGGTGTACCTTGTTATTAAAATTACCTTTATATTGCGAGGTTTAAACATTCTTCCAGCATATTCTACTGACTGAACGTAAAGTACTTGAACGCTATCCTCATTAAAAAGTACTTACCCTAATTTAAAGCTTTACGCGAGTCAAAAATCGGAGTTAGTATATCCACAGTAACGTTACTCAAAAGGTAGCTTTAAAACGATCTGCACACATGGCAGCTCCAATTCTAAACTTATGTGAATGAGGACAGGAAACAAAACGACTATTTTTGCTCGTTTTGGTGGAATAAAATTTGTCTGAAATTCATCAGTGACTCATTGGGAGGCGGATCGTTTTATGACGCAAAACTCGTTTCCTTCACAATACCGAATCCCATGGGTGTAATTACATTTTCAAAATTAAAATACACAATTTAAAGCGCAGATTCGCGGGTAATGTTTGCTGCGATTCGAATTTATGCACGCGTACCAGACGAGGGAAGGACATTTTGAAGTAATTCGATTCATTTTTGTTTTTCGCAGAAATTAAAATTAGCCAGACGACGAACTTGGACGAAAATGCATGGGATAAAACAAAAGAGGAATTACAATACGTGACGAAGGTCAGAGAGAGAAATGATGAGATGGAGAAAGAGATAAATTGTGAGAAAGGCAAAAAAATATAAATAGAGGAAAAGATAGTGAGGGAGAGAGAGGGAAAGAGCGAGGGAGAGAGAGGGAGTGAGAGAAAGGGTAAGAGAGAAAGAGGGAGAGAAAGAGGGAGAGAAAGAGGGAGAGAGAGAGGGAAAGACAGAGGGATAGACAGATAAATATTCATCATTATTTTGGTGATATATTGGGACTAGGCAGTCTCTTCTTACACCTAACCCATTACCTATTGATCACAAACAAGAAGAAAGTAACAAAGAATAAAAAATAAAATAAAAAATACATAAAATAAAGTCCTACGTAAATATCATGTCAAGTTACCATTTTCGGAAATGAAAAGAGATGGAGAATATTGTTTGTGGGGAAATGCTAAGGATTATCAAAAGTGCTATACCATAGGAAAAACCCACACTGCAGGAAAACGCCCACACGTGAAGGGGGTGCGAAAAATCTTCGAAGCCTACTGATAACGATATTTAAAGAGTGAGATTATCACAAAATATAAGCGCACGAAATAGATGGAGAGGGAATGATAAAGGTAGAGGGGGAATGGTGTAAAGAGAAAGGAGAGATCGATAGATAGATAGATAACTGTCTTTATTTTCAGAGCGAAATTGAGACCATAAGGTCCCCTCTTCCATTTAAAGAGGAAAAGAGAAAGGGAGAGAGAAAGTGATAGAGAAAGATTAGTGACAGATAAAGAGAGGGGTAGAGAGATGGAGATGATAAGAGAGAGAAATACGTAAAGAGATAGCTAGAATGAGAGAGAGAGCAACAATTTGACCGGGCGACATAACCCCGATCAAGGAGCCGATACAATAACCTGAGGAATCCTTAGTCGGATTCGTGAGAAAAAAAGTGAAGATCAAACGCCTTCAAGAGAAGGAGGAAGTAGGGGGGAAAACCGACCGAACGATAACAACGAAAAGAGAGAGAGAGAATAAAGAGATGTAAAGATGAGAAAAGAAAGAAAAAACACCCCAACGAGTTTAAAAATAAAGGGAGGTGGACGGATAAAGAGAAGAAATCAGCGAGTGGAATGAATGGCTGGGGGGATGAAGATGAGGGTAGAGATTGCCTAGGAACCTCTCCGCTAAATTAGATCCTCCAATTTTTTTTTTTTTATCTTCCTCCGACGAACCTTTCCCTCTTTCTTTTCCAATCTCCACGGCAACTACTACCTATCTCGCTCGCAAAGGGAATCTTCCTTTACCTCTCTCTCTCTGTCTATCTGTCTCCTTTGACTGCCGACAGACAAGGGAGGAGGCCGCATAGCTCACCTCTCATACCTCTTCAAAACTCCTTTTACTCCCTCACCGAATTGCCCCTTCAGGGGGGTTTCGTTGCATGCACCTTTATCTCGCAATTTCCTCCGGAGGCATTCGAAGGAGATGCAGTAAAAAATAAAATAAAAAAAGAGCGTCGTAATTGCATCGGTGTAATTTCGCCCCGAGGATTTCTTACTCCATTCCTAATCCTTCGGTTGATTTTCTTTCTGTAGCTATAGAATGGAAGATCTCCAAGAGGATATGAAGTTGCCGAGCCCAGGGTATCATCTCAATGATGCGGTAGATAACATAAAAAATTAAGTCTGTCTTGCCTTAGCTTTTCGGAACAACGCTATCGTGTGAGCTCTGGTTGGTTGTAGTCTGTCTGTAGTCTTTTCAGAAGCAGGATTAAGTTGGTACGGCGTTTTATTTTTACCTCAAACCTGCTCCAACTCATCTTCGCCATTTCGTTTCCGTCCTCTGTCTTCGAAATAGGCGTATTAATAACTTATGCTACGACACAACTACGTCCACTTGCCTTATTTTACCATTCACGAATATATTAAAACAACAAATATTTGTGTGCTGTTCTGCAACTCTGGATGTGTTCGCTTGGATATAACCATCTTCTGAAACCACTTTGTTTCTAGGTTTCGTCGGCACGATGTTGAATCACAAACGAATAAATACTCAGAATATTTGTAAATACAGCCAATACTATAGAAACAAAGTGACCAATACTTTCGTAGCTAATAATGCTAGTGAATCCCTATTTAGATTAACTTAAGTTACCAGAAGTAACGCTATCACCTCCGGGAACTTTGCCAATTCGCTTGTCTGTAATTGCGTGAGTCACTTCCTCTCCATTAGGACAGATACTACTTATCCTTCCTGGTTCTCCTTTCCAGCGCATTAGCCTACCAATTCATACAAATGCCGCTTTCCTTCTGATTAGAGAAACTATAACTGTAACCGTAGAGGATAAAAACAAAAAGCACGATGAAAACGGTCGTCGTGGTGATCGTGTGACGTTTGTTTGCGTAGCTGTGGATTATCTCGGTTGAAACGAAAAGAGGAATTAGCACGACGATGAGAATTAGCGAAAGAGTGACTAAAACGTGAGAGGAGTGGTAGGAGGGCAGAGAGAGAGAGAAATTTAATGTTATCTGTCGCGACTCTGTAATTATGTATTCATTTCAGCTATCGTTCCGCAGCCGAAAGCAATAACAGTCGCTTTGTTTGTGCGTTTTACTACGGACGAAAATTCTCTCTCCTATCAATGCCCTGATGGTATAAACAAATGTTGGCTACATTAATCACGCGTTGTGGACTGACGGATGTATTCGTCCAACGTATAATGAATGGATACTACAAAGCAAACAAATCGAAAATTTTCATTTTAAAACCGCGAAATTTCCACGAACTACAACACGAACGTAGATTTTTGATTGAAAGTATTTTTTTAAAGTCATTTAGCATCAGGATCTGAGCAAGGATTTAAAAAAAGCTTCCACGACCACGTATTTTCTGCTGTTTTGTGATCGAGAAGGTATTTCAACTCATATCAAGTCCCTAAATAACGCAATTCCAGCCAATAATCTCATTACATAATTGACGGTATAACAGAGATTATGGCAGTGATTTTTTCACTTTTGTCGGTGGGTGTATTTTTTTGAAAGCCTATACGATTTCAACGACTTCACTTCATTAGTTACATAAACTCACGTGAATGTTAGACACTGCGAATTGAGAAAATGACACGACGACAAAAATTCAGATGATTCGGAATATTAACTATTTTGTATGACGATGCCTTTTTTGAATTACTTAAGATTGGCATGAAATGATAACTAGAAAAAAACACTTTGGCTTGTAATGTTACGGAGAAAAATCTATATTTTATAAGTATAATAGCAATAAATTCCCCATTTCTTTTGGGTCAAATTAATTATTACTTTCAGTAATAGATACGTTTAGACATCGTCAACTTTTTCAAAATATTCTCCTCGTGACGGTCAATCTTATTACCTCATCCGTGGCAAAATGTTATCCAAAAAAGTTATTGTAAAATAATAAATCGTAAGACAAACAATTAGACACGCAATGAAATACCTAGTTAAAAGCAAATTACGTTCGGATAGCTTCAAACTTAACACCGGTCCTAAAAACAATTTTTTTATCTACTCGCGTTATTTATTCCAACAATTTATCAAAACAAAATACGACGCATAATTCTTTCAACTACTTGACGAAGTATGCCGCCATACATCAAACCCTTGACGGAAGTCGATTATAAACAACCTTCAAAAACTCCGAACTAAAAAAATGTAACAATTCGGAGAGGTCTAGCATTCCCAACTCAACCGCCTAAAATAAGAACACCCAACGATGCAACGGAGACAACGGAGCGGTCGCCCCCATGTGAAACAAACACTCTCGGAACAAGACGAACGGGAATTCCTCCCACCTATAAAAATTCCCCGACCGATTTATCTCCGACAAACTTGTTAACGAGCCTCCTATTTTTTCCTTGCGCCAGCGAGAGTTATCCACCTTTCACGTAAATCCAAAAAGAAAAGAAAAACACCCCGCGAAGGAAAGAAAAAGAACGGGGGAGATCGCGGGTAACTCGAAGCCTAAAAGTCTTCTTCGCTTTTCCAAAGGGCAAAAACGGGAAAAAACGAAAGAAAATGTGAGCGAGAGAGAAAAAAAACGAGCTTGAAAGGTAAGAGCTGCGACTTAAAAAGCTACGGCCACCATTAGGGGAATAAGGAGGAGGAATGGGAAGGGGTTAAGGTAGAGGGGGGGAGGTAGAGGGGGGGAGGTAGAGGGGGGGAGGTAGAGGGGGAGGGGTAAAGGGAGAGGGAGAGATGGGGAGGGAAGGAGATAGATACATAGATAAAACTCTTTATTCGGGCAAAATTGAGACTATTATTATTAATATTATTCCATTTAATCCGCAGTCATGCAAAGTACAATTAAATAATATTAACAATAAATTTACGAAAGTATGGAAAGAAAAGCTTAAGACGATAATGTTAGTGAGGGAAAACTAACAATAACCTATATAGCTTGGTTATATCATCAGCCCCGTGACTAGATATTTTAGCGCCCGGGGCAAACTACTAAATATGCGCCCTCTCCCGCTTCAAGAAATTATTTTCTCTAGTTTATTTTGTTACTATTTGGATTTTTTTGCGCCCCTTGCTTAGTTGCGCCCGGGGCAGGTGCCCGTTTGCCCCGCCCTAGTTACGGCACTGGTTAACATAGTAAAATCCACTGCAGAGAGAGAGGGAGGAGGGGAGAGGGAGAGGGATGGGAGAAAGAGGGTAAGGGGAGGGGAGGGGAAAGTGAAATATGGGGAGAAAGAGGGGTAAGCGGAGAGGGGGAGGGGAAAGAGGGGGGAGAGGGAGAAGATATGCGAAGAGAGCGAGGAGATGGTAGAGAGGCATTAGAAGACGGGGGAGATGATTTAACACGACTGAAACAGTAGCGGTAGTCGGAGTGAAAGAAAGACAGGGCGCGACGAAACTCCCTTAATTTGTTTACACGGTTCCCCTGAGGGGTGAGGAAGAAAAGAAGAGCAAAGAGGGAGCCACCCAAACACCACACACCCTCCTACCTCTTCTTCCCTGCGGTGTAACGCGTGAGGAGAACTCCGCTTCAGGGCTGTACCTCTTTCTCGCCTACCTGCTTTCACTTACTCTCCTTTCTCTCTCTCTCTCTCTTCTCCGAGTGAACCTTTTATTTTCGAATTTTCTATCCCCGTCCTCCCCTACTCCCTCTCCCTCCCTTTTTCCTTTCTCTCCTCCCCCTTTCTCCATCCTCCTCAGTTTTTGCTCCTCCCCTTCGGTCCTTTTTCCCATAAACGCACTTTTGATGACCCGGTATCCCCAGAATAAAATTTTTTTTTAAGTTCGATTTTTTATTCTCCACCGGGTATATTTTCCCCCAAGCGCGTGACGATGATTTGATTGTGTTTTTCATCGTAAGGGGAAAAAAAGCTATTGATAAAGTTCGGAAAACGCTAATATATTTCAACTCCTACAGGAGCTTCTATAGACACCTCCTGAAACATTAATGTAAAAATAGTCAGGTGGAATTTTTTCGCCGATGACGACGTGGAGCGCAATTAAAGCCATACAAAATTAAGCGATTGATAATAATACCTTTCCGTAGATCTCTTTTTCTCCTAGCGAATCTTTTTTTTTTTAATTTTACGCGATGATTGTTAATTAATTTAAGCCGTTCAATATTAATGTTCCGAGTTCATCCTCATTCGTGTTTATTTGAGTTATTAGTAATCAATTCGGATTAATAATTTTACGTTATGGGTAATAACTGTAGGCTGGTTTTATTTATATTTAAATAAAAACACGGTGTCTTAATGAGAACTCAATATCCCTCGTTTCTGTGCATGCGTTCCTAGAAAAGATCGTGCAAAAGGAAGCAGCGCAAAGTGAGATACATGAGGTTACATTTCAGCTTGGAGACGGTTTCTAAACGACCGTGCTGAAGTGAAACCGACGGCCGTTTAAATTTGAGATAGCCCACTAAAAAGAAAACCACTCCAAACCCAAACCGGGTAAAGCGAAACAGCGCGATCCGAGGTACGAGTGTATTAAGCTGAAAACCGTTACCGACGAAAGTAGTATAATAAAAATAGTATTGAACTTGAACGACAGGAAAAAATCTCTGAGACAAAGAACAGAAAGAGATGGACCCCTGAAGATGACGTAGTGGAAATGATTCGCTATAGAGAGAGAGAGAGAAAAAAAAAAGAAAGAGTATATTTTTTTCTTTCCACCGCACGTCGTTGTCGTCGTCCGACGTCAGCAAATAAAATAATAAAACAAAACAACAAAGGAATGAGACTCACCTCAACAGCTCACAGATCCGCAAACAAGCCCGGTTTTGTCATCTGAAACAGACGTGAAAGAGAAGTCGATTTAGACATGTTGACTCGTGGAGGAAAACAAAAAAGAATCGCTACTATACAATACATTATTGAGCAAACATTATTTTTTTTCTGCGTGCGGAAACGTTTCTCGGAATAAATGAATCATTAAGGCGCAGGCGATGGAGAATGTGAAAAACGGAAATTGAGCAACCTAACGATAGATTTAAAAAACTGTTTGTGGTAATTATTCGTTACTCATAAGCGCTTGCAACCTCGGTTGTTTTTCCTCCGTTCGACGTACTTATGGCCATTTTACAACGAGACATCCGATTAAACTCTTCTTTTGCTCACCCACATGTATTTACGCAGGTTTCGCTTTATTTACATTTGCGTTGCTATGCACCCATTGGCACCATATATGTACTAGCAACAACGCATCGAGAATGAAGTACGCTATCGCTCGTATAGGGCGAAATCGACGAGGCTTTTTTTTACATGTAGATTTCGTTAAGCGTAATAAAATTCGCAACATCATTATCATATGCATATCAATGAGAGCACAAAGGCAGCTGCTGCAATAGACAGATGTTGCAAGAGTCGACTTTACGAACTTGATTGCAAAAGAATGTTCTAAAAAAAATATCAATTCGATAAAGTTTATTTACGTAACTCAAAAACCAGTAAAACACGCATAAAAAAACGAAAATAAAAAATTTCGACATAATCGATAATAATCGATTCATTGTACGTGAAAACAGCGCAAAATAAAATCGAACACATACAAGATTTAGAGGATTGTAAACGGAGCGAATGAGCGAGAGTAATTTCGCATTTATAATGTCGAGAAAGGGACACGACGGAAAACTTACGGCGACGCCAGCCGAGAAAAAATTCCCCTTCATTCATTCACTCGATTCTCCAAAATTCATCCATGTTTTCCCATTCTTCATTCCTTTTAATATATTTGCATGGAAACAGAAAAAAAACGTCCCCTTTAGATTTCATTAAAACTTAGGATATTCCTCTTTTCGACGATAAAAGAAAATTGAATTTCACGTTTCTCGTTTTATTCCATTTTTCAACTCAATGGAACGAAACACTCGAGCAAATTGGGCGACTTCGAACAAAACTTTTCATACATTCGGGTGGATTTTTTTTTTTTTTTAAGGGATTCACTCGCCTTCAGTGCCCTCTAAAAGTCAATAAGAGTTTATGCAATAAATATCCATGTACATGCTATTATTTTATCGTCACACTCTATGTTAGCTCTTTTTATGAACATTATACATTATTATTGTATATGCATCTATTTTTGCAAAATTTTCCTTAGAAAGTAGGGTAAGTTCCTTATATACGAAGATTTGAAGCCGAAACTCATCTTGTATTTCAGGAAAAATGCAAGGCAAACGCGGCAGCAACCATGGGAAGAATTATACCAAAGAAGAACTTTAAAGGCAATGAAACACTTTAAAGAACGATATCTATTATAACTGATCACATGGAATGGAAAATTTAATTTTAAAATCCTTAAATTTAGCTTCCTATTATGGAGGCGTTTGGTATTCGATTTAATACTATAATTGTTCAACAATCATCACTTAAAGATAAGAAATTGAGAACATGAGTTTGTATTAGTTATCTGCAGTGGCCATTGAAGATAGCTTATTTTTATACTGAAGTGTTTATTGTCGAATTTGTTTTCAGGACTTGTTCGATAATTCTGTAGTGAACGACAGTTGTTATATACGCGCGCGGTAAAACGGTGATTCAAGCGTAAACCAACCAAGAAGCGACCTTGAAAGCTTTCGATTAAAATGAAAAACGTCGATCCCTTAAAATCGCACTTCCATCACCGTTGACCGCAAAAAATATTTCGTTTTCTCCTAAGATTTCATTTTATTCCCAAAAACCAGACGGGAGTCCTTAACCCGAGCCTCCGCAATTTGCAGCGAGCACTTTTCTTTTCCTACGACGATTATTCCACCGCCGTTTCATCCCGACTAAAAAGAATTCCAACTATTTATTTCTTCACGAGCGTAACAGCTCCAAAACGAAGACGTTCCCTAGTTTCACCTTTGGTCCAGCGGTCAGATCAAAAGCGGCCGCCCTCTAAATCCGAGTAGTATGCCGGTAAGGGACGGATTCCAACAGGAGAGAGAGAGAGACGGATATAGAAAGAGAGAGAGAGAGGGATGAAATTATAGCACGGTTGTTACCGCGGTAAGTGTATGGACGGAAAGGTTCCTCATCCTTGTCTGTCTGTCTCTCTCTCTCTCTCTTCCTCAGAGCGTGGTAATGAGAGAGGGAGGGAGAGGGTGAGAGGGACGCGCACTCTGGTTTAATTGAATAGTCGGTGGATGACGCGGGAGAGGACTCTGGAAGAGAGAGGGACGCCGAACCCTGGAGAAGAGACCCTTTTTTTTTAACCCTCAAACCCCTTTTGCGGGATGGTGAGAGAAGGGGTAGCGCAAAACCTTTTAATACTCTACTGGTCAATCTAAAACGGCGAGCAAAACCCAACTCGACGGAGGCGCATGTTTTTAAATCTCGTCCTTGTGTGTGTGTTGGTCAGGTTGACCAGGACCACCTCATCATACGCGGCTGACCTCTTCGTTCCGATCCTTCTACACATGTCCTTTTCGAAGACGAGGTGGCCCTCTCGCGAACGACTCTAGGGGGTGGAGTAGGGGAGATGAGGGTGGGAGAAAGAAGGTTTGAATATCGTCCCCTATAGCCTATAGACTTACTGTTCCATTTAGCGTTTCTCGTCGGCAAATCGCTGCGTAGTTTCGGTGGAACCGTTTAAAACAGCGGGCGTGGTTGATGAGTTTTTTTTCTAATTTTTTTTTTAAATTTCCAACTGCGACGCACTATACGCGTATTGTGAAACTGATGTTTTATTCACTGCTTCATTACGAAAGTACAGGGTGGGCCAAAAAATGTACACAATTTAAAAATGAAATCACAGAATAACCATACAAGTTACGAATGAATAATAAAGTTGATTAATCAGGAAAAAGTCTGTTTTTTTTAATAATCCTTTTTTCGTAGGTTCAAAATGTTTCAGATAAGTTAACAACAACAACTATAGCCAATAATATAGACATTAAATCCTACAGGCTGTAACCGGCAACTGTACTGCACCCATTCGCATGTGCGCTCAGAATGATGTAAAGGAAAATCTGTACTGATATAAATATTATAAATTTGAAAGATCCATCTATTCGTTTAATTTTTTTGTTTAATTTTTAAATTGAGAACATTTTTTTTGCCCACCCAAGGAAGTTTCTTTGTGCGTGTTTGTAATCACGTGAAGCTGTTTTCTTTTGCTGATTTTCTTAATTAATAAAATAGGAAACGCAACGGTGTGTTTATTACTTTCTTTCTAATTATAAGAATTACTCAGATTTATGTCGGCCATCAAGCTACATTCGGATGACCACTTACCGATGCTCGAAATAATATTTTTATGAAAATTATCTTATTTTCCCGTTACGTAATGTATTATATCTAATATCTCCATTCGAGCCAGTTTTTTTTTCAGATTATAATGTTTGGAAACTATCTTTATAACTTAAATTCACCGCAAGAAAATAACAGAATTTACTTTCCCAAAATCAAAACTTAAACAGAAAAAAACATGGCGTGGATGATTTACTGATGTATACATGATTATGATTACTAAAGTGGAAAACCAGACGTAAATTCGTTAGGAATATGATGTTTATGACGGTAACTTCTGAACGGACGTTTTTTAACGACATGGGAAGCTAAAAAAAATGAAAGCGTAACTTGTCGATTTTACATGACAAAGCGAAAGACAATACCGCGCCACTTGTAAAAAAAACCAAACAAAAGAATCTTTTTAAATCTACGCGACCTAGTTCAGCTGATTATGCGACGTGGACGGAAAACAGACCGTGTCAATGAAAACTCAACGCGAAACATTTTTATAACCTATTATTTTCCCGCGAGTGACATCATCGACGTTTTTCAGACTACAAAACCCACGACACGAAAAACACCAGGAACGATAACTCCGAAAAAATAAAATGTCTCCGATAAAAAAATAAACGATGCTGCGCTATCCAGAAGGCAGCAAGAGGAAGATAGCTCTTCACATTCCCATCGCGTGTAGTTGTTTAACAAACGGATGAATCGGTACGGATGGCGGAAAGGCAAGGGCGGCGGGGAAAACCGTAACGTTTTTGGAAGAGGACATCATCCGCCCTGCCTAGCCAAAGACGGGAGAATATTACCCGGGTATCTTCTGACCGCCGAAAAACGCTAAAGGGACTGGTTATTTTGTCGGCATGCGAGACTGACGTCCTCCCCAACCCCCCTAACCTCTTCAAAACCCACGGATCTTCTCTCCGGGCATTAATTTGAACCAACCTTTTTTTAATCGTTTTTTATAACGCTCGCGTGTTCGTAGGGACAGTTTTTCTTTAAATCTGTAGGGATTTCACTTTTTTAAATTTATTATTACACGGTTATATTTTTTCGAAAATGAGAGGTTAGCGTTTCTCGGGGGTTTTCTTTTTTCTTTAAATGCCGCTGACGAATTAAATGCCCTGGATGCCGAGGGTTAAGTGGCGGAAGCTATATCATTAGTACAGGAATGTTCCGCGGAGGCTCTGGGATAGATAACGTCACTCATGGGCGAATTTTTTTTTTTTGGAGAGGATGAAAAACGAAACGGACGATGAAAAAAGAAATAAAAAAATGAAGGTCGGGCACTTCGTTTTGTAAGCTACCGCGAGATTTATTTTTATTTCTTTCAATCTAAAAAAAAGCTCATCAGATTAGCGAGTGCATAATAAATCTCCTCTTTAAAAAAAAGAAAAAAGGAAGTTTGAATATTTTTACGCCACTTGGACGGAAAATAAACGCGCTTCGTTTGCGAACACGAAGAATTAAAATAATAACGCCCGCACGCACGCGGGAAAACAAACCGAAGTCTACAATGGGCGTATTTAGCAGTCCTCTCTATCTATCTTCCTCTCTCTCTCTCTCAAGACAACCTTGGAATGGCGGATGAAAATTTAGCTGGGAAATTAAAGTAAAACGAAGCGATCTTCTGGAGAGGCAATTGAAAGCAGAAATGAAAATACCACACCTGAGGAGGGGAAAAATTCTTTCGAATTTTAATTAATAAAAACATAAAAATTAAATTCCGATGAACGGTGGTTTTGTTAGAGCTTCCTCGTCTGGAGAACAAGTCGATCGAAAATTCGAGTTCGGCAATATAACCCACTTGTCCAACAACATACAATCTTGCAAACAAAAAATTTAATCCAGGAAAGATAGAACACGCGAGAAATAGGTGTGTTCTTATTAGTGACAATAGAGATGTGACTTATTAGGTTGAAATCTGATCTCTCTCGCACAAAGACCTGTGAAACGTGAGGAATGTCAAAATTTTGCCAGTATTGATACTAAAAAAATAGCGAATTTCAGAAGAATTTCGAGCCTTGCAGACTTTCGCAATCGGCAGGAATCTCAGAATGAATTTTTAAATATAATCGGGTAAATGCATTGAAAATCAAAATACCACATAGACGCACATCAATGTAAACAAAATTGAGAAACATTAACTTTTCAATATATATTAAAAATTATCGCATCGCCATAATTGTGTCGTCGAAAAATACTGCAGCAAAATCCTTGAAATTAACGACTACAGCAGACAATTTATTAAGGCATGAAATTTCCAATACCTACTTTTACTGCTCCGTCGTTCGCACCGTGTAAAACGAAACATCTCCGGAATTGTACGGGCAGATATCAGTTTAAAGGATTTTGAGGTGTGGCTAGATTATTTATTTTATTTTTTTTAAAGAACGGAATCGCAGTTCATCCAAACAGAACGTCCGTAACGACTTTCCTATTCTCATTTTTCCGACAGAACGAGAAAACCAGACGAGTGGAGAGCAAACAAACAGAACGCATCCCGGCAACAAAAAAATGGCAATTAAACTCCCGAGCGCATGCGCAGACACGCCACTCGGAACCATTTTGACTCCACCGTCCGCACCGACGTCCGTGTCATCAAAGCGAAATCAGGAATAAAACAAAACCCCTCGCACGGCTTCGAATCCGAAAATCAGATATATCAGCGACATTTTAGCAGTTCTTTTTCACGAAGTTTTAAGCCACCGTCCCAAAAGATTTGATCGTCATTTCAACGTCATTTTCCCGATGGCGACTTTTTCCCCCTTTAAATTCCGTCGTTATTTAATTTCCGTCCGTGAATCCGCCGAAGCAAAATAAATGACGTAGGGTGATCGCTTGCCGATTTACGGTCGTCAACTGTTTTTATTTCTTTTGCTCCTAACCTTGTCTGACTTTTAATCCAGGCGCCTATGCGTTGAAAGCGACATGATCCGTTTTAGGAGTCATCAAACGTGTTGTTTCTTTTTTTCCGACGATGGTCCGCGTTTTTTTATTTACACCGCCAAATTTTCATTTTCTGGGTTATCGGACGAGGTCGGATATTAATTCCGTCCGAAAAGAACAAGAGCGACCTATTGTCCACGCGAAAACAGTTTATCCAATAACGCAGTCGGAAATTTTCCGATGTTTTTTTTTTTTAACAGTTAGCTCGATATCTTTGTTGTGTGTCTGAATCTGCAGTACATTTTCGCGATGTGTTTGGGTAATCGCGTACAGCGCTTTTATTTTTTTAGCGTCGGGTGAATGAATACACAGTCGGATGGCGTTTTTTGTGATATCGATTCGGTGACACATCGATCCTTTTCGCAGCGGAAAACGTGGGATAATGCTCGTGTTTTTTTTTTTAAACGAAAAATGCTGAGCTGTAAAGGTTTCCGATCCGCTTAATTCCGCAAACAATGAACGAAACATAGAAATCGAGATTAAGGACATGGCGAATTATCAAACAAAGCTATTTATTTTTTCTAAAGTCCAAATAGTAAACTCGGTAACGAACGCTAATCGAAATCCAAATATTTTTACATCGAAAATTTATTGCTTCCTGTCAAAATGAATACGAGAGGATCATAAAGACGAAAATAATTAACTCGAATTTGTCCAATCTAATATCTTCCGAAAATATTTGTTATTTCGCTAGATTAAACAGTTTCGTCCTAATTCTAACAAAAATACTATATTTAACGCGTATAAATGTGGCAGACATTTGCTATTTGTTAAAAAATTATAAAAAATTTAAATTTTGTGTAACGAATTCAACTGTACGTTTAAATATCAATATCGATACTGATATTTCATGAAAGGAAATAAAATAATGAGAAAATTATAATAAATGCGTGTGAATCCCTTGGATCAAAATAAGCCTACATTTAAAATGCGAGAAAAAACGCTATATTTACATAAATCTTAAAATCGAAATTAACAGCTAAATTTTCGCTGGTAATAAATTAATATTTGAACAAAAAAATACCAGTAAAAAGCCACATATGGTAAAATTTTGATAAAAATCATTTGTTGATTAATTCTTCGCTTTACCCAATAAGATTAAAGCATTTCTTTTTGACAGATATGCCATATTCATCAATTAATTACTACATATTTGTATTAAAATAAATTAGCCTTAACTAATAAATTGTGTTTGCATAATATCAATTCCCCGAAATAATTTTTTATAATATAAACCGATTTCTGCTACGGAATCTAGACTTGTAAGTGATCCTAAGAAGCAGAGTGATGTACTTGTAAGGTCAGACAGGAAGGCCTATTAATATTTGCGCTACGTACTGCAATTCACTATCTTTATCCTCTACCAAGGAAATAGGTCGCCATTATGAAGCTCCTCTAAAGTACATGCTGAACCTCAATATAGTATATTGGTTCATCGGCTCTCCGGTCCTCCAATCTATGCCGTCGTGACCTCGAAAACAATAATTGCTCCTTCCCAATAACTCACGTGAAAAAAAAGGCTAAAAAAACGTTTTAGACGGGAACTGACGAAAAAATAATAAACTCTAGGAATTTCGACATTGGTCAAATTAAAAACTTGACACGAAACGAGAGCACGTTCGTCGCTCGGACGAGTGACGGGCCTTCCAACAGCGTGTTCGAGAGGATAAAGAGGACGTGAATTAATTTAGAGAAGAAAGAGGTAGGGAAATTTAATTTTTCGGGAAACTTATTGCACAAACGATCCTCAATTTTAGCACGGTACCCGATAAAGTGTTCCCATTTGATTCGTTTTAGTGTCACTTGCGACAGTTTCTTGAAGAACCGAAAAAATATTCTTTCGCTGCTACGTAACTTTCAAATATACAAAACATAATGCCGCATTTTCTATTCTCCGAGTGTCTGCCAAAGGTTACAAAGGTCGCGATTCCCACCTAGCCCATGGATGTACCGGTAGTTAATTCCTTGTTAGACGCAGTCTACTGTAATTGCCCCAGAGATGTTGGTAGACTCTTTGGTAGTAAATAAATAAAGTACTTCGCGAAGATACTCGAGATTAAGATTGAATTATTAAATAAGCAATTCACAATTACCGCGCGGAACGCGATACGTGAAAATTATTTACGACTAAGATAATTAATTACTCTTGGAAATCTGCACAAATGTTTGTGAATACCAAACACTGCAACGTTACCCTGCTCAAAGAAGCTGGTTCTAGAAGTCGAATAAACTCACACACAATCGAGGGCGGGCAACTTAATATCCGGCGAAAATTCCAGGCGTTTCCTTTCGATACACCTAGACTCCCGAGTCGGGAGTCCCGACACATCATGGCGCGAATCCAGGAAGGAAAAATTGATAAAAATCACCCGCGTATAAATACGTATAGTATACTAGTAGACGGTGTTTGCATTTTTCAATCATTTCAGCCTTCTTTCAATAATGGGTTAACCCTAAAAATCATAATTTTAACGATGTCGGATTTTCCCCACTGTTTGTGATTGAAAACCTATAAATAATGGGACGAAAAGGCCGCTAAAAAAATTGGATGTTTTCTCCAATGTTTGTTACAAATGACACGCATTTCTGCCAAACTTTAATGATGTAGCATCTCCAGAAATGCATTTATGTTGATTTAATCGTTTAAACTTTATTAATTTTTAACGGCCACAATAATAAACATCACTGAAATTTTCAATAACAATTACCGCTGGAACACCAATCTCCGACTTTCTGAAATATTTAAGCTCCTTAGCTTGACCGAAAGTATGTGCATAAACACTTGTCTATTTGTTTAAATTTTATTGGTTTTAACGTCCAAACAAATAAATAAATATATTTAAATTCCTATAATCCCGTTTTGGTTATTTAGCTAATTCTACCGTTTGAAAAAATTTCAGCATCGTAACACATTCATAAATACCTAAACAATTAAATATTTGTTTAAATTTTGGGATTTTTAACGGTCAAAAAAATAAACATTTTAGTTATTTTGAGTTT
Organism: Uropetala carovei; assembly: GCA_036926305.1. Taxonomy (NCBI): domain Eukaryota; kingdom Metazoa; phylum Arthropoda; class Insecta; order Odonata; family Petaluridae; genus Uropetala; species Uropetala carovei. Next base: position 3,176,719 of record JAXCHB010000279.1, read on the forward strand.
TCTCGTCGGTTGTACCACTCTACGTACCTACATGCCAAATTTCATGTCTCTGGCGCTTCTGGGCGTGCCTCATAATTTGTATCATCCTATATCCTCCTATGTACGTAAGAAGCAGTTATTATATAGTACTAGTGTATAGACTATAGACCGTCAAGAATGACGGGAGGAAAGATCCGATCGTTCAAACTATTTAGGGAGATCATGTTAACACCAGAAACTTCAACTGTCTTGAAAATCGTTTTCCCCTCCCTCCCTTTCTCTCCCTCCTCCCTCATCTCCCTCCCTCTCTCTCTCACCCATCTCTCCCCCCTCCCTCTCCTCCACTCACTCTCTCCCTCTCTCTCGTATTAAAAGCATTCAAAGCACGTTTACACCCATAATGATTGAAATAACAATATGATATCGAGGTCTAACAATGGAATAGGTAGGCAAGGTAACATCCCGTTAAAAATTGCAGGATTTCCTCAAACTGTGTGAATTAAACGTTTAAATTGAGCGATTTCGAACTGTAGGCGGAAAAAAGATGATAAGAATAAGAAACTTTGTTTTTTTTCTTCAAAATGGTTTATATCCGAAGATTGTAGGTCATTTATTTCTAATTTTAATCTAAAACAGAATGAACGTCTGCACGTCGAAATGTCCATTTTTACGTGTTACCTTATGGGAAATGGAAATTATCCCCTGGAGTCGAACCCGGGCCTTTGAACTCGAGTTCGATACATTAAAACGTTTCGTTATTATATCATAATGCAATCCTGACAATTTCATCAAATTCGGTTCAGTCATTTGTAAAGTGACAAAGTGACACTGTCTTTTATAGGTATATGTAGTTTGGATAAAGAGATATCATCTCGAAGTTTCGTCAGCCCAAACGTAAGTAAAAAAAACTGCAAAATATCGTAATAAAAAAGTGAACCAAAGGAAAAAGCATGAGAGATTGATGCGAGGAGATATTATGAGGGCGAGGACAGAGGATTCTCTGGGTTGGCGGAGGGGAGACGACCACCCCATTTTAAAGGAAGGCAATCAAGGACTCGGGATTTAATTTCCGCCGTGGGTAAAGAGAGGGGAGGAAACAGCGGGACGAAAGTGGAGGGTAGTTTGTCTGGTAGATAGAGAGGGAGGTAGAAAAGTAAGAAGGGAGGAGTAGTAAAAGAGGAGGTTAACTCCACGAGTAACTATGCTTCATCCCCGTGGCAACCACCTTCCCCCCCCCCCCTCCTCCTCCTCCTATACCATCCGCGTAACAACAAGTCCAAAAAATAAAAATAAATCAGGTCGGGAAAAGGATTTACGCGTACTTTGGCGATGGCGTCCAAGAACTTTCTTTTTTTTTTTAATCACGGCCTTTTTCAAATGAGGAGGGAATGGGAGATAAATTGCGTCAATTAAGCCGGCAGGAGAGCAGAGGGAGTAAAGAGATGGGAGGGAGGCACGGGATTTGTTGGGGAGGGGGTTGGGTTGGTACGGAGGACCAAAAATAAAGCGGGTGGAAACGAAAGAGTAGGAGATTGACAATTGAGGGTGGGAGAGAGAGTGGGGGAGGAGGAGACTAGTAGAAAGGGTGGGAGGCCTCTCTCGACAGGTATAAAATTTAAAAAGAAAAACCTTTTTGAACGTGAATTTACGTCTGGGAGGCAATTAAAAAATTGGAAAACTAAGAAGAGGCCGTGATGGTATATATATATATATATATATATATTTTTTTTTTCTTAGATGAAATGGGAATAGTTGCATCCCTTCTCTTAAAAACCTTCTGTTGCATAGGGTTCCCAACTTTGAACATTACTTAAATTTGTTAATTGGTTGAAGTTTTCAAGGGTACTTGTCATGCTGAAATTTAAATGTTTTCTCGGGTTATCCGGAGTAAATTTTTTTAACGCAGAAAATTTACGCGGGATAACCCGAAAGAACATTTATAATTTCAGCATTACTTAAATTTGTTTCTCGGGTTTTCTTTCACAACCAACTTGAAATTTGGGAGTGTATTGTTCTTTTTTAGGAACGCTGCAATAATGTGCAATTTACACACTTGATTCTAGATTATAATGTAGTTTCGTATTCATAGCACGGAAAATATTTTGTTTTTGTAATTAAAATAATTTATGCAAAAGAGTGGGTTGTTCTTTTTCTTTTTAACGGAGCGTAAGAGAAAAAATGAAGATCTCCAGCCGTTAAGAATCTTGACAAAAAAGAGCAAGTACTACTCCGGTTATATATAGTTCGAAACGCCAAATAAAAAGGGTTACGGTGTAAGGAGGTATTACAACTTTTCGGGTAAAATGATGAAGTCGGTCCAGCGAAACTCTTTAAAATGGATCGTTAAAAATATAAAAATTACGCGACGGTCCCACGCCAAGATGGCGGATTATTAACTGCCGTCGACGAAACATATGTATTAAAAAATAAAATCCTACGGGGGACGCACGAATTAGCTCTTCGGAAACTGGTGCGCATGACATCAGACTCCACGTCGTTTATTAAAAATAATCGCGAAAAATAAACTTTCGATCCTTTTATACGTGCACGTCTCCTGTGTAGGCAAGTTTTGCGTTGTCGTCTGGCGGCTGTACCATAAACTTTATTTATCCAAAAAATATGGTGCACGATAAAACATTTCAATACGCGAATTCATGTGAAACTTTTCTATTAAAAATTCGAATAAAATGAAATAAAAATTTAACGTGTTCGTGTAGACACTGGAATAAGAATAGGCGAATGGAACCAAACGTGAGAGAAAAAATAAAACAATCGCGAGTCAAATCGCTCTCGCATATCACAGGACACGTCCAACTGCATTTTTATTCAAGAAATCAATATCCCCTTACAACGCATCGCAGCTGTAAACGCAGCACCTGATACCATTCCCGCGCACGCAAACTATGTAGGTATTGTATGACGCTCACCACTAGACCTAAATGGTTAGATATAAGGCTTCATATGGAGCTGTATATCTTTCTGGGTAAGCAGGAAATGCACATCCGGAAACATAAAACCGAAAAATTTCTAAGGGAGTAAATAAACTCGTAAACAATGGAAACCGATCCATTCCGACCATAGACTTTCTCACAGAGCTTATTATGACAACGTAAACAAACACGGACTCCCGAAATATCCAAGCGACCGTAAACAAAAACCTTGGGAATACGACAAATGTTACGCGTTGCGAGGGACTGGAAAAAGGAAGGAATTCACAAACGGAAAACTGTATGGGCATACAAAAATTGTTCCAAACAAAAGCCCATTCTTAAAACACGTAAACGTTAATCGCGTGAAATTTAAGGGAATAGTTCGGTGGTTAAGGCGATATTAATTTTTTCTTTCATCTATAGACCGGTTAGTGGGGCTGTACTGCCGTCACACAATCACTTTGACTTCCTTCAAACCACACTTAAATCAACATAGGTACGTTCCTTCATAGCCATTTTTATAAGATCTTTGATATGCGTTCGTCCGATATTTATCTGTTCATATCTATTTGGGGTAGACCATTTTTTGTTCCCTCATATCTCTTGAACGAATGATCGGATCGTAAAGAATGTTACATTGTTTGAAAGCTTATGGCTTGCAGATGGTTTTTAGTCGATTAAAAACTTCGTATCTCATCTAGAAGTAAACTGTGAATGTTCAAAAATATTTTTAATTACTTAAAAAATTCATATTTCAATTAAAGATACATTCGATCGGTTTTTGCGACGTCTGATTACGATTCTACGTACCGTAAACTAAATCGAAAGTTCATTTGCTATTAAAATCGATGTTCTTCGGATACGTTAACAGGGCATACAGCGAAGAAATGGCCATAACCCACGTTTAGTAAAGCTAAAAGAAAATTTAATTATAGAAACAAGTGAAATTTGAATCCATAGAATATTTCATTAAATGTCGAGTTGACACAATTATATCAATTTCCGAGAATAATTGCGTCCATTAATTTTTAATTATCGTCATAAACCATCGCGTGGGTGTAAGCCGAAGAAGAGTGCGAAGACAAATCAACAAAACCGAAAAAACGACGAAAAAAAAAACAAATCCCGTCCACCGAACCAAAAACCCGAGTCAAAAATAAAAAATGATAAACAAAATCCCGTCCTATATAACCCATCGCTTCCCACCGCTTTACCACCACTCGAGGTAAGCTCAGCTCTTTCCCCTTTCAACAAAACCACACAGCAAAACTCAGACCGACGGAGAAAAAAAAACCTGAAAAAAAATAAACGTCGATATATTCGTTTCCAAGCCAACCGACCCTCTGAACTTGGAACCGTCGCTGATATGGCGCTATTCCCACTTCCCACAGAGGCGAAAAGGTGCGGGAGGTGTCATATCCTTGGCGCCTCCGAATAACTGCGTGGGGCGTTGTCCCGTTCGTATATACGTGTAGTTGTGTGGGATGCGGGACGGGATGAACGCGCAGGGGGGCAGTCGGGGTGACAACGAAAGGGGGGGAGGGGGGGAGGGGGGGGGGAGAACATAAACTCGAAGAGCGAGGCTGGGGTCGACAACCGACAATGAAACACGATGGGAACCAGTTCGTCACTGGCCAAGCGAGAGAGGGGAAGGTGGGAAGGAGAGAAGAGGGACAGTATGAAGGACGGAAGGGAGAAAGGGAAATGAGTGATGGAAGAAGGTGAAAGAGGACAGAAAGGAGATGACGAGAAGGGAAGAACGATGATCGGGAGACTTAAAGAGGAGAGTAAAAATGCGCGGAACTGAGGTAGGAGAAAATAAAACAGATGAGAAGAATAGGTGACAGGGAGCTAAGGAAACAGAGAAAAGACTTTTCAAACAATTTTAAGCGATATAAATGTAAAAAAGAATGGAGAAAGGAGAGATAGATAGATATTCGACTTCATTGAGACTTGATACTTTTTTTGCACGTTAATTAACCTACTATTAAAAGAAAGAATATAATATACCTGATGAAACAAAAAAATTAACTAGAGTGGAACTAGAGGGAGATATATTGTGAGGAATAGTAGAAGGATTTTAGGCGAGTGTGCTAAAGAAAAACTCTCGGTAGGAAATCACACAATAAAGGAAATACGAAAACCCTGCGAAGCCTACTGATAACATTTTTAAAAAATATGAGAGTAACATTAAAGTACACACACTGCAATATATATATATATATATATATATATATATATACACACATGCAATATATGTGAATATATGAGAGTAACATTAAAGTCACACACTGCAATATATGTGCATATATGTATATATATATATGTATGTATGTATATATATATTGTATATGTATATATATGTGTGTGTGTGTGTATATATATATATATATATATATATATATATATATATATATATACATATATATATATACACACATATATATATACACACACATAAATATATACATACATACACACACCTAAATATAAAGATTATAAACGTGATTAAATACTCGAGAAACAAAATTGTCAGGGGGGGACAACAAAATGGTCAATAGATGAGAAAGTGGATAGGAACTGAAAGATAGATGGGGTAAAATGAGGAGGATAATAGGAAGGAGGATGGGAATGTAATTAATACGAAAACGGAAGGAAGGGAGGAAATGATAAATGAGTGTGTGTGGCGCTTGTGTGTGTGTGAGACAGAGAGAGAGAGAGAAAAATGAGAACGGACAGAACGAGATGAGAGGGTAGGGAGAAAAATCGCACGGAGGTGAGGGAGGAATTGAAGGAACCTTCCAGAATCCAGAGAACTATCTCGCCGCGATAGGGTCGAGATGACGACCCGAGCGGGGGATGATGGGAAACGCGGAGGGCTTTGTTGGCAGCAGGTTATAAAAAGTTCATGGGCTGAGGGATGAAAAAAAAAACGAGGGGCGGTTTTGTGTACACTATATTTGTTTTAAACCCTCCCTTCTTTTCCTCCGCCCTCATCCCCACACCCCTCCAGAAACACTCCGTACATTGGGGTTGAAGGGATGCTGTTACGGATAGGAAAGGGAGAAGAGTGAGCTCCATCTGCATATATATATATATATGTTACGGTTGCAATCGTTTGATTGATGGTCCGCAACGAGAGCAGATGCAGCATCACACTCATCGATAAAGTATCGATCACCCCTCCCTTCCTTCATATACATACACACACACATACATACATATATATATATATATACATATATACACACACACATATATGTATGTATAACGGGTCCGTACCTGTCTGACAATGAGTTAGCACGTTGTGGTGTAGGATGAGAGTAACGTATACGATTTTGTGACGAGGGAAGGAGAGAACATAGGGGATGAGATCGGTTCGGCATCAATTTGATCCTGCATTGAACGCATTGGTAATTGAAGCACTTCTACCCTTCCCTCTCTCTCTCTCTCTCTCTCTCTCGCTCGCTCGCCGCTATGCGTTTACACTGCAATAAGCCCCGCTTTAAAGTGGCGGTTGTTTACTGGAATGAAAAATTGCGAGGGACGCCATGGTCATTACACTCCGCCGAGTTTATATCGCGTGATGAGCGAAAAAGAAATTGACGACCGCGAGATGGATTGCAATGCACCGAAAACGATATTGGAAGCCTGTTTGGCGGAACATTTGTCTCTTCATTATTATTTTAGCGGGTTTGGAGTGATATCCTAGCCGCGGGAGTTTATGAGATCGCCGTTGTTTCTGCCAATTCTCTCTTGGTATGATAGGAGAATAATATAGAAACATAAAACGCGTAGTGGAGGACCCTGACGTTTTTTCGAATAATTTTCATTGAGGAAGAAAAAAGTGAGTTATTGCTAGAAAACGTAAGAAGGTGTTCAGGAAACGTATCCGTAAAGGAGAAACGATTAATTTATTAATAGCAGAAAATCGTAAATCATGCGAATGCGCTTAAAAGAACTGGAGAATAATTGCAAAGAAAAAAGAAAACTGGACGGTACATATCCGTGGAGAGTTGATGCACGATTACTGATTCGATTGAAGATAAATTTGGGTAAAAAGAAGAAGAGGTATGAAAAACGGGCTTTTCATGGGGTAGGACGTTATTAAGGGCTATAGATAACTACAGACAACTAATGATTATAACTCTTTTAAACCTATTCTTCATTTATCTATAAGAGTATCAGGCAATATTTACCCTTAATTTACAATCACATTTAATTAAACTAAACTTGCAGTTTTAAGTGATATTTGTTTTGCGTGTAGCATAGTTTCGGGGATAAAAATTTTGCTGCGTGCAAACGCCAATGGGCATTATTACGTATTTGTATTGGCACGGAAAGAAGTTTATGACTATTAAACTTTCTACGCCGCTATAGAAAATCATAAGTGTCAAATTCAATCATGGAAAAACTATGAAATTATTTGTAGTACATTATAAATAAATATTACACCTCCTCCTGACGATGATTCATCATTTCCCCTTAAGTTCAATACGTAATGAATAATAATGTGGTAAAAGAGTATAGAGTAGTCCTTTGCGCAGCGCGGGACGTTCCTGTAATGTAATGTAATAACTAATGGGAAAAAAATCCACGTGTTCGCATATACTAAGGGTTTTATCTCACGACACACGTAAAATGCGGAGCGCGACCGAGGAAGGTTTACCGAAACCAACACGAGGACATCGATACCTTTAAAAAATAGCGACGAATTTCAAACGTCATCCATCTACGACAGAAAAAGAGCACTAAAAACCTTCTGCTTACCTAAGGTGGCGTGACAATTAAACGTCATCTGCCAATTCCGATAAAAGCACTCCAAAATGTACCTCGCTTCCCAAAACTCGAAGAAAAAAAAGCCACGTCGATGCCTCTTCTCCCCCTCGTGTTATGAATAGCAACAATTAGATCCGGACCTAACCTCGTTTACGGCTTACTTGAGAAAAACCGTGGAGAGAGAGAGAGAGAGCACACCAAAAAGCTTTGATACGAGAGAGCGGCGCGTTATTGAATAAAATACGAGAATGCGAGAGAGAGAGAGAGAAATTGTAAGTGGAAACGTGGGCGGGAGATGAAAACATAGGCTCTGAAAGGAAGTTCCTCTTTCTCTCTCTCTCTCTGTGTGAGGGGGGAGTGGTCGCGGGAGAGTTGAGCGTACTTTGGGAGGGAGAGGATGAAGAGTGTAGTAGAGTAAGGAGAGAAAGGTGTGAAAGAAACAAAATGCTCGCGACGTAAAAGCTTCGGAATGGAAAAATGGTGAAGGGGTCATATATAAAGGGGAGGGAAGAATAAGGGGTAGAGGGTGGAAAGACATTCATCGTTGAGTGGTTGGGGGAGAGAGAGAGAGAGTGGGAGGGAAGTTGAGTGAGAGGATAGAGGGAGAAAGAGAGAAGGATAGAGGGAGGGAGGAGAAAGAGAGCTAGAGGGGAGAGAGAGGGAGAGAGATTAGATTAGACATGGTCCTTATTTGGGGCAAGATTGAGACTAGGAAGTCTCACCCCTCGTTATGATACAAATATAATATTATTTATTTAGTTCCGTCAGGCTACATAGCCTGTCGACGGGACATGGTTTCAACATATCAATTTACCAAGCAAAGAACATCAACAACAAAAACCAAAGCAGCTCAGACCAGAAAAAATAAATAACATAGAACTGCACACGGTGTTTTTATACCTATTCCACAATTACAATTCCATTATCATACGTTTGATCAATATTTTTTTAATTACTTTTTTAAATTAAATTTTTTTTCATTGAGTAAATCATCAATATCACTCACAAATTCATCAAGTAATTTAGGAACTATAAATTCCCTTAACCTCTCACCATATTGATTATATACTTTAGGTACAAAAAAATGTTTTTTTCTTATATTATATGTTGTTTCCACAGTATTTCGATACATACCTGAATTAATAATAATAATGTAATAATAATGATATAATACTATAAAAAAGTATAATTTTGTGGGGAAAAAGGACTATTGCATCCATATAAAAAAAACCCAGAGAGGAAGGGAGAGAGAGGGAGGAGAACGAGAGATAGAGGGAGAGAGAGAGGGAGGGGAGAGACGGGTAAAGAGAGAGAGGGAAAAGGTAAAGGGAAGAAGGGAGAGGGATATAGGAAGAGACGGAGAGGGAGGGAGAATGCAAGAGGAGCATCAGCAATCATTGTCCGCTGCGGGAGAGTGTAAGAGAGAGAGAGACCACGAGGATGAGGGTACACAGGGAGGATGCGGAAATGGGACTCGGAGAGGACTAAGAGCTTTGCATCGCTCAGTGTGTAACACTCGGGGGATTTTTTTTTAAAAAATTTTCTCATTGGAAGGAGATGCGAGAGAGGAAGCCTGAGAGAAGGAGATGTAGGCAGAGTGTGGAGAGAGAGAGAGAGTGAAGTGAGATGACGTAAGAAAGAAGCTTGCTAGATTAAGAACGACGTTTTTCGTCATTTTTTCCCTCGCGTTTCCATCTCGTTCCCTTAAGAGAAACTCCTGGTGAGACATAAGTATTTCGTCGGCATAGGGAAAAAATACATCCTCTGGATTCACCTTGGAGTGCACACTTAAGTTATTTCTCGCATTGGAAAATGAAGGTGCGTCAATTTGTATTGCTTTTAAGGGTGTTTTAAGTTCGTATAACAGAATTAATCAGCCTGCACTCTAGAATTTCTTCGTGCAATACTTCATGTATAATTATTTTCTTTATATGCCAGTAAAGGTAGAGAAAGGTTAAGAGAGTATGGCACCCAATGCTAGAGATGTAGGTTCGCATCCTACAGAGAACATGATTATACGTGATCATCCTTGATATAGTTAAACGTTCATTATCAGAGGCCGGGAGATAGGTTAACAAGATATTTAAATAAATAAAATTTTACCCAATAATAAATACATCAATACTACCTATATACATGGTTGAATGTGGCATACGTCGTTAATCATATGGTTGGCACTCTAAAAAACACGCTAGCTCTAAATTTCTCGAGACTATTTTCATCTCGTTAAATACCTAGATAGTTAATACCTATTACTCAAACTTCTTTAGCTCTAAAAAGATAACCTTCTGCGTTAGTATTCCTATAACTTCCACAATTCGGTCTATTAAAAAATTAAAATACTATCGTGTTTTGGCCTGATTCGAAGTATCGACTTGCGACTCTATTATCTAGCACGTTCCCAAAAAGTATTCCTTTACAGCTTTCATTTACGACAACTTCCTTCTCAAAGCCCAACCTAACCATATTCCCAGACTCGTTTTAATCGTGTTAGCTCAACTTTCCTTTTATCCAGCTCTAACCATTCCCTTCCTGATTTCGAAACAGGCGTAACCCGTTGAAATTCAGGTCCCCAACCCAATTTAAGTTAGATTAAAAAAAACCTAATCACCTCAGGCAAGAGCACGACATGCCGACAGGACCAACAACAAACCCAAGGCATTGCTTAAAGGCGAAAGAGATTTAGGTGACAGAGAGAGAAAGAGAGGATGCCAGGAGAAAAAAAACCTCCGGCGTGAAGTGCGTATTTCATCCCACCTAAGAAGCCTCCTTATATTAAGCGGAATAAACGACCCCCCCCCCAAAAAAAAGACGCGCGGCCTCGCGAAGAGGAGGCAATATCATTGTCGTTTCAGGGCAAAAATAAAAGCAGAAAGGGCGGAGGGGGAGAAAAAAAGCGGTGAGCGATATTACACCCGGACGGGCAAAGGGCGAGGAAACGCCAGGTGGAAAATAACGAATCAAGGGGAAGGAAAAGGTGGAATGGAGAGAGAGAGAGGGAGAAAGACAAGGGAAGAAATAAGAAGAGAGGATGGGGTGATCTTGGGTTTCTTTTTCTTTTTTTTAGGGAACGCGAGCTGAGGGAGTGGCCATTCTCCTCCAACACTCCCTTCGCATTAAGCTTGGGGATGAAGAGGGTGAGAAAGGTGAGAGAGAGAGAGGAAAAGAGCAAGAGGGAAGAGGGAATAGGTTGAGGGGGAAAGAGGGATAAAGGCAAATGCATATGAGACTGGAGCATGAATGGATAAGATACATATGGAGAGAAAAGGTAGAATATGGGAGTGGGAGGGAGAGGATGGAGGTTAGGAGAAACGGGAGATTAAGGAAGGGAAGGAGACAAAAAAAGGGAAGGAGACGGGTGGAGGAGGGAGCGACAGGGGAGAGAAGAGGGAGAGAGGAGTGAAGAGAGGGAGATACGTGTCGGGGGAGAAAGGGAAGGAGGGTTTGGGAGGAAGTTAAGGGTGGGAGAAGAAGGGAGAGAGAGGGGGGAGGGGGGGGGTGTCAAGAGAATGGGAGGGGGAGAGTGATGCAGGGTAAGGGAGGGGAGGGAAAGTGGAGAGAGAGGGGGGAGAGAGGGAGGGAGAGAGAGGGAGGGAGAGAGAGGGAGGGAGAGAGAGGGAGGGAGAAAGAGGGAGGGAGAGGAAGAGAGAGGGAGAGGAAGAGAGAGGGAGAGGAAGAGAGGGAGAGGAAGAGAGAGGGAGAGACAGGGAGAGGGAGAGACAGGGAGAGAGAGAGACAGGGAGAGAGAGAGAGAGAGGGAGAGAGAGAGAGGGAGAGAGAGGGAGGGGGAAGAGGGAGGGAGAGGGGAGAGAGAGGGAGAGGGGAGAGAGAGGGGGAGGGGGAGAGAGAGGGGGAGAGAGGGGGAGAGAGGGGGGAGGGGGGAGAGGGGGGAGAGGGGGAGAGGGGGGAGAGGGATAAAGAGAGAGTGAGAGAGATGGGAGGGAGAGAGGGGAGGGAGAGATGGGAGGGAGAGATGGGAGGGAGAGATGGGAGGGAGAGATGGGAGGGAGAGAGGGGAGGGAGAGAGGGGAGTGAGAGAGGGGAGGGAGAGAGGAGAGAGAGGGAGAGAGAGGGAGGGAGAGAGAGAGAGAGGGAGAGAGGGAGGGAGAGAGAGAGAGACGAGGAGGGATGAATTGAGAGGGGCAGAGAAAGAGAGGGGTGGTTTCCGTGAGAAATTGGAAATGCTTAGAGAGTGGGAAGGAGGGTGGCAGGGAAGAATGTGTACAGAGTAGGAGTGGGAACGAGAGAGAGAGCTGGGCATTACCGGAGGGGTGAATTGAGAGGGAGGTAAATTGAGTTTGGGGGGAAGAGAGAGAGAAAACCGAGGAGGGAGAAGAGGGAAAATGACAAACACGAGCGGCGATGGAGAAGAGGGGGAGAGAATGACGAAGGAGTAGGCGAGAGGAAGAAGATAAGGAAGAGGCAGAAGAGATACTAAAAGGTAAGAGAGAGAGAGAGGACTATTATAAGGAAAATGAAACCATAAGAGATTGGCAGATAGCCGAGTTTTGAGAGATGAGCATAAAACGGAATGGACGGAATAGGAGAATGGCAATCATGTTTAATCATTGCCGGAGTAAAGGCCGCCGTAGGAAATTACTCCCAATAAGCTAATAAGGCACAAAAGTTAACATCATGCTTTTCAGCCTGAAAAATTACCGACTCGGCGCCTAGCTAGCGCAATCAAGAGTCGTCTTGATAAGAGCTAATGATCCAAAAACTTCGGTCATTTGCGAACTGGAAAACGTCGCCGGGCACGAAACGAGGGAATGATGGGGGAAAAAATATTGAGAAGATTTTTAAGGAGGAGTTCGGTTTGTATAAGTCTCCAGTGTAAACAATTCCCTTTTTCGAAATAAATCCCGGAGAGAGTGGCAAAGGACGATAAAATATGAGGAAGGGGAATTAATAATATAAAAAAGGAGCAGATCGGAGATCATTTGGAATTAAAAATCTTATATGAGGAACGTACGAGGAGAGTGACGTACGCGACAGACAGGTGAAGGAGAGAAAAAACAAGAGAAAGAAAGAGGTGACGTAATGAGAATACAGTGAAAATATCACAACAACGAATACCGTCATAAAGTAAATTTTACTCCAAAGAAAAATCGACCTATTTCCCATAACGGAAGCACTTTTCAAATCTCCCCTTCATATTAAAAAAAGCTTTATTCTCGAAACGATCAATTTTTAAAGTTTTTAATCACCTCATATGAGATGGAAATCGCATATATTTCGTTGGAAAAATATTACGGAACCTTAATATAAACAGGTTATGGCTAGTTTTTTTTAAAAGTAGAATTGGGCGACATGCGTTTCATCGGATTTTCCGTACAACTTAATGATTTAGGCTTAACCCAAGAGTTCGACATAACACGATTTTTTTTACTGGAACAGGACCAAAAAAATGAGTTATGCTGATGAAAAAGGAGGCGAAATATGGCAGGAAGGGGGAAACAGCGACGACTTGAGCAGTCGAACCGAAAAAAGAGACACCCTGAGGCGACGGAGATGAAATGACACAGATACTCTTTATATACGAAGAAGAGATAAGAATAACAAGGAAAATTAGCGAAGGCAAGGAAAAGGAAAAATACAGATGAGGGAGATGGAGAAACTGGGAGACGAACGAGAATAAATGGAAGACGAGGTTAAGTAATATCGTGAGAGAGAGAAAAAAAGAGAGGGTTGATATGTAAGGAATGAATGACGATAAAAACGAAAGGGGAGGAATAAAAAAAGGGACGGGTGAGTGAGTGAACGAGAGGGGAGGAGAAAGAGAGCTAAAGAGGGAGACGCAGGGAGGAGAGGAAAAGCAAGAGTGGATGGGGTGCGGGAGGAGTTTGATTAAAGGAAGTGGGGGGGTGTGGATAGGATGGAAGAATATGAGACACGAGGCAGGAGAGAGAGGGGTGGAGGAGAGAGGAACCCAAAGGGAAAAGTTGGAGGGAGTTGAGGTAGAGAGAGGGAGTGATAGGAGGGAGAGAGTGTGGAGGGAAGGAGAGGGAAAGTGGAGGGAAGAAGGGACAGGAAGGAGGGGATAGATAGACAGACAGACAGACAAACGACTTTATTAAGGACAAAATCGAGACTATGTTGTACCTTCTTACATTTAACCTTACGTCAACAGGTACAAAGGAGCACGAAAAAAATGATACTTTCTCAGAAAAGAACCTGAAAGTAAACAAATAGAAGAACATACAAGCAAAATATCACATTGCAGATTCGGAAACTTCTAAAGAAAAAAAAGAAGTATTTGTGGTAAAGACCTAAATTGACCATCCTAGTAAAAAAAACCAGAGATGGAGTGAAGGAGAGAGAAGGGGAGTGGAGGGAAGGCGAGAGAGAAAGTGAAGGGGAGAGAGAGAGAAAGGGAGTTGAGGGAAGGAGTGAAAGAGAATAGAGGGCAGGAGAGCAAGTGGAAGGGGGAGAGAAAGATAGAGACGAAAAAGAGGCCTTTACCTATGGTGGAAAAAATGGAGGTATATTTTTTCGGAAAGAGACAAGGGATTACGAGGATAAAAGAAATGCTCGAGCGGAAGAAGTGGTGGGTAATGAGTTCCAACGAAGACGGTCTTCTTTTTTTTTCATTCCATACTCTCTTTCCTTTCTTTTTTCTTTTGTTTAACATTCTGCATCCCGCCCACAACCTCTCCATGCCACTCTCTCCCTCTTTTCCTACCTTTCCCTCTTCTTTCCCTCTCTCTACTCCCTCCCTCCCTCCCTTTCTCTACTCCCTCCCTCTCTCTCTCTCCCTCCCCTTTTTCACCGGCCCTTTACGTCGTGAATAAAAGAATACAAGTCCATCAATTAAAAAAAAACTAGAGAAACTATTTTCGTGCAAGTTGGGATTTCGATTTACATAGACCCTTGCGTGGTGAAAATTTTTTCATCTTTTTTTATTCCGCACTGGGTCTCTCCATCTCTCTTTCGCTTGTCTCCCTCTCTCTCTCTCTTGTCCACACAAGTGGACGAGAATCATTAACTAGAAGGCAATGCAGAGAGAGATACTTCGCACAAAAGAGTCGTGCGGACAATGAATTTTAAGGATTAAAGAGAAAGACCCTTTTCGTTTTCAAAGTGCATCTCAGGACTCCTGGAGAGCTATTTTCCGAAACGTAGGAAATCGTGATCGAATAACCTTAAAATCGTGAAAATTAACGGCGGAAAATATATTTCTTATTTCCTAATTTATCGTGAATGTTATCATCGTTATATCAAAGATCGATTTTTCTGTGTATGATGATTGCCAAACATGACAAATTTCGAATTAGTAAACTATTTTCTCATGGTTTTTTTCTAATGTGTAATTCCTGTGAATACTTCTCTTTAGAGAAATGGAACAAGAATGACAAAAGAAATAGTGAAACTAAGAGTGCTGACTGGACGCAGACTTCTCTTGTATGGACGCCGGAGGAAGCGGATTTTTTTAAAGCAAATTTCTACCTTTACCCGATAAGCGTTATTATGAGAAAGCACACGTCTCCCTTCCGACATTAAAGCAGTTTTGCAATCTTAACCTTACGTCAAGGACGAGGCACAATTACCCATTTACGCTTATCCTGGCCATATTTATAATTAGTTCTGCCACATTTATTTTTATTTTCACTTTTAACTGACACTGTATCAATGTTCCGCTAAGTGTAGACCATCGTTATGTCATTAGTAGTCATTATTAATTGTTCATCGATCGTTATTAACAAACAAACCAACCAATAAATCGCATATTTTCTAGTAAGTACGCCAATTCCCCACCGAAGACCTCTGGAGCAACCTCGAATAAACAAAAATAAGAAAAGCCGGCAAACTACTATCGAATCCTTTAGGATGAACACATTGAAACGATCAGATCTCGAGAGACCGACGGGATAAATATTCCTCCTGAAATTATCCGCCCGAAAAATTCACCCCTGCCTATATCCCTCCTCCTCACGCCACCAACCCTCGCCTCGTAGCGATTTCCTGCGCGTTTAAACCTTAAAATTCAGGAACGAATCCGATAAGACCTTTAAAAAAATAAAAATAAAAAATAAAAACATCCGAAAAATTGACGTAACCAAGGAGGCGATATAACGTCGTCAAGGGGGTCACATATATATATATATATATATATATATATATATATATATATAACGGAGCAATATCCAAATCCGATACGACACACGTGGGATCCATCGACCTAGAAGATTAGCAGCGAGCGGAGAGAGGGAAAGAAGGCGAGAGAGAGGAGAATGAGGAAAATAAGAGGAAGAGGAATCTTACGTTGTGGAATGGACGAATCCAGATGAAGATTAAGGCTATACGAGGGGGAGAGAGAGAGAGGAGGGTGGAAAGAGAGAGAGAGAGAGAAGGGGAATTTATATGAAGAGAGGGAACGGATGAATGAAGGAAGCAAGATGAAGCCGTGGCTAAAGAAAGAGGGAGCAAGAGAGTGTGTCATAAGGAAGGATGCTCGGGAAAAGGGAAGGAGGTGTGGGGGGGGAGTGAAGGGGGGGGGGGGGAAGAAATAGCCGGAAAGGGGAGGAGGAAAGCAAGAGGGGTCACATTATTGGGAGAAAGAAGAAGAAAATCGACATGCTGGGGCACGAAGGTAGTCATCGCATTAAGGGAGTGGGCGTATAAATGGGACGGGAGAGGTGGTGACTAAGATCGTGGAAGAGGAGGGGGAAGGAAAATATGGGAGGAGGAGGGGAGGGGGGATTCCTTTAAGAACGGGGAAGGGGGAGGGCTGAGGTCCCTTTTTCTCCCCCCCCCCCTTCAACCCCGCTGGGATGTAAGAATGGGGTTATATAGGAACTTCGATTCGTCTTCCTTCCCCTACCGAATACATCACCCACGCCTTGTCACGGTCCCGTCTCTCTCTCACTCCCACTCCCTAGACAAACCCGCTCGTTCGGTCAATCTATCGAGACCGTGAGTGGAGTGCGAAACGAACGCGTTTCCGTCGCCTAGGCAACAAGCCTCCCTCTCCACTCTTACTCTTCCTTTCTCCCCTTCTCTCGCGATCGGATGCAAGCGACGGGGAAAACATTTCTTGGCTCTCGTAAGACAGGAGTAATTGGAAAAGGAACAGGATACTCTCCCGTGGAAAGATAGGGGGCGGATGAAGGAATTATCCGTCTCAACGTGCGGCGCACGGTTGAGGAATTAGCGAGGGCGAGGGTTCCTTAAAAAATCTGTATTTTTATTAATATTCAGTCATGATAAGAATTAGTTGCCAAAGGTTCCTAAAAAGTAAGTGGAAATGAAACAGTTTTATTTTCTATTCTTATATGATTTCATTGGTAATTTTTTTCCCGTTTCTGCGAAATAACTGAAGATACCACCACCACCCATCAAAATTAAATTTGATGTTCGAGATTCGTTAATGAACGCTTATCAAAACAAAGACATTAACTTTTGCCAATGAAATGTGCTTCGACGACGCGGTGAGTTATTAAAAAAATATATAAATCACAATTATGAGCGTAATAAAGAGCTACGAAACATTTAATTCTCAGTTATTTAAAGGGAATAGACTGAACTGTGCAACGAATCAACAATGCAAAACCGCATCGTTTGCGAAACGTGCTTTTTTCCCTGTCAACTTCTTTAAGCTGCGTCGTTCCATTCGTGACCTCTTTTGTATACAGAGAACAAAACGAGGGAATAGCAAATAAATGAAACCTGTAATTCGATCGAAACCTCCTTACGTCGTCAATAAAAATGGTTGGCGTATACAAAAATATTCTTAGAATCCTTTTAGAAAAAATTTCTGCTCGAAACAATTATTTTTTACAAAAAAAACCAACAAGAGGTCCCTCTCTCTCCCTTACTCTCTCTATCTCCCGGCATCACTCCGTCCGTAACGGCGAGAGACCGAAATTTAGTGAGAAGACATTTGATAAGGGTCCCCCACTTAAAATATTAAAAGCATTTTGGGCAAGATAAGACCCTCTTAGCCAGTTGTTCCCATGGAGATAATTACTGTCGCAGAGGGTGGGGGAGGGTGGTCCGGCGTGAGGGACGTGTCGTATCGCTAAGGAAAATTTCGAAAGAAACAGGAAAAAATTGCCACCCAGGCAGAGAACGCATTAAGGACGAAGAACTATTTTAATCGGAAACGAACCCTTGTTTCTTTGGGCATCGTTTTACTTTTTATAATAAATGTTGAAAGGATTTCAAACGCCATTCATTTAAGATTTAAGAGTACTTGAGGAACAAAACTGTGCTAACCTAAACCTATTCCCTATTATTATAATAATACAGAGGAACTTGTATTAAGTCGATCCTCGAGGGAAATAAAAAAATACGCGACTTACAGATGATTCGAACTACAGAAGAAAAATAACACGAAAAAATTTTGTTCTGTAAAATGAGTTCACTTCGAGTTATAAAAATTCGGGTTTCAGACGTTCGACTTATAGAAATTCTACTGTGTATGACCAAAATACTTTTAATTTAAAAAAAATAGCTCTGGCTTATTTTTAGGATAATAACCTAAAGCCATAACAAGATTCCCGAACAAACATTTTTATATGATTCAAGATAAATAGAAAAGTGACCGAATTCGACGAAATCCATACCCTCATATAACTGCTCCCTAACTTAGCCTCCTCCCAAACCACCGTAAAATCCTCCATGACGGCGCAAAGCCTAATCAAACTGAGATCCGCCCCTAACGTTCAAACCCCCTTTTCCGAGGCTAGAGTTACAGACTCTACATAATCCTAAGGGATAAAACCTCCCTTCTCCGTATTCCCTCTTATCCGAGTGTTTTCTAACCCCTTTTACTCTGTCATTCTCTCCCTCCATCTTCTTCCCATCTCCCTCTCTCTCTCTCTCTCTCTTCAGCGTACGGATAAGAAAATATCTCCCCATACGCCGCACACCCTGAGGGAAAGAAAACGCGACGAGGAGAAAAAATTCGAACTGGGAAAGAAGTAGAATGGTGTGAGAGAGAGAGAGGAGACCAAAAAATAAGAATGGGCATTTGGGGAAGAGGGGGAAAGAGAAATAAAGACGGAAGAGGTCAAATTGGAAGTAGAAGAGTGAGAGGGAAAGAGAGGGGGGGGGGAGAAAGAGAGATAGGGGGAGTTGGAGCGAGAAGTTTTGAAGTGGAAGAGGAAATTAGCTGCAGAGGGGAGTTTTAGAGTGAGAGAGAGAGAGAAAAGGAGGGGGAGAAAGATAGAGGGAGAGAGAGAGAAAAAATGAGTGGAGGGAAGAGAGACAGAGGATGGGAAAGAGAAGGAGAGAGGGAGTGAAGGAGAGGGAAGAGGAGAGAGGGAGGGAAGGAAAGTATGAGGGAGGGAGATATGGATGTAGGGAGGGAAAGGAGGGGAAGGGAGGGATAGAGAGAGGAAGAGAGTGGGAGGGAGTGAAGGAAAGAGAGAGGGAGGAGAGGGAGATGGTGAAGGAGAGAGAGGGAGGAGAGTATGAGGGAAGGAAATATGGCGGTAGGGCGGAAAGAGAGAGAGGGAGAAAAAGAGAGGGAGTGGGTGAGAGAGAGAGGGTTGGAGAGGGAAGGAAAGAGGAGATAGGGAGTGAGAGAGCGACATGGAGGGATAGAGAAAAGTAGAGAGGAGAGAGGGAGGGACGTGGAAGAATGGGAAGGATATAAAGAACAGAGAGAGAGAAGGGCAGGATATGGGAGTGAGCGGAGGGGGATGGAATGAGATGGGGGAGGGAGAGAGAGAGGGAGGTCGGGAAAAGGCACGCATTGGTGCCTGGGAAGGTGAGAACGAGTGCGGGAAAATATGCAGGGAGTGAATACGAGGGAAGTGAAGTAAGGGGCACGCGGTTGGCAGAAGAGGAGCAGGGAAGAGGAAATTTCCACGCGAGAGAGAGAGAGAGGGGAGTAAAGTTGCCAAATAGTACAGGGACACTAACTTATAAGCTGATGTATGGAGAAGAGGATGGGACGAGAAAGGAAAATGGATGGCAAAGCGAGAGAGAGAGAGTGAGAGATGGAAGGAAGTGAATTCACAAAAACTCCTCCCAGAAGTGCAAGATAGGAAAGGGAGTGAGAGGGGGAGGTGGGGGGGGGGGGATAAGATAGGGCTAACCAAATGAGAATGGAAATATATAATATACGAGGACGAAAGAGGGTCGAGACCCTGGTACGTACAGGAAGACAGAGGGGTGGAAGCAGTACTTGGCAAAGAGGTAAGGGTGTAAAAAAAAAAAGGTGGGAGGAAATGACGGCGAGGTTAAGGGAAAAGAGAGAGAAGGTAGGGGATGGAAATTTCTGGATGGAGGTACCTCGAGCTTTTGGTTCAAGGCATGGGGTAGGGAAGGGAATTGGCCTCCGAGGAGGAAATGAAGAGAGGAAAAGGAGGAGGGGAGAGAGAGAGAGAGAAGGGGGATGGAAAAAGGGAGTACGCATTAAGTAAGCAGCCGAAGGATGAGGAGGAGGAGGAAAGGGAGGAAGGAAGGGGGAGGGAATTGGGTGGAGGAGGCAGACAAAGATGAGGGGAGAGAGTGTGCAATGAAGAGGTGATTCCAGCAGAGGAAATTGGTGTTCGTGGCGCTGTAAGATAAGACGAAACAGATTAGTTATGATAGTTAAATAGTTAGGTGGTCCTGGAAGGAATTGCAGTTGAGAGGCCAATTTTATAATGCGAACTTTAGTGTCAGAAAGGGAGAGAGATAGAGAGACATTACTCGCCGTACAGGCGATGTAATTATCGATCAAGCCCGTAGGTAATGGTGGTGGGGAAGTAAAAGAAGATGAGAAACAAAGAACAACGTAAATTAATCTACGCGTACCGTGAGAAGGGGCAGAGGGGTTGGAACCTCCTTCAAAGAGGGTTGAACTCCGGCATTTAAATTGATATTGTTTCCCATTTTTATATTTACCTAAGTGAAAGACGGCCGAATGTATGCAGTCGGAAGATTAAAAAAGTTTTTTACGTGTTCATTAAAAAGGGGAAGAAGATGTTCTCGTTCTTTTTCAGCGGAATCCAATTTTCCGATCGGACCAAGATTTCCGCTATCGTGAATGGAGCGTAAGAGTAACCTTAAGTGCTTAGAATTTAAGGTTAGCTAGCTGACTATCACGGTCAGTGGATTCTCACAAAACATTAAACAGGTAATTAATTTAAGAAGAGATTGTAAAAATCCCCAACAGATGGAGAAAAACTAAAAAGAAACGACAAAGTAAAGGTTAAATTTTCCCAAAAATATAATCCTCAATAGAAATAAAAAACAAATAATTTCCACTATTTGCCTGTACGTTTCTCGGCATTACCAGGTATAATACATGCGGAATTTAAATTTCTTGGAAAACTTGACTTACGAAACCCCGTTGTAAGCAAAAGTTCCACAACAACTAGAATTTTGTACAAAACAAACCAGTCCTCTGCATCAATATGCCTGTACGTTACTTAGAAGTTATATAATTCGAATTTTCTAAGAGACAGTTGCTTTTTTCCTACGTCGAGATTCGATTTATGGAGGTTTGAACGTATTATAAAATAAAACTGACATTTACATTGACGTACTTAACAGTTTATAAATATTACATAACGTACCGTAGCATGACATAATGTAACATACAGGAAATAAATATATAATCAATTACATGAGCCAATCTTTCACTTGTAATTCGATTTAAACTCACGCCCGCTCGTCTGAAAAACCGGCAGACCTCCGGCAAAGCACACAACTGCATCCAAGCAGAGAAACTGTGAGAGAGGTAGAGGGAGGAAAGGTAGGAAATAAGAGGAGGGTTAGAGGGAGAGAGAGAGAGAGAATGAGCGATCTTCCGAGACGCGCTACATCCGTCGGAGAGAAGTGAAATATCCCCGGTGCACTATGGTAGGTAAGGGCACCAATAAATTACCTCCCGAGTTCCTTCCCCTTACGACCCGTACGCCGCAGTTTACTTTATGGATCGATACGAGGAATCGCACTCCCGAATCTCTCTCTCTCTCTCCTCCGCTATCTCCTAAGCTCCTTCCTTTTCCATCCTTCCCTCACTTTACTTCTCTCCCTCGCTTCTATCGCACCTTTTTGGAACTATACTACTATTACTATATAGCAAGAAACAACTCGACCGAGGAAACTATCCATTGTCTTTTTTTTATAGGGAAGAGAGGATGCGCACGTAAAAGGCATGAAGCCCTCGCGCACAAACGCAGATATAAAATAACGTAAACGTATCAAACTCAAGACAAACGCATACCACGCTCATACGTAACACACACATAAACATAACACACACACACACAACACACAAATACATATCCCTAGAATTACATGTTTTCGATTTAGCACGATTTTCTTCTTAGAGAACCTCGAATTTCACGGCCATCAATTTCACATAAGAACGATCTCCAAGCAATAAAAGTCATAAAGATGTTTCAGTTTGACTCAGACAGACAAGCGAATTCTTAAGGTCGAAATTGAGACTATATAATCCCTTCTTACATTGCATTCTTACATACATAATGAATAAAAGAAAGCGATGATGAATACTAAAGTGAATGGCTCCTCCTCTTAAATGTAACCTCGTGCAGTCCTATGGGTAAACCAATCACACTTTTCACGGTTTCGCTTTACACGGTATAAAAACACATGTACCGTGAAAAGTGAGGGATGGGTGTATATACATCCTGATCACACACACACACACATTTCACATATAATACGTACGCAACGCACACCTATCTACATTGGAAACACAAAGAAACGCACGTCCCTTCTTCCCCCATTCACATCACTACCACATAACTCCTCGAGCCAAAACCGAAAAAATAAAACAAAATAAATTCACGAGAGAATGCCTTTTCTCGGAGAAAAAATATACTATATATGATTGACGGACCTGATTGGAAAGGCGTGCTTTTACTTGTGCCCCTGGAACTGGACATTGGAGCGAGGGAGAGAGAGAGAGAAATAAAGAGAATATTTGCGGTGTAGGGGAGAAGAAGAAGTGGTCTGTGGATGGAAGGATTGAGGAGGGCGAAAAGGGGGCAGAAAGAGGAAGGAGAAATGGATGCTGGGAGTACGTAGTGGGGTCCACTCAAGTGGCGCCTCGTTTGCGAAAAGAATTTTCGGGAGCGCGGTCAAGAGGAAGTGGAGGGAAAGGAGTGGAGAGTGGAGCGGAACGGGAGGATAGGAGGAACAATGGCGGAGATGTGGACGGTTGGAAACGAAAACATTAGCTAGCGTTTATTTCGATCCGAGTAAAATGTTTGCGTTCGCACGAGGGAGAGTAAAAACGGATGAACGGGAGGGGGTTGTTTGCGGAATTTCCTGCGTGGAAGAAAAACAAGCGAGCGGGATAGGTTTAAAGGTTGGTTTATATGATGGCCTTTAGAACGTGAGATATCATTCGAGAATAATTCGCCGGGTCATGGCGCAAAAAAAACAAGGCAACTCCAAAGGAAGAAATCGACGAAAAATTTCCTTAAGGATGAACTATATTTTTTATAAAGGGAAACAACTGCCTTTGTTTTTAGGTTTAAAAAACACTAGCGCCCTTATCATTTTAATTCCCACAAAATCAACTAACATTTACCTCTAAATTTGAAATCTTTGATGGAAATCAAATATTTTACGACAGTATAATTTTCTGTTCGTAAGAAAGTTACTTAATGTTTTAATGAAAGCCTTTGTTAATCATTCAGTAGTTAATATATACAAACAAGAATAATTTCACCGTTTACAGAAATGGAAAATTAGTACCCATAAGCATTACCTGACACCTTTTCAGATTTCAGAATATACAAATAAGCCCGTGAGTAGGATATGTTTTAAAAATATCAAAGCCACATTACCGTTTTATGTATACAACCAGATCTGGAGTCAGTTGTTAAATACTAACTTTTAAATACAGCATCAAGGTATTTCGAAGCCGAACATGTCATATAAACAGCCATCTGTGAAAACTTTCTAAGCTATAGAAAATAGCGTTAAAATACGCAGAAACTGTTGCCTATAAAGGAAAGGTGTGAGTGAATTGAGATGATTGATTGCCTTAACACAAAACACATTCTCAAGTCTCTCCATAAAAACATGGACGATAAGACAGGAAGGATTAAGGTTCATGATCGGTGGAGTAATATTTTAACCATTTAAAAGTCGAATTAAAATTTTTAGTCGGATATAAAACCTTTCAATTCATCCGAGGAGTCGCAAATGCTAGATCACGATCCATCCCGTAACGAATCGAAAACTGCCAACGAAAATTAACGACACCAACCACCCTCTTTGGATCGGAGCCCTTATTCGAATCCATAATTTCCCACCTAACCACGCATTAGCGCGCCGATAAATCGCCACCTACACCGACGCTCTCCGGAAGATCAAAAGCCTCCTCTGCAGCCATCCCACGACCTCCATCGCAACGCCGGGCGACGGTAACAAAAAAAAAACGCGTGCGTGATAATGGCCTGGGATGATTCCTCATTTGCATTCTGAGAGGCGCTAACCCCTGCTGCGAATCAATCCGCCGCCAGCTTCGTTCGTGTGTGTGTGTCAGACTGAACACCGAGCCGACTGACGACGCGGCGTGTCGCTGCGATAGACACCCTCGCTCACACCACATTCCCTCCACTTTAACCCTTTAGAATCCCATCCCTTTCCACTAGAGTGAGAAAGTGAGTGAGAGAGAGAGAGAGGGAATGCTCCATCTCGCACCGATGGACCAGAGGCGATAGGTCGACAGCGATAGAGGGAACCCGATACGGGATGCGTGGGATGAGGTGGACCATTTGCGGTCGCGGGCAACCCGACGCTGGAATAGGAGATATGGGGGAGTCAAATGGGGCGTCTGGGAACAGCCGCGCCTACACGCCCTCTATATCCCTCACGCATCGTCGCCCTCTCTGGACGCCACGCCGGAGGCGTCAAATGGGAATTCCGCGGATGCTGGCGTGGGGAGTGTGAGGGATGGAGGGAGAGAAGAGAGAGGAGAGAGGGAGAGGAGAGAGGGAGAGGAGAGAGGGAGAGGAGAGGGAGAGGAGAGGGAGAGGAGAGGGAGAGGAGAGGGAGAGGAGAGGGAGAGGAGAGGGAGGGGAGAGGAGAGGGAGAGGAGAGAGGGAGAGGAGAGAGAGAGAGGAGAGAGAGAGAGGAGAGAGAGAGGAGAGAGAGAGAGGAGAGAGAGAAGAGAGAGAGAAGAGAGAGAGAAGAGAGAGAGAGAGAAGAGAGAGAGAGAGAGAGAGAGAAGAGAGAGAGAAGAGAGAGAGAGAAGAGAGAGAGAGAAGAGAGAGAAAAGAGAGAGAGGAGTTCCAGAGATCGCGCGGTCGACGGAGGAAGAAGGGGGAGAGGTCAGTAAGGTCACATGATTGCGAGAGGATGCAGTGCCAAATTGTCGCCTGTAATCAAGTCACGTACTCTTTACGAGAGAGAGAATGTGCGCAGAATAATGTAGCTCGTAATTTTTTCGCACGTTCTTTTGAGAGGCGTTGAAAAAATTATTAATGATTACTTTTATCGGAACGTTCAAAATATACATTTTTTAAATCTACAGAAATTAAAATTCACAATATGTATATTTTCCAGAAGACTCGACTTTATTATTTTTTTAACGACGCACTTATCGATCGTGACAGATGAGAAATTCGCTCGCTCTTTCAATTAGCTACTTGGGAACATAGTTTTCATTAAAATCTTATCCCTTACGGAATTATCTCGCTAATAAATGCATACGTTTATGTTGGAGATAAGAAACCCCACGTTCGCGATCAATTGGACGCCATAAAACGCGTTGAAAGACCACCAACTGCTTTGGAAGCATCGAGCTTTGTTGTTCCCTAAAGCACTGCTGGTATGATGACTATAAAAATAAACATCCATTCCGGGAATTTTTCTTCCATTTTTTTCAAGGCTACACGAAGCAGTAAAAGGAGGGGAGCGTGGCTCGCATCGAGACGCGGATTAGTCATTCGGATCGTAAAGGAGGGGAAAAAATCGAATTTCCTTTCCGGAAGGCGGATGAGTCTTACTTCGGGAAATGCTTACGGACTACGTCATACTCGGATAGGGCTCACTAAAACAGATGCTCGAAAAACATCTCGAGGAATTATGCGAGAGGGTTGTTTCCAGCGAGATTTCTCGAGAGCATCCTCGAGCATGAAAAAGGATCTAGTAGAGTTGAATGCGCATTTATTTACAATCAAAAATGAGGACATTTTTATTTCCAAAACAACTCGTCACTGAGGCACATTAAATTTATGAAATAACTCGCTTTAATTCATTGGCAAGATGTATTGGAATATTTTAATGCTAAGCGGATGCATTTAGCTCAGTCTACAGAAACTTACACATATATTTACGTCCACGTACTAAGGGGTAACATTCAGTAGCAGATTTTACATTTGACTATACAAGCTAGAGTGAAGGAATAGGTAGAGTGAATGGAAATTAGATCGTTTAAACGAATACGATAGTCCTGAGATGATAACTACGAGAGCTTTTGATAGCGTGGATTGGAAGGAATGAATCGGACAGAATTTGGATTAAAAATAAAAGTTTATGAATAGGTATGGTTTTAACGTGTAAGTATTGATAAAACTACATTGGATTTAAATTCTATTACGAACTTGCAATTTACCATATGCTAATCAAAAACAGTTAAAAGTTTATCAATAACAAAATATTCAAAACAAAACGTTTTGGCAAGCAAAAATACATTTGGGATCAACAAAAGGATCATATTCAGCCGATTTATTTAATGTATTTCGTAACCACTAGTTCTCCCGCATTATATATTTTCTGGAACGCTAAAATTATGTTACAGATATCTCCTATGAGGTATAAAAAATCGAGGAGATATTCCGGTTCCGAGCAAAAAAGATTGCAGCATTCATATCGGCGGAATAAGGCAAAATAGAAAGAAAATAACAGTCCCCCGTATAGATTGGATTGCTTGAAAGGACTCGAGCGAGTTTTGGAGGAGTTATCTTATGAGGGGAATAAATAGCAAGAGTTGGAGCCTCAGGTCACGTTCCAGTTCGTTCGAGCTTTTTGAAATTGGGACCAATCGAACAGTCGCCTTTTTGGATTCGGATAAAAAGAACTCGGTCTAAGGAGAAGAATTACGCGAAGAGGACGCGGAATTGAAATGATGAGGGGGGGAGTGAATGGACGGAGTTCTTTTTCTTCCCGACCAATATGCTATAAAGGAGAAAAATATAAGAGGGAGGGAGGGCGTATACCGCACCGATTTGTGGCTGAATGTAAAGAAAAACGCGAATTTTTTCAGAGCATATCGTCGTTTCCATGGCAAAACCTCATATCAGAATATTATACAAAATGGCCGATACTTGTTTTTGCACTCGAAAAAAAGAGAAACTGATAAGAGGTTTTGAATAATAGATAATAAGGATTTCTTATTGGTCAATACGTGGTTTTGCTACAAGGTGTAGAATATGAAATTGTATGAAATGACATCGAAACTTAAAAATGTCCATTTTGCCTCATACGAGGTTTTGCCATAGAAGCGACGATATTCAGCCTCAAACTAGGTTAACGTTAGTCCACAACGACGTCAGAAATCTTAAATAAAATACAATCATAAAGATATTATTAAATTCAAATTAGCATCTTGCGTGAATTATTAAGTAAACTTTAAAGCTTACCTCAAAACTATCAATTAAAAACAAGTTTATCGCTGATGCGCATAATGCCATCTTTAATTTTAACATTTCTGCATTATATTAAATCATGATCCTTAATTAGGTCCTCTCGAGACGCCTTCAAAAACGTTCAAATGTGCTGATAATCTGCCAAAATAGCCTTAAGATGCCATTAAGAGCTGAAAATTGCCAAATTCTCACTTAATACCCTTTACCTATTTACAAAATCCAACTTGAACATCACCTTCAAACAAAAAGAGAGAAAATTTTCGAAATAAATACGCGTAAAATCCCCAAAGGATTTTAAAACCTTACACAAGACAAGGGGACGACGCAAGCGACAAGAGGACTTTTCTGAGCAACTGTTACCAAGCAACTAGGGTGGTGTAAAGCGCGAGTGGGCTTGTCGGCTTGAGAGCGTGCGGTAAAGAGGAGGGAGAAGAAAGGAGAGAGAGAGAAAAGAGAGAGGAGAAAGAGAGGGCGGAAAGGGAAAAAGCCAGTTGTGCTCAACAGGCACCGATGTGAATCAGACAGCCACAGCGAGAGGGAATGAGAAAGAGAGTTCACTGAACCGCGCTTTGGTCTAATCTCATGCCTATCCGCTCATTTACTCGCCTCAACCTCTTCAGAATCAATGCCAAATATTCTACGATCCTCTCTTTGATATAATCACTTCAAGTCTACGGCTATCGTACGACATTTTTTCATTCGATAATAGTTACAGAAGAATAAGATAATTTTATAAAGGGTTATAACGAATTTAATTCCAAACAGAGTCTAACATCGATAACTAGAACGTCTACTACTACCATTTTCTATGAGTCGAAATGGATATTTTTTCCATGTAGATATTCATATATACGTACCTTGAAATTAAGTTCTATAAATGGAATTTTCGACTAATCAGAGGCATCAATGAAAACATACCACAAGAAAAGATCTAGCCTTGGTGCGTGTATACACCCAGTAACTTTCAGTATTTTATTTTAGATTTTTTAAATTATATCATTTCTGGGTAACATATCGCTCATTTAAATTTTGAGATGTTTTTCATGGTTCTCGAATGAAAAAAATCACCATTTACATAGAAGATATTACTATTTTAAGACTCTGTGGTAAATTAAGTAGCTTCAACGTGAAAAAAGGTTGGGAAAATCAGACAGGCATTTCGGTAGCAAATCAGCAATCGGCACTGTCCTGTTATACCCCCACAAATAAACTGTCCCATAAAAACATTATCGCTAAGGAACCGCTAAATAAATAAGAAACATAGTAACGTGGAAATGAACTTCCAAGCATTGATACTTAAATATCAGACCTGATTGGCCGGTCTCGCTTTGTTTTAATGGGTAGTCTTCTCCGGGCGCTACCGCGCCCTTCGCCTCGCCCGGAACCAAAGTATCCCTCCCCGTTGTCCGGTGATTGGGTTTGTAAATGTCGAGACCGGCCAATCAG
Source organism: Uropetala carovei (assembly GCA_036926305.1). NCBI lineage: Eukaryota > Metazoa > Arthropoda > Insecta > Odonata > Petaluridae > Uropetala > Uropetala carovei. The sequence goes on from JAXCHB010000279.1 coordinate 3,205,424, forward strand.
GTCTGATATTAACTCGATCTACAAATAAAACGTAGTTCCCTCAATTGTTAATCGTGACCCTAACAACGTGATAATGTTTTTATGGGTTTATTTGTGGGGGTATAACAGGACAGTACCTACCCATTTTTCTCTCGCATTCATTTGAGGTCATAAATCCGTGAATGCATCCGGAGTTACGCCAATTCTGTGCCCCTTCTATTTTATAATGCCTATCCGAGACTCTCCAGTTATTTCCGCATCTTAGAGAGAAACGAGGAGCCGTCATAAAACTCGGCGTAAAGTTATCTCAGGTGCAATAAATTCCCACTTGCCTCCATACCTTCCCGGTACTTTTCTTTCTCCTTGAAAGAAATCACCACTCACCCTAATTGCACTTACGCCGCGATATTACCAAACATCTTTCTTCGTTATAACTCTCTATCTCTGTTTTCGCCCAATCTTTCCGGCGCAATCGCGAAATTTACGCGCCAAAGCGCTTTCTTTTCATGTATCGATTTCTAAAGTATTTTTTCCTCCTATAGGAATCCCCTAGAAAGATATTTTTTTAAAAAGGGGAAAACAGTAAAGTAGGAATCTTCAGCCTCTTTATTTTTCAACCCATCGTTTACCGAATTAAAGTCATCGTTACCTAACACATTACCCTCCGTCACGTAACGTGGCGTTATCTATCTTTTCTTTACTTACTTTTTTTTTCTTTGCTCCGCCACCTTCGGTTTTTTTCTCCCCACTCCCCTGAATATGTCCTCCCTTTTCCCTGCTATCTCTTATTTCTGCCTTTCTCTCCCATCTGACCCCGGGTTTTATTTTTTAAGAGAGAAAGAGGGAGAGAGAGAGAGAGAAAGGTGCCGTGGAGGACTCGTCTTCCCCCCCACCCCTCCTCCCACCTCCTCCTCGCCAAAATGGAGGCAAATTCAATTCATTCTCGCTGCATCTCTCTCTTTGTCTCTCTGTTTTTTCCGTGAACATCGTGTCCCCCTCTTACATTCTCTCGTTCCCTACCTATTTATCAGGTCGCGCCATTTCCACTTTTCTTTACACATTTTTTTAAATTTCCTAACCCTTGCTTTCGTGGAATCTATTTAATTTTCCAGTAATCTCATATCTTCTTTCATTTCTTTTTTGTAATAGACCCTTTCATCTCTGTTTTTTCTTTCTCTCTCTCTCGATATAACGGTTTTTGAAAAATAATTTATTTAACATTCAAAACTGAGGTGTTTTCTTCTTTTTTCCTCCTTTTGTCCTGAGGGACCCTTCTTAAAATATTACTGAGCCTAAATCGCGCTATAGCGTATGGATTTTACGACACAAAAAAAGCAATTTTTAATTAGTTAATTGAAGTAAATTGCCGGAGGATATATATATATACCTACCTCCGCTAAGATTTTGGGCTTAAAAATTATAAGAATAAACGAATAAGTTTTTTAACGTTACATGTGATTAATGCTTTAATTAAAACACATTTTTCGCGTCAAGTAATTGGGATTTATTCCGAGAAAATACAAGCTGCGTTGTTCCCTAGAGCGTTATTGCGGAGCAACGAACAACGCTAAATGAAATATGGCAGCAATTAGCTAAGCGAGTACACCTGTACTACTTGGAGTGTTTCTACCTCTATGCTAGGTATTTATACGCCGCTACTTATCCCTGGGGTTCAATTAAGCATAATATACGTTTATACACATGCACACAGAAACGTAAGCTATTAACGAAAAAAGGAACATTACGAGCTAATCAAATACGTGGAATGATTTACATGGCGCAGAAAAACGATTGATAATTTTAAATATTTCACTATTTTAAATAATCAGACTTTTACAATACCATAATGGTATGATATAATAAAATGGTATAATAATAATAAATACAGGGAAAAGATTTTGCCTTCGAGGATTTCCTTCGGTCTTTATATCTTGATATTTTATAAACGGGTTTAGAATAAAAATCTACATTCACAGGGTCCCCTAAGTGCAGCTGCAACTTAAGGACGAAAAAAGAGCATATGACACGCGTTCCTTAAACATGGTACCAAATGTAGGAGGAGGCACACTCGCATGCGATACACGCCGAATTTTTTATTCTTCTGTTGCTAGTTCATTCGTTTCACGTCACTCCGCGAAACTGAAAATGTTCGACCAGCTTGCAGTTCAATCCATTAAAGGCATAATTTCACGGCATGCTTAAATATTCCGAGATGCAACGATTCGGTATTTTTTAATGCTATAGAGTTCCCAATGGTTGCGCATGAGAAAATTCTTTTTCCATATTCCGTAGCGCAGGTGTCTCATCCCAGCTGTACTCGTTCCCGGCATACCTCCATTTGCCTACTTATCCGTGTATCATGCTCGCGAATCAATAGGTAAATAAATACGCACGCATCCAGCGTTGCTAAAGCAGAGAGTGCGCAATGCATTTAAAAATACCATTGTTCTCCCTTCACTCATGTTTGTTTGCGTCAACTTTTTTTACTCACCTCTTCTCTCTCAAGGCACGATATTTCCTCTCCTTTTAACCGCGGCAATACATTTCGTAATCAATTCGCACAGTCTTTCCTTAGTTATAAACATCAACTTAAACAACTATACGAAATATGATGAAAATTGTATGAGCCATCTTTTTTTAGAAAATTCAATGGTTATTAAAGTTGTCCAAGAATAAATTAGCCTTATAATAATTCTTTGAGAAATGTGAAATATATAATAGTATTATTGCAGACGTAAACTCAAGTAACTGTAAGAAATTTGATCAAAATCGTTAGAGCCGTTTTTGAGAAAATCAAATTGTTGTTAAAAATGCGTAGAATAAACTTCCCTTAATTATTGAGCAATGTCAACCATTTCTTCATAGCTATTACTCTGTATGACAAAATGCCTAAGTACGAGATTTCATTCATTTTCGCTCTATGGTTTATGCTATAGAGCCAATAATAGACGGACAGACAGACGGCATTGCGAAAACCACTTTTTCGGATTTGGCTACACCCAAAACGTATATTTCCGTAAAAAACTCGAGGTCGAATTTTTTCGCGATAACAATACTTTCTCGATATACTTCGTACATGAGAAAGTAATAATGAAAGAGATAAACTATTTTGACAAAAATTATCGGCTTACTACTTCTTTTTATAAATTATGGCTCGAGGGATAATCTAAAAAAAAAAACAACAGATTAAAAAAGTGAAGTGAATTACGTTCCCTCCTCCTTTTTGATTCGTGCGCTATTATCCTTTTTTTTCTCGAAACCTTTCTGTTATCTCTTCCGCTTCGCTCGTTCGAACCTAGAGCCAGGCAATCTACGGCCCGCGAGAATATTACTTCATGTGACCCGCAAAGACACTATAAAATTTATACGTAAACATTTCATGCTGACAGTTTCATACAGTCGACTTAAAATTATGGCATGAAAACATTCTTTAATGACTTTTATAACCTAAAAATTATTTATCACCCCTACGCAGTCTTTGAAGTTAACTTCCGATGTGATCTCTTATAAGCACTTGAAACTTCTAACGTGTAAAAAAAAATACCCTCATCCTCCTGCTCTAACCCGACATCCTATAAACTCCCTTCATCCTCTATGTTTCTCTCTGTTTCCATTTCCTTTATCATCCAATCCTCCGCATCACTTACTCCTCTTCTAAATCCCTTACCCTCCTCTTCACTCGCCTCCGCGTCATCCTCCACACCCCTCCCTTCCTTGTTTCCCGCCTTCCTCCTTTTTCCCTTCCTTTTCCACGCCTACCAGATGAAACACTCGCCACCTCTTCACCTCCGTCAACTTTCATCTCTGCCTATCTGTTTACACACACTTCCTCCCTCTCCACCTCTCCCTTTCTCTCCGACTCTCTCTCTCTCACCTGCTGTCTCTCCCATACTCTTTCCATCTTACTCGATCTTATCGTACTCTCTCCTATTCTCTCTCTATTACCCTCTTACTCTCTCTCTCCTATTCTCTCTCTATTACGCTCCTACTCTCTCTCTATTACTCTCCTACTCTCTTTCTCTCTCATACTCTCTCCTAACTTCTCTCCTACTATCTCTCTCCTACTCTTTTAATTTCTCTCCTACTCTCTCTCCTAGCTTATCTCCTACTCTCTCTCCTAACTTATCTCCTACTCTCTCTCCTAACTTCTCTCCTACTCTCTCTCTCCTAACTTCTCTCCTACTTTCTCTCCTAACTTCTCTCCTACTCTCTCTCCTAACTTCTCTCCTACTTTCTCTCCTAACTTCTCTCCTACTCTCTCTCCTAACTTATCCCCTACTCTCTCTCCTACTCTCTCTCTCCTAACTTCTCTCCTACTCTCTCTCTCCTAACTTCTCTCCTACTTTCTCTCCTAACTTCTCTCCTACTCTCTCTCCTAACTTCTCTCCTACTCTCTCTCCTAACTTCTCTCCTAACTTCTCTCCTGCTCTCTCCTATCATCTCTCACCTCTATCTCCTACCCTCTCTCCATTCCCTTCATCTCTTCTCTCAACTATTTCACCTCCCGGGGTGACTCCGATAAAAGCGAGGGAGAGAGAGAGAGAGAGATGCAGATTAAATGACCCTTCTCTTCTCCCTCGTTCTACCGAGTGCCTTCGAGAGACTAGAACAAGTTGGACCGACACGCCTTTTCGTACGGACCTTTTCCACCGTGGACGAAGTAGTGTATATGCTGGAAAAGGGAAGGTGATAACGTTTTCTGTCCGGTCGACTCCTTTCTATCCATCTCTTTTACACTCCGGTCAGTGAGAGTGCTCGGTCAACGGGGATCTACACCGCCACTTCTCTCTGCAGAGGGAAAAAGAAGGGTCGGATAATGCGAGGGGAAGATAGGGGAGCGAGATTGGAGAGAGAGAGATAGAGAGAGAAGAGATGGAAGGAAAAGGAGAATAAAGAGATGTAAGGAAGGAGAGAGGAAAGAGATGGAAGGAAAGAGGAGATAAATGGAAGAGAGCGAGATGGAGTTAGGGACAGATAGAGAAGTCCTTAAAAAAAGGACGTAAGGAAAGGGTCGCTAGAGGGTCCAAAAAGTTTTGTTCGAAAACTCTGCGATAAATCATTCTGAAACTTTCCTGGCTTAATGTTTATTAATGTTTGGGCAAAAGATTTATCTCGTTTTTATTTTTTCCTTTTTTATGAAAAAAATGTCCGATGAATCCCTTATTAAGGGGTTAAACCGGGGATGTTAAAAAAAAGAAAACTTTGTTACGACCAATCAAAACGAGAAAAAAAATAAGACGCAAGGAAGATAATGAATTAAGAATTACGGTCCTAATCGAGAACATATAAAAAAATAAGAGAAAAGCGCGAGGCGGGAAATTAATGTGGTAGAAATCACGCGGTATTTAACGGCCGTTTTTAGTTACCGCCGTTGAGTTATACACGCGAGCAAATGAAACGTTATTTTCTTAGCGAGACAAGGATACAACGTACACAGTTATCCTAAACCAATAATTTGGAGGAGGAAATAAATCAAACGCACGGATTAGCGGTCTGGAGACATTTGGAGACAAAAACGGCAACTAAATTCACTCGAACCTCCATAACTCGAACAACGGCAAAGGGCGGACGACTCGAGTTAAGAGAAAAATTGTAACATTGAAATTCGAGTTAAAGAAGATTAAAATACATCCAGGACGAATATCAGTGGCAAAGGAATTCCTGTTTTTTTTTCGTCTCTCGAAATATTATTTGCATACACTTCAGTTATCATTGGATTGTATATATAATCTAGGTTTCGATCTTTTACACGGTCGGTTTCTTTGCTTTTAATTTTTCATTAGAATTATCTTTTGTTGCCCCGTGCTTCATTTTTTTAAGACTCGGTCTTTCAGCGTTATTGTTCATTTTTTCATCGCTAACGTTTGGTCGCCGCAAAAGATTTATGCTTCCGAAAAATTTCTTCACTCGTAAATTTACCGCAGCGAAAAGAAGAACGGGAAAAAATGGAAAAAATATCCCGGGGATGATTAAATACGTAAAATGGAAATGGGGTGTTATTTTTTTCGTGGTGTAGACTCGTAAATCTCGATTCTGTATGTATGTATAAATGAAGCGTTATTACGTAATCGAATTTCTCAGATTAATAACAAACATGATAGCTACATAATCCCCAGTACGAATACCAACATAATATGGACTTTTTCACGAGTACATAAGAACCTAATTAACTGAGTTCAGCGAATTTAATTCCCTGCTAAATAAATAAAATGCAAAAAACGTAACTTATCTCAGCGTAGGAGGGCTAATCACAAAAGGACAAAACCGAAAACGCATAATCACCGTTGAAATTACACCGAAACCAAAGGTAATGGATAGGATCAACAATTTCGCAGACAGAATCTCCGCATAATCTCATGTGTTCACGGCCTATCGGAACCAGACTAGGCTAGACTTTGTCGAGTCGAGGGAGGTGGAGGAGTAACCGCTATTGATTACCCCCTCCCACCGGTAGAGGCGCCTCGAGCGGAAGTCGTCTGTTGCGCGACCATTACATTGTCACGTAGCGGGGAGGCAGTTGGCGGAGAAGTTTCCCGATAAACTGAAGACGGAGGGGAGGGGGGTTTGGATTAAAGCGATGAGTCGTTGTTTTGCCTCGAGGGCATAAGAAATATGCGGAAGAATCGGTAAACGAGACATTGACGAGACGTGCACTCGGCTTCTTACACTGGCTGTCCTCCCCCCCCCCCTCCCTTTTACTTTTTGTGTGTGCGTCTGACACCAATGTTTCTTTGCGAAGGGTTCTAAGAACTGCATCTCGCCCGAGGTACTTATGCACTGGAACGAATGATGAGCCTTCTTGAATATCGGACTTGAGCTTTTACTGGGATATGGTTCTCGGAAAAAAAAAGTCGACGTGAATAACAAAAGATGGGTGATTGCGGTTGATTCATGAGCGTTATTGTAAAGCTAAAAATTTATTCGATTTTTCAGCAACGTATAGGTATTGCGTGTATAGCAAGATAATGATTTATATTATCAAAGTACTGTTTCCACGGTGAAATTTTCAGCTCGGTTACCAGATATTATTTACTGGCCAACATTTCTAATTAAGCTCAAGTTCTGATGAACCTGGTATATATATATATATATATATATATATATATATATATATATATATATATATATATATATATATATATATATATATATATATATATATATATATATATATATATATATATATATATATATATATATATATATATATATATATATATATATATATATATATATATATATATATATATATATATATATATATATATATATATATATATATATATATATATATACAGCAAAAATAATCTTATTTTTCTTGTTAAATTATATGAATAATCTTTCTGGATCGAAAAATAATATTAAATGAGAAAAATTCAATCAGGTTTGGAAGTCTCGAAATTGATGCTATATATTTCCGAATTTTATATATTAAGCGAGTAAATTGCTCCTTTTCTTCGGCTTGCAGGGTATGTACGTAAAAGTAAAAATGAGTGACTTCCATAATACAGAAAACTCGCAAAAAGGTAAAGAGTATCGACATAAAATAACAATTTTTACGCAAAAAAAGATAATTCGTGCAGGTAACTAACAACACAATCGAATGTAATTTCCAATATTGATAAAAGCAGCTTTGCCATTTATGGCTTGACGAATCAAATAAACGCAAAACAATATGTGTATTTTTATTAATATGCGATATCGATAAAATAACCAAAAAAACCAACGGCTTAGCATGAAAATGTCCTTAACGTAACTGAAGATCGCAGTTTAAAATAAAATAAGCTGTAAAAATTCCCAACCAACTATTTTCATTTCAATGATATCCTAGGCCATACTCTTTTGGCGGCTTGCAGGGTAATGATATTCTACTGAATTACAAAATTTAAAAATCAATTTTTAACACCACCGAAAAACAGTACACACTGATCCAAGTAACGCAACTCGTTATCGGTTCAATTTGTTCCTTCTCTTCCAACACACGTTCGAGAACTCGCTCCCTCGTCTCCCGACTGTTAACTGATTCGAGCATCGCTTAATCTCTGCATTTTTACTCTCGAAGGTAGAAATCGGTAAACCATCTCGCGATTTGCGAGACTTTTTAAGCATCTCCCTCCTTTATCTCATCTCTTTCTCTCTCTCTCCATCCGCTTAGATGTCTTCTCGCATGAGGAAGACGAGAGAAGGAAGGAGACAGTTGAAGAGCGGGAAGCGGACAAAAGCGGTCTTAGATGGTAGAAAAGACCGTAGGAGGAGGAGGAGGGCGTGGGGGAGGAGAAGGGAAGAGATGCAGCAGGATAGAGTGGGTGGGAGGGAACAGGCGGTAGTATAAAGATCGATAGTGCGTTGGCCGGATGTAACTCCGCAAGCCGTCTTCCGCCGCAACGCCGCTGCTACTTCCCCGACTCCTTTCCCACTATCGAGACCAATCGCCTCACTCCAATCCGCACGTTCCTTTTGCCGCAATCTTCTTACCACCCACACGTTAAAAAAAATCGGTACAACATACATTGTACAAACTTTCTCATATACTAATGCGTCGTTTAGTTATCTTTAGAAAATGAAAATCGTATGAACCTGTTTTTAGAAAATCCGGTTTTTGTTCAAGTTTCCCAAGAATAAACTAGTCTTATGTTCATTTTTTGAGAAACATGAAGTATGTAGTATTATTGTAGACGTATACTCAAGTAACGGTACGAAATTTGAATAAAACCGTTTTAGCCGTTTTTGAGAAAATCAAATTATTGTTCAAATTGCCTAGAATAAACTAGCCTTATATTCATTTTTTGAGAAATATGAACTATTTGGTATTATCGAAGACGTAAACTCAAGTAACTGTACGAAATTTGATCAAAATCGTTAAGAGCCGTTTTTGATAAAATCAAATTGTTGTTAAAAATGCGAAGAATAAACTTCCCTTAATTTTTGAGCAATGTCAACCATTTCTTCGTAGCTTCTACTCTGTATGATAAAATGCCTAAGTACGAGATTTTATTCATTTTCTACCGTTTTTTGGCCGTGGGGCCGGATTAAAAATTTTCTCAGCGATCACCCCTCGTTTTAGGCAACCCTTCTGACATCTCAATCTGAAATTAACAGAACTGTTTGTACATAAGATGCTTATGCATAATTTCAATTAAAACTATTGCAAATTAAAATATATATATATATCGAGTGAGGTTAATATAAAAGTTATTAATAAGAGAGATGCCTTGCTCCTTAATTAGTCCAAGCCTATTTCCCTGCAACACGTGCATGACTGGCGGGTCCCGTACCTGTCAAGGCTGAAGTCCGCAGACCCCCGGGGGATATTCCCTTCGCAGTCCGACTTCATTTTAACCGCATCTCAATCTCTTTTTCTCGTTACGAAGGAGTACGAGAAGGATTATCTCAGATATCTGCGTCGGACTGATTACTGTTAAGTCCTCATTTGCGAATCTTATCGACGCAAGTTAAAAATGCGAAAATACGACGCGTTGACAATAAGTCGAAATATAAACGCATTACGATTTTTATTGGTGACTCATGCAACGTAACAGTTTTAATAATGGAGGTCTTCGGTGATTCAAATTAAATATTTTACAGGAGTGCATACAATTTTATTTCGAGCGATGTTCACCCTAAAAACTACCGTGAACTGGGCTTTCATGATGTAATGATTCCTGTAAAAAATTAATTGCATCACACCGATTAGGCTTGAATTTAAAGCTTTCTCCCCTCTTAGTTAAAAAATAAAGAGGGACGGGGGAGAAAAATTGAGAGAGGGAGGGAGATAGAGGGGAGGAAGATAGAGGGAGAGAGGAGGAGGGAGGGGAGAGAGAGGTAGAGAATCACGAAAGCTTTGAGAAATTAAAACAATTTGAAGTCAAATATTACCATAAATCCCTTTGAATAAAATTGTTTCTGTTGTTGTTGTTATTATTATTATTAGCATTATAGTTATGTACTACAGCAGCTGCATTATGTGTTAAATATATTTCATCAGCTCATTAAATGTCACTGCGGCTATTCGGTGATGTTCATTTCAGTATTGCGGCCCAGGTTGGCCACCCCCGGTTTATAATATTACGTTATTAAAAATAATACTATCTCAATATATTTCGTATATGAGAAAGTAATGATAGTTTCCGTTGCAATGAAACAACGTTTCAAAGCGGAGCAAGTTCTTTTTAAAAGAAATAAGATTTAAAATCTTTAAAAGAATAATTATTATTCTGCGACCTCAAAATCATAATCACGCAAAAGTTTGCGATAAAAAATACGCCGAAACAAACAATTAAGAACCTTAAGAACGACTAATCGTAACAAAGGTTGGGCATGTGTTTTTGGAGATTAAAAAATTTCCTTCTTAGGTCCCAGTCTCAGGAGTTTATCTGCATCAAGGAGACATCCGATATCATCAGAAAGAATGAGCAGACAGGGACTCTTCGCGTAGAAAATAAAAGACCGACAAGAATATTTTTCCTGATTTTTTTGGTTCCACATTTTGAACGTAAGAAAAAAAACACGATCAAGATTTCATGAATTTTCGATTTTTTTTTTAATTCGAACCTTCTTCGTAATCTTCTTGCTATATTTCCCTATCTTTTTTCCTTGTCACGTCACCTCTAGGACGCAACCAGACGCGTTTAAAGAAGACCCGGAAGAGGGGAGAGCGCTAGTGTCCACGACAACGAAGCATTCCTCTCTTGTTTATTCCTATTTGTTTTTTATTCCCCCCTTAAGAGCGTGACGCCTCTTTGTTGTGCAGAGGGACAGAGAGAGAGGGGGGGGGGTGGGAGGGGATATAGAGGACAGGATCCAATTCCTGAAAACTTAATCAAAGCACTAAAGGGATTTTCTCTCTCGCCAATGGGAATATCACTCCAAAGCCAACAGCCATGGGGCCTTCCAATTCCGATCTCTGGCCTTTCTCTATCTTCTCGCCCACCCAGACGTCCGTTCCCACCTGCTTTCTCTCCCCCCCCCTCCCCCCTCCTCCTCCCACCAGACTGTCCCTCCCCGCCAGCCCCCTCGATCCCCCTTTCCCCCTTCCGTCCCTTCCCGGCCTCGCCGAAAACCAACCCGACCACTCAGACCGTCTGCGACCCGCCCATGTCGTCGTCCTTTATCGCTTCGTTCATTTTTTGTTCTTACCGGTTTTCATCTCCAGATTCCGTATATATTTGTTTTTCTCAAAGAGTTTCCTCCAATCAGCGTCGGCTAAAAATCTTAATGCCTTTTGATCCCCTTTTCTCGATAATTTTATTTTTCATTCCGAACTGGAGAGAATTAAAGCTCGCTTTCTTTGACGAGATCGCAGACGGCTTTTTTATTTTTAGGCGTGTTATTTTTCTCGCCTAATATGATGCTCGGATGAAAGACCTTTTTTTTCATCAACGTGCCATTTCATATCGCGATGGTATCGTGACCTAAACGCGATTAAATTATTTTGGCTACGACGAAAAAGAATGCCCGAATATTTATTTGAACTGATATAAGGATTAGAAGTTTTGGGATTACCGTCCATGTCCAAATCAAAACAATTAAAGTAATCATGTCGCTCATCGTCATTTATCGTTTTTTTTTAATACTTCGGCAAACTTGACTCCCAATTATGGAAAAATGTCTTCACAGATTATAACTCGATAATTATTATTTATTGTTAATCCTTACAAGCTTAGAAACTTTGAATTTCAGAGATGAATAAAACGAACCTAGTCATTTCAAAACAGACAAATTAACCTTCTATTACAGATTTTGACGTTATTTTTCAATAAAGACTTCATTCACACATCCTCAACTCTTTACAACGCATCTTTGGATTGAAAGACTATTATTTTTACATCGAGAAAAAGTATCCTCAAGTATTATTCTAAACAAAATTATTCGTTTAATTCTCACTCGACAGCTTAAGCATATGGTAAGAACAACTTTAGATAAAAAATATGAGGTATCACTGGGAAAGATATAAAAGAGATTTTATTACGTCCATATATTTCATAATAAAAGGACACTTAAAAACGATTAAACGACGTAAAATTTAATTTTCCTCTCCAAATTTCATTCGTAAGAATTCGAAAATAAAACACGTTCAGCGAGTCTCATATTTTTCCGCAAAACAAAATCTTCCGATCAATTATTACCTAACTCATGAGAAGGAAAATTAAGCCGAAAAACGTTTGTGCGCCTCTAATGGACGGCTTTTTTTTACGCATCTACACATCGGCAACAAGCAACAACCCATTCACCTTGCCGAATCAGACAATTCAACGCCGTTAAACAAAATAAAAACGAACATTGAAAAAAAAAGGTGACTACGGCAATGAAGCGACTTATAAAACACGCGACGACGATTCCCATGCAACAACCACCGCCGCAATCCCGCTCGTCCTAATCGGGGAAAAATACACGGACATCAAACGTGTAGCTATATCTATGTGCGTGCGCTTCCGCAGTGAAGGAAATCCGGTAATTGCTCCGACCACAGGAACGAGCCACATAAAGGCCATGAAAAAAAAACCAAGAGATTATAAAATTAAAAATAAAAACGGCGGCGTTTCGTCCGCATGGGGTCGGCGACCTCGTTTTTTCCCCTTGCGTCGCTTGTTGCGAAACGTCGGTCGCGTAAAAACAAAAAGGTCCCGTCTCTGTTTTTACAAAAATGGTATAATACGGACATCGCGGTTAAGAAAAATTTGGAAGCGAGAAAGAAGTTTCTCATCCTCTTCCGGAAGAAATATTTGAATAAGTAAAAAGAGATTAAATCGTTAAAAAAAAGTTCTTTCGCCTTAGTTGAGAGTTAATAAACGTATGAGTGAGGTGATGAAAGGCTGATTAACGAGTATAAAAAATATAAAGTTATTTTCAATTGTGGTTGCAAAGGTTACCGTGACGGTGAAGCTTCAAATAATATGAATGGTTTGTGAAAGGGCGCAATTATTACGTATGTTGCCATTAAGCGGGCTAATTCACTCAGAAACGAGCGAACCAAAAATAAAGATTTAAGAATCAACATTGAAATATAACGAAAAATGCGTTACACTTATTCTGTTAGAATCTACTACCTGTTATCCTTAAGCCTAAATCGGCATCTGGTTTTTTCACGGATTTTTTTATAATTACTGGAGATATCTTCGTTAAGTACTTTTGTCAATGTTGATTTGTCAAATCATATTTTTTTAATTAATTAAGCCGTTAGCTAACCACCTGCAAGACAACTACTCGTTCTACAACGGTTAGAGCATTATTAAACACACAAGATAAATGGATGCCAACATTATTAGAGATGAACGCGTGTCAATACATTAAACTTGAACAGAATCCAGAGCGCCCTAAAAGAAACCTATCCTATACAGCAGGTGTTTCCTTTCACGTAATCCTTAAGAACATTTTCCAGGTTACGTTCTTTTCTCTTCCTTTGAAACGCTACATTACATATTAACGATTCCATCCTCTCTTTCTCTCGCGAACGATATGCCATTAGTGTAAACTTCAAGAACATATAGATACAATGAATAATTCACGCAAGACGCAAGATTAAAACGCGCTTCGCTGGCGACGAAGCTGCTTCAATTTCGAAACTTCCGGAGAGGAAACGTGTCGGATTTTCACATAGCCGCTAAATAAGAAAAACATCGAGGGTTCTCCGAAGAAGAAATTGGGAAATTTTTCCGTTAAAAAAGAAACACCAGCAATTGAAACATCCCTCTTCATCGACCTTTTCGCGAAAAGGTAAAAAATAAAAAGAACCGCGAGGTAATCCTGAAAACAAAAATCAGACGTAATGACCGAAGCTCAATAATCCCAAGATGGAATCTCGCTCACCCCGAGACCCGACGCAAAACCTCAAAACCCCCCTCCCCCCAAACATCTCCCACATTTCGTCAGCATACGTCTTAATCCTCCTCGCAGACGCACAATTCCTTCTGACTATTCCTCTACCTCTCCCTCTTAACATCAATCTCTTCCTTCAACGCCATCTCCCTCCCTTTTCCTCCTTTGCATTCCCAATTCGCGCCTTATTTTTTTCCCTTTCTTCCTCCAACCACCCTACTCTTTCTCTTTCACTCACTCCCTCTCTATATATCTCCGTATATATCTCCCCCTCCTCTTCATCTCCCTCCTTAATCCTACCCCTATATCTCCCTATCCTCTACCTTTTTCCCTTCTTACCGCCCCAACTTCCTCCCTTCTATCCCTCCTCAGCCTCACTGCTCTCCCATCCCCATCTATCTTCCTCAATACATCCCTCCTTTTCTCCACCTCTCTCCCTCTATCTTCCTCCCCTCTATCTCCCCCTCCCTCTCTCGATTTTTCTCCCCCGTCCCTCCTCTCTCCCCCTCTATCTCTCCCACCTCTATCTCCCTCCCCTCTCTTCCTCCCTCTCTATCCCTTTCGTCTCTCTCTCTCCCTCTCTCTCTCTCCCTCCCTTTCTGCCCCCTCCTTTCATCTCTTCCTGACCTCTTCCTCATATTTTCGTCGAATATTCACCACCCATCCTCTCTCTCTCCACCCCCTTCCAAACCAATTCAACCATTCCGCCACCCACTCCTACCCCGCACCACAACTCTCCTTTCTCTTTAGCAAAAAAACAGCAGAAAATCTCTCTCTCCCTTCCTTCCTCCTATTCCTTTAGCAGCAGCACGCACGCATAACATCCCCACTTCCCACCTTCCTCTCTCTCTCTCTAACCCTTCCCTCCTCCCAAGTAAAATCTCCCTCCGTCTAAAAGTGCCTCCTTTCCAACGCCATTGTGTATCGCTCGATAACCGTGAACCCTTTCTCTCTCTCTCTCTCACTTCATTCCCTTCCCGCCATTCCAAGCGTAGAGGCGGGGGTGGGCAGAAGGAGAAAAGGGATGGAGAGGAGGGAAGGACTCCCGCGGCAGCGGCACGCAAAGCACCCCGACTCCCTCTACCTCTTTCTCTCTCTCAAGTCAGCGAACACGGAAGCACGCCACCGCGAAGCATTTCAGCACGAATTACTATGCGCCACGGAGAGGCGAGCGAATGCAGAAAAGGGTTTTAATGCGGAGTGGTCGGCGGCGTGCGTGTGTGTGTGTGTATGTGCGCGAGTGCGTGCGGTATAGAAAGTGGAAGAGAAACAGGGAATGCGACGGAAAGAGAGAGAAAGAGAAAGGACGCAAGAAAGGAGAAACAGAGGGGGAATTTGTTGCTCGAGGAAGGTAAGAAAAATTGAATTCGAGGGAAAGTGCGTTTGAAGAGTTTCAAGGAGAGAGAGAGAGATTGGAATGGGGTTTAAACGAAGAAAGGAGAAACGGATTAGGATAATAAGAGACAGAGAATGGGGGTGCAAACATGTAAGGTTAAATGAAGAGAAATAAGAGAGTAGGAACACTTATAAATGCGGACTAGGGGAATAAATTGAAAGACAGAAAGGGCGAATTAAAAGGAAATGAAATTTGATTATGGATAGAAAGTCGTGAATTCTACTCGTCTTTAGGAAAGCGAATATTATATTAAAGAACGCAAAAACTAAACGTAAAGCAGACATAAAAGTCTTGTAATTAAACTTTTTGGCATCTACAGCTTTCATCGTTTAATATAATAGAATTGACGGTGAGAACAGGAAAAATTTAGCTTGATTCAGAATATAAGGTCTCAAAAAGGTGCTGAACAAAAGAGTTACGGTATTTTTGCGTCCCTGGAGATAAGAAACATCAGCGACCCCTTCAGTAATCTTTAAGAAGGCACTTAAACGTTAATTTATGTAGAACACCTTGAATATTAAATCTTTTGACTACGAAAAAAGAAGGAATCCCTTCTGCGTGTATCGCCGGCCAAATTTTATCTACCTGCGGAAAACGCATTGATGGATTGTGGGACTGATCCTGGACGTTAATTATTTCAAAAAGTAAGAGAAACTAAAGAGATCGGTGAATAAATTCCAAAGGAAAAACAAATAAACTTTCAAAATTCCAGGAAGACTTAAGCCGAAACGAATTAATACAAGAAAAGATTATCGCAGCGCCTCACGGTACGAGAGGCTTTAGTATGTGGAAGAATAAATACAAGAACGGCACGGGAAAAGGAGACGCGGGGAAAAAGTATCCCATTAATCAGAAGCGAGGAAGGAGTGAGAAAAAGGCATGAAAAGAACCTCGGGAAATTAAGGGAGAAATTGAGACTGTGACAGAAACGGGTGGAAACAGAGCGAAACCCCGAGGAAGGAAGAGGCAGCGGAAAAAGAGAGTGAGAGAGGGGAGGGAGACAGATGTTAGGGATAGAATACGTGTTTACGACTCTCGACCAGACCGCGAATAGCAACGTCGTCTTTATAGGCCCTTTAATGTAGTCAGCGACTAGGTTCATACGACCGGGCGGTATCTATCCGAGACCGCGCATCTGCTGTTGTCGCGCGACGTGGACTTTTGCAGCTAGAGAAAGAGGATTTCGACGGTGCGTTTTGGGTCGAATTATACTGCAGAGACTACGCCTTTCGGGAGAAGTTTATTCACTCGCTTCTCGGTAGTGTTTTGACGTATTCGAATAAGACGATTATCGCGCTAGTGGAAACACTCCCATTCCGAAACGTTGGTATAAAAAAAGACGTACGCGTAAGTAGATGAACGTGGACTATTTTTTTATAATTTGGGATCAATATATATATATATATATATATATAAAAGGGCGAGTTAATTAATTTTTTCCCTTTATTTTTTTGTGTGAATTCGAACTCATATCATTCGAAACTTTTAGAAAGAAAAAACGTTGAGTTACAGGACATATTATCGACGAGAAGGAACATTAACGGAAATATTTCATCCTCAGTTTAACCGAAATACTTTACTTCAACGTCGATTTTTGGCAGTTTACGTATTATGTATTAATAATAAGTGTGTACACAATTCCTGTTAAATATAAGTGAACATTTATTCCGTTTGTCTTAGAAGCCCTAGAGAGGGACACCTCTCCAAATCCAAAATATTTGCTATAATTACCGAGGGGAATTAATTATGAAGGTCACCAGTTACTCTTTTCCGCCATTTTCCTTATGGATAAAGTATTAAAATGCTATCGCTAGCCCATTCAGTCGTTGATTGCCACGTTTATTGAATTAGGTACGCAACGAGTATAATTTAGCTTTGAGATATTATAAAATTCCTACGGAAGAACCAGTAATTTTAACTGCCACTCCTATCATCTCCCGGGGTCAACGTTAAACGAGAGTTCAATTCTCCCGCGTGATCCTCTTCCACATCAACGGCGAAGTGATTTAACTCAACGAACGTTTTCCCCGACAACAGAACAGTAAGTCGTAGAGCACGGCTCATCCTTGGACAGACCTCTTAATAGCTAAATGTTCAACACACGCGACGGGATACAAACATCAACTCAAAAAATAACGACAAAGACCTATGGTACTTATAGCAAGGAGGAGGGATACGCTCATCCCCCCACGATGGCATAACACCAATCAAGCAATCACCGACCTCGGAAAAAATTATCAGGCCCACTCTTCTTTTACGAGTGGCCTCTTCCCCCGCAACGTCGTAAACCCGAAATAACGACATCCCGGAGACAAATTGAGGAGGACCAACCAACTCATGCGTGTAAGAGAGAAAGAAAAAAAGACTTTTAAGAGACATTAGGTTTTTTTTGACAGCGAAGACTCATCCGATCGAGATTCGGCAACACCGCTTTCGATATAGACTACACAGGAGGATGAAAGAGAGGGGGGAGGGGGGGTAGAAAGAGGGAATCCCACGATAAAGACGCCAGACGCCGACTTTGGCCCGGAGCCAAGGAAACAGTGGAATCATTCCAAGGGGAAGAAGATCTTTAAGGCCGTTTTCTCTCTCTCTATCTCGACGAATTGTCCCTCTTCTTTAATGAGATAATTGATAAAACGCCTGCGCGTACGTCCTATAGCTGGAGAGGCGGAGAAAGGTCAACAAACAAATGACGGAATCGACCGGGCCTGGACGACCGTCGTGATTTGCATAGACTGGCCTTGTGACAGACGGCGTAATTACCAGGCCGATATAAAAGCGGGAATATTTGCTATATACTTTCTCTCTCTCTCTCTCCCTCAGTTGTCTGACCCGCGTCTACGGTCGCGTCCGTGTTGATTATCCGAGCGATCGATGAAACAAAAAAAAAGTCCCCTAGATTGACTCCGCTATGGTGAATACTGAATACGCGACGGTCGGGATGTTGACGCGTCGCTTCGCGCGCTCGCGGGGGAGGGCGCTTTCGTCAATTATTAAAGAGGTAATCTATATTCCGCAACAATATCTCGCGACCCTTTTCTGGTGGTAGTGATTCGTGTCCGTTTAACTATATGGACACGCGATTAATGAGTTAATTATAATGAATTACGCGAAGCGTAATGAAAGTGGGGGGAGGGCGGATATTGCGAGTCCGAAATACGGGATCGATTTAATATTTACGATAATGTTTAACAAGGGTACGAAAATAGATTGTTGCCGAATTTATCGGTGGGGAAAACGGGAATTTATAAAAAAATCCTTATTTTGATTTCTGTCAATATTTCTTATAGTACGAGTTTTTTTTTACATCGATCGAGCCACGAAGGCCGTGCACGGCCTAGAAAATAATACCCCTTCTTCCTCAAAAATAAAACATAAAACACTCTCCATCTCTCTCCCTTTGTATGCAAGTGAAGATGCTAACTTAGATGAAATACAACAGTAGCCGATAACGTACCATCCGTAACAAAAAAAAAGAAGACCGATCGCTCGGAAACGACGTAAAAAGAACCGGAAAAGAAAAACCAGGGAAGATCGCCTGGACGAAAATCGAACGTCGTCGGGTTCCTATAAAAAAAATGAATGAATAAAAAAAATGAAAATCGTTTTACGAGCGTGTGCGACTGGATCGGGCATCCATTCGTCGGAGGCATATGGGAGCACTTTAATGGGGAAGGGACTTAAATGAATAGGAATTTCGGACGGAAGATGGCAGGCGTGAGAGAAGTACAAGGGAGAGGGAGTGGGGAAATGGAATGGGAAGCAGGAGGGAGGAGACGATGCGAGACAGGCTTGGATCGAGATGCACACAGAATGCCTTACACTCCCTTTCCCCCTTCCCATCATTCCTACGTACCACCCTCATTCTCCCCCTCTCCTTACTTCCCCCTCCCTCCCCTCATTCCTCACCCCCTTCTCTCTCTCTTATAAGAGATATCCACGAAGAATGGGAACTCAGGAACTCCTCTCTCTCAGTGCGTTCTCCTGAGACAGGAAGGAATGTGGAGGGAAGGAGGGAGTCAGAGCGTAGGGAAGAGACAGGTTCTGTGTGTGTGCGTATGGGGGGGGGGGTTGAAGAGAAGAGGAATTTCTCGGAAGCGATTAAAGATTTCCCGTGCGTTACCATGCGACCGAGAAAATTCCGATTTGTATCTCTGAAAGGAAGGGGAAGCGATCGTTTCTCGAGAACAACGAAGGCGTTCCGTGTTAACGCGCGTTACGACGGAAGAGGTCGCGATGATATAAAAGTTGGCATGACGTTCGGATATACTATTTACACCGAGTCCCCCATTTGAGAGTTTTGATATCGCGACCAAAACTAATAGATATTTATACCTTTCGAAAAATTGCGACGACAATCCCACTAGAATTTAATTTATTTTAGAAGAAAAAAAACAAAATGTATATCGTGATACACAGAACCAAAAACTTTGCATCTTCCAATAAAAATATTTTTCAGTAAAAGCACGGCAGGTTTCGCTAATATTGTGTTTCACGATTTAATTTCACAGAGTTGTGCCCGATTTCATTAATGTGAAATATATATATATATCAGAATTTAGTATTTTCATACACGTAAAATTCATGGCTGGTCGGATGTGGCCCGTATTTTGTTTATTACTACTGATATAAAAACTTTTAAGCTTATTGAATTTCTGCTATAATAAGACGCGAAGATTGGATTTCTTCAAAAATTGCGATAATACGTATATTTTTCTAACAGCGCTCGAATCGTTATCTTTTCGGTTTTACGTAAAAGAAATCCCTCGTCGCAGCCGCTTGTGAATGTATTTCTCCCCCAAAAAAGCTTTCACTTTCGATTCTTTCTCGGATCATTACTCGACAAAGACGCACGATCGAGCAATAACTATCCAACCGAAAGAAAGCCCAAAAACACATAAGATAAAGAGACAGGAAGATTGAAAGAGAGAGAGAAAGAAGCAAAAAAGAACACGTCCGAAAGCCCATTAAAAATGACAACACTGTCAAGACGAAAAGAGAGAATCTCGAGACTCATTGTTTTTAGGCATAGGGAAAAGGCGACCTTCTTTTGTTTCCCGATCGACAAATGAGAAAATCTCCTCCGAAAAAAAAATGAGCGCAGAACGGAGAAAGAGTCGCGGGAGATAAAACGAAGATAAGAAGTCGGGACTGCGTCTGATGGCTTAAGAGACAGCGAGAGACAGGGATGAAGAGTGAAATGAATAAAGTGACAAACATGGTGAAAAGGAGTGGTAGAGAAGAGAGTGGAAGGCGTGAGATGGAAAAAAACAATGGAAAAGAGGGTAATGGGATGAGATAGGATAGAGAGGGACGGAGAGTGGATGTAGAAAGAGGTCAAAGATAATGCATAGGTGATGACAGCATAGAGGTAGAGACAGAGTACGGAGGTTGAAATAGTAGATAGGTTAAGATAATAGTAAGGAGAATAGAGTAAATGGTAGGGAAGTGGCGAAACGACTTTATTAAGGACGAAATTGAAATTATGTAGTCCCTTTTTACACATAACTCTTTGGTCATGTATTACATAAGATGCGTATTAGTTAATTATTTGATTATTAGAACATAGAGAAAATTGCCTTAGAATAATGTAAGGGTTGTGTGTTGAAAAAATGTGTATTGGCCATGTTTAACGCAGAAAAATTGTCCCACTGTGGAAACATCTATGAAAAGAACAGGGGATAAAAAAATCCCGAACGCGTTACAAATTCACCTATCCTATCGTTATAATTCACCCCACCTATCGTTATAATAAAATCTTTCGTTTTCAAAATTTAACCTTAGAATCCTGATTTTCACTGTTTAACAACTCAGAATCCCTGAGTAACTTCCAATTTAAACTGTAATCCGATCCCCCGAAGCAATGTAAACTTTCAACGCGACCCGCCTCCACGTAGAAAAGGTCACCTACCTCTGGAGCAGAAAGAAGTGGAGACAATAGAAGGCAGAAAGGTAGGGAGAGAGAGAAAGTTTCGATAGGGAGGGAATAAAAGTAAGTACAGAAGAGGATCGACAATGTAAGAGTAGGAGTCAATAATAGGGAGACATGGTCAGAGAGGAAGAGCTAGAGATAGAGAAGGTCCCGCAATGGAATAGGAAGACGAAATACGTAGGCACACAGTGATGGAATTGAGGATAAGGGCGGAGGGAGTGGGCGGAGAGAGTAAAAAATTTATCGGAAAAGGACTTAAGGAACGAAAGAGAACGGCGGACACACACAGGAAGCACACCACGAAAAAAGTAAAGAGTGAGAGAAATTCCGGAAAAAATAAATAATTTAGAAAGAAAGAGAGAGGATTTATAAGGGGGGATGATCATATCGACTTCCCGTCACACCAGCATAAGGGATGCGACGCGCCTGTCATTTCTTTTGTTTGGGGGATTTTCTTATATATATATATATATATATATAAACACACATTACTTAAACATACGCACTCTTCTACGTCACTTTCAATGGGAGAACTTTCCCGCAGTCGACAGAGGAGCCAATTCTCGTCGCCTGAAAATAAATTAACCTCGTAGTTTTAAAAAACCTGCAGGAGCGTAAAAAAAAATCCCGGCGTTTTGCGGTAAACAAAACCATGGTCTTTCACTTGCCAAGTTGACGCTTTGAACCGCTGAACTCCCGAGGAAAATTTCGCGCGTAATTTTTAATCCGAATGTTTACAAGTTTTAATTATCGACAAATACAACTTCGGTCGTGTAGTGATTAGCGTGATGGACTACCAATAAAAAAGATCCAGGGTTCGATCCTAGACGCCGGCGTTTTTTTTTTCAAAGAATATATCAATCGCGTTGCCATCAAATTTCATTCCTTGCATCCGGCAGTAGAGCTGTCAGTAGGTTATAAAGCAAAAACTATTATGTATATTGCCTGACCAAAACAACTGGCCGTAATCGGAATCATTGATCATTTGTATTGATACAGAACTGCGATATACGAAGCAAGGGGAAACCATTCCCTCGGATTGTTTGGATATTAAGGAATAAAAATAATCACGTACACTAATAAATAATTATCATATTTCTGCCACTATTCGTTTCTGTTACTACCTATTTAAAAGATAGTCGGTTTGCCAATAACAAATGACTCGATAATTGAAAAAAGCGAGCTCTAAAACGTAAACCGTGAACTATATATACCTCAAAGCTAACAAGGTGTAATTGTGGGTTTAACGTTTCATATTTCCGTTAGGCAAATACTACCTTAGCACAACACAACCTTCTTTTCGCATCCCAGTTAGAACAATGATCTCCATGGAAGCTTCACTGCCCCATTCATTCCATCCAGCATTCGGAATGGACACTTATCCGAGTAATAAACAAAAGTACTCGCAGAATCTCGTAACGACGCTTATCTCCTTGGGTTGACAAAACAAGTTAGGAAAGTGTACAGCGTATCACAAATGGGCGCGTTTCGTGCAATGGTGTATTAGAAAGAAATGATATACCTGTATGTAAGGGAAACAGCGTTTTAAAGTTATTTTCTTCATCATAAATAATCCATTTTCTTCCTATTTAATAATATTACATGCACACGTAAGTAAATTAAACGTTTGTCTGTGAGACAGTTTATGTTAGCAACAATGATGAAGTAACCATGAAGAAAATTTCCAAGTTAAACTCGAAGTAAGACATTCTTGTTTAATTTTCTTGATAACGGCTACGCTGCCAGTAAAAGTGTATAGGAAAAGAAATACTCTTCTTTACTAGGTCTACAAATTTTATTTGAAAAATATTTTGATATGACCATTACTCTACGAGATATGTCAGAAAGTTCATTTTTTCTCACCATTAAAGTGATACCCCTGATTGGAGTACGTGATTCATTTATGTGATTTTCTTATTATCCTTGATTGTAAGTCCTTAATATCAAATTTCATGAAAAATCCGCTCGATAGAAGCCGAGAACGAACCTGCGGGCGGACGGAGAGACAGACGACAATAGGCGCTCACGCTGGAAGCGAGACGCGCCTTAAAAAGAATAACATACTTTCTCTCGGGTAAGTAATCACGAAGTGCTCTTTCGTGCAAGGATTATGCGCAGGCGGACGAGAAAAAAATAATAAACGACGAACAAACGCGAGCGTAAACGCACGTTTTAATTCGCTTATCTTTTGTTTTAGAGCCCTTACTCGTCCGTCGCGCCGACGTCGTTAAAAAAAAGGTTTCTACTACGTGCGTGACACCAAAGCAGAGGCGGGGTACACGCGCATGAAATTAAAAAAAAACATCTGCATCTTATGTACTCGAAAACGTTCTTTTCCCTCATTTACCTCTCTCTCTCTCTCTCTGTCACTCCTTGCGCCAACAAAACTTCCATTTGAAGAAAAAGAACAGTAAAATAATAGGAGAATGAAATTCTTACCTCGGCACTGCATATATTTCCCCCTTAAACAAAAAAACATCTACAAAAACAAAAGAAAGCGCGTCCTTCGTCGTGTTTTCCTCCTGGGCGCCCGCGACATTTTCTCGGTGCCTCGAAAAAATAATGAATTGCGAAACCAACCAGTGACACTTTCTCTCCTCCTGACAAGACCAAAATAAAAAAATAAGTATATAAAAAATCACAAATATCATAAAAAAAATTTCTATATATACGTATACACACCGGCGGTGATCCGGAGCACGACGGCGACGAGGTGAGAGAGAGAGAGGAGAAAGGGATAAAAAAACAAACAACGCAGTCGCGAAAAATAAAAACAAATGACGCCCCCTCCTAACAAAAGAGCAGCGGGATCCGAAAAAGAGAAAGAGAATGGAAAGCGACGAGGACACAAAAACTCAGATAAACAGCGATAGAGAGGGGGGGAGGAGGGGAGAGGGGGGAAGAGAAGAGGAGACATCCATCCTCGCGCGCTCTGAATAGCTTTCCAAGACTCGGTCGGATCCGTTAATGCACGCCCGGCGTGACGGCTGAAAGAAAAACGGCACGCCTCTTTCTGTTCGTTTTTCGAGCGCGTGATCCGCCGAAAAAAAAATTTAAGAGAAACGGGGACACTTCCACG
Organism: Uropetala carovei; assembly: GCA_036926305.1. NCBI lineage: Eukaryota > Metazoa > Arthropoda > Insecta > Odonata > Petaluridae > Uropetala > Uropetala carovei. The sequence continues at coordinate 3,229,628 of JAXCHB010000279.1, forward strand.
ATACTCCATTATATACGGTGATGTGCAACAGTGTCTTCTACGGAAGGATTTTCACCCTATTTTTTTTAAAACAAAATAACTCCGCTCCTTTCTCGAAAAAAATCTCCGCCGTCGTTTTTTTCCCCCAAAAATTTCTTCGGCATTCTTTCTTGGCTGATGAAATATCAACAATGAACTCAGGCAACGAGTAGAGATTCGTGCACGGAGGTTTTCCGTCTCTCTCAAAAAATAAATAAACGAAAATAAAACATTCAGACCGATTGAAAGTCGGTCGGTGCAACCGTGGGAAGTTGGGAAGGCTGCTTCACAGCGCGAGACTGGATGACAAAAGAACGTCGAGTGAGCGTGCGAGGAATACGGGGAGAGAATGGAGCTTCTTCCTTTGGCGACAATGAGCGTCCGTGACAACCGTGTGACTGTTCATCCGACCAAATTACGAGCCACATGACCCAGAAATCAAAAAAACGTATGCGAGACTTTCTCAATAAATAAAAATATGGCCCCGGGAGGGGAAAGGGAATGCGGGAACGAATGGCGTGGAAAGGTCGTAAACACGGAACAATAAATTCCCTTACTCTTCCTTTCGAAGCGAGGATACAAAAAAACTTTGAACAAGGGGTGTTTCTGGAACTTACGCATGTAAATGCACAATGGGGATTTCCAGAATGTTATAGCAGCTCTAGCTTCTTTTTTTTCCAATCGTGAAAAACAAGCGAGCACTTATATAAAGTTAACGACCTCAAAGGAATCTCGCAGCATTTTATTGGCTATGATTCACAGGTGTCTTCAAAAAAAATAATGTATGTATTCATTTACAAATTCTCCAACCACTAACTGTTTTTAAAGCAAAACATATTGAAAATACGAAAGTGCATAAATGAAACAGCTGTCTTAACACGATAAAAAACATAATCACTCTCATTATCCATAACAAGAAGCGTGGGATTAAACACCATATTACAGAAATAAATACAACCGAAAAAATGCCACATCTCTCTACATAACATCAGTTACTCCATTCTCATAAACAGCACGTAACGTACTATTTCACAATAAGCGTAAATACCATAACAAATACGAGCAATTACGAATATGCCTTCGGGAGGATTCGAGCACTAGCTTGGACTAGCAAGGCACGCTAACCGCCCCTCTACTAAACTAGAGAACAACCATCTACTCTTTTAAGCAATTAGTTTCACTCACTTTCTTCAAACACAAACGTCCGAATCACAAAATGAATCACTTTAATATGACGCACCGATCAAGTAATCCGTGTTCTACAAAATTACCTCAAAAATAAAACGAAACACACCCTCTCTTTAATGGCAACCAGCCTTGACTGACGAAAGCAAGGCATTTAAAAAAATATATATGAAATTACAGCCTGCACTAAACGATGACAAGCAAGGAACGCGCGTCTACAACAAATTCGTAAAAAAAACTTTCTTTTTTTCAAACTCCTCCTCAACGAATTATAAGAAACAAAAAAAATAGAACCCAGATGAACCTTAAAGAGGTGAAGGCCAATGACTAGGAAGTAAGAGCGAATGGGAGAGAGAGACTGAGAAAGACCATTTTTTTAACGCTTTTAAAATGCACCCCAACCGACCAACTTTTTTTTCCACACCTCCCCTAACTTCTTTTAAAAAAAAGCCCCTCCCCAACAGCAAAGCAATTCCATATTTCCTCAGATGCATATTTATGAGTTATGCTGCCGAGTTTCTCTCCCCTCCATTCATTCCTCTTCGCCTCGTTATTGCTTCGCCTTCTTACATTTTTTTCCTCTTTTCCCCCCTCTTTGCATCTCCACCTACATTTATTCACACACACACCCCCTCCCTCTCCCACCTCCCCCTCTCCGAAACTCTCCTTATGAGAAATGTCTATACTTTCCCTCCTTCGACTCTCCCATATCTCCTTAAACAATGCTTCTATCCTCTCCCCCCTTCCAGATATATATATACAAAAAATACCTCTCTTTCTTTGAGTTTCTCTCTCTCTCTCTCCCATTGTTAAAAAAAGAGAAAAGCGTGTGTCACGCCTTCTTTAAAACAAGTTTACCCTCCTCTCTCTCCCTGCCGTTTTCGACTCATTTTCATTCCGAGATTTGTTGCCAGGATACGAGAGAAAAAAAAAAGAGATGCAGTGAAAAGGAAAAAAGAAAGTCGTGATTTACGGGTCTTCCCCGCGAAACAACCCTTGCTGTACGGTACGAGCCCAAAAAAATAATAAACGATTATTTATTTTTTTGTTTTTGGAAACTTGATTGGATTTATTTTTTTTTTTATTTTTTAAAGGGGATAAGCAGGGTGACTCTCGGGTGCTTTGAGGGAAATAACGAACCACCGCGACTGAATTGGATTAAATGCAAAGAGTTTTACGCCACAAATTACTTTTGAAGCTTATTGGATCCGGTTATTCGTTCCGAATGTGTATCCTTAGCAATGCCTCTCTAAATTACCCACGTACGAGAATGTTTGCGTTATACGTGACGTAATTACAGGCTTACCTTAATGCATTTCTAAAAAAACTGAGTTTTTCAAAAAATCGAACGAGAGAATGGAATTTCGCACAGACGTTTTATGGTAGCGCGAAAAACTTTTTCAATATATTACAACAAATAAGTCGCCAACGTGTTAGCCCTGAAAAAAATCGGGTGAGGGAAGTGTTACCCTGATATTAAAAATAAGGCATCAATTTTCTAATCTATTTCCGTGGTTACAAAATGATTACGTTATGAAAAATCTTACTCTTACATATTCTAGAAAAATTTTCCTGATACTAGCTTCTAATAAACCTCCTTACTATTGCGTTAAAAATTAAGAATGAAGAACTACATTTTACGGCGAAATAAAGAATGCCCTGTTTAAAAAGGTTAATACTATTGTAACTGTCCGAGTGTCAGTAAACAATACACTATTATAATCGTCGATACTGTCAAAACGTACGAAGTACGCATTTCTATCGATGAAATGCAATCCTACTAATTTTCAGGAAAAATTTTACTTTCAAAATTACCCTCGAATACAATTTTTTTAAACTATTTACGGATGGGTGACGGTGGATCTTTCATTTATCTCACAATTTCTTTTTAAACTAGGAATTAACCTTCGCGAAACCATTAAATAAAAGTCGCATCAAGGTAAAAAAAATAAACATTGCATCGGATGCATTCTTTAAATCAGGGGTTCTCAACCTTATGTTACCCCTTAAGAGCATTTTCTTACGATCGCTTAACCCCAACGTACATGCACTGAGATAGATAACTCATGTTTATAACGCTAAAATTAAGAATTTTGGCTTATTTTTCTTTTTTATGACGTCATTCTTCGGCGTCACGTTGCAACTTTTGATTCCTAAGTCATGCACCGAAGACAATGTAAGAAGAAAAATTATAATCTTTAAAACTTTCGCGTAACTCTTCAAAACTCTTTGACGTGCCACCGGTTGAAAACCCCCCTGCTTCAAAGAAACCAACTCGGTCGAACTTTATTCTTCGACGGCCGCAATTACAACGAACTAGGAAAACACTAAATTCTTACTTGGGCTTGTGAGGGCAATGAGACGATTGGAACAGTTAAGAAAAAGAGAGAATTAAGAATATTTTTTTATGGGCTTCGAGAGGGATTGAGAAAGCATTCGTAGCACGTAAAATGATGGGAAGAATGGCTAAAATTTGGAGTTAAAAAGATTCGAAACTCTTACTTATCCAGTTGATCTCCCGCGAACGGGTTTTATTTCCCGAGAAAAATAAAAGTTTTCGAACCAAAACTCCACCTATCGATAAAACGACGTAACTATCTGTCACGGGCAATTAACGAACATTCGGGTAATTTTGAGGGGAAAAGTTCCCTTCAGAGTTCGTTTCCTTCTCCCCCCCCCCTCCAAATTCCTCCCCCTCTCCCCTTCCCTCTTTCTTGCCGAACACAGAGCTAATTAAGCGAATCGAAAACACAAGAAGAGGAGGGGTGGGTCTCTTACATAGAGTTCACTTCCGTAAACTAAACGCATGTCATACACGGTCCGGAGAATTAACTGAAGTGGAACCTTAAAGACGCTTCCGGGGTTTGAGGCGGGGAGACGTTATGGTTTTTCTCGCGGTTTTCGTTGTTTACGACGAAGTTCCCCACCGTGACTTCGTACGACGTGAGAAATTACGGGGCAGGCAGACAGACAAAGACGTCTCCGGTTAATTTCTTGTTCTTCTCTTTACGACTCCCGACGCACCCGAGGAAACGTAATTACCGATGCGCTTGCTTGAATAACTCTCGACGGATAACTCGCGTATTTTAACCTTGGTTTGCAAAAAAAAATCTCTCACGTTGATGACTTTTCAGGAGACGGGGATGAGGATACGGAACATAGGTCGACTTGAGGTTGACAAATTAACTTAAATACTACTCTTGAAAAAGTACGATTATACGACGAGTGCGTTATATGAAGTTGATATTATAGAAATGTTATTCCCCTCGAAAGTCCTTACTCTGCATTATTTTAAACTACGACACTTATTTTTCTATCATTTATGAATCCAAACTTTCTTTAGATGCCGTAATATCTCGGAGGGCATAATTCACCATTAATCATTATAGCATACATCTCCCTAAAACATTCTCCCCTCTTACGCATTTCACAATATGTATTTTGCTCATAATATTTTCATTCTTTCAATATATTTCGCGGTAGATTATTGCTAGTAATCGCTGCTGAAGTCCTCGAAACTCGATTTTTTTTACATTATTGGCATCCAGCTACATCAACCCTTTACTAAATATATAAGATACGTCGTTGAGTCTCCTGTGGAGAAGTTCATCTGTTCATCTTATCTCCGTTAACTTATCGTACAATTATTTTATTTAAACTCATTATGTCGTTGTTTAATTTTCAACCTAACACATTACTAGCTAATAATTGTAATGCATCCATAGTTACGTAGGTGGTACTGTCCGTCAGAGTGGACTACACGCGCTTGACGACAGATCACGTGTACATTATCATCAATCACTAACCTTTAGGTATATAGATAGATACTGTCCTTAGTATACAACTAGTTTTTTTTTGTTATGAACTATGGAGTAATGTCAATGTTCGTGCAATTTCGTATAATCTGCTGCTCAGTCAAAAATCGCCTTAAAGATGTTAAAAAGTATCTGGCGTTGGATTCTCAAAAGTTCCCTTTAATTTCCAACGATAAGCAAAATATCGATAATCTTCGCTTCGATACGGGAAACGAAATTAATTCGTTATCCTTAACGCTCAGTATACATTCGTCAGGAAAAGTGGAGAATATAAGGAATCTTCTGAAAAAGCGATTCGTCCGTAATACACTGAAATGTTTTCGAAAGACTTCGGGGAAACCAGTCTCTCTCTCTTTGGGAAAATATCCCCTTCCAGCAAAGGCGGCCCCCGATTATTTAATTTCCAATATCCCCAGAGAGGCTCATTCATATTCATGAGCGAAATTCATACCCTTCTGGATGCCATTCGAGCGTCAAAGATTTCCTACGTTTCCACGGTCGCGGAGAAAAGTAAAAAAATAATACCTCGACCGCCGTCCGAGGGAAAAAGGGGACCTCGGAGGAACTGGGCAGCATCGTCTCAGAATTAAGTAACGGTTAATTTGATCTCTACCTAACAGAAGAATCATGTATCATATTTTTAAAACATAATATCAAAGGCATTTACTTATAGGTAATAAAATAAATTAAAGCATCTCATTCCTCTAAGATTTCTTCAAATACGACATTTTTCGTGTACAATCCGCATGTAGGATGCTTACCTTGATTATGGCTTTGAATTATTTTAACTTTTAAGTTTTGAAAACGTGACACCGCAACATATAATTAGTCATAACTAAATATTGGGTTCTGTAAACGAAGTCCCACTTTTCGAAATCGTCCTCTGAGTCGAACCTGAGACCCAGGTATATAGAAAATGCATTTCCACGGTTTAGGAATTCAGTGTCTTTGGCTCCCAATGTAAAGTTCGGAGGTTCGAATCTCGCTGAAGGCATCGTAGATCAATTTTTTTCTCATTTTAATTTGCAAAAGGGTGCGCGTCGAAAAATCGATCTTTACGTGTTATCTTATGGGAAACAGAAATCATCCCGTGATCGAACCCGGGTTTTTATGAAAATGAAAATGCATAGTATTCCTGGGGCCTCCTAGTTAGTAGAAACAAAAGAACGTTTGCCACATATCTCTACGACAAACTGTTTTTGAGATACAGTCGGGGACGGACGGACGGACGCGTCTAAAATTATACGTATATAAGATCTTGCCTTCCGTGAAATATATAGCCACAGAGGTTAGACTCTTCATTTAAACCGATTCGGTATCAATTATTCCGTGAATTGAATGAGATATCCTCCCCAACCTCCGACCCCAATGCCTATAAAAAATCGGTAAAACATACATTGCACAAACTTTCTCATATAATAATGCGTCGTTTAGTTATCTTTAGAATATGAAAATCGTATGAGCCGGTTTTTAGAAAATCCGATTTTTGTTAATGTTGCCAATAATAAACTAGCCTTATTCTCATTTATTGAGAAAGATGAAATAGGTAGTAATATTGCAGACGTAAACTCAAGTAACTGTACGAAATTTGATCAAAATCGTTTGAGCCATTTTTGAGAAAATCAAATTATTGCTAAAGTTGCCTAGAATAAACTAGTCTTATATTCATTTTTGAGAAATATGAACTATTCAGTATTATTGTAGACGTAAACTCAAGTAACTGTACGAAATTTGATCAAAATCGTTAAAAGCCATTTTTGAGAAAATCGAATTGTTATTAAAAATGCTTAGAATAAACTACCTTAATTATTGGGCAATGTAAACCATTTCTACATATACCTACTCTGCTCAGTATGATAAAATGTCTAAGTACGAGATTTCATTCATTTTCGCTCTACCGTTTATGCTCCAGAACCAGTAACAGACAGACAGACGGCATTGCGAAAACCACTTTTTCGGATTCAGCGACACCTAAAACGTATATTTCCGTAAAAATCTCGAGGTATAATTTTTTCCCGATAACAATAGGTATTTCTCAATACTTCGTATGAGAAAGTAAAAATGACTTCCGTAAACTAACGCAATCTCATAGCAAAGTTAACGACCACTTGAACGCCACTCGCGGCACTAATTCGACTCGTTTACCTCGCTTGGTATTTCTAAAAACAAACATAGAACAGCCTAACCAGCCATTAAGATAAAAAAAAGTGTGGTGTAATAGGTACCTAAAAATATATATTTATGAGATGCTAAATGGCCAGAGTAATTTAAAATAATTGTTAATTTCCTGTGAGGACTGGTGGAAAACAACCAAAAACAGATTTAGTTCAACAGCGGCATTCAGACCGATTAGTTCTATTATAATTTTTCATAAAAACGGTATTGAAGAATTTGGTGATCGGGCTGCGACAACGAGATATACGTATAATTTTCATGTAATTTTTCTTTCGTGCGTGAAAGATTCTCATGTTTTTTATAGAATATTAATAACCGAGAAACCTTGTTCCTTAGAAAATAAATAAAAAGTGAAACAAGCAACACTTTAACAACACATACACGAACTAAACAAGTTGGGAAAGTGTACAACGTATCACAAATGGGCGCGTTTCGCGCAATGGAGTATTAGAAAGAAATTTTATACCTGTACGTAAGGGAAATTGCGTTTTAAAGTTCTTTTCTTCATCATAAATAATCCATTTTATTCCTATTTAATAATATTACATGCACACGTTGTTTATGTTAGCAACAATGAAGAAGTAACCATGCAAGAAAATTTCTGTTCAATTCGAATTAAGACATTCTTGTTTGATTTTCTCGATAACGGGTACTCCTACGATAAAAATGTATAGAATAAGAAATATTCTAATTTATTAGTTCTACAATTTGTATTTGAAAAATATTTTGATATGAGCAGTATTTTACGAGATATGACGAAGATTTAATTTTTTGTCACCAGTAAAGTTGTACCCCTGATTGGCGTACGTGATTCATTTCTGCGATTTTCTTATTATATTTGACTGTAAGTCCTTAATATCAAATTTCATGAAAATCCGTTTCGTAGAAGCCGAGAACGAAAATGCGGACGGACGGACAGACCGAGGATAATAGGCGCTCACGCTGGAAGCGAAACGCGCTTAAAAAGGGCAACAGTCGTGAACATCGTAAAAAAATTTTTAAATATATATGAATTACTCACCAGTAAACGCCCCAAGCAAGTTGATCGGGTTGGCATTAAATACTGCGAAGAGAAAGAGAAATTATACATTAATGCACGTGAAAAGTAAAAAGGATTAGATTTATTAAATTACGTATGAATGAAACACGAATAACTTATTAATTTATAACCAAGTTTAGAATTTCTTGTAGGTATTTATTATTAAACGAACCTCGCACATAAACAAATATCATTGTTTTGTTTAAATCACCCTTCCTCGAATGTTTTCCTCTACTTGAATATGAAACGCTGACTCCCAGTTAGAAATAATAAGTTTCCACGATCCTTCCAGATTTATTAAAACATACGATCCCGACCTATCCCCTATATGGTCTCAATTTCGCCCTCAATAAAGTCGTTTGTCTGTCTGTCTAATTCGGTAGGAAACTCGATCTCTCCAGTGGGAAAAAATGTTTTAGAACACAAACATTCGTAGTAGAAAAAACCCTAAAAATGCTAAAGTTCCTATCGAACAAATAAATCCGGGAAAATAGATAATTATGCACTTATACCGTTTGAAACTATGTAAAAAAAATAATCCTCAGAAGAAAATAAAAGCAGGCACAATAGAGACGAGGACAGAGAGAAGGAACGTATTCACCCAAAATGGCAGACCTCGGAAAGTCGACATTCATCGGTGAAAAATAAGGAAATTATGAAAAATAAAGTTTAAAAGAAGAACAAAAATGTGCAAGGAAGTGAGGAGATTTGACTTTGAGAGAAAAAAATATTTTTTAAAACGCATAAAATGGGCCGAAAAAAATACCTCGATAGGAGAACCTCACGATGGAAACCGTAAGAAGTAAAGGAAGCGCCCCTGAACCGACTTCTTTTTCTTCCGCGTGGGAATATCGAAGAAAAAGTGAAGAGAATCGGAAAGACGGGAATGTCATACGAGGAGTCCAAAGGGAAAGAAAAGGGAGTTAAGTAAGTGTGAAGAGGGCTGCGGACGAGAAGTATGGGGGAATCGAAGGGAGAATTGAGGGAGGAGGAGAGGAATGCAGGAAGGGAGAGAGAGGGTGGGAGGTGGAAAAAGTACGCAAGAAAATGCGACGGTGGAGGTTGCTGTAGTAACGGAAAAAAAGGGGAGAGAGAGAGGTGAATCGGAATGTCGCATTTGAGAGTCAAATGTCTTTTAGTTTTGTTTTGTGGGAAGTGAAGGAAGGAGATGAAAGGGAAGGACTTGAGTGAATCAGGGGTTTTGGTTCTTTATAAGAATGGGGAAGGGATGGAGAGAGAGAGAGAGAGAGAGGGATGGAGAGAGAGGGATGGTGAGAGAGGGATGGTGAGAGAGGGATGGTGAGAGAAACGGAGGAAGAGAGGGGGATTGAGAGAGAGAGGCAGAGAGGGAGGGAGGGAGGGAGACAGGGGATGTGGAGAGAGAGGGAAGAAGATAGGAGGGGAGGGTGGAGAGAGGGATGTAGAGAGAGAGAGGGATGGTGAGAGGTGAGAAGAGAGGGATGGTGAGAGAACGGAGGAAGAGAGGGGGATTGAGAGAGAGAGAGAGAGGGAGGAAGACAGGGGGATTGAGGGAGAGGGAAGAAGAGAGAAAGAGGGGAGGGAGTAAGGAAGAGAGAGAAGGATGGTGAGAGAGGGAGGAAGAGAGAGGGTTGGGATAGAGACGGAGAAAGAGAGGGATGGGGAGAGAGAGGTAGGAAGAGAGAGAGAAAGAGGGACGGGTAGGAAGGAAGAGAGAAGATAGGGATGGAGAGAGGGTTGGGGAGGGAGACGAAGAGAGGGAGTGAGAGGGGAGGGAGGGGAGGAGAAGAAAAGGGAGGAGAGAGAGAAGGGTAGGAAGGGAGACGAAGAAAGGGAGTGAGAGGGGAGGGAGGGAGGGAGAAAGAAGGTAGAGGGAGTGAGTGAGAAAGGAGATGGGAGAGAGAGAGAAATGAGTACATATACGGAACAGTATTATAAGATGAAGAGATATAACTCTATAAAAACAGAGTAAGTGCCAGACTGGAGAAAAAAGAAGGGGGGGGTGGGAACGAGGATGAGTAAGCGAGAAAGAAAAATGAGAGGGAAAGATTTGGTAGCTACGACAAGAGCGATGACGGGTGTAAAATGATGGAAGAGATGGAGAGACAGGCCGATAAGAGATTGTACGTAAATGGAGAGGACTCATTTATTTGCTCACATAAATTGTTAAAAATGAATCCCTCAATGCCGATAAAAACAATGCAGCAGTTATATATCTGTCGCGAATAAAATACACAAACACATGTAGGAAACACGTGTACGAAAAGAAAACGATAGAGCATGACACAAGTGTATAATGAACACGCTAGTTATATTACTTTTTTCAGTAAATTGAGAACCAATTTTCCTCATATAATTTTCAATCTTATAAAGATATATGAGCAGAGATCAGGTGAACGAGAGATAACATACGAATGGATAAATGGTGAAAAACGAAAGGAACGAAGTAAACAAAACAATGCACTGAAATAAAAGTCATAATGAAAAGAAAATATTTGAAACGGAATGAGGCGAGGGAAAAAATAAACACAGAGATAATATGGGATGTTTCGTGACTCCGCGACGGTTCAAATAGTACTAAACGACACGAACGACGACTATCGACTAAACATAAGAGAGATGCAAGAATACTCGAAGGCCGAGATTTTTTTGAGCGTAAAAGTATTAGGTCAAGGCTTATTAAAAAATACGAAGAGACGGATACAATGCAAAGACATTCGAAGAAGTGCAGCACGAATCCTGGAGATAGATTAAAAAGGAGCGAACAAAGTAAGGAGGATTGAACAGAGAGATAGAGGGGGGGGGGACTATGGGAAAAAAGCAAAAGAACGCGGGAGGGCGGAAATTCTAGATCGTGAAGCGTAGGAATGGCGAGAAATTCCCACTTCCCCGATGGAAATGAGGCGTCTTTTGCCGGGAGGACAAAAGGAGAGGAAGACCAGATGACCTCCATAAACTAAAACAAGTTACGAAAGTCTACAACGTATCACAAATGTGCCCGTTTCGTGCAGTGCAGTATTAGAAAGAAATGATATAGGTACCTACACGTAAGGGTAATAGCGTTTTAAGGTTCTTTTCTTCATCATAAATAATCCATTTTCTTACTATTTTAAAATACTGCATGCACACGAAAGGAACTTAAACGTTTGTTTGTGAGGCTGTTTATGTTAGCAACAATGAAGAAGTAACCATGCAAGAAATTTTCCAAGTTCAACTCGAATTAAGACATTCTGGTTTGATTTTCTTGATAACGGCAACTCCTACGATAAAAATGTATAGAATAAGAAATACTCTAATTTAATAGTTCTACAAGTTCTATTCGAAAAATATCTTGATATGATCAACACTTTACGAGATATGACGAAAAGTTCATTTTTGTCACCAGTAAAGTGGTACCCCTGATTGTCTTACGCCATTAATTTTTGCGATTTTCTTATCAACTTTGATTTTAAGCCCTTAATATATTTCATGAAAATCCGTTCGGTAGAAGCCGAGAACGAACATGCGGACGGACACATAGACAGACGGACGGATGGACAGGCCGACGACAATAGGCGCTCACGCTGGAAGCGAAACGCGCCTAAAAAAAAGACTATGAGGTCCTATATGCGGACTTCCCCTTCGAAATGATTACCTATACAGAGTGAGAGAGAGAGAGAGAAACACGGGTCGGGAGGGCGCGTGGGTGGAGATAAATTCCTTAAATCCCCCCGCGCGATGCTTTATTTTCCGTTTATAAGGAGTGGAAGGTTTTAAAAGGTCGGGTCGCGTAAGGAGGATCCGAAATGGAAAATTTATTCGAAATAAAAGGTTTTTTATTTTTTAAAGCTGTCCCCCGGCGTGAATACTTTTCAGGTCTGCAGTAGTACCTCCAAAGCCCTCTTCTTTTACCCTCTTCTCTCCAATGACGAGTGGGTTTTTTTTTTTTACACCGCTCTACCCCAATTCCTTACAGACGAATGAATACGATGCGTGTGACTCTTGAAGGAGATGTCGAATCTCTCTCTCTCTCTAGTCCTTAAGAAATAAATAGATTAAAAAAAAACTTTTTCTTTCTTCGCCATAGGATTGATGGACGGACACACACACATACATATATATATAGACATAGTATATGACGCGTTATAAAAGGGTGAGTAAGGGTTTTGACTCACTGGGGTCAGAAGAATAAGAAAAGAATAAAGACGAATGGAGCGGATCGGAGGAGGGATATACCAGACTGTTATTCTTCTTCCCCCTCGAAAAATCATCGTAAATAAATGCTATTAAGGATTTATTTTTTCCACTCCTAGTATGGAAGTCCTTATGAGTAACACGACTCTTGTTGATGTTGCAGCTGTCTCCTGCTTCTTTTTTTATTATTGCGTCATTTCCGTGACGTCTCTTAACGATGATATTGTAGGAAGTGAAAAGCTGTAGTAATAACTTTTTACTATATGTGGAGGGGGGGGACATGTGAAGTCATGGTGCATTCGACGAAAGAACGGACGTTGAGTGGTACGAGGGCAATCGAGTGTTTACGTACAGAGAGATGTCTACCCTAGATGCGAGATGAAGGGGGTTTTATCCCGCGTCGACGAAGGAACGCGCCCCTTTGAACGCGAACTGGTTAAATAGGGGCGTTTCCTCGGTAACGGAACTCCGTAAGATTCCACATATTCCTTCGGATAACTTCCCTACCAGGCACGTCAGGTTATAAATTACAGGGCTGAATCCTCGGTTAAAAGGAACGTTTTTCATTACGCGTGTTATTTACGCTTTCCGCGCTCCTCTTTCTTTTAATAACTTCTTCTCACTGACTGTGAAAGTCGACGATAACCTTCTAAAGATTCTTCGACATCTTTCTGGTGTAAATATTAAACAAATAGAGCAAGTTAAAAGGTACAAAAACTCCGTTATTTCAGCAATCAAAAATCTCGGAAAAAAATATTAAAATAGTGGTTTTACAAATGTATTTCTTGTTCGTTGACGGAAACAAACGACCCCAAGTGAATTTTATGAATCATAAAAACAATTCCTATCATTTCAGCTTAGCCTCGTCTTTCCAGTACACTCACCCCTCGTAATTCAACAGTTTCGTTTTACACGTTAACAGTTTAGCATTGTTTCCTTTTTAGAAAACTACTTCCAATTACACGGCCGTAAATTTCGCTTTGGCACAATTTTTAAACAGTTTTCGAGTACTAAAAGCAAAAAAATCATTTCAACAAAGATATTAACGTCAAGGATGTAAAAATCAGAACTGAATAGGCTGTGGCCGAATTGCTACATGTCGATCAAACCCAAGACGGCTCTCAAAATGTAATCTCACAATTTTCGCGGAAAAACCTATCTCACTTTGCACGGCATCGATTTACACGATCTTGTCCATGAACTTATGTACAGTGCAAATCGAAAGGGTTAATAATCATTTCATTTATTTAACACAAACAGGTTCCCTCAATTACATGTGTTGTAATACATTTCTATGACAAGCACAAACGACCATGCCCACCTATGCAATATCGCGCTTTACATTGCTTGAGCTGATACCGAAAGATAATTTTAAAACAGCCCACTAACCCAACTTTTTTTCTCAACCGTTAAATAATTATTATAAAAAATTTCACCCCAAAATTACTGCAATACTTGATCCCCTTTGAATTTTCTATAAATGGTATAGGTATTATATATAATATTAAAAACCATCCAACGTAAAAATTCACTTATTGGAAAAGGTTTTGTTTTTATCACGGTGAGACAGGGATGTTTTTGACAAAATGAGACAGGTTCAAAAGACTGAGAACAACTGCGCTACTTAACATCGTTACAACAGAAACCTCTTCGCGTCAGAAACGAAACAAGCGCTAACCAAAATCCACACGAATCACTCACTGTACGTAAACTTAAAAATCCGGCGGGGGACTTATCCGTCACTCCCGAGAACCCAAAACCAAAACACCCGCGCACGCGGGGGAGGGGGAAAAAAACATAAATAAAGCGATCGAACGAAAACTTCTCCGTGAGATAAACGAGAAAAGTTTTAAAGGATGCCGTGAAATGAGTGCTAACGCGGGATTTCAGGAGTTCGAAAGGACGAGACGTTTAGGTGGGCGAGAGAAGATTGGGAAGACGCGAGAAGTTCAAAATTCGTCTTTTCGAGGGTGGGGAGAAAATGTTCTTCGGAGAGACAAGTAGAAAGAAAAGGGAGAGAGAGAAACCGAGAAGGGGGTTGAAAATCTTGGTGGCGAGAAAGAGAGAGAGAGGTTAAAAACCCGTTCCACGACTTCACGTCGAGGGACTTGAGACGGGAGCGGAGGAGTGGAAAGAGTTGAGGGGAATGACACGGGGGAAGGACGGAGCAGAACGGAGCGGAACGGGGCGACAGAACGAAAGATTGAACGGTTGGAACGGAGCGTGGAACCGAGTGGAAAATGGTCGAGGTAGACGACGGCAGGGGGAAAAAAGGCGTGAGGAATGGGAAGAGGAGGTGGTAAGGACAGAAGGGAAACGGAACAGGAAAATAAAGATGGGTATGGGAACGAACAAGGAAAACTAAAAGGGTTGGAAATAAAGGAGTGCAGAGAGGAAGGAGTAAAAGGACAGGCGACGAGGAACGACAGAAATGTAATGAATGAGGAGAGGAACGAAGTGACGAGGGATGCGAATACGACAAATGGTAGAAATAAATATAACGCGAGGAAACGGGAAAGTGGAACGGAAAAGATGAAACGGAAAGGGGAACTGGAGAGGGACGAGAGAGAGGAACGGAATAGGGGAAAGGAAAAATGGAACAGAAGAGAAATGGAAAAATGGAACGGGAGAGGGGAACGGGAGAGAGGAACGGGAGAGGGGAACGGGAGAGAAGAACGGGAGAGAGGAACGGTAAAAAATAATCGGAAAAAGGAACGGGGTAAGAGAACTAATAGAATGAGACAGAAAACCGAGGCGGGGGAGAAAGTTTCAGCTAAGGAATTTAGAAGGGAATGAGGAAAAAGGGACGACACAGCGACAGGCGTCAGGACGAGATGCGTTCGGGAATATCTTCCCCTCCTCACCTCACCAAGAAGGTTTTCTTTTCGTGGAAGGTGAAGGAAAAGAGGGAGGGTGATGCTGATGGAGGAGAAGGGGAATGGAATGAAGAGACGGTTTGATTCGAAGGGGAAAAGAGGTTTTCCGCCATCCTTAAGGTGACAGGTTAAGAGTGAGAGAGAGCGAATCGATGGACTCTTTCCCAGAGGCCTATTCCTTCCCCTTCCACTCCTCTTTCTGTAACGATGGAGATGGGCTCTTTACTCCGGTTACGACTGCATTCCAGTAGAGTGGATACCGCTTGGTCTTCTCCCAGAGAGATACTACGGCGAAAATTCAACGCAACCCATGAAGTTTCCCAGGCTCAATCATGGACGTAAGAAGGCATTCCCCGTTTCGAGATGCTCAAACCGTGGCTCTCATCATCGATTCGATATTAATTTATACAAATAAGTAAATAAATGAATGTAAGACTTAACCCTTTGTAATCTGAATTCGGTCATGCTCACTTCTCTGTGCAGTTATTTATTTCAGCATGCATTCAGTTAAAATTCCAGCAATCTATGCAATAAATACAGCGCGTTTGAAATGTCGAATGCAGATCGGAGAAAAGTAAGTCAGTAGCAAAGCTAACCCTTCGTGATGCTCTATTCTGTAAGACAATAGAACGGAAATAAGAGCACGCAACATTTTATTATTTACTAACACGGCGATCAAATAATTACGCTGTCATTGCATGGTAAATTCCTTAGTAATATGTCACATTCTCTCGGCTGCACACAAAATTCTTCTCTGCAGATAAACGGAATAGTATAATCTTCGAAAAATAATTAACATATTCGAGAATAAAGAGAAAAACTCGACTTTTAATTACGGTTTTCTTTCAATTGCGAGTGAAATTAAATCCTGATACTTTTGAATCACCAAGAAGATACACAAGGAGCTTTTATTATTTTATTTCAAAATCGTTAACGATGCATCGCAGGTCGAGATAACTTCAAGTATTTGCGATCGAAAATAAAATTCCCCAAAATGTCTGCAAAATAAAACCTTATACTTTCTTTTAAGAATACTCATCACAAACATTTTCCTCCGCAAAAATTGTTTACGATTTATTAGTTTTTTCGCACCATTATCTACGGGATGGATTCCACGCCGAATTCTTGAAAAAATAAACAACATACCCTCAAAAAAGGTAGGATGTTTTTCCCAATGACACCCCACAACTCATCGCCACACTCCACTTGTCGGCAGCGGAATCACATAACACGCTTTCTATCTTTCAGATCCTCCGAGCCGGAGTATGCTTACCAAAGGCGGCGCTTTTCCGTGTCCTCTTCGACCTCCCTCCGCGCTGCCAAAGACACATAAACCGCAAGCAAAGGAACGGACACGAAATAGACCTTATTTTTTTTTTTTAATAAATGAGACTTCCTCTTCCTTAATTTATCGCAAACGACTCCAAAGATTCCCCCTTTTTAGAAAAATAAAATAAACTCGCGGAAACGAGACCAAGTGACAAAAAAGCACATAAAGTAATAATAAACACGAACCCAACAACCGCCAATTTACCACGGAAGATACGCTCGTAACACATTCCGTGACTCGAACAAACAACCACTTTGGCGACCCGTTCAAACAACAGTTCGCAACCAGCTCCGAAATTTCTCTCGGCAATGAAATAAAACGTCATAACGACGCCGCCCGCGTAGAAACGAACCTTACATTTATAACCTCCTTTTTTTAAGGCGCAGCGGGGGAAGAACGACAAAAATAATAACGGGTATAAAGGGCGGAAAGGGGAAAAAGCTACACGTACCACACACCGGAACGATAACGAAAAGGAAAGAAAAAAGGAAACGGTCAGAAAGGCAACCAATTAAGAACTAGACAAAACTTGAAGGAAGCCGACGAAGCAAAAGAAAAGAGTAGTAGTATCTAATTTTCCAGGGCACCCTTATGAAAAAAAAAACGCGCAAAGGAGATAAAAGTGAATGAGTAGGAAAAACAAGTATTAAAACGAGGGGAGTGAGGCGAGAGACCATTCAAAAAGGTGTCCCCCAAAAACGCAGCTGAGGCATACTTATAACAAAACTCTTCAACTTAAAGAGGAGTGGAGACGGGGAAAGGAGGGTGGAAGAGAGGGGAATTATGGCAGCGTGGGGGAAACGAGAGAGAGAGAACAAAAGACATTCGCCGAAAATAAAATGGAGAAAATACTAGAGAAGAAAAGAGGGGGAGAGTTATCACAGAGGATATAAGAGGATACACAGAGAGAGGAAGTAGGCAGAGAGAAGAGTGGGGGAGGGGGGAGGGAGGGGGGGGATAAGCGATTGAAACTCGAGGATGTGAATAAGGCGGTTGCCTAGGGCAATGGCTCTCAACCTTTTGCCTCCTGCGTCCCACCCTTTTCAAGAAACCCTGGTCCCACCATGATATAAAGAAAAACCTCACTTTGTATAATAACTGTATTTCTACGTTTATAAGCATAATATTAGTAAATTAATAACTGGTAGCCACAAAGGAGAAGGGCGAAATAAAAAAGATTTAATTGGTAACTCCACAAACATTTATTTATTTAATTATTTAAAAAAATTAATTTATGCGAAATTACCAGGTAAATGTTCTTTATTTCGACAATATGAAGTTACGCCTGAGACTGTCAACTATATAAAAGGACAAAATGCCAGAAAGTGTAACCAATCGGGGTGCCAAAATGTCTTAAGCCGGCTCTGGTCCCACCAGTGGGACGCGTCCCACCGGTTGAGAAACACTGGCCAAGGGGATAATGGGAAGCGTGGAAAAGAGGGCGCGAGCTGGTGAGAGAAGGTGAGGGAGATAACATGTGTGATGGTTGAAGATGGCCTAGGAAAGAGGGGGGGAGGGGGATCGATGCGATAACGTGAGAGAAGAGTACTGCGGGCTGGAGAAAAAGAATAGGAGAGGATATAGATTGCCAATCGGATGGAAGGGAAAGGACCGACTGAAAAGAAGGAAGGAGGGTGAAAGAGGAAGAAAGAGGAAGAAAGAATGCGGGCGTAAGCGAAGGCGAAAAGGAAGGGATCGGTAGTAAAATCGAAGAGGTTGGAGAAAGGGAGAGAGAAGACAGACCACGCCTAGGAGATGGAGTATGTGCAGATAGGGGAGGATCTTTGGATGAGTGAACCCCCACCTTCTCCCCCTTTTAAGATGGGAGATGACGGACGAAAGAGGATATTGTTTGGGTCTGGAAGGGCGACTGCTGGATAGAATGGACCTCGTAAGGTTAAGGAAATTGGAGGGAGGAGATGCGGGGGAGATACGTGAGAATGCACTGAGTCATTCGCTCGGATTTCTGCCGATCGATCCTGAAGGCTGGGAATTGGGAAGCCTCTTAAAGTCCTTAGCCAATCAAAAAACAAGGAACCTTTTCGTTATCGCGATGTAGGCAGTGGTATATATATATATATATATATATATATATATATATATACACACATACGTACGTACGTACGTACATACATACATACATATATACTTACATACATATCCATATACATACACACACATATATATGTATATATATAAAGAAGAGAGCGAAATTAATCGACTGGGAGATATAGATGGAAAATAAGCACGTGATTATAAAATGAAGAATGGCTGGTAAACACAATGGACGTGAATGCGAAGATAGATAAGGAGATGGATGACACGATGTTACGTGATAACAGCGAGCACTTCGTCACAGAATACGGGAAATGATTGTCACAACGGTATTAAAAGAAGATGTTAGAAGAGCTCCTGTATGAAATGTATAATATATTACATTTATTAATTAAATGTTAAAATAAGAAACGAAATATTATATTACCAGAAACATACATAAGTATCAGTTGAAGAAATGAAAAAATATACCTCATCAAGCTTGAACTCGTTACCTTTATAGTTTATTCCTTAATTATAAAAAACGCAGCTGTAAATGTTTGACGGAAAAATTAAAATTCCAGAGTCCTAATTTTAAAAACACCCACAACATTAACTTTTACGGCTTAAACAACACGGATCGATACACAAGTCTCGAATAAATAAATAAATAACATTTTCCAGACGATAACAATACACAAGTTTTCCTAGTCGTAAAAAAGACAGTCCAGCTAACTAGACGTCAGGAAAAAAGGAGAAACGAGGTGGCGAAGGATATTACGCCATGGACACTCATCCCATTCAGCAGGATCCTTTAAAAAAAAAAGAAAAATAGGGATATATTCGGCGTCTTTCAAAAACGAAAATAAAAACATGGATCTCCGTGGATGGAAGTTTCCCGTAGCGTTACGCACACACGCACGCGGGATGTAAAAACCTTTTTCTCCTATTGATCGATGGATAGGATAGAAAGGATGGGTAGAATAAGGAGAATATTGGCAAAGGAATATTGAGGCTAGCGGCAGAGATAAACTCGCGGAGAACTCGCACACACATTTGGCAGGCTGAAGCGAAGAAATAAAAGGAAAATAAAAGGAGACAAAGAACGGTGCCTTGAGGAACACAACTATAAAACACGAGGAAGAGATGGAGCGAAAGATAGAGAGAGAAAGCGAGAGAGAGAGAGATATGTGGGCTGGGAACAAAAGAAAAAGAGGTCCTTCTCCTCCATGGTGAAAGTTTTTTGAGGAAAACTTCGCTTCGGGAAAAA
Source organism: Uropetala carovei (assembly GCA_036926305.1). Classification (NCBI taxonomy): domain Eukaryota; kingdom Metazoa; phylum Arthropoda; class Insecta; order Odonata; family Petaluridae; genus Uropetala; species Uropetala carovei. Next base: position 3,249,522 of record JAXCHB010000279.1, read on the forward strand.
AAGTGCCAAATTCGATTTGTAAAATTAAATTATCGCTACGAACTCGTCTTGATCGATTCAGGCCGCGTTTGCGTGGGTTCTTGACACGTCGAGACAGGCGTTGTGATTTGTTTTTTTTTAAAGCGAAAGAACGAGGTTAATTTTGTACGGACACTGAGTTGTATGTAAAGCGGAGGAGCTCTTCCCACTCGGCGTAAAAGATTTGGCCGGCGGCGGCGGTGCAATTTGGGGCAAATATTTACTGGCGATGAAATCGTTAACTGTGGCTGGCGAAGAGGAGAAAAATATTTCGATAGCGAGGCCGGAGAGCCGCGGGGTGCTCATGAGAACTCGACGCGGAAATTTTGTCTCTCTCGCGACATGAATGAAATTAGTGAATTAAATTAAATTCAACCGAAGAGGAAGTTTATGGTGCCTTTTTGATAGACGGAATTACTCAATCGAAATAGGGATTTATAATTTTAAGTTTCAATATAAATCTATCTCCGATGAAACCAGCTCTCGGAAATCAGAATTTTATGATTTATTTCACTATACAGGTAATGTTTTATAATTGTATAATGAACGGTTTACATAAATGTGAAAAAAGTTAAAAGTAGATTTTATGGAACACGAACACCAGCCGAAAAATAATTAATATATATTTCAGAAGTAAACAAAAAGCAAGTAATATTAGAAGTTCAAATTAAAGAGGTTTCACTTTGAGTGTATAAATACGCAGTCACATACAGACGAACAAGCGTGTTTGCCTAAACATCTGTACACTTCTCAAACCTTCCCTTTTTTTTTAAAGAGATGGCAAGGTAAAGCTTGTATGTGTAATATGTGTTGGTGCAAATAGTTTAAAATATGGCTTCATCTTTACGTCTAGACTTAAGTATAAATAATAACGAAAATATTAAAAAGTTCCATCAAAACAAACACTAAAATTTCCTTGAAATATTTCCATTAATATAACTCTATAATTCCCATCCCGCCATACACATCATCCCTATAAAACAAAACAACCGTAGTCCATATATTTAGAATCACCACTGAAGACGGCTGCATTGTAGATAAGTAGCGTTTTTCTTTCAATTTTAGATACTCGAAGTGTTTATCCTCGAACCTTACCCTCACCAATTTCAACCAACCGTCGCCTAAAATATAAGAAAACCTGCCGCGCCACCAAACCTTATGGAAGAGTGAAAACTCACCACCAATAGAATGTATATATACACGCATAGGGGAACGCGGAATAAGGGAAGAACTTCTGCATAGGGAAGATGAGGGGGTTGGAAAACGGTACCGAGGGTGATTTCGAAGGAACAGAGAGAATGCTGCTGTGAGGGAACTAAGGAAGTTGGGAGGAAGGGAGGAGGCGTTGAGATGTCGGTGGGAACGGCAAGAAGAAACAGAGCAGCTGTGATGGGGGGGGAGGGAGGAGGGTTGATTCAGCGAGATTGCTCTTGAAGAGAGGAATGGGGAAAGATGGAGGAAGAGGGTGCGGGAGATCGCCCATAAAAAAGATCTTCCCGAAGCGTAGGGATGCAATGAGGAGAGAGGGGGGGAGAGGGGGGAGGGGAGGGGAGAGAGAATAAGGACGGCAAGAGGAGAAGCTGAGAGAAACAACGCGAGCGAACGCGTTAGATGGAATAGAGCGTAATGGGGTGGGGGCGGCGGGGGGAGAATCGCGCCAAATTGAGGGGGTGGTGATCGAGCGCCGGTTGTATGGGAAGAGGAGGGCGGGAAAAGAATTCCGTCCCCGGTTTTGAGGATGGGAAGGGAAAGGAATGCAGTCTCATTACGCGGGAAATTTACGCGGAGCGAACGTTTTCAAGTTTTCAAGTATAGCGCTTGTAATGGTCTCTCAGCAGGAGACTTTGGCCTAAGGAAGACGCGCGTTAAGACTTGAAACTCTCCAGATGTTTAGGTGTGATGCAATACAAACGATGCTAACGGAAACGTTAATGTTAAAAGGGAGCGTTCGATTAACCTGATTAAAAAGTATGCGCGAGTGGTCAGTAAAGCTATATCGGAGAAGACGGAAATATAATATTTACGGGAGAAAGTAATTTTTAGCGAGGCGCAAAGAGCAAGGAAGTGGATATAGGGGTTGACGGAAAGGGAGTGTGATTCCAATTTGTGTTAAATCGCGAGACTATTAAACTCCTACACCATTTACAATGAGGGATGCGGAAACAGTGTCTTGTGCTTGAATATGCGCGTCTGCTCGAGTTGATAATGGACATTCTCGTAAATACACGCTATTTTAGACTACAAATTTAAAAATAAAACGCCTTTTACAGATGAATTTCCTTATTTTTGCTACCAAGAAGCGTAATAGGACGACAAAATAAGTCACGAAGAAAATCTTCAGTTTCAAAATGTTGCTAATTCTAACCTTCAGCGCATGACGTTCGCTTATTTTTCGGTAATCGATAATTCTGATCGCAAGAAATAACACGCGCATTTCATCGCAGCGTGTAATAATTTTACTCACACCAAAACAATGAACCCGGCGTGGACAACACATTCCAGAGATACGACCGTATCGAAGGTCAGGTGTATGGACTTTTTATACAGTTTTGCATTCTGCTATGGTTCATTTGCGTAACCCCTCTACTCAAGCCTCTATCGCTTCATGAGATAGTCCATCGTGCTGTACCATATAACTACCGACTACACGAACTTAAAAAGTGGATTAATGACGACACCGTCTTCCCTTAATAAAAAGAAAATAAATCTTCAATATTCACGAGATTTCTAATTCCGTCGAAGGAGCGTTGCCCGGCGTCGGCAGACTGCCTTCTTAACAATGCAATCCTCACCCGACAGAAAAAAATAAGAAGCCTCGACGGGGTCACGTGGTGCACATCGCGGCGGCGCGCCGCGGCGAGGAGAGAATGCAGCGCCTTTTATCCGTCTGACCTTCAGAGATTGCGCCGGTGACCTTGGCCGCCGCTTAGCAGGCACGAATGACACCGCACATATCGTGCATGGGGGTCATTCAGCCGAGATAAAACGGCAAATGGAATGTTCCTCCGAAGCAAAGCCGTCCTCTTAGCAACGCGCTTGCTTTTTGTTCCCTCCGTCCAAGGGATCGATACCTAGGAAACGTCCTCTTTCGAGTGATTGAATGAACTACCGGATTGAAGTGGACTATTGCGGAAAAATTTTAGCTTCTGACTGCGTCTATCCTAACGTGTTTTTCAGTCCCCTCGTACAAACTCAAGCGAATGATATAAACGTATAAAATACTCATTAAATTAAGTGATCACATTTGTAACGTTAAGTACATGGTTATATTTCAATAATACAAATAAAAGGGGCAATTAAGACTTTGAGGATTTGTATGAAACTATTTCTTTATATTTGAGATTCGCTTATGTTTTCCGGCTTTGTATTTTTTAGCAGTAGTTAGCCAAACTGGACGAAAGATATTTTTTTACGATGGTGGGCCAGCGAGAAAGATGAGACTCGGAGTTTCCATTAGACCTAGGAATGAGGAATGTTTTTTTTTAATTTCCTTTCAGCCACTACATATTATTATGACTGACTAATGAACTTAGAATAAAGGAATGTAAAAAATGAAAGAATTCATATTACCTACTAATCCTGTCAAACAACACACGCAATAAAAATGCTATAAATTCAAGCGCCGCATTTTAATGCGAGGTCACGCATAATGTAGCAACAATAATGATAAATAGAAAAGTCTTAGTTTATGGCTTCATTTAAATGACATGATTTTAAAATGTAAGGGTAATTTCTAAAGAAATTCAACGCTTCTATAGGCAACCTATGCCATGTAATTAACACGAGTCATTAACGGAGAATGCTTATTCTTTTTTTTAATGTATACGGTATGCTGCTTGAATCAAAACATCTCGATTTAATCAATTTTGTATCTCATCTAGAAGTTAAATTGTAACCTATTCGGTGTCGGTGGCTCTGCCGGTGGGTCTGGGAGCGTTTTGATTGGTTGTCCAGAATCGACAGCCCTGTTTTTAACAGCAAGAAATTGAATTACTTCATAGTCATTGCGTTGATGTTGTGCTCTACCAGTAGAAACGAGAAAAGACAGAGCAATGGTTCCTTTGGAAAAGTATTTTCATTCCTCAGTCTGGGGTAGATGGCTTCTGGGTACAAAGGCATCGGTGAAATTTTAATTTTATATGAAAATTGTATTTTCTTAGAGTGTTTCTGACGACGAAGGACAAACAGACAGAAATATTTTGTTTGCTTTTTTTTTATTCTTATTATATCTTGTTTTTTCTTCCACTCGCTCGTTCGCTAGAGTTGTGAGATCCTACCATAAAATCCTTCAAATCGACGACTAAAATTAACCATATTCTCCAACGCTAATGCGATTCGAAATTAAGAGAGAGGCGAGCGTTATCTCGCTTAACCGTACACCCCACGAGACGTTGTGTACCGTAACACGCAAGAAAGGCCCTGAAAATGACAAGAGGCTTGAATGAGACAGAACACATCGGAGTGTACAAGAGGAAGTAGGGGAGGAGAAGAAGAGAGGGCTGCCTTTTAAGACCTATAGGGTGCTTTATGTGTGTGTGAGAGAAGGGATTCGGGAACCGAAAGATGGACGGGGGGGAGGAGAGGGGAGGGAGGGGGAAGGAGAGCAGTAGTAGAAAGAAACTAGAGAGTCGCGTGGAATGGAAGGGAGAGAGAGAAGACAGAAGGAATGGATGAGTAAGATAGGGTGGGTGGGTGGTTTTACTGAGAGAGGGAGGGAATGAGGAGGAGTTGGATTATTGGGGTTGAAGAAGGTCACAAAAGGGGGAAAGGAATTGTAGGGAGAGGAGGGAAATAGAGAGTACAGACGGTAAGGAGGGAAAGCAAGAATGGAGGGGGAGAAGAGGGATGAAAGGGTGGAGAGAGGGAGAGGATGGGAGAGAAGTGAAGGAAAGGGCGGTGGGGGGGAAAGGGAGATGGGAGGGGTGGAGTGATAAAAGTAGAAGGAGGAAAGAGAGGGGGGAGAGGGGGAGAGGGTGGGTGGGAGAGAAATGGGGGAGGAGAAAGATGGGAATAGGAGAGAGCAGTGGCGGATTACCGCACAGGCGCATGAGGCGGTCGCCTGGGGCCTCGACACTCATGGGGGGCCTCAAAACAGTCAAAATTCGATTTTTTTCAATAATTTATTTATTAAAATATTTCACAATCAGTATAATCTACTACTTAACGTACACATCTCGTGTTTTTACTTAGGTTTTTTAAGATGTAACATCCCTTGCGTCATTCGAAAACGCATCTCGCAGTTATAATTCAATTTTCGTTTATTTTTCAATATGTGCAAGTATATATAATAAATATAAAATTTTCTATTTATGCATTTCTGTAATCCAATTTATTATTATTATTTATTATTTAAACTGCTGCATACATTTTTTCCATTCGTAAGTTGTAAAGAAATTTGTAGATTGATTATCCCTCCCCTCTCCCGGTCAGTTGGGGGCCTCCCGAATTTTTTGCGCCTGGGGCCTTCGGATACCTTAATCCGCCACTGGGAGAGAGGGAGAGATAGATAATAGTCTTTATTCGGGCAAAATTTAGACAATAAGGTCCACTCTTACATTTAACCCTTCGTCAATAATACATTACATTAAAATACATAAAATAAAATACGCATGAAAAATGTCCTAGGAAAGAGTTATATTTGTGGGGAAAACCTAGCTGAGAGAGAGAGGGGGAGAGAGAGGGAGAGAGAGGAGGAGAGAGGGAGGAAGAGAGGGGAAGAGAGGGAGGGAGAGTGAGCTGGAGGGTGGTGAGGAGATTTGAGGAGATGGGGAGTCTTGAAAGAGGAAGAGAATGGAGGGAGGGAGAGAGGGAGGAGAGTGAGGGGCAGAGAGGAGGAGAGAAGTAGGTAGGGGAGAACTTAATAGCGATGAGTAACAGGCACAAGAAAGCGACTTGTGGAAGCAGGAGTCGGGTCGTGACGGATCGACAGAGGAGGGTAAGACAAGAAGACCGACTTCGGATGGTTTCTGCCATAGAGAGAGAGAGAGAGAATGGGTCTCCAAGGGAGACGACCCCAGATAGAGGGAGGGGGAGGAGGAAGAAGAGAGGGAATAAAGACAAGAGATGAATAGACGAGGGGAGAGAGAGAGAGTAGGAGTCATCCTACCCATAATGCCCCTTTCGTCCGACGCGTACCGCTTCAACGTACTTCCCGAATGTCCAAATGGTTTCGTCGAGAAGGGGAGACTTCGCTGTCCTCTCTCTCTCTTTCTCTCTCCTTTCGGGAGATAAGTTCATCATCGACGGCTTTATTATCGGACGATTAGTTCCAGGAAATCTCGCTGTAACGACGTGGCGTGGCAGGGTAGCCATATTATGGCGGCTTGTCAGTTACTCCGAATGTCAAGGACATAAAATTTATGGCATTACCTCTTCCAGTCGAGACCTATGACGTTATGACACTCCTTACGCGCCATAAATATTTTGAATGATCGCGGATAATATGGCGTATTCAATGGTGTGAAGCTTAAATGTATCATATTATGTTACGGCATGATTAAATGTGTACCATACACATATTGTTTTATTCATTGGATAAAATATTACAATTCATCTCGGCAAAAGACATAATAATGAAATTATTTAGAAAAAATCTTTGTAAATTTAACTATCATCACGTTTAATAGAAAGATGAGGCTCGCTGCTTGACATTTCATAACATCTCTATCAAGAAAATGCATCTTCTGAAATTGATCAACGAAATTATTTTTTTAAATACCAACCGTAAATTCTAATTTGATGACAACTCGTAGAAATTTATTAAGTTTGTTAAAATGCCAATGTGAAAAAAATTCTCGTTTTAAATGAGGAATATTCGTTCACAGCACACTTTATACTGTTAAATTTTATACACATGGTACTTTTTACTCGGAAACACAGACTTAATTTAGTATTAAAGATCTTCATGACCATTTCGATAAGTTCAGAAATAAATTTGAAAAAACGGGTTTGAAAACGACCATAAATTCCACGGGTAAATTACGTCAGGCTCATTAACATTTTCTATTACGAAAGACTTAAAAATGTGCAAAACGGCTTCAAAAGGTTAATGAACCGTAAATTACAATGTATCCGCGAAAAGTTTCTTCATGAGGGAAGGTAAGAAGTTTTATCTCTAGGCGAGTTAAAACCCAGGTAGCCCATAAAACAAAACGCCGAGAGTAAAATTCTAATGAGATGGCAATCATTATCATTTTAATAAATACCATCCGCTTCAAATGACTGAATAGCGGCGTACTTTCCTCCGAAACGTCGATCTCTATGCAAATGCCCAGCCGCTGCTAAGAATTACTTCAAACTTCTGGCTATTCCTCTTTAATTAAAATGAAGTTCCCGTTGTAATCATCTCGCGAATGTTTCCAGGAATGATCTAAGTAATTAAAAGTAAATCAAATGCCGCTTATATCGAAATGGAGTTAAACCACTTGTTCTTATATCGTACACGCCCAATACAATTCTATGGAGAATTATTATGGCTAAGAAAAATTGCAATATGCCTCTACAAAGGTCATAAAAAACTTAATAAAAACGGAGTCCCACTTAAGAGTACGAAGCAGCCGTTATTAGTGGTGATGTGCCACGCACTTTACTAGAATCTAGGCAATTCATTAATTACGACGGCACCTTTGCAGCCGTAATGCGCATTTCTCTTTTCAAATATTTTTTGCGACTATTGGTTAGACCTGTGCGTCGATTTATTCTTAGGCTGTAAGAAATAATCGAGGAGGCTCATTAATATTTAACGAAACGATTCACGGACTATTCCATATTACAACCTTCTACCCTATTTATTCAAATAAAAATAACAGGTAAGTCCGCCGCGAGTTCCGTTTTGTCCTATTCGACCTCCGTCCTATTATCCCCATATATGTATCCCCGTATACACTTTGCCTGAAATTATCCGTTAAGGGTTGAGAAATAATAGTAGACCCGAGCGATACCGGTTGTATAAGCTCGCAACAAAAAATAAATAAATAAAAACAAACTTTACCCCTACAAAAGACACGTTCCTTTTCCTGTTAGCTCCAGTCTCCAAAGGGCGGAGAGGAAAAAAAAATATATATATATATAAAGCCATACCAACAGGACCGCATTTCAAAAGTCAAAGGACAATGTGCTCGCGAAAGCGGCAAACGAGTTAAAAAGCTGAAGGTATGTATGTATATGTGTATATATATATATATATATATATATATATGTATATCTATATACCTCTCTTCTTTCTTCCTCAAAGGAGACACCGACGATCGGAAATCTCAAAGGAGCTTTCAAAGAACTCTTCTTCTTCTTCTACTACTACATTAAGGAAAAGAATATGAGACGGGACACATTTGGTATCGGTCGTTAAGCGGAAAGATCGCTCCTTCTATAGAGAGGAAAGGGTATACTGTTGTGTCGCGCGATGTTAACGTTCTGAGACACCTAGGAAAAAAACATAAAACTCTTAGGGGAAAAATAACGCCGCCAGCGTCGCGAAGGAGATAAATATCCTCGGATAAAACAAATTGGTAAAAGGATACCTATTTTTTCTACTTTTTCTTCGATTTACCGTATCGCTTGTTTTTCAAAAAAAAAAGGAGGAACTAATAATTGACTGGAGAAGGATCTCGCGTTTCTCGGGATTTCCCGCGCGTTCTCGTTCTATTTTATTTTCGCCACATTCCTACGTATTAACCACGGCGTTTCTCGGAACGAAAACAACATGAATTGACGACGAAATTTCATTAATCAACGCGATGAATAATTCCATTCTTTTTTATGCTTAAATTTTGTAGCGTGGCATACGACATGGAAATTGAATAGGCTCTACAAATGCATTTGCTGAAGTGAAAAAAATAAAAAACTTTTTCTGTGCCAATCTTTTTGAAAGGCTCTTCTGGATCAGGATCTTTCAAAGTGAGGAACGAAAAATTTTCCATAAAGGCATCAAAGAAGGGTCGAACCAAGATGTTTTGACGCAAATTTTAAGTTAAATTGTTTCCAAGATAATCAAAATCAACTAATGGAATTTAAAGATTATTAAATTACACCGTTTTAATTTTAAATACATCCTTATAAATTCTTACTTTGCAACATTTAATAAGATATAATTTTGGTGGACACGATAACATATTTCTATTATTATTGGGCTACGGAGAAAAAAGATTGAATAACACTTTTCTAGATGATACAATTCAAGACTTCTTCATTTTTCTACCCGAAAACAGATTTTTAAAGGTTCGAATATTTGTGGACTATCATACGCTTGCAAAATCTTTCAAAAACATTTTTCCACATTGCAATTCATATGTTTGCAAAAACTTTCAAAAACACTTTTCCATATTGCGTGAAGCGTTTCAACTCCGGATATATTTCACTCCGCCGAAAAAAACCGATTCAAAAGGAGTTCACATTTTGGGAAACGACCGTTCGAGAGGAGGAGCGCATGAGAGCGCACTTGGATTTTTAAGCGTCTTTCGATAAAAAAAAAAGACGAACGGAGAATTGGAAAAAAGAAAGTGAAAGGCGACGGTGTCGGTAAGATCAGTGAGAGAGAAAAAGGAAAACGAAAGGAAGCAGAGATGGACGGAGAGAATAGAGCAAGAACTATCGAAGACGAAAGATCAAAACACGCGGAGAAAAATAGACAAAATGATATACAAACCACGAGAACGATACAAATACAAAGCTTTTCCGCCAAAAGGGCAGCCCTGGTAGTATTACAGTTTTTCACATGAAAACGATATAGGAACAACTAGACGGTGCCCAAACTATTGGTCAGCTGAAGTGTTTTCACCTGAATTACGCCTCAACAGTTAAAAGCAGTGGTTCTCAAACTTTACACTGTCGCGGCCCCCTTGAATGTTATGCGGCCCCCTTTGAATTTTAAAAAATAGTAAAAATAATAAACTTGAATACGAATTCCTTTATTTTATACAACTGTTAATAATTTTTATCACATCGTACTTCCTAAAATTTCCTGGTGAAATTTTATTATTCGTGAATATTTTATACTTTGGCATTTCACCTACCACCTCAAAGCCCACAGTTTGAGAAACACTGAGTTAAAGGACAAAATGTAACGAAAAATGAAACAGAAATGTTAGAAACAATATATCTCGTTTTCTTCTGTATATTTCAATTATAGATAAATACGTGCATTTAAAACAAATCAGATAAGGTTGATCCCAAGTTAAGCCCTTAAGTTTTCTAACGTTATTCTGTATTATCGACTGCTTGTGGTCAACATTGAGTGCCGAACTGAACTATGTTGAATAGGTTGGTAACCACTGCCATTCAACTCCTGCAATGAATTCGTCCAGTGAATATTTGGCTGCTGTGCAATACCATGTCTGTCGCAGCAAAATCAATCAGGGCCACTCTTTCAGCGGCTACATTATAGAGATATACGAGAAACGGGAAAGAACGACAAATAATGATAACAAAGTAGAGAAAGAACGGGAAAAAGAAATATGCCTCGGAAGTTGTTATTGGGTGAGACGGAGGGATATATAGAAGACATCCGAAGCGAGGAAAATATTGAGAGGAGCCTAAGAGAGAGAGAGAGGAGAGAAACCCGATAGCGAAAGATAGGAAACACAAAAAGAAGATAAAGAGAGAAAAAATAAGAGAGAGACATGCAAAAAATCGAATTCCTATCCCCCTCCCCTCCCTTTCCCCCTTGGAGTGAAAACAAAAGAACGATACAGCGCGAGAGCAAGTGACGGAGCGTGCGAGAGATAAAAATTGGTATAAGATGCGCGTCTCTCCTTCGAGGCACGAGAGTGGGTGGGAAATGGAGGGTGGGGAGAAGGGATGAAAATCGAATAAATAGGTGTATATATACATACATACATATATACATATATATATATATATATAACCGAGCGAGAAGATGGAAAAAAAGAGATACAAGGGATGGGAATGTGGGAAGGAGAGCAGTAGAGGGTTGTGGAGGTTGGAGGAAGAGAGCAGGAAAGGTAGGAAAACGGATCGGGAATGAGTTTACGTGGATGGAAAGGAAGAAAAGTGAAAAGTGGGTGAGTTTTTCCGGAGGAAATGTTTACACGTGTGTACATATATTTATATTTGTTTATATATTTACATATACCGTATTTACCCGAATATAACACGACGTTTCACCGTCTTATATTCACGAAAAAACAAATGAATGATAATGAAAGTGTTTATGACCAGTCTAGCATGGTTTAAATCACATTCGTCTTTGCATTGCACTTTGTTCTGACATTTTTTAGATATTTAAATAAAAAATAACGAATTATTTAATTTAATTTATTTACTTCGGAATTTCCCATAAAATATTTTTGTCGTCCAAATTACCTCCTGTAAATAGAGGTCGAGTAAATACAATATACATGCGCAGACACGCTCAATCATATATACATAGTGTGATAGCGGATGCTAAGGCAGGAAACCAAAAACAATAAGATGGCAGGAATTGAATAGGAATCAGAGAGAGAGTCCTTGTAAAATAAATAAGGCGAAGGAGAAAGACTTGAATACGGAGACGGTAGAAATAAATGTCACAGGGAAAAGGGGTAAACAATGGGAAGGAATGAGAAAGGATGGATGAACGCATACAAAAAAATTCGAATTCTTTATATAAGCCAGATGGGAGAAACACCGAAGGAAACACTGACGAATATATACTACATCTCGAATGCTGTGGAATTGTAAACGAAAATAGTTATATAAAATCGAAGGTAAAGAGTTTTGATTTATGAATAAGTTTATTTATAAATGCGACGTTTTTTTAACGAGGAAATAAATGCCAAAATTCTCATGGAAAAATGCTGTCAATAAAAGCTGCGGAAGCATTTTATGATTTTAATCGATGATTTTAATTGTGAAATTTGAAGGATAATCTTAAATTAATAAATAAATTAGCCTAGAGCCTAAATCGACATATTTCCATACTTTTGATTAAATCAAAATGGCGTACACTTACGTAACAATATTTCTATTCTGGAAATAAAATATATATACAGTCAAACATCGATTTAGCGCCACCATTTGTCCAACATTGACATGGGCACTAAAGCGGGGGTGACGCTAAATCGAGCCACCCTCATGAACTAGGTAGTAAATATAAAATTTTCTAATAAAAATCGTTTTATAGGAAAAATATCGAAGAAATATATGATCCTGTTGTCGAGAAAAAAGAAGAGAGTAAAAAACATACTGTTACGCAGCAGTTTCTTATTGTTCCTGCTGAAACTTGAGAGTTTTATCATGTACAAAGCTTCTTTCAAGGATAACTCGATTGAACAATTATTGTTAATGCTCTACTATGTTTTTCACTTGATGTCTCCTGTAGTGTACCTTAAAAGGCCAGTGCAATTGGGCGGTAGGAACTCGAGTCTCACATTACTAAGATCCAGGGCCGGCGTCGTTATTTGCGGGGCCTTGTTCGATAGTGAGCGGGAGTGGGGCCTATTTATCTATGTATATATACCAGGTGGAACAAAAAAATGACATTTTAAAAAGAATGGCAATTTTTAAAATAAAATAGTTATTATTAAAATTAATTTTTGGAAATTATTATGATTATGTAATAAAAAATTGCCTAAATCGGAATACATGAGAATTGATCCTTATGCGGGTCCCTAACAAAACGCGGGGCCCTGTACGGGTGAACCGACTGTACACGCCTCGCGCCGGCCCTGCTAAGATCCAAGGCTTTGTGACAAGGTGCGTTGTCTAGAAGCATAAGCACATTACGCTTCTTAATTTTCATCTCCTTGTCGAAATTTTGTATCCACTCACAAAATTCAATAGTAGTCATCAATGCTTTACTATTGCGTCTGTGATTCACGTAAAGTGATGGATTGAAATTCTTAAAGCATCGAGGCATTGCAGCCCTTCCAATCACAGTAACAATCCCTTTGTCACTCCCGTCAGGAGTTGTACAAAATTCAAGAGTTACTCTTGGCAGTACCGTAACTAGGGTATGGCGAAGATGGCATTTGCCATAGGTGCCGCTTGCAAAAGGCACCAAACGTTCCCACAAAAAGTACGAAAAGTTAATTTTCCTATAAATAAGTGTTATTTTAATACTCAAACGTTGATTTATATATAATAAAAACGCTGTCATTCTTTATTAAAACAAAGAAAACATTATATCCTACATAACTAAGGCGTTTCCTAAAATTTTGCCATAGGCGCCATATCGCCAAGGTACGCCTCTGACTCTGGCTTTTGCTTTCTACATCCTTTCACAGATCCTTCTTAGATTGTTTTGTCTAGTTGCATTCTATAAAAGACAGCTGTCTCATCTACATATATTGTAAACATCTCTTAGATCTTAGATCATGTTTATAAAATGACATAAATCCATTTTCGACGTCTTCAAACTGCTTCTTTGTCAACATCGGTTGTTTCTCCGTCGTGTCTCCTTTGTTACATCAGTTCACGGCTCTGCTTAAAACGATGCAACCATCCACTGCTGTACAAGAAGTCTGTGATGCCCATCTGATGTCTCATTAATTTTGCCCGCTGCTTAGTTACTGTGCCGTTTCTTGAATTCACTTCCCCTATCCAAATAACTAAGGCATACTCCAGATTTTTTTGTTTTGCGCACTTAAGCCATTTCACATTTACCCTAGTTTGATTCACCCACTTATCTTTTTCACTCAAAATGTCTCCAACGCAGCGCCGACTTATAGGTTTTATACTTATACGTTTCATTTAAAGCTTTGCCTAAGTAGCTATGGCGTTAAAACGAACTCACTTTTTACGCAAAACCGTATATTTGTGGGTTCACAGATGTGGCGTATGGCGGCTATCATAATGCGGAAGTTTTGTTCACAAGGATTCGTTGGCGCTGTGGGGGGGGTGGGAGGGGGGGGGGGGGTGGCGCTGTATAGGGGGGAGTTAAATCGAGGTTTCACTGTACTTTGAAAGCGAAAAACGTTGTTATTCATGAGAAACACTTTTTTTTTAAACTGAATTAAATACTCGGAAACATGAAATCACACTCGTCATCATAATCGCTCGCGAGACGAACTTTTTAAAAGCGACAAGCTCATTAATTTTTGCAATTCTAATACAATCTTCCGAGAGATTAACACGAGATGATATACCGTACTGTTATAAGGTTTCTCACTACCCTCATTTATGTATTTATATAATCGCCTCAATTCTACTTATACCGAGAACACATTTAAAAAAGAAAAGAGATACACAAAAGGACCATAGCGAACCAAAGGCGTTCTTACACGATCTCACGTAGTACACGTCTTTTTTTCTTTTCGAGGAATTATCTCCTCTTAAAATTATCGTGCAATTTCGTCAATCTCGAAGTTGAATCTAGAATTGCAGCCATCGTTCGCTTATCTCTTAGAACACCCTCCTTGCATGCGCGGGACGTTATCCGGAGAAAGAAGAAAAAGATACTTCAAATCCCACCCTCGCAATCTCCATCAAAAGTCGACGATTCACTCGCTGCATAAATTGCTATGGCTTAATGCCGCAACTATTAACGATCCCATCGTCATGAAGCGTACAGGAGGGAAAAATGCTTTTAGAAATTAACCTTGACGGTACGAGTACGTGTAAAAAAAAACGGCATTAATTTCATCCCGCTATCTCGGAGCCGCATCGGTTAAAGACCTAATAATAACATGTACGAGTGCGTACGAAGCGAGGTTGAGGTTTTAAGAAAAGAAAAACGAACGAGATGAACGTCTCAACTAACTAAGAAAGAATGCGTTTTTTATAAAAGATTGCGAAGGAAAAGATTTATCTTTTAAAACCAATTCATCAATTAATATTCCCAATATAAATACAACTTCAATAAAAAAACAAGCTGATTTTTCAATCGATTCGAATTACGTATTATCCTTAATCTTGCGTAATCAAAGGTGGCGAGAGGTGTTTACGTAAGAGAAACCCACAATAACACATAAAAAGATGTATAAAACGCTATATCCGGAAAATTATCCACGAAGTTACCTGTAAATTGATCCTCGAAGTTACCTGTAAAATTGATCCACGAAGTTACCTGTAAAATTGACATCAAAGTTACATATACCGTTTCCAACGAACTTATTTTGAATTTAACATGCACACTTGTTTAACATTTGCTTGCAAAGTTACCAGCAACATTACAAAGTTATCTGCAAAACTAAAACGTCACTAGGAAAGTTACTGCTGAGTTGTAAAATGCTTGAAAATTTCAAATTACATTTGACCCGGAAAAATAATAAAGGCAAAAATTAAATGACAAACTTGCCTGTAAAATTACAAACCAGCAAAATTACAAAAATACGCGAAAAATTACAAATTACAATTAAGAATTGGCCCGAAACACAACGAAATTACTAATACAATTTACCATTAAACCCACGAGTAACGCTGCTCTCAAAGATACTTAAAATATTCATAGAAACACAACCCGCAAAGCATTTACTATTTCGAAAAATTCATTCTTTTTTAAATCTAACGAAAAATCAAGGGAAGAGAGATAAACGGTCGGATGTAATGACAGCTTCGACGCATCCACCGATCCAACCCTTCCATTCCCACGTTATCGACTCGAGAACGCACACACACACACGCGAACGTCACTTCCGCGAACTTCCTGTTTCCTCCGAAAGGATTAAAAGGCGACAGATGGCGCTGAGAGGCAGAGAGAAAATTAACGGCCGCGGAGGGATACTCCCGCGTTGCTAATGACGACCCCTCGCGGTATTTTACACGGCGACAAACTCATTTTTATTTTTTTAAACGAAACCTGTCCCGAGATGCGTAACGCGAAATGGAAAATGTCTATTTTTTGAGAGAGAGGAAAAAAAGATGTTATTATCGCGGAATGTCATCACTAAAAGTCGTTACTTAAAAAAAAAAGGAACTAACATTATGGACGGAGATGATATCGCCTTAATGGCGGATGAATCGCGGATCATGCTCGCGATTCTGGAAGTTTCGCCTTTTTTTTTCTCTTAATGCAGATTGCCGCTTGGAAAACTTCCAGCGTTTTGTTAAGTTCCGCGTATCTTCTCTTTCGCAGGTTTCCTTTATTCGCCGCCGCGACGTGCTTTATCGCTCGATCGACGTTTTTTTTAACCATCGCGAAGAACGTCACGGTCACAAATAAAGAGAGCTTTAACGTGCAATAGGCATCGAATGATTACTTCTCCAGAAAATGAACGAAACGAATAATGTAGATAAAAACTACAATTAAAAAAATTATTTCAAAACGAAAATTGAAGACCTTACTTGAAGCAAATACGCGGTAAAAATTCTCAACGAGCAATGATACTTAGCAGACGTGGTCTAACCCAAAGACCGTTTTATGCCGCCCTTAAAGTTAATATAAATATGGATCCGTAAAATTTAAGACGCGAATTCAAATTTACAATTATAGTAACACTAAAAAAATTTAACACTGAAATGTTAACCCCTAAAACTTTATTTGGACTTGTTTTCCATTTATATGGTATCGCAGAATATCTAGGTAACATACGATCTAAGCTATAATCCGAACTGTCGAAGCACTGGCTGGCAATTTCCAAAGCTGTCCACCGAAGGATTCGGAACCACCAATGCGGCACGTCACGTGGAAAAGGTTGCCCACCTTTAATCAATTCCAAAAATTCAATTCACATTATACATTGCGTACATAAAAGTACGTAAATATCTCACTGATCTCTGTAATTTCCCTCACAGATTACCGAATTCAACGTTTGGATATTAATATACTTTCAATGAAACATTTAAATGCCTAACAGCGACTAAAAGTTTACCAATTAATGCAACGACATTTAACATCCGAAAACGATCATATTCAAATGAAAACTTTTACTTTTTTGACAAAGGTTGAAATTCGTGGATATATTCACATCCAAGCTTCACTTTCAAGGTAAAAAAAGACAAAATTTGGCGAAAGCCTGTGTAAGCAACCCAAACAAAACAAAACGAACAGAGACAGCTGACGGATTTTCGTCGATGTCATCCCTGGCGGGGAGAGATACTACCAGAAGAGAAGTGACAGAGCAAGCAGTGTTGCACATAAAAGCGTGCGTGTGTATACATAAACATACACACACGAATAAATACAAACATACATACGTAAACCTACAGGTAGACATATAAAGTCACACGCGCATTTAAACACGCATACACGACAAAAAATATCACTGCCTGGTGTAATGGGGGGCGTTAAAGAGACGACATAACATATCTGAGAAGAGTATTATTATTTTCTTTCCTGGAAGCGATATACGCGACTCTGGGAAGCGAGCAAAAGAGAGACAGAGAAAGAGCGAAAAATTTCTCGCATGAAAAATGCCATTGTTACGCCTCTCGCCTATATATATATATATATATGTAGGTATGTATGTATGTATATTGATTCCTATTACTCCTAAAAAAAAACCTCAACCATTCCTCACACTCGCATCACCGACATATCTCCCCCTTTTATTTGAGACCTCTTCTCTTTCCTCCTACTACACACATATTTCTTCCACCTTCCATTCTCTCTTTTGCGTATCTCCAGCTATATAACACGGTTCCCCCTCCTCGCAACAACACAGTCCTATTTTTTTTTAAATAACGACAAAAAACTTTCGCCATCACGATGGAATATATTTTTCTGGAACCGGGAAAGAGAGAGAGAGAGAGGGAAAATTTTGAGGGAGAATGGCAGTGAGTGATATGAGAAAACAAAGAGATTTGGCAGGAATTATGCGGGTATGGAAAGGGGAGAGAAGTATGGGAACGAGAGATACATATATTCGTCGGAGGAACGAGGGTTTTATTTTTTTGGGGAGTAAAGAGCGCGCAGAGGGACGTCATTCCGAATGGTCAGCTCGAAAGGAGAAAAAAATGATGTGACTGTTATTGCGTAACGCATGGTAGCACCTCAGGATAACGGCCGCTTTTTTTTTTTAATTACCGACGAGGGCCAATGAAAGAACGCGGTGGTAATACATTTCTTTTTTGTTTTTTCCCTCGCCTTCCCACACCTGGCGGATGAATTTTCGGGGGAGTGAAATATATGTCCTGCGGAGCTCGACACCGGCGACCTCTCGTTTAAATTTTTCCCCGTGCGGAGAAATGGAAAAGGTTTCTTCGTGTGTTTTCCCTATTAATTAGCACCTAACAGTATCAATCAAATGGACGTGTCTTTTTTTTTCTGGAATGGAAATTGAAATCTCACGTTTAACCACGAAATGACTAGATTTACATTATAGTAATATAAAAAAATAACGGCTTTTGTATTTTATGGATTCGCGTAGTGAATAATAAATGAATACTGTTCGGGCATATACATGCATTTGTATACATTTCCATAGAGTTCTAAGGAAATGAGAACCATATTCACTTCCCAAAATTATATTATTTTTATTATTAATAACATGAAATACTGATCGAAAATTGCATACATATAGTATAACACTCGAATGTGGAGTTTTACTAATTCATTACTTGGATGCTCCTATATCTTCGGTGTATGATTAAAACAAAAAATACAATCCAGGTAGTAACATATTAAACAAGAAGAATCAAAACATTTAGCCATCTAAAACTTCTTATTTCCAGCGAAACTATTTCATATATCATTTTCTAGCGTAGCAATGGATGAGCCATTTACCAGAATAACATACATCAGAATAAAACTGAAGCTGTTTTCAAAAAACTCATTGAAGAGACAATTTCCTTGTCATCGTCCAGCGAAAACGCGAATTAAAGAAAAGAGATGGATAAATTTTTTTATAATACCAAAAAACCTACATTACTTAACAAAAAAATCGGTACAACATACATTGTACAAACTTTCCCATATACGTTCTAATGCGTCGTTTAGTTATCTTTAGAAAATGAAAATCGTATGAGCCTGTTTTTAGAAAATCCAATTTTTGTTAAAGAAGAATAAACTAGCCTTATATTCATTCGTTGGGAAAAATGAAATACGTAGTACTATTGAAGACTCAAGTAACTATACGAAATTTGATCAAAATCGTTGGAGCCGTTTCTGAGAAAATGGAATTATTGTTAAAGTTGTCTAGAATAAACTAGCCTTATATTCATTTTTTGAGAAATATGAACTATACAGTATTATTGAGGATGTAAACTTAAGTAACTGTACGAAATTTGATCATAATCGTTAGAGCCGTTTCTGAGAAAATCGAATTATTGTTAAAGTTGCCTAGAATAAACTAGCCTTATATTCATTTTCTGAGAAATATGAACTATACAGTATTATTGAAGACGTAAACTAAAGTGACTGTGCGAAATTTGATCAAAATCGTTAGAGCCGTTTTCGAGAAAATCGGATTGTTGTTAAAAATGCGTAGAATAAACTACTCGTAATTATTGATCAATGTCAACCATTTCTATGTATACTCTGCTCAGTATGATAAAATGCCTAAGTACGAGATTTCATTCATTTTCGTTCGACCGTCTAGGCTCCAGCGCCAGTAACAGACGACAGACAGATAGACGGCATTGTGAAAACCACTTTTTCGGATTCAGCGACACCTAAAACGTGTATTTCCGTAAAAATCTCGAGGTCGAATTTTTTCGCGAAAATACTTTCTCGATACTTCGTATGAGAAAGTAAAAATGAACCTAGTCAAACTCGTAACCGTCCAATTGCATCGCTAACACCAGGCTATACCGCCCTATACTCGCACCCTTCGATAAACCCAAATCTTTCTTCTATTGCGATTCTTTTTTCGTGCGGAAGCGAATTACCTGCGGAAGACCACGTTTATCCCCGCGACTATTCTTGTCTCTCTGGAGAGCCTTCGAAAGGAGAAAGGGAACCAACCGTCTGCGCCACCTACTCCGATCACGTTTCACCGAGAAAAAAGTGCACAATTGTTTTTCGAGACACGACGGAGAGGGAGAGAGAGAGAAAGAGTGGGGGAGAATGGGAGGGAGAGAGAGAGAGAAAATGGGAGAGAGGATGGAGGTAGAGAAGGCAGCGGTTGTGGCGTAGAAGTGGCCTGCGGGGGGACATTGGAGGGGACTTAGGGAGCGACAAGAACGGATGTTTACCACGAACATCAAAACCCCTGAGTCTCTGAAAGAATTCCCAGTGGGAATGAGGGAGGAGGAGATTGTAAGAGAAGAGGGGAAGGCGGTTATAAAGATGAAGAGAAAAGTGGAAGGGGAAATTAAAAAGGGGAGCAAAAGAAATATATATTATTTTAGAGACAGGATTGCAGAATATTACAGAGATGAGAAATGGGAAGAAGATGGAGGAAGTACGAGAAAGGGGGAGTAAGAACTGATGGTGAAGAATAAAAATGGTTGGAGACAATTACAACTGCTCCAAGTAGTAATACGTCATTAGAAAATGTAGTAAATCATTTTCGTATTCCTAATGTTAATATTATAGCTCCAAGAGCCCCCGTTAAAGGTCATGCACGGACTTTGATCTAATAAATGATAAGGGTGGTTATTATGAGCTGACATTAGTTTACTTCTCTAGACTAAAGAGTACTTAATACCACAAAGACATAATATTGAATAATAAATAGATACAGCAGATTCTAATAAGGCAATCTGAGTAATTAATAAAATAGATGGAGGGAGATGGGAAGGAACATAGAAGGGGAGATATATATATATATATATATATATATATATATATATATATATATATATATATATATATATATATATACACACACACACACACAGTAGAACTCGGTTATAACGGCATTCAAGGAATTGGAAATTTGTTGTCGTTATAACCGAGGTACATGGTAACATAGAATTAGTTTTCAGATACTAAATTTTATATTATGATCTAATACGTACCTTAAACATTGTATTATGAAATAATACATAGTTCATTGTATTATGATACAATAAGTGTATTAAACATAATAAAAATATTTTTAACGATTAGTAAAATAATCTGATATTTTTCCTGTGTCGTATGTGCTAACTTGAAATGTTTTTCGAGGTCCTCCTCAATGCAGTGAATAATACTAAATGTCTTTTTATTAGTCTCCTTCGATTCATAAAACCGCGATATAACTTTTATTGACTGCATAGTTTCATTAACCGTGGGAACTGGTTCGTCTTGATCTTCTACCATTTATTCATCTTCTTCTTCGCTGCACTTTCAGTACTGCCCTTCCATGAACTCCCTCACGACGTCTAGGTCCGTTTGAGCTTCTGTTGTTATAACATCATGGTCGATTTCTGCATACGAATTGATATAATCACAACTTTTAAAACTTTCCACGATCATCTCGGCTAACCATTCTGTTAGTGTTGTTTCATCAAAATTGCCGTTTACTGACTTAGTTTTAGAAAACGGCTCGTGCGAACCACACCTATGAATAGTAAAGAGTTTCCGCTGTTGGATCCTTCCACACACGGTCGCTCAAGAGGCTGCCTTTGGTCCTTCAATGTATTGGCGATCATCAAAAATTGATAATAAAACCTGAATCATCTAATGAGACCCACACACAAAAATGTGTTACGCCGACACTGTGCATACGCATACAACCATCTGTTACTTACTAACTTCCATTGCCGCTATAACCGAGGGTGTTAATACGTTATAAGCGATGTCAATATTTTGCAATGTTGTAGAAACGGGGATGGGACCTGAAGAATATGCTGTTATATCCGATTTGTCGTATTAACCGAGGCCGTTATAACCGAGTTATACTGTATATGTATCAATATATATATATATAGGTGTGGGCTAGAGAGACGAAAGCATATACAAAAAGTGTAGTAAGAGGAGTAGCATAGAAAGTAATGACAGTTGGAGGATAAATCAAACAGATTTGGGTTTCTTGGATTCATTTCCAGAAAGTTTCAGGATTGACGACTTTCAACAAAAATAGAAGAAATTGAAATAGTCTTCCCATTTCCGAAATTAGTTCCGTTTCAATATATGTACATTATATTTAAGGTTCTGTACTGGAATCCGCTTTAATAAACGACTTTATAAACACGGCCGCGATGTTTTAAAAAAAGGAAAGAGGACTTTCCATGATTTATTGATGTCATTCTCAATTCTACAAGCCAATCCACGTTCCAAGTGAATTTAATTTTCACCATCTCCGCTTGTTTCTCGGTGGAGAAATCTCTACAAGCCCTTAACCGTAAAGAATTTGCACTGACAGCTTATAATTATCGATGAATGCGTCAAAATTCATTCGCTCGGTGAAATGACACAGAAAATCAACTCAGCCAATTTTCCTCGTCGTCGCATTCTTTTATACTGCTGACGAAAAGTTTATTTAATTTAGCTTTCATGTTTCTCCACTTAACTAAAATTTCACTTTAAATTAAAAACTACAAATAATGCTGTAATTGAAAGATAGGATACAAAGGGCGTTTTCCAATAGTTTCTCTAGTAATTAATGTGGAATATTAAACTGGAATTAAGAAGCTGAAATATTTTTTAAATGCACTTTGATTAAATTGTTCGAAGAAGGGCATTTAAGAAAATTCCATATTTAATTTTTAAAATGTAAAAAAGCTAATAGTTCGAAAATTCTTACTAAAAATTAAATACACGGATTTATCATTCAGCTAATTCAGAAATTTTACCAGACCAAAGTAATTGCTCAAATAAATTACAACGGCATTTTTTTAATGCAAGAAAAATATTCTTGTTTTCTTCTAAATTAAAATATGAACTACATTATTCCCATTTCAAATATTTATTCACCGACAGTCTCAATACCGATTTCGCGACTTTTAGTCACCAATTTGTATCGCTTCATATCGCAGCATAAATGTCATTCGACCCCATAACGGACAACGACGCATCGCTCATGTGTTTCTTTGCTGAAAAAGTCGTATCTCATAAAACCCCAATTCAATCTTCTCAAGGCGCCGAGATTCGGTGACTCACGGGGAATGAATAATGACGTCACTCCTATTATATCTGGACCACCTACTACACCGAACGGGCGGAGGGACGGCTTTAGAGAGAGAGAGAGAGAGAGAGAGAGAGAGAGAGAGAGAGAGAGAGAGATAGGGAGAGTTCGAACGAATTCCGATGACGTCACGCTTTTTTGGCCGGTTTTTATCGAGAGGAGAGGGGAATGGCCACACACAGACGACCGCATCGGCCAACGAGTCAGCGAAAGAGTTGGCCGTCGGCCAAAAACGAGAATAACAGGAGGGGGAGGGGCGGGAAAACCTGTTGCTATGGGGATGAAAAAAAACAATACGCTACATATCGCTAAAAAGAATAAGGGATCAAGGCAACCATAAGTAACGAGGAAGACGTGGGTGTGAGCAGGTGAAGCTAGGCAATACCTGCTTGACCCTGTTCGGGCGAGCGTCTTTTCGGTGAAAGTGGAATCAGATTTCTGGGGAAAATTAGCCGAGGTTTATCGCCACTCCGTGCTTTTTTTTTACGAGGCATTTCCTGTGAGCAGCTCGAGGAGCACCTTCGATAAATAAGGAAAACTGTCCATCGCGGCACTTTCATGTCACAAAGGCGACCTTTAGATGCGAGAACCGCATACCGGCAAATACAAGTTTTTTACCTGATTATCGCCTGCATCCTTTATCGTGTTATACTTGTTAAATAAATTGATGTGTCCAACACATGACTTTCTCCATACGTAAGTTGTCAACTAAAATCAAATAAATGCGGCGATAGGAATAGTTCAACTTACATGATTCAACGCTAGCGACTCAATTGTTTTCACTATCACGCGCGAGAGCTGCCCACTAACCGTCAATTTCGAAGAAAATTGAATATCTCTTCAAATATTCCTCATATGAAAATTTAGTTCAAACAAAAGTCGTAGAAAAAATATCTACAACTTATATATATAAATAATATACATACACACACACACATATATTAACAAAAATTCAGTTTGAAGCGAAATATTTAAGAAAAACTAAAATTTGACAGGAGTAAACCGGTACTTTCAGCTGACCGATTGTTATCAAAAGCTTTTTCAATCTTTAGAATATATATAAAATCACACATACAGAATTTAATGATGATCTGATGAATAGTTTTTGAGTTAGAGCGCACTCAAAATTTGTCCCACACATACGGACACACAGACATCATCGAGAAATGGTCAAAACGTGTTCAGGAGACCTCAAAACGTGTACTTCCGTTGAAATCTCGAATTCGATTTTTTTTCATGAAAAAAATACTTTATACTACGTATATGGAGAAAGTAAAAAGAGAGCTTTTTCTTACTATAAACTATAAATATAACTTCTAAAGATGCCTTATGCTTTTTGAATAGACGTAATTGGCATTCATATCCTATCCCATTCCAAGTAACTTTTACGATTCGCTTGTTGATCTATGATATCCGTTTATTCTTACAAGGATCTGATATTTTCTTTCCCGTAAGCCAATGTTCTAAATACTCATACCTTTCTTTTCGCATATTTTTTTGTATTTTTCCCCTTATTACATATAAACCTTCCACAATTGGCTTTTCTTTACCTGTATTCCTCCGTACATCCAAACTCATTAAGCTCCATTTTCAGTCTCGTTCATTTTTATCCACAATGGAACACGCAAATATTTCGAGTAACCCCTTATCTCGTTTCTTCTCCCTTGAGGCGCTATTGTTCATTTCCGAGCTCGTTAAATAATCATTTTAAAACACGGAATCCGACAAAAATGGCAAAAGAACGAGGCCAAAATCGTCCATTCCCTGCGATTCCACGTAAAGACACACTAATAATGCCATATGTCTTGTTAATTATAGTCAAAACGTATTTGATGCGAAATGTTTTTTTTAATAAATTAATAAACTAACTTTTCTCAATCTGGCTCCTATACCAACCGTAACAGAAGAAGCGGATCGAGAGGAGAATACAAAAATGGGAGCTGGGAAGTAGTAAGGAGAGATACCTACCTACACGACAATAAAAGCGTTTTGTTGTTGCGATGGGCGCGAGTAATGAAGTGGGTCCCATTGGGACGCACCCGTTCCACGTTATTCCAAGAGCAGGAAGGGGAGAAAGAAAAAAAGAAGAGCGTGAGAGGGTATAGACAAGAGTGGAGATACTGAGCGGGGCGGAAGAGAAATTTTTCAGAGAGAAATATGAGGACGAGTGCTCTTCTCTCCTTTACCTTTCCATTCCTCCAGGGTTAAATGTAAGAAGGGACTATATAGTCTCAATTTCGCCCTAATAAAGTCGTTTGTCTGTCTGTCTGTATGTCTCCCCTTACTTCCTCACTTCCCCACCCTATCTCTCTCTCTCCCTATTCCTGTATCTCCCTGATCTCCCTCCAGGGTTAAATGTAAGAAGGGACTATTATATAGTCTCAATTTCGCCGTCAATAAAGTCGTTTGTCTGTCTGTCTCTCCTTACTTCCTCACTTCCCCGCCCTATCTCTCTCTCTCTCCCTATTCCTATATCTCCCTGATTCCTCTCTCTCTCTCCCCCTCTCTCTCTCTCTCTCTGTTTCCCCCTCTCTCCTTCACTATCTTTCTCCCTTCCTATCTCCATCACTTTCTCCCTTTCTTTCAATAACTCTCCACTCTCTCCCTCAATCTCTCCATCTCTCTCCACTCTCTCCATCTCTCTCCCTCATTCTCTCCATCTCTCTCTCCTCATTCTCTCCCCGTTTCTCCATCTACCTCCCTAATTCTCTCCCAATCACTCTCCCTCACATTCTCCCCGTCTCTCCATTTCTCTCCCTCACCTCTTCCATCTCCTCTTTCCTTCCTCTCTCACGCACTCTCCCCTTTTCCTCTCTCTGCCACCCTCATCATCCCTTCCTCTCAAATCCCTCCATTTTTTTCCTTCCTTCTCCTCATCACTCCCTTCCTACCATTCTTCTTGCTTCTCTCCTTCCCCTCCTCGTTATCCAATACTCTCTCTCTCCCACCCCACTTTCTCATCTCCTACCGCTTCCACTCTTCATTCATCTCACTTGTACTTATTCTCTCTCTCTCCCTCATTACTCCCAACTTTTCTTCGCGGTCTCTCCTCCACCATAAATCTCATCCTCCCTCTCTCCCTTCCTATCTCTTTATCCCTTAGGCTTTCCCTTACCCTCTCACCTCTCATTCACTTACTGCCTTCTCTCTCCCTCTCTCTTTTTCTCTCTCGACATCTCAATGAGCAGTATCTCGGTTGGGACAATGAGGTCGTGGCAGAGAAAAAAATAATCGAAAAAAAATAAAACAGTGGAGAGGAGGAAATGGTGTGCGTGAGATATACTTCGAAAGGGCGTTCGAATACATATAAAAAAAAACAAAGGAAGAGCAGACGGCCGTTGGGGAACGGAAGAACGAAATGGGCCCAAGAGGACGAAAAGGAACTAAAAGAGGACGATCGATTCCTACAATAAAAATAAAAGTTTTTTCAAAAAATTCCTCCACGGTTGGAACGTTTTGAAGAGGTGTCGGAAATCTGACATTTCCCAAATTCTAAGAGGAAAATATCGTCCCGCGTTTAATGTGACGTTAATCTTTTCGTCGAAAACTAATTTGTTTTAACGTCCTTGCGAAAAAACAATCGGGAGGATATCGTTGCATGGAAGAATCTCTTGCGATCGGAAAAAACGAATGTAAAGGAAACGATGGTTTAGAAAAACATCCAAAATAATGTTTCTAGTTGAAGGCAAAAAAAATTTCATGCATCGTATTAGTTCAATTTTTGATACTAAAGATCACAAAAATACGTAACACATTGCGTCTTTCATTGAGATAAAATCGATACACGCATAATTACTTTAACAAGAATAGATGAAAATATACCTTCCTCCGATCAAACTAGATATAGCTTCACTTCCGTGATGAAATAAACCTGGCTTTTATCTAGTATTAAAAGATCATGCCATTTTAAGGCTTTCATTGATTTTTCTTCAACCATAAAACTTTTTTTAAAAGCGACCGCGGTGACTTGACTTTAAATTTTATCGCAAAAAAACAAAAGAGTCGGAAGAATTCGAATTAAAAAGAGATTCTGGAAGGTTGTTTGGAAACGTAATACACGAAAGAGGGAGAAGACTCGAGCCCATCAAATCAAATGGCTTGATTAAAGAACTATGAAATAAAAAACGCTTCTGCGCTGTCGATACTTCACTTTAATGGTTTTCGAATTAACTCCCACCCGAATGGAAGTTAAACTTGAATTGTGTAGAACACTTTTTTTTTTAAATCCTGAAGGAAAAAGACCAAGGAGGCAAGTAATTCACAATGTTACATGGCACGGAAGACATTTGTAGGAGAATCGACAAATAAAAAACGCCATAATAGTTTATATATAAGTGTGAAGAAACAGTCAGTAATAGACTAAGAACTTCTTACAGACACGCCTCCATCAATTATTGCACAGTCAACTAACTTTTATCTGCACCATATTTAACACAGATATTCCCCCGCCATTTCATAATACAATCAAGAACATAAATGTTTCGTCATATCAGCATCAGTTCCAGGATACACATTAAAACAATTTTAAACTTTGATTATTTTTTCATGCACATATCTCACTCTTAGACCGAATTTTTTTTTAGTTTCCGCAATGGTTACATTAAAACGCAATTCTAACGTGCTAATTTTCGAATGATCTCGCTTAGCGAATTATTTTACGGCAGCGCATGCGCTGGGTCACGAAAGGTACGTCTTTGTGCTTCAAAAAAACTAAGAATCGTATTTTAATGATAAAAAGGAGACTCACCACGTTGAGGGTTGAAGATGTATTATCATAATCCCTTCGCCGAAATGATGATGTAACCTGCGAATAGAGAAGAGAACCATCTTTAGAAAATGAAAAATTTATTCATTTTCTTATAAAAATATTAACTAGCATATACATAATCTTGAAATGAAACGAATTTTTCATTAAAATTTTTCTTCGCAAATGCCCTCAAACGTTCAACAAATATTTTTTAAATATAGAAACATGGACATTATTGATTGCAACTGAACTCCTCTCGATTGCGAATTACGGTAAAATCAATTCGTCTCTGCAAACATTGATTTAAACAATTTTTCTTGTAGTTTTATTCGTACTTTATTTCACTGGGACTGATTTTTATTAGACATTTTTCACATTTTTAACTTTAAAATATTCCCGAATTTACATTAATATAACATTTTTTTATTGAAGAGGTTAAAAATTTGAAAAAACTATAAAACGTAGCTGTTAAGTTCACTGTACGTAGCCAGAGACGATAAGGCGTTTTATATGAATTACTCGAAATAAACCTCATCTTACAAGACCCGTGTAAAATAATACCGCATAATTTTCAGGCAAAAAAATAGAGAAAATTTCCCCCATTCCTTCAAGAATCCTTAAATTACCTATCTACACGAGTTTATAAATCTTCCATTTAACGGAGCCATCTAACATTTTTTTTAAATTCGTCCAAATTTCACATCAAAGAACCGAATTTTCGAACAAACCAAACATGAAAATGATTCACTATTATTATTAAATTAGAAATCGTGGATAAAATAAACAGCGGTCAATTTTAGCATGCAAAAAACCTATTTTCGGGAATCACTTTTTTTAAAAATTTCTAAGGGCAAGCGGGCAGATAAATAATATGAGAGATAAAATAATTGGCAGCATAGGGAAATTCCACACCTCGAAGAAAAACTTGGTTTAAAAAAAAAACAGCTCGACCGATCTCCATTCCGTCGACGTCGACCGAACCGCTATGAATTCGCGAAAGACGGCGACGAAGAGGGTGATAACTATAAATGTTTAAGAATGGATCGAAGGACGAGAGATTATAAGAATCGAAAATGTCAAGAAGGTGGTTTCCACCAGATAAAAGCCGCCTCGTGCGGCAGAAACCAGAAATGCACACGAGAGAACTTTGGGAGTTCACTTCTTAGATGGACGAGTCGGTAACGAAGGAATAGTCGAGCAAAAAAAGGCACGTTTTTACACGTGTAAATATAAAGGGAAGGGAAAGGGGGAGTGAGGAAAGAAGGGGCGTGGGAGAAGTTTAAAGAGAGGACAACGTAATGGATGCGAGATAAAAGCGCAGGGCAATTACGCGGCCGTGCATGAGATGCAACCCTGACGACGTCACGTTAAAGAGCGCGAATTTAATTGCGCCTCATCTACATTTCATTTAAATTCCGCAGGAAAAGGGAATCGCTTCCGAGGAAGCCAGAGGCGGGTCTTGCGTGCCTCTTCTGTATTGAAGGAGGTAATTACTCAGCCCCTCTTTGCACGAGCGCTCTCGAGCCATAAAAAAAACGAGCTTTAAAAAAAAACGGCCTCGACTCCTTAAGAAACGTTGATTTCGGCTGCAGACTTCGTGCTTTCTAATGTTTAAAATGACCGAATAGATAGGTAGGTCCCGGAGACGAAAAGCCTTTTAAATAAAACTGTTCTAAAGGCCGTCGTATAATTCAGCACTTTCAGGGAACCGAGTACGTAATTTCGCCATGTACGTTCTCATATACTCGAGATTTTTTTAATCAACTACGAGTAAAGTTCTTAAAATGTTCCGTACGTGTTTCACATTTTCTTAGTCATTGCGCTGAGAAGATAATACAGCCATTTCAGCAAAAAGCCATCATCGACTGTGGTCAGAGTCGGCCAAGCACTAAATCGGACCTATTTATAGTAATAACGAACGATTTATGGAGCATCAGTTTAATATTATAGCTTTTACGGTGTTTCTTTATTGGGAATCAGTTTTTAGTAAAACGTTTTTCAAAATTTACACTCGATGCTTGAATAATTGAGAACTACTGGGACCCCCATTATTCGGGGGCCAGGATGCCTCGCATCCGCCGCATCCCCCTTTGGCCGACCCTATGCAATGCGAAACCTAAAAAAAAATAAAAAAAATAAGAGGATGAAGCGATTCACATAACCTTGCAGAATTCATCGACCTCAAAAAAAAGTTTGGCGTATGACATTTTAAGGTCACCCTCATAAAAGCATCTGAATTTACTTAAACTGCTGACATTTTTCACTGTTTTCTCTTCTTCTTCTTCGACGAACCCGCGAAGCAAATCCTTCCCACCCGATCATCAGCAGCCGAATAAAAAAAAAAAAAGGCGCTATTTGTACGAAAGCATCGTCTTGGCAAGATCTCGTCTTATTCTGCGGAGTTGGAGAATGCCATATTTTAAAAAACACTTTCAAATTTCGCTGATGATCATCATTAAAAAGGTCAATCCCTCTCTTTCTTACCTTATCTTCTCCCCAGTTCTCCTGTTTCACATCTCTCAATCATCACGTTACTCCTTTTACACATCCAATTTCCCTTTTTCTCTTCACTCTATTGAGTTAAATAATACTTAATAAAGTTCTTAAAATTTCGAAATTTCTTCCTGAAGGATCAAAAGGATTACAATTTGATCGTCGATAAATATACAGAAACATATTATAGAACACTTGCAAATCAAAATTTTAAAAAGTTATTTATATCGGGTACCCCAAATAGCAACAACGAGATTAAGAAAAACGAGATGCGCATTCCAGCTTTAGCGGATATTCACCGAAAGTAGATTGTAAAAGAACTTTTTCACAACCTTCTTGGGGCTTAACCTGAGATAAGTGCATTTTCAATATTTTGATTTTTATGTGCTTGCACTTGAAAAAATTTATTGTCATAAGAGCTCGATAATTCTTTGATGAATTCAGAAATATAAATTCAAATATATCGTATAAGTAAAAAGGCGTTTTTTTTCAAAAACACTTCTATTCATACGCATTCATATTGCTCAAATCCTTCTACGAAACATTCATATGGTTAAGGGTATCCTTATCCTTTACAGGTGATCAGATAAATCGACCTTGGCGATGAATATTTTAATAAATAATGAAGGAATCTGTCAGGAAAGGATATACCCCAATAGCCTAGAACAGCGGTTCCCAAACTTTTTTTTTCGCGTATCACCAAAAACATGACAAAATTTCCTCGTAACACATAGTACCAGTAAGTATGAATGTAGTAGTGAATGTGGCACCAAACTCACGTACCACAGTTGATCTGTCCCTGCTTCTTCCTATTCGAAGCAGGTATTCTGATGCTTTTCACTCTGCTCGCGTACCACTGGCAAAAGCTTCACGTACCACTAGTGGTACGCGTACCATAGTTTGGGAACCGCTGGCCTAGATCATGAGTCGGCAACCTGCGGCCCGCAGACCTCATGCGGCCCCTGAAAGCGCTTTATGCGCCCCGCTAAGCCATGATGATAAAGTGATCGGTCTCATTTAGCAGCCAATTCCATATTTCAGTGAATTGTGGTCTCAAAACTTCTTTTGGTGGCGTTATAACGCTAGTAACCTAATTATAATTGATTTATACCAATATGAGACCACAAAATCTCTAGGTTACTCCTGGTTTAAACGCCAATCCGGCACGCCGAAGCTCCCGTGATTTCCAATGCGGCCCTCCGAAGCAATCACAACAACGCATGTGGCCCGCCGTATAGAAAACGTTTCCGACCCTTGGCTTAGATTCTTTGACCCGCGGGTCACATGTGGCCCGCGATCCCATTTAATGTGGTCCTCGAGCCTTTAATAAGTCTTTGTCATTTTTTACTACATATAACAATCAATCGTTGTCGGAAAACGTTATTTGTAACGTAACGAAATGATTTCTGAATAACGCAACGAAAAACGTTAACGAAACTTTCAAAATAATTGTAACGAAAACGAAAAAAGCGTTATTTCGTCATGTATTTCATATTATCTCAATGTGCGTTTGTTTATTATAACCTGCTATTATTTCTAAGTAATTTTCATTCCAGGAATAAAAATGAATATTTTCTACTTTATAAAATGTTTGTGCTCCATTTATGTCCGATTTCGATTAACATTCGGTGAAGAAAATATAAAAGTTAGATTGGACGTCTCGAAAAATTTTCCCGAAAAATCGTAATTTCACCAAACCACCTCCTAATACGAAAAAAATGGATTACATTTGTGTAATCGTGCGCCTAAACTTTCAAAAAGTTTTTCATGTTGATACTCTGGCCCGTGAGCATGAAATTTATTGACCCAAGCGGTCCACTCGTGAAAAGGCTTGATGCCACACAATTCTCGTTTTCTAGATCAGGATACTTCAAACTAAGCTCCGTTATGAAACCTTGATTAAGTTCCGCCCTGTTGTTTAGGATTCCGGTAAAAATATTATGCGAAATATATATACAAGGGTTCCTTGAAGTCACATAGCTTGAAATCCCGTTCTAGATATACATACAGTGCTTTAACGGGAACGGTATTGTGCGCGCAGGAGCTAAAACCGTCCCAAAAACATCCATAAATCTCCCCTGTCTACCTTTCCTTCCATTCCCTTTTCATTACCTCCATCATCGCTCTCATTCCTCCCGTTTTCCCTCCCTCTCACTTTTCTTACCTCCTCTCTCTCTCTACCTGTCCTATTAAGCTCATTCTCCGACGTTTCATCGTCCTTTCTACCGCTCCCAACCTCCCAACACACCGTTTTACTTTCCAACCAACGACTCCTCCCTCCCCCACCTCCCCATTTCCTCCTCACTTTTAACGTCCTCGTTCATCACTTCCTTTTCACTCCGGGTTACACTCTTATCCCTGCTCTCCTCGACCTAAACGTCTTTATAAAAAAATATCTCCTCTCTCCCCAATTTACCTCTCTCTCCTTCTTCCCTCGAGAAATGGCGGAAGGAGGAAGTGTGGGGTTAAGACGGCGGAAAGAGGGAGAGAGAAAGAGAATATCCTCCTCCAACCCACAACCATTTGTACCACGAAGGCGGTCTAAAACCACGAGGGGCCTTAAATCAGGGCAGCTAAAACTTTTCCCGAGACATCGAAATCGTCTAGAGAGAGATGGAGGTGTGGCAAACGGAAGGAGAGTGGGAGAGAGAGAGATGAAAGAGAAGGAGAGGAGAAAGAGGGAAAGGAGAGAGGAAGAGAGAGCGGAGAGGGAGAGAGGGCGGAGAGAGGGAAAGGAAAGAGGTAGAGAAGAGGGAGACAGAAGAGAGGAGAGAGGAGAGGGAGAGAGGAGAGGGAGAGAGGAGAGGGAGAGAAGAGAGGAGAGTGGAGAGAGGTAGAGTGGAGAGTGAGAGTGGAGAGAGTGGGGAGAGAGGGAGAGTGGGGAGAGAGAGGGAGAGTGGGGAGAGAGTGGAGAGAGGAGAGGGAGAGTAGAGGGAGAGGAGAGGGAGAGTAGAGGGAGAGTAGAGGGAGAGTAGAGGGAGAGTAGAGGGAGAGTAGAGGGAGAGTAGAGGGAGAGTAGAGGGAGAGTAGACGGAGAGTAGAGGGAGAGTGAAGAGAGAGGAGGAAGAAAGAGGACGGAGAGAAAAGGGTGACAGGGAGAGAAGAGAGGTGAGGGAGAGAGAGAGTGGAGAGAGGGAGAAAGAGGATAGGGAGAGAAGAGGGAGAGTGGAGAGAGCGGGAGAGTGGAGAGAGAGGGAGAGTGGAGAGAGAAGAGGAGAGGGAGAGAGAGATAGAAGGAGAGGACAGAAGAAGGGGTGAAGAAAGGAAAGACGGAGAGAGAGAGGAGACAGAAAGAGAAGAGTGGGAGAGGAAGTTAGAATGGAAAAAGCGTCGCAAAAAGGGGAGAGAGGCGATACAACCAGTAGAAGCAGAAGACCAAAGAGAAAGACCAAGAAAAGGCAAAGGGGGAAGGAAAAGGGTACGAACGAGGAAAGACGGACTTTAATGGCACGCTGGCTAAAGTAAAGCTATTAGTCCCGAGTGGATTGGCTAGCGGCAGGAAGGGGCGGGAGTAAGGTGCAGAGAGAGAGAGAGAGAGAGGTTAAAAGGTATTAATCTGGTGTCGGGAAATATCCACCTCCCCGTATGAATGCCAAGGTAACCGTCGTCGGGTAAAATTTGAAAGGCTGCGGCCTAACCTTAAACCGCAGAATGAGACGTGACGGGATTCCGTGAAAACGGCAAAGGAAGGAATAATGTTGTGTTGCAACTCGGAAAGTCAGCAGTTTGAAGAGGGGAGGAATCTAACAGTGTTTTCGAAGTGAAGCGAATAATGCATATACAGGGCCGGATTTAGACAAAGGCCCAAAGGCAAATATGTAATTAGGTATGTATTTTTATCCTCAAAATAGGAAACATAAAATGTAATAATTGAAGCTAATTTATTATTTATTACAAGCCCAATTATCATTTTGCAAATAAAATAATTAGTATACGCGTTTCACAATAAAGTTCCGTATATTGCATCTTTTTCTGTAATTTTGGAGGCGGCGATGCCTAAAAACCATGGCTTATTTGGCTTGTGCCTAATTCCGGCACTGTGCAGGTAACATGACGAAGTCTTCACGGAAGTTTTGTAAAAAGAAACCCGTATTTCAGCAGATAGAAAGCAGGAATCGAACGAGGACCTCAAACTTTTTTTAGGCAGATGCTTTTTAAGCAACCAAGCTATCATCCCAGATGTGATTATCCATACTTAATTAGGATATTTCCGGTGAGGAAGGACTAACTAAACTAAGAGACACAACTTGGCGCGAAAATTATAAAACAATGCGAACTTAGCTGGGATCATTAGTTGCGTCTGTAGAAGTTTCTTGTAATGTCTTCCGTCACAACTGAAGGACCTTTCGCATTTTCATCTCAATAAGTCTGAGCCAGGAATAGAGTCTTTCTTTTGTTTTATCCTACAGACGAAATTTTTCCGCGATGAAAAGAAGCCCGCAATGGCTGCGGCGTGTCCTTAAGGGGTTTAAAAAAGCAGTTCTTCAAAATTTAACAAAGGGAAAAGGAAAAGGGTTTCGCTTTATATAAAAGTCTCGCGGCTGCCCGCGTTTTCTTTTTCTTTGCCGCGAAACGCGCTCTTTCTCTAATATTCGTCTCCCTTTTGTTTTCACCGCCATGACTTATGGAATTATCTTTTTCGAACCTCTTTCATCGTTTTATTTTATCATTGTTCACTCTCCTCCTGCTTAACTTCTTATTCTATCGTTTTGTTAGGTATAAACAAATGTCTTTCCACCAAAAATCTTCTTTTTCTATATCACTTTCCTTCTCATTAAACGTCATTAACGTAATTCAAAACATCTGCATTAATTCTAATCGGTTTTATTTTTAAAAGAAACATAAGGATAATGAAGTAGATGACGCTTATAGCTACCAGTGTTACTGTACCTTTACAGTAATCGAACGCGAAGTCACAAAACCTATTCTATATTACGGAACGTTGCGTTCGTATTGATCAGCCGGTTAATGTTATAGAATTCATCGAGTACACTGTGATCACATTACTGCGCCATATATGTATATGTGTATATATGTGTATATATATGTTGTGTCTCCCTTGTGCTGACGAAAGGATCATCCCGAAAGCTCCAATAACTTCTACAAATGTCCCTCTCCAACACCCCAGCGGCTCTCCTTCCGGTAAGTGCTCACTGGATTGCCTTCAACACTTAGTCGCCCTAAACATATATATATATATATATATGCTTAAGGAAAAGGAAAGGTGCCAACAAGGTGTTGGAGGAAGCCCAGTGGACACTTACATAGATTGAAGAGCCGCTGGGGGTGCTGAGGACACACTAAAAGCACAAAAAAACAAAAACGACATTGTGTGTGTGCGTGCGTGCGTGTGTATAAAGAGGCTCTGGTGTCCGCCGCGTAAAATCGCACCTTTATAATGCATTAATATTTCAAGACTTGATTATATGGAGAAAAAATAAAACTTCAAGCGAAATAAAATTACACTAAGAACGAAAGAGTTGGTACGTTTTATAATTGAAAATTTCTTCAATCGCAATCTTTACCTACGAGTGTATATACAAATCAGAATTTCGGCAATAGTATAACGAAAAACGATTGGGATAATTTTACATAATTTATTTGACCTCTTCTACCATTATTTTCTCTTTTTAATATCCAATTTTTGCAGTTCTTCGTTCTAATTCTCATATAACCTCTTGTTCTCGTTAACCCAATTTTTCCCCGCACGTCTCCACTTTCGCTATACACTTACCCCTAAACAATATGGCTGCTTTACCTTTTTTTTTACCGATTCCTTACAATTTTATTATTTCTCAGGATAAGAAAAAGACGTACATTTCAATATGCCGGTTAAAATCCGCGCACAGAGAGTTAAAAATCAAAAAGATAACAGGGGTAAGAGATCTCTCTTCATAAAAAAGAGAGAAGTTTCGAAAGGCAGACAAAAAAAATGAGTAACGAAATAAAATAATGCGAATGCAACAAAGTTCGGCGTTTCATATCTTCACGTTTCGAGAAAAAAAATAATCAATTCACCCTTGGGATAAAAAAGGAGATCTGAGGAGTTGTGCATGTTGAGTTTCGAAGGAAAAGTAGGAGTAGAAATATTTTCCACGTCTTCTTATGAAGGCAAAGGAAGGCGGAAGAGAGGGGGTAATAAAGGAATGGAGGGGAAAGAAAAATGGAGGGAGAGGAGGGAGTGAGATAGAGGGGGGAGGGGGAAGGAAGGAGGAGGGGAGGGGATGAGGGGGAGAAAGAGATGGAGGGAGAGAGGCATGAGTAAGTAAGACAGGAGATGGGACGCAAGATGCGAACTAAAAAAACAGAGAAAGAATATAACAAAAAACCCTAGCTTTGCGAAAGAAGAACGGAAAAGGGAGAAACTTTTCCGAGAACGAAATAAAAGACGAGGATGAGAGATAAAGACGTTTCCTGGAGGAGATGCGCGAAATTCTTCTGGACGGAAAAGTTTCTAACACGAAATGGTCGAAAAGGAAGAGAAACTGCAGATGGATAACCGCCATATGAAATTCTAGGTAGAATCGATATCATCGGTGGAGTTTTATGGAATAATTTTACGATAACGAAACGAGGAAAACATTTCGCGACTGTAACGTTTTTCCATGCCTTAAAATCATCGTAGAAAATTATTTTCCGTCTCTATGTTCGTAATGGGAGAATAAAAATCTTACCCAACTATCCCATTGGTGCACGTCACCTGGTTACGATAAAGGACGGGTGAAACTTTAAATTCACAATCGCTAACAGCACTCGCTCTATTCTGTTCTCATTATGTACAGACCTAATTTTTTAAAAAGCCTTATCCTGTGATTTATGCTACACACGCAACAGAGCTCAAGCGTGCTCTGGCAGAGAAAACGAATTGTAGAAATGTATTTTTCAATAGGCGTCTCTTTTATAATTATTAGTCATAGTGTATCTCACGCATGCCAAAAAAAGTGGTAATAGAACGGTTTAATTTTTAGGAATAATAAAAAAACAAATATTCTACATATGAATGATAAGGATATTCAGAACCCATGTATTAAGGGATTTTAACCCATATTACTCTAAAAGAAATTTAAATTTAAATGAGAAAAATAATGGGTTATTCGATAGAGAGAAGATAATTCAGTTACAACTATTAATGAAAGCTTACTCCATGGATCTCATCGCATCATCATAAATCTTCCTTATAACACGATTCACGAAAGTGACAAAAATCTTTTGAAAATACCGATAAATTATTTAAAACGTTTTTAAATGTATATTACATGTGCCCAAAAAATAAAAATAACTACGTTTCGTGCAAGAGCGCATGGATGTAACTTTATATAAGCATAACTATCGTAATAACCGCTACAAACACATCTTCTTCGTAGAGGGGTGGTTAGCGTGTCTAGCTCCCAATGCTAGGGTCGCAGGTTCGAATCCTGCCGAGGGCATGGTAGTGTGTGTTCGTCCTTGTTATTGTTTTTACGATATTCAGTATAATTGGCCCTGTGCTGTCTCTGAATTCACGCAAATAAATAAATAAATAAAATGAAGCAATTCCCTCAACTGTAGAACCCATGTCTCTCTCTCTCTCTCCATCTTATCTCTCAATCCACTTCACCAGGGAAGTCTGGTTCCTTCATAGATGAGAACGACGGAAAACTTTCGGCGGAATAGCCGTTCCACCTTTTAATGAAGTCTTACACGGTATTTTTCTACCCTTTGGTAATTATATTCGGTGGAAATTTCTTCGTCTCTCACGTGAGCCGTACATTAATCCTCCTTCCCACTAATTTCCCTTTCCCTTCAACTTTCCCTCTCATTTCTCGACACCTTTTGCTGCACCTGTCAAGGCCAAGCTTTATAAAAGGAAAGCCGGTGCATCCACCATTGTTTCCTTCCCTTATCGCCATGACGACGGCGGAGGCGGTGATGAGAACGCGCATGATGGGAAAACGAAAATGGGTTTTCGGTGGGATAAAAAGGATGGGAACCGAGGCTTTTTTAAAATGCGTTGCACCGAGTATATGATGCGTTTTGTTTCGTTTTGGGTTGTCTTGCAGAAGGACAAAGAGAGAGAGAACTTTCCAACCTTGACAAAAAAACCTCTGCTTTCTCATGCTCATGTTTTGCTTTGTCTCACCAAAAACTAATGGTAACGCACTTATCGTTTTAATGTTATCGTGAGCGTAGTAATTCAGAATTTAGCATTGATGTCCGCAAATATAAAAATTAACGACGAGAAATAATATCAACTCGCGGTTTCTATGGAAACATGAAACCTACATTTTTCAGAGGCATTTAAAACCATGACCAATGCATTATTCTGTGTGTGATAAAAAAACGAATTCCGTAGGGGAACCGAAATAGGCCTTCAACATTATCATTCTTCAATATCACAACAAATCCGCAATTATACAACTTCGCTC
Source organism: Uropetala carovei (assembly GCA_036926305.1). Classification (NCBI taxonomy): domain Eukaryota; kingdom Metazoa; phylum Arthropoda; class Insecta; order Odonata; family Petaluridae; genus Uropetala; species Uropetala carovei. The sequence goes on from JAXCHB010000279.1 coordinate 3,288,050, forward strand.
CATGCATATTGGTAGCATCAAATGAAGTTTGTCCCGCGAATGTTAATTCGGTTAGCACGGAAACTCCTCTAAAATAATAAATACCGCCAACGTAGAGGATTAAGTTGTTTCCAAAACTCCATTTATTTTCACAAGCGGAATATTTTTGTAATGCTCTTCCGTACGTCACTGATTTCAAATTTTATTCGCTATGCATCGCGAGCGGTCGAAATTATTATTACACTTAACTTTGCCCACGGCGAGACCATACGCGAAATCTAGAGGCAAATCATTCATTTCGTCGAAGCACTTCTTTCGATGTTCTAGCAACGATTTTTTTTTCGTTAAGAAATAACCCCTTTCCATGCTTTACTTACATGGTCACAAAGTTTAAACAAGAAAGAGAGAGAGAGAGAGAGAGAGAGAGAGAGAGATGATAAGGGGTTAGAGGAAAAAGAAATTCGGAGAGGAACTACGTCATCTTCAAAGACGAGGAGGGGGAAATTGGGCGGGGTTTATTCCAGCGAAGTTTATATATGCTAGCGAGAGAAGGAGAGAGAGGAAAGAAGAGGTGTGAGAAGAAAAGTTGCATGCATGCATGCGTGCATGCAACCAAAAAGGCTATGCTCGCCCTCCCTCGAAAACGTTTTTTTTTTCCGCGTCCGCCTTCGTCGTTCAACCAAGGAATTCTGGAGATAATATTCACTCCGGAAGCGATGCAGACAACAACGGCGGTCGTAAAAATTACATCGGCCACCGAACGCATTATTCCCCATCTCACACATACACACAAACACACACACAAAGGCGCGCTCACATTTTTAAGCATCAAAAAAATCCACTTCTTCCTTTATTTTTCTCCAAAAACTCACTTCTATGCCAGAAGAACCTTCCGAGGTATATTACCGTACTCTTCTTCTATTTTCCCCACCTTGAAGGGCGATGACGTTTATTAAAAATATTTACCTCCCCATGGAGGTGGGCGGAGGGGAAGATGGAGGGGTTTCTTTTTAAAGAAGGTCTTGGACGTGTCAGCAGGATGGATATTCTTCCCCTTCACATAACACAAGACTTCACCATGCATGTCTTGCCTGTCAAGACGTGCGGAAGAAGGGAGGAGGATAAAAAAAATATATATATTTATATATACACACACACACAAGTATATATAGGGGCTGCGGCTTGCATGGATCAACTCGTGCCTCGGATAAACCAGAGAGATGAGGGATTCGGCTGTTTGCGGCGAAGCGCACTTCCGCCCGTGTCCATCAAAGGATAAGTAATGGTAAGGAAGAATACGAAATCCTAAAAGGATGGGGGAGTCCGAAAGATTTCAAGTTTAGATGATATAGATAAAATATAAAATAAATGATTTTATCGCGGCAGGGAGTTCGTACGATGAAATGTGGTAGGTGCGTGTATAAAACACGCAAACCAAAAAGGAATAACCTTTAGACTTCGGATGTTCTTCGTACGCTACCTAGGGCTATTCACAGGATTTGAGCGTAACTTCGAGTCTACGTCCAGTATTCGCACAAAGTGGTGGTGGATGGCAGGGAGTGCAAGGCAAAGAATAGTTCTAATCTTGCAACTTTTAGCCTCCTACTACAATTATTCGATACCGTCTCGAGAAAATAAGAGCGCCTTACAATTGATCTCACGGGTGTTATCCTCGTGTTTAAAACTATTACTGCGACCTCATCAACTAATCTTTCTGGCCTAACAACGAATGGGTTTCCAACATCAATTATCATATACTACTTAAATACGGACCTTAATATAGGACACGTACAAATTAATTTAAAATATAACAATTTAATGCAATAAAATCGACTTTGCAAGGCAATGCTTGTTTGAACTCAGTTACAAATCTATTTGTATAAAAACATTAATGATTTCCACAGTAGCGATAAATCGCTGAAACCGGTCATGTTTCAATTAATTCAATAAACTTGAATTCTCGAAAGCAAAAACCGGATTATGTATTTTATGGGGAGAATATATATTAAAATAGACAGTATGAGAACGTGTATTTACATGTATTTATTATATGTGTGCATCGTTTCGTCGCGGTACACCTGCTCGATAGCGTTAAACTGTACACGAAAGTCACGAATGCTCGGCCATTTAAAGACGCTGGCACACGGGAGATGTATAATCAGAGATAAGCGAAGGGAGGGAACTGACGGGCTGAAGGGAGGAAGGGAGGAGATGACAGATTGGCGATGCAGGCTGCGAAAGAGGAAGAGGTGGAGGGGAAGATAGAGGAGAGTCGGTAAGCTAACGAGGAGGACGCTGCAGGAAGTGCACCACCGCACCCCATTTGGGACCACGCGGTTTATAAAAGCCCCTTAAGCATTCCGAGAGTCACTTTTTTATTTATTTTCCCTCCTCTTCCCTTCGCGTCTCTCTCTCTCTTTCTCTCTCCACATTCGCTCGAGACGAGAAGTAACCCAACCCTTTTCTTACCCGCAAAGAAGACCCTCCGAGGCACGCAACAACGCCTCCTCCGCCTGTCCATCCCTTATTAGGACGTGAAGGATGTGTGTGTGTGTGTTTGTGCGTTTCACTCTCCACCTTCCCCTCTTAAGGAGAGAGGGACAACGCGGTACTCTAATCAAGTCGTGTCAAACCGACATGCGGTCCTTTCTGTTGCCTTGAGGACTGCTGTCCAATTGCTGATTTTTGTCTCCGACCAAATAGATTTTATATACACTCTTGTTTGTGTGAAAAGGATTTTTTCAAGGCTATCGAGGTAAAATAGAAAGCGTTCAATAAATGATTGTTTTAATTGAAAAATTCATCGCTTCGATGCGGTTCCGGTACTTCTTCGAGTTTGACATGGCTACCCTAACCCCTGAACTTATTTTACTGTACGACGGAGCAGGACAACCTTCTACATGACGGGTGGCATTTCTGGTTGAGAATACCTCGGCGGGGCGCATTAGAAGTTGCCAACGCTTCGGCGGTGCGGTTTACAAAGTTATCGGGGTTAACTAGAGATTCTGAGGTAGCACGTCAGCGAAAACCAAGTCCAAGTAAGGTTCTTCTTTAAGGTTCAACATTTCAACATTAAATGTTTCGAAAACAAAATTTGAATGACCAACGACGAATTTGTGAGTTAAATTTTGGTGAAATGGATGTTTATAAGGCACTTGAACTAAAAAGAAAAAGCAATTTTTGAAAAATTATCTAACTTCAATGTCCATAAAAGGTAGTCAAGATTAGGTGCGCATTTAGTCTACACAGCTGCCGTCATCAGCGAAGGGCCACCGATTACAAGTTTTTTTATTCTCGACAGATTTTACTTTGGAATCACATGAGATTTCAATGTTGCGATAATTAACATGTTACTTTTTTGAGCAAAAACTGCTAAGGGTCTTGAAAAAAACAAAAGTAATAAAAATCGAATTTACAGCTACACTTTTGTCACACTGTATGTTCTAAATACTACTACTGTACGACCTCCAGGTAGGTACTACCAGAGTTAAAGAAAACATGAAACGCGGAACTTTACCTACGCGAAGAGCAAAAACGTTTTAAATTTAATAAAAGCATGAGTGCAATAATGAAAAACCCGTACATATGAACCTGAGAGCTAAAGCGGTCCCGTGTTTTTGACGACGCTCTTTTTTCCGCTTCGAAGTAATATGCGTGCATTTTTTACGAATGCATCTATATTTGCGTGTACATTTTTACGAGTGCGTCTATTTGCGTAAATGAAGATTAAAAATGTTACTCGCATCTTTTATCTCGGGATGGACTTTTATTGCAGCAGGTAATATCAAACCGGTCCCAGATAAATTGCCGGCTGAAAAAGGAACGGGTTGAAGCGGCGCAATTTCCATCGCGAAGTCTTTTGCGCGGAATAAGCTCTCAAGCCGAGTTAATTAAATTCGGCGATGACCGAGACATAATACCTCGAAGATTTTCTTTAGTCCATTTTTTACGTACGCATTCGCATCAACGACGGTGACGGGTGTTGATTAAGAAATGCTTGAGAAGATGCGATTAAGAAAAAAAGGATAAATGGGGTGGGAAACTTATTACGAGCGAAACAAATTAAAATCCTAAAATTTATCTGGTCGAATGATTTAAGAAAGAGAAAGAGGGAATAGACTGAAATCAGGAGGGAAATTCTGACATGACCGACGATCAAATTCAGCTCTTCTATTCGCTGGGCAGATATTCAACCACTGTACTATCGCGGCAGACTAATTAAGAAGAATAAGGCATTCATTCGGTTTGGGCCGGGCTAGCCATCTTAGTATCTACCTTACATAACAGATGTCCTCCGTGACGTGCAACAGAGTAAACTTTCCACGTACGATTCCCGGTCACGGTCAAATATTTCTACAGAGTTTTATTTATTCACACATTCCAGAATATATCTTTTAGGATAGGGATACGTCACCTGTATTATCCATTACGTTATAAAGGAATGCGTAATTAACCAAATAACTACCTAAAACACCCGCTCTTATTGTTAGATCCGTAATTTTTAAAACTTTAAACTCGGGAAGTCAGCGCAATCCAATAAACGTGGAAATATAAATTACAATTTTACAATTTATTCAGCCAGAAACGTAAAAAAATCGGTGCAACATACATTGTACAAACTTTCTCATATAATAATGCGCCGTTTAGTTATCTTTAGAAAACGAAAATCGTACAGGCTTTAAATCCGATTTCTGTTAAAGTTTCCCAAGAATAAAACATCCTTACATTCATTTATTGAGAAAATGAAATACGTAGTATTATTGCAGACGTAACTATGAAATTTGATCAAAATCGTTGGATACGTTTTTGAGAAAATCTAATTGTTGTTAAAATGCGTAGAATAAACTTCCCTTAATTACTGATCATTGTCAACCATTTCTTCATAACATCTGCCCAGTATGATAACATGCCTAAGTCGAGATTTCATTCATTTTCGTTTCGGCTCTAGAGCCAGTAATAGACAGACAGACAGGCGGCATTGCGAAAACCACTTTTTCGGACTCGGCGACACCTAAAACGCATATTTCCGTAAAAATCTCGAGGTCGAATTTTTTCGCGATTACAATACCTTCTCAATACACTTCGTATATGAGTAAGTAAAAAGACGCATATTGACTTGCACACCAGTTACAATGGTCCGACAATATTGTCTTATTAACCCAAATACATATTAGCATAAAAATCTCTAAGAAAACATAGACATCGCCTTTCCACCCCATCTCAATCAATTCGAAGAGCACCTGACTCACATTGTAAATCCTCGCGGTTTCTTTTTGTTTTGAAGAAAGAACGCCCACTTTCAAAACCAAGGAAGTCCTAGGGAATCGACGCCTTTCTTAAAATTCTGCCACGTGCGTCCCTACTGTTCCTTCCCTTCTTTGATACGTGTGGATGCTCTTCCCTGCCCTATCATTCCAAAATCTTTAAGATGTCATCAATGCCTCCTTTTTCCTTCTTATCTCTTTCTAACCGTCTTCCTCCGACCAATTTACCCTTTCCTCTTTGTTGGCTGTTTTTTAATCGCGAGCATCCCTTCCCAAAAATGTACCTTATTAGGACAAATTTAAACCTCTATCACGATAAAAATGAAGAAATTACAAAGTTTCCGGTCTCCGTAATGTCTATTTTTATGCCTGTTAAAAGCGGGATTCGTACACAATTTTTCGTTCCACCTTGGATATGATAAGTCGAACACAACGAGAATAGATGCCTGGATTGTTTTTTTTTTTTCAAATTAGGTATATTTTACTCTTCTCTCCATCATAGAGAGATAATACCTACCCATATAAAAATTGAATTACATTCAAGTTGTAATTAACATTGACGCGCTAGTTACCAAATCAGGAGGCGTTTATCTCTGGTCTTATGAATACTTCAAAATAGAAATATATTATGTTCTGTAATATAATGTAATGTTTTTACAAAAAATGTACGATCCCAAAGTAAAAACATAATATTACATTCAACTGAGTGAAAGATAATGCCAACATAGATCGTACAATAAGTGCCGCTAATTGCCGGAAGTGATAATAGTCGTCGGACGGTTATTGTGATCAAACGCGGAAAACGAAAGAGCAAATCGACATCAAGAAATGCGCGGTTTACAGTCATTAGACGCATAACGTTGCCAATGAACTTGAACCTGATAACATCAAACGACATCGTTTGTTTTAGGAAAATTAAAAAAAGTAAACATCCAACTTTTTTAACCAGACTATTCTCATTACATTTTTTTTACCAATCAGATATAGCCTAGCCGCCACTACTACACAGCGATCGAGAGATTTGATTTTTTTAACATCCCTACGGCCACCGAACCGAAAACTCATATTATCATAATTTCGGGCATTCCGGCACCGGCATGTCGCCGCTCATTTCCATTTCCCCGTCCCGGACCGTGACGGACAACGCCGCGCTGCGTCGGGATGGGCCTTTTATGCCCGAACTAAGAAAATCACGCGGAATCCATCAAGATAGCTCAGCCTGGACGTTACCCGAGGTCACACGCAAACAAGAGATACGGCCCTCTTAAAAAAAAAAAAAAATCCCGCGCTCTTTATAGAGAGAAATTTGAGGCACGCCTCGGGCCACCTACACTCTTCAAAAAGAAAATAACTTATTTCCCGTAATATAATTTTTTCCTCGGTTATCCTTCGTTTTTGTTTTTTTTGGGGGAGAACTTCGATCGAGATACACGGAGGAGGTTATCACCGGGGGGGGGGGGGGGGAAATTAAATTATGGGAGGGGCACCCTCCCTCCCCCGTGTTACAGGAAGACTTCCACGGTTCGCATGCTTGACTAACAAGCTTTCTCGGCAATTAGAAGTAATTCTTCTCTCTCTCATTTATAGCAAAGGAAAAAAATAAACGTGTGAGAGAGAGATCTTATCGCCTTGAAGAGGGTGTTAAGAAAGACTTAACCTAGTAATTTTCGAATCGAGTCGCACGGAAAAGAAAAACAAAAAAACTCGTTCTTCTTTATTTTGTTTCTCTCTCGAAAGAGATACTGCTACTTCAAAAAGGTCGGGGATTAATCGGAGGAAGTTTGGCTGCGCGGTTATTTTTTTAATTACGGCGTTCCCCGCTTTAAGAAGAAGGAGGAAAAAGATAAGGCGTTCCAAAAATAAAGACGTGAAGGTCACTCGATATTTGCATCCTGTTTCTCATTTTTATTAATTTTAATTTCATTCGGTAGCCTAACTGAGGCGCATAAAAAAATAAGTAACAGCGTGTTAAACAAATCCACTGAATATTTTAATTTTTTATAAAGGGAGCCCGAACCGCGCATAAATATAGATTTAATACGATGATGTTAAGCTTAAAACCTTGAGTCGTGGGAAAATCGTTTTAAAAAAACTCAAGGTTAGCTTTGAGAAATTTTATCAGAACTCCACAGCCGCGTTTCATTTCTTAAAGGAAGACCAAAAGGTCCAATGTTTTGTTTCCGACACTGTTACAAAAAGGTAAATTTTTCACGTTTATTTTTAAACTAACTAACATAAACAATTTCGGAAAATTACGTTTAATTTCCTTACGTGTGCACGCAATATTTTTAAATAGGAAGAAAATGCGTTATTTATGATGAAGCAAAGAACTTTAAAACGCTATTTCCCTTATGTATACGTAAATCATTTCTTTCAAATACTCCATAGCACGAAACGCGCCAATATTTGATACGCTGTACACTTTCCTAACTTGTAAATGCTGCCACGACTTTCACACCCTAGTAAGAAAAACATGCTTAATAAATTCCTATGAAAAGTTTTCGATGTAGACGATACAAAATTTCTTATAAAATTTGCTTAGTGGTACAGGGAAAAACACTATGGACATTATTAATGAAGGTTGACTAAAATTATTCAACAGAAAAATCTGCGGATAAATAAAATCCAACCGTTAAATTACCGCGAGACAAAATACCCAATAATTTTTCCCATTCAAACTTTCTCCAATTTAAGTCGGCAAACACGCGGCGAATTTTTTAACTCTTGGAAGCCGTCGGACAGTAAATTCATTAATCTTCAGACGGTTTGAACGGAGAAAAAGATAGTACGACCGCCAGGGGCGTAACTACGGTTTTGAAGCCTCCACGCAAGTCAAGTTTTTGGTGTCCACATTTATATAAAAATATATAAAATTATTATACCGTTTTGATTTTTATCGATATTTTTTACGTTTTAATTCCAAACATACGTTATAAGGATAGGACAAAACAACTCCAAACACTTGAGATGGGTATTTTCGTATTCATTTCGAGCGATGAAATCTTTCATTCCCATAAGGATATTACTTCACCGCTCCCCGATTATAACTCCGTCGGTTATACCACGGAATCTGATATACCGCGGGTCTTCCTCCCTATTTCTTGGAAAGGAAGTCCTGTCGTTTTTTAGTATGTACTAAAGTAAAAACAACAAAATATACTGACGTTTTAAGGAATCGATTAAATAAATTTCTTCTACTCACTGTATATTGTTTTTTATTTGAATTTTGTCGTTGGTAGCAAGTATAGAAATTAAAAAAATGAAAAGTCATGTCCTCGGTTATACCGCGGTTGCCTTATAACGCGGGTCGCAGCTCCTTCACCGATACCCCGCGTTATAACCGAGGAGCGGTGTACTTCGAATACCTTACGGCAGATTACGGGAAAAATTCTAAGTATTTTTGTGGGGCCCCAAACATCTTGGGGCCCCCACGCACTGCGTGGGCCTCCGCCCCCCCCCCCCCCCCCCCACCCCCCACGTTACGCGCCTGCAGACCGCACACCACTTCAAAAATGCACGGATCCATAAACAGATGCGCATCTTAATAGGAGACGTCACGACGATTCTGGACGGAAGCCAATGTAGGAGCTCATGCACTGGAGAGGGGTCGCTGTACTCTTGCAGGAGGAAGATAGCAATATAGGAGAATAAAGAGAGAGAGAGAGAAAGCGAAGCAAAAAGCATGGAGAGAGAGAGAGACGGAGAATGATACCCCCATTAATGGATAAGCGGAAGGGCGAGGTAAACGGAGCTGCGTTGATTGACTAATCAAGATGCTCTCTTCTTAAAATTCGCCCGAGGCAAGCGCCTCCTTCCTATCTGCCTCTCTAACACGCGCGCAACACACACACACACGTGCGCGAACGCTTCTGTTATATGTTCGTGCGCCGGAATCTCGACCCGCCCCCCATTTACTTAAAAAAAAAACGACGCGAGAAATTGCATCGAGCGAAAGATCGTAAGAAGTGGTAGTTTTAGGAATTAAAAAAAAAACAAAAAATCCAGGAAACTAAAACGTCTTCTCGGAACGAAATCCACGTATCGTGCGCGCAGCAAGTCGAATCTGGAGATTTAATTTTCTCGCAAATAATTGCAAAAATCTCGGCGAATGCGTGGAACTGAGGAACTTTTCGCGTGGAACGATAACCCGCCGGCCGGATCGAAAATTATTTAAGAAAGCGCTTTTACTCGGCGACGTGTATTTTTATTAAAAAACAGACCGAATTTTAAGTGGTATTTAATGCGGTGTGTAGTACAGAACAGTGGGACTTCTATAAGTCGAATCTCAAGAGAAACAAAAAATATTCGACTTATCAAAAATTCAAGTTATAGAAGAAAAATAACATGAGAAAGAGTTTGTCTTGTAAAATGAATTCACTTCGAGTTATGGAAAATTCAAGTTATAGACGTTCCACTTATAGAAGTTCGACTGTATATAAACTGTCTCAGGCGTGACGTGACTCGGTAGAAATGAAACAGTACTTTCCCATCCATCTTGTGGAAAAGTATCATGTTTCATTACGAATAACGAGCGATATGTCGACTTACTACTTACTCATCATTATTCTATCAAAAATATGTCATCTTAAAGGGCATGCTTAATAATTTATTTCATTATATTATTTCTATTATTTAATTTTTAAACTCCACTCAGTTCTTCACATTTGTCAGGGAGTAAAAAAATTGAATTCTATCTCATCTTAAGTAAAACGAAATAAACTATTCGAAGTAATTAACAAAAACAAAATAAAAACAGTAAAAACTTATAGTAAGGATATTTTTTTGCCGTGGCTTCTTTGTAATCAGCGGGGAAAGGAATGTTATAAAAAATATAGAAAGTAACACTAATGTTGATAAGTTCAAAAATCCTGCTTCAACTCGACAAAATGAATATAGTTAAACATTGAATAACTCGCTTTTTTAAACAAAAAGTTAATGAGATCTTAGATAATCCAAACATCTTCCTGCAGCTCGAAAAAGGCATCGAAGAAATTGATTTTTTAAATGAAACTTTTACGAGCATGTACGTGTATACGAATATATAATTCGTCTCTATACAAACGATAAGGATACCACACTTGCATTCAACACACGATTCTATTAGGAAGTGTAAATGGACACTTCAACCGTTATCTCGATTTTTTTAAATGTCATGTCGGTCGAAAAAATATAATCATCTCGAAAAACAACTTTCCGAAAAAGAAAAAAAACCAAAGTTTCGAAACAGTGTCGTGACCTCCACAAACGAGACAAAGACGCGCTAAACGAGCAAACCTCACCTTGAAACGGCTTAAGAGAGTGATAAATGAAACCCATTCCAATGGCTTAACACGGTTACTTTGGATGCATTCTGTTTAAATAGCACGAAACGGTCACGACTGCTAAAAAAAAAGACGTCTCGCAAGACATTATGAGGTTTTTTTTTGTAAGAGGAGGGCGGCGGATGCGAGCCTTGGCCGTAATTCCGTGTACGCACGCAGTGAAAGTGCCGCTTGACGAAAACAAGAAAACGAAATTTCACTACCATCGCTTCGCATTCGGAGACGTAAAAGGTAATGAATGTCTCCGTTTCCAATCGTTTTGTTATTTCTCTTTTTTTTTATTGTGACATTTGGAACTCCTGCGAAATAAAAAGGCGCAAGGACACAGAGGAATATATTTTTTTAGGTTTCTTTAATATGATTCGTACAGGTCGAAAAAACTTCGGTGATATCTAACCTGGGAATAATTAACGAATTGTTCACAAAGGGCAAAAATCGTAGTTGGAAATATCCTTTAACTAGGCGATGATTCGCGAATACTTTTCAAATAAATTCTAATAAAAAGTCTATTAATTAAAAGCGATAATTTCCCAGCGGCAGATAATTATGAACATATATAATATCAGCGCTATATGGTAGACCCCGCTTACAAGTATCACTAGTTACTGTCATCACACGTCTTTTTTATCAAACGGGAGTATTACTAGTTATTGTTATCAAATGCGGAATTTCAAACAAAACTATTTAATAATGCTGGTATTCGGGTTATTGTTATAAGCTATCAAGTGAATTGAACCCGGTGATGTCACGGTACGTGGCATCTACCGTATTTCAGTGAAACGAGGCAAATTTTACCTCATTTCTGAATTCGAATAAATTAACTCGAATCGAACGTTTTAAACAATCCAAGAAACAATATACTTACGACAAATTAGGCACTACAATAACTCGATTTAATTCTACAGGCAGCGAACGTAAAATGGCACCAGCAAGGAAGCACTGCTAAACAAGTCTACTTCACAACTTACTCTGTATCTATTACGACAAAATCCTAACGATAGTACATGAAGCCAACAAACGCAATGATTGTTGGTCGACAACCGAGAAATTGTTGCAAGAGAACAATTCCGCGACTTCGCGCAACGTACTTCAACAATTAGAACGCCTCTATTCTCGTCTCCCACCTCAAACCTTTCCTAAGCCTCTTTATAAATCCCTAAGGTGAGCTAATGCGGTCGTCACGACAAGGGGCTGACGGCCTCAATGCGAGGCAGGTGAGGAAGTAAGAGGGGGGAAGAGATATAGAAAGAGCGAGAGGAAAATAAAAAGGATGGCACTCCTAGAGGTTGAAAAAAGACTGGGAGGGTGGTAATTTAGGGATGGAATAGTTTTCGCTTTAAAGGTCAGGATGAGGAGGAGCCAGGCAGATAGCCAAGGCGCGTTCTTTCTCCTTCCTCTTCAAGCCTTTGGTGTTCTCGACCTCCCATGCCAAGCAAAGATGCAACGAGAAGCCGTTTCGGACCGAGAGATAATTGGACGATTGAGGAGGAGGAAAAGGAGAGAATGACGACATTATGCGCAGAAATAATACTTTAATTGACTCGGTCAATGACCTCCTCGTCAAATTCAACAATGCCCGAGCAGTACACAACAAAAGAATTAAGAAATTAAACAGCCAACGAATATGGTAATAATAAATTGCGCACTGTAAGAGTTTATGCTTCCAAATTGACAACCAAGACGTTAGCAAACGAGAGTCTTCTTATAAAAAGTATGTTAATAATTTAACGAGTTAGAAAAGTGTACCTGTATACTAAAAATTTCTCATCGTTAAAGAGTTAAGTTACTTTTAAAGTAACTTTTAGAGCAACTTAGAATTCCATTATTTATTTGTAAACATTATTTTCAAAAAAGTTCTTTATAACCAATGCTTCTTTAACTACCCGGTAAACGTAAAGAACCAGCCATCGGTGAATTAGGACGGCCGCATCGTAACTCACACGCGTATCCTGTTCACTCAAAGGGTTTAATTATATCGGGATCGAGTATCTTGAGAAGTGGTTCTCAACCGGGGTGACATGACATCCCAGGGTGACGCGACGGTTATTGAGGGGTGACGCGGATATATGATAAATTCACAGTGTATCATATTCTGGCTTATGAACATAATTAAAACCAGTAGAATAAATACTCGTGCTTATTTAAATGCCGGAATTTCATCTTCGTGTGTTAGGGAAAGCCATATGTATCTTTAAAGGTGACTTGAAGTTAATGGAACTGTAAACGGGGTGACGCATAACGAATCAACTGAACATAGGATGACGCATACACAACAACCGACGGAAAAGTGATCCGGAAAACAAATTAATTATTAAATCGATGGAACAAAAATGAGTCAAAATTTCATCTCAATTAATTAATAGATTATGATTGATAACAATAATGTTATTGTTATTACATAATTACTAGAATAATTTTAATATAATATAAATAGTAATACATTAATAAAACACAATTCCACAAAAATTTTCTTAGATTTGGTATTGAATTCTGTAAATTCGAATTTTTAAAATGATTTTAACTGCAACGCGTAATGTTACATGTTTTATTAAACCCATTTTAAATATAATTTGTTCTTATGCATCAGTCCTAATCAATAACATGGACTTCTAGTAATTAATATTACTATTATTATTGCAAAATTCATAAATGTTAGTTGTTTTCACTATAAACGCCTACACTTTTATACCAAATCACGACCGAAAATTCGGCACAAATGGAAAAACCTTTTCAGACCTCCCATGACTTAAAAAAAGATACATCCGCTCTTATTTAGTGAAACGCGACCCCTGAAAAATACCCAAAAGCTCAAAACCGCACTCGTAAAAAGGAAAAAAGACCCCATCCTGCAGCAAGCTGGAAAAAGGAGGAACCATATGCAGCCGAAAGAAATAATGAAATGTAAGACATAAGAGAAAGAAAGGCAAAACAAAACAGAACCGAAAGATCTTAAAAAAGCCTCGAACCTGACTCCCTTTCCCGTGATAACTCCCGCGGAATGGATAGAGAGCCCTTGTTTATTATTTTATTTTGATTCCTTCCATATCCATCTCCCGACTCATCCTCAAACGGGGCGAATAGGAAAGCATATGGCAGACATATGGACGCAAGCTGTCCAAAAAATAATACACCACACGAGCTGTCTTGACGCGGAGTTGGATGGCGTGGTGTTTTTTCCTTCCTTATACGGTTCCCTCGTGAGAAGGGGCTCCCTTATGAAAAAATGCAAGGGAACGAGCAACCCAACGCCGCCTCAACACACCAACCCCTCTTCTTACACTACATTTTAGATATATAGAGAGAGTCTTAAACGCGTACACGGACGAAACAAAAGCAAATCGAACCCGTGCCGAAAAAAGGGTCGGAGTGATGCGTTTCTCTATCGTGAAACGCTTACAACATGCCGCCGCGCCGCTTTAATAACGTAGAGAGAGAGTTTTAGTCATCCGATTTGTTGAAAACAGATGTGAGGACGGCTAATCTTTTTTTCCCCCGAAAATCCGGACGGCGCGTCGGCTTCTCCACGAATACGAGATATTATTAACCTTTATATTTTTTTCGATGCTGTTATTCGTTTTGTATTCCCGGGAATATCTATGAGATATGCTGCCCAATTTAACACGCTGTAACACAGTTTTACAGCACCCGCAATATATAAAAGTAAAACCGCGCGTGCGATTTAAAAAAAAAGAAATATTTTAAGCTTTTATAAGCGTGGAGGGAAATTAACACTACTGCATATAAAAATTATGAATTTTTTCATTCGTTGTTCACAATTATTATTTAAAAGACCTCGCAATTTTTCGACTTCATTCGCTGATTTATTCTTTAAAAAATTAAAATAGAGGTCGCGTCTTCAAAGCAACTTATAAAGGTATTTACAAAGGTGCATGTATAATATATTTCCAAAAAGTATCTCAAAATATTAAGCCGTAGTAAGCTTGGTTTATAAATTTATGCGCGAATTAATTTTTCTTTTCATTTCTTTGCGAAATTCCGAGAAATTATTTTTAACCACCGTCAATTATATTGACAAAAAAATTAGATCCTTTATCTCATCAAGCGGCCAGGTTTTTTCTTTAATGAATAATGCAAAACTTAAAATTTCGCGCAAATTTTTATAGTCAAACATGAATGAACTACGCTCTTTCTTATAAATAAATCTCACCAAGTTAAGCCCATTGAATGCAATAATAGAACGCGGCCCAATTCAACTGGAATACTCCTTCTTAATGACTGCATATTTCGGTCCCTTTGGCTGTCTCTCTCTTTCCCTACCTCTCTCTCTCTCTCTCCCTTTCTCTCTCTCCTTCCCTCTCACTCAATACCCAGAAGGCACTGCACACACTGCAAACCTTTGACACGAGTCCTTTTGAAATGCACCCGACCCCATCATTACATAGATCCCTTATCAAGACACGGCTGCTTGTTTGGTAATCATTACTAGAGCACACAGAACCGACTGGAGCGCCCTTTTGAAGGCGAAGAAGTCTCTAGCGAGCCCAAACAATCCAATATCATCCCAATCTCCCGTAACGCCGACGAGAACACTCGAGAGCCAATTGCCAGTTACAGCTTGACGTGGTGGTTTCACCTCCAACTTGCGATACATATCACCTCTTGGGAGTCACGGTGAATCAGTAACAGGGCCTAACTTAATGGCCTACGTGACGAGATTAATAATTCCATATTGCGTGCCGTAGATAAGGGGTGGGACACCATACGTTACATTGGTTGTTAGGAATCCTTCGGTATTGGAAGTTGCCGGTGCATTTGGTGGGTCGGATTAATATTCTGCGGTATCATATTCCGTAAAAATCCAGTCTAAATAAGATTTTTGGGATTAAAATTTCAATATTATACGTTTCATTATCATAATTTTAATTTTTTTATTTCAATTTTGCGTATTAAATTTTATGGAATTCTTTTCAATGGCGGCTGCGAGGGCCGCATAATTTAATATTGGGGGCCGCATGCTTCCCGCGGTTCCTCACCTCAACTGTGGAATAATTAATTACCTCAGAGTGCGACCTCAGTAATACGACAGCTCGGAAAGCTTCATATATTTTTATTCGACCGGAGAAAAATCACAATCGAAAGTCATCACACTATGACGCAAGCTTTGATACCGCCACGGACATCACGATAAAAACAAAACGAACCTCAAATTGCCATTATAGGATAATTTCCTCGGAACGAATTTCAAAAGTAAAATAAATAACTCGTTCGTTTGAAAGCGAAAATATAGCTCGAACCGAAACTCGCGAATAAAAGAAAATGGTAAAAAGGTGGATGAAAATAATATTTCCCCTCAAGAGTGCGGTCAGCCTCGGATTTCCACCAAGAACCACCGCAATCGTTAATGAAGAAAAACTTCGAAATCCCGTTAAATCTCGGATGTGCGGTAAAGTTTGTTGGAATGTGTGCATGTGTGTGTGTTTGAGAGAGAGAGATAAAAAGATAGATGGTAGATGGTGATGGTGATGGAGAAAGAAGGAGATAAGGAACGACCTTTCAAAAAATTGCAGAAGTCTTATCCGCTACTGCTATACATGTATAGCATGTATACATCCGGTAATGGAAGATGGCCAAACTCATTCATTACCTAGCAACTCGAAAAAGGTTAAAGAAACTCCAGTTTATCGTATCATATCAAATGTCGAACGTTTTTACTGTATTGGCTAAAACAATCGTCCCATTTTCATTTAAACGCATAACTGATTGAATAATTACAATGGATTTCTAATAAAATATCATTATTCAAAACATATAATGTAGTCTGTTGACTTCAATTTTACAGCCCTAGCTTTCGTATGGTAAGAAATTTATTCAAATGCTTCAGTACAGAAAATGCATTCACATATGTGCACAAAACATACCAAGAGAGAACAAACGCCTTATCACAACCAGCCTTCCAAAACAAATCTTCTCAATTAACGATAACACGAAACGACGGAGAAAATCGTTTAAAAGGGCGAAGAAAAAAACATCGCTTGAACCCACACGCGAACCTCGTGAAACTGAAGGGAAGGTGCGGGCGTAGGAAACGTAAAAAAAAGAGAGAGACGCAGAATACATTCGCCTCCACGAGTTACGACAAAAGAGCCGCTGCGTCCAAAAAAAAAATAAATACAAAAACCTCTACGAGACAAAAGCAGGAACGTACTACCACCAACCAACTCAACCAACCACCTCTATTGTTTCCTAAATCTCCCAACGCACGCGGGAATTATATTTAAAAAACAACGGAACGTCGCGGGGCGCCTTTGATCCTCCCCCGGTGCCACAAACACAGTCACACACACACACAGAGGGGAAGAGAGAAAGAGAGAGAGAGAGATTGGGGGAGGACAACCGGACCAAAAAGAAAAATAAAACAAAAAATAAGCGCCAGCCGACACCCTGGTGATGCCCCGGAGCGAGGTGGTCGGGGTTAAAACGAAGTCCAATATCCTCTCCCCCCCCCCCCCCCCTTCCCTCTCCACTACCTCAAAAAGCCTCCCTCTTAAAAACCATGGCAACGGCGTTCACGACGCAAAAATGCAATGCAAAAAGAGGTGAAGAGGGATGAAGAGACAGGAGGAAGCGAGGAACCCCTTCCCTCAATATATATATAGAGGGAGGGGGGGCTATCTATATATATATATATACTGAGGGAGGGGGGGCTATATATATATATATATATATATATATATATATATATATATTTAGAGGGAGAGGGGCTATCTATATATATATATACTGAGGGAGGGGGGGCTATCTATATATATATATATATATCTATATATATATATATATGTATATTGTATATATATGTATATTGTATATATATGTATATTGTGTATGTATATATATATATATATAAGGCCTTAAGGGACTATATAAGCCCTTATTTGTCCCCTACCCCTCTCTTTTTACCATTCAAAATCCATCCAGGGTCAAGGGAACCCTCACAGAAACCACCCTCGCCTCAAACCGCAGCAGTCGGTAACGATGTAACATGAACTCCTGATAAATATATACACAAAAGAAGACTTCCTTTTCACCATGTCTACCCCTCCCCAACCAACTCTTCGCCGCGTTAATGGTGCGGGAAAATGGTTTTCGGAGTGGATGAGTAGGGAGAGTGGAAAATGGAAGGAGGGAGTGGAAGCAGTAGATTTCGCGCACTAACTGAAGAAGAATTAAATAAGTTTTAACTCTATGGCGCGTCGATGTTTTTCGCTAAAAAAAAAACTTTGTCGTCGATTTATATTCCTGATGGCGATTGTATTCCAAGTGGTTGTTGATTCGCCAGATAATTGAACAAACAACCTATTATATTTCGGATGTGGTCGAACTGTAATAACATTTCGTAGCAAAAACTAAAAAAAAACGATCTTCATCACCCCTTTATTTTATAGTTCTATTCTTCTCACACTGACTAATGAAAGGGGCGTGATACTAGTTACAAGCTTTTTGAAAATACCCGAAAGCAAGGATTCACATCCTTTTCAATGTAGCGAGCACCATATCCTAGGATATTACGCGAGCGCCTAGTTGTATCCTGTAACATCGCGCGAGCACCACAACGGTTTTTCAAAAAAAATAATGTTCATAAATAAAATCAAAATAACGTCAAAGTTATTAACAATGATCTTAAATACGTTTAGAAAGAAATCAACCGAAGAAACTGAATTAGTGGTGTTAGGAAAAGCGATTTTAAGCAACGCCCAAATGCACACCCAGGCTGTCAAATAAAACGGTGGAGCTCACGGGCACCAAGTTGGTATCCCCTGTCCTAAAGAAATCACAGAGCGGCGTGTGTGGTGCGTACAAGGAGAATCTGATATAATTTAGTAGATACTGAAACGATTTTACTGATATCAACTAATACAGTTAACGACGTAGGTTACTTCAGATCAGATGTGATAACTTAGGTATTTTCAATGATTCATGTAGTTTACTCTAAAATGTATTTGGTTGGAGGAGTTATCTGTGTCAATGGAAAGTTTTAAGCAACGAGAAACGTAATCTGGTACAGATTCAAAGACCACAGGAAACGATTCTCAAAGCAGTTTTAAAAAATAACAACAGTTTTTTTCCAAGCGCAAAAAATATCCATCAGTAACCCATGGGTAATAATTAAGGATAATACTCTGCCAATCGCTTACTAGACGCAACAGTCTATCACTTGACTATATAAAAAAGTAATAACATATCACATGGAGTATAGTGCTTTATATCTTTATATATATATATATAATCCTGAGGACCACAGGTCTTGTGGGTTGATTAGGTAAAGGAGATACGCGAAAATTTCTCCCGCTCTCCCTTTTCCTCCCAAATGAATATAGGAGCTAAAAGCTTATTAAACCTCTTTTCCAGGACCATAACTTCCTTTCCCTCGACACACCGGAGAGCGCCTGTTATGACACTGTTCCACCGCAAAACATTGACCAAATAGAGGCTCTTCATAAGCTCTTCCATTTCGCTCTACAGTTTTGAAAGCGGAGGAGGAGAGAAAGTACGGGAGAAGAAAATGAGAGGAGAGGAAGACGCGAGGATAAAACACGCAGAATAGTGGGGAAAGAAAAGGAGAAGAGGAACAAAAGTAATTGGATGCTTCAGCGGAATGTGAGAAGAGAAATGGGGAGAAGCGAAAGGAGGAAATCAAAAAGAGGAAGAAGAGAATTTTACCTTAGGAAAGTAGCGAAAGATAGGTACATTAACCTTCATTTGGGCAAGTCTGAGGCAGGTAAGCCACATGAAAAAAATCGAGACAACATACATTGTACAAACTTTCTCATGTAATAATGCGTCGTTTAGTTATCTTTAGAAAATGAAAAACGGATCAGCAGGTTTTTAGAAAATCCAATTTTTGTTCAAGCTGCCCAAGAATAAATTAGCCTTATATTCATTCATTGAGAAAAATGTATTACGTAGTTTTATTGTAGATGTATACTCAAGTAACTGTACGAAATTTGATCAAAATCGTTAGAGTCGTTTTTGAGCAAATCGGATTGTTGTTAAAGATGCGTAGAATAAACTACTCTTAATTATTGATCAATGTCAACCATTTCTATGTATACTCTCCTCAGTATGATAAAATGCCTAAGTACGAGATTTCATTCATTTTTGCTCTACCGTCTAGGCTCCAGTGCCAGTAACAGACAGACAGAGACAGACAGACAGACGGCATTGCGAAAACCACTTTTTCGGATTCAGCGACTCCTAAAACGTATATTTCCGTAAAAATCTCGGGGTCGAATTTTTTCGCGATAAAAATACTTTCTCAATACACTTCGTATATGAGAAAGTAAAAAAGAACAGAAATGCGAAAGAGGAAGAGAATGAGAGAGAGGAAAGATTAGAGAGAGAGAGAGGGAGAGAGAGAAATTCGGTATAACATTCACTGCACCAACTTCTGCACATAGGTACGCTTCTAATCAATACGTTAATTTCAAAGGAGAGGGAAGATAGTGTGAAAGGAGAGAGAGGAGACTGGAAGGCAGGAGAAAGGGAGGGGAGAGAGAAGAGAGTAGAAGGAGAGAGGTGAGAGAGAAAGCGAGTTGGGAAGGAGAGATGGGAGAAGGGGAGATACGAAAGGAGAGAGAGGAAAGAGAAAAAGAAGAGAGAAGTAAAGAGATGAAGGGGAGAGAGAGGACAGAGGAGGAAAGAATGGAAGAGGAAAGTGAAAGAGAAAAGAAAGAAAGGAAAAGAGAAAGTAGAGAGAGCAAGGAAAGATAGAATGATGAGAAAGAAAATAGATAAAGGAGAGAGAGGAAGGTGTGAGGGGGAGAGGAACGGGAGAAAGGCGAAGGAGTGGAAAGAGAGGAGAGAGAGAGAGAGAAAGGGGGATGAGGAGGGAGGAGATGGAGGGGAGAAATAAGGGAAAGGAGAAGCAGAGAGGAGGAAAGAAAGAAGGCAGGGAGGAAGGCGAGGGTGAAGATGGAAAGTCGAAGAAGAGAGAGACAGAGGAAGGGAGTAATCGTAGAGGGTCGGGAGGTCCATAAAAGACTGGAGAAAATTGAAAGAGATAAAGCCCTATTACGTACCGTTCAATATTATACTCGTAATATACGAGGGCGAGTCAATAAATAAGGTGAATTTAACCTGACAGAGGGGCCGCCATTTTGTCAACTGACTGTCAGTGACGATATCGCCAACCTCATACGGAAACTACGAGTACTACATGTTCAGACATGCAGTAATGCAGTACTGGGTTCATGAGTACATAATGGGTACATATGTCTGTGAAAAATGTAAATTCACCTTATTTACTGACCCACCCTCGTATATAAGTGTGAAATACTTCAAAAATATTTTAATCGCATATAAATACGAAATGAAGTACGTTAAAATTACAAAACAACACCGTACATTAATTATGTAAAGACAAAGCAGACCGTCAATGAGAGAAACGAGACAAGAGGAGATGGACTATACGTATGGCGTAGACAAACCACGTCGGCGTGTGCGCGGGGACTGTTTGAAGGCGGTCGCCGGTAAAATTTAAAGTCGGGCGGACGGCCTACGACGCTAATGTCATTGGTCCGCTAATCCGATTGCGAGAGAGAGAGGGAGGGGGAGTGAGGCCCCTTTTCCGCAAATCTCATTCTGTCTACCTACCCTCCTTTTTCCCAACACGAACTCCTTTTCCTGTTGAACCGCAAAGCGGTGGACGACCCTGCACACACACACACACATACATACATACATATATATATATATATATATATGTATGTATGTGTGTATATCTTCACGCAACGCCCCTCGCGGCAAAATCGCCTTTGATTGACTTAGTAACTGGGACGGCGGCTAAGACACGGGGTGAATTGGGAAGATTTATGAAGGGGTCGCGTCTCTTTTTTTTTCTTCCTCGACGGGAGGGAGAACTGCGCGGAAAAGGAGGAAGAGAGCAAGTGCGTACTCAAATGAACGCAAACCTCCAAAAAAATCGAATACAGCTTTTTTTTAAAAGAAATGTAAGCTTCAGCTTTGGAATCATCTAATTTCTTGAATTTTAAAAAAAATATCCATTTCGCACCCACCGGTAACTATCCGAAAGATTCCAGAAACCTACACCGTGGAAGTCGGATTGGGAATATTGGCTCATTTTTTTCCCTCCCAGACGGTTGACCTCATTCGTCTGAAATCGCATTTTCACGCTACCTTCGAGAACGACATGCAATCCGAGAATCCTTTAAAAGTTTCCGAATAAGAGGCGATATCCAGTCCGAACACTATTGAGAAAAATACGTGAAAAATCGAAAAATAAAAAGATATGTTTAAAAAACCCTCAGGCAAGGTTTTCACTTGAGTAGGCATATAGCAAAAAGAAAGAAAGAGAAACCGCTTCGGTGGCGAACGACCGAAAAGGGGTTGAAGAACTCCTGTAGAGGATTTTGATCTTTGTACGGCTGCCCCTCTCAACATACATGTGTACTATATACGTATATACATTTCGCTTGCTCGTCTAAACACGCTCACATTCTCTGTCGCATGACATTAAACGACAAGCGTCTTATAACGCGTTATATACCTACCTCTGCTGTTTCTGCTGCGATAAACAAAAAAATTGAAACGAGTTAGCGAGGTTCACAACATTGTACGTATTTGCTCTTCATATAGTTCTCTCCATTCTTCCTACATTCAACATTAATTATACAGCGTGTTCGTAAATGAATACACCAAGGATAAAGTTGGATAACTCTTCTGTTGCTTGAGGAAAATGTAAAACTTAATAGTAAATAGGCCTCTTACACGTTTTCCATCATTCGCTATAATTAATATTCTGCGAAATGATTTTCCAGCATGGCTGTATAAATTGATAAGATAGCCTCACGAAACAAAAAAATATATTTAGGAAATGATGGCAAAAATTAATTAAAGTAAAAATTACACCACGTAACTCTTTAATTTATTATTAATTTTCGTTTTTTTTTCTCGAGCAACAAAGAAGTTATTCAACTTCATTTTTGGTGTATTCATTTACGAACATCCTGTGTTTGCTTAATTAATATAGTACGAACATGATACCACCCACACTATCACACGAGGTCTTAAACATACGAACCCATAAGGCGTCACATCCTTCCAGGCGTTACAAAATAACTTTTGAAATACTCTCACACACCCTTAAATAACATCCCCTTCTCCCTTCCTCACTCAAACACTCTCTCTCCTCCCTTTTCTACTTCTTAATCCGAAAAGGATTCCTTCCGTTACAAGGCGGAGACAGCCGTGCCCGACCGAAATTCCGATAACCACTCGATCGGAGATGGTCTCGAGAATCAGAATGAGGAGAGAGAGAGCTTAAGAGGAGTTGAGGACTTCCTGAGTGGATAGAAGAGAGAGAGAGAGAGAAAAGACAGAAATACCGAAGGAAAATGAAAAGGCGGATCGTGCTTCGAATTCCCCCACCTCCCCTCTGTCGGAGTGTCGCGGGACTATACTCTTCCACCTTACGTGGAGTTAAAAAGGGAATGACAGCATGAATGATTCGACATCACGCGTGGGAGGAGAAGGGGGTGGTTAGAGTGAGGGAGGGGGGGAGGGGGGATGGCGGAGTTAAGGAGGGGTCGAGACGAACGATGACAGCCGGACAATCCAATTCCAGAATACGTCCGAATTCCCACGCGAGAAGAATAAAAAATACACAAATAAATAAATAAAAACGAATCTTTTTGAGACTTTTTGGAGAGAGAGAGAAGAGACGGGTTCGATTCTCTTTTTTATTCCGCTCAACCTCCTCTCCTTATCTCTTGTTGGAAAAAAATTACTGTGGCGTGGCGATCTGACAGACACCTCTTCCCGTGGGAAACGAAAGGTAAAAAGTTGACGAAACGGGAAACTAGGATCGTCTATCAATCGTTGACGTGGAAAGAAGGTGTGGCGGTGAAAAATTGTCCGGCCAACCCCCGTCGCCTGGAAACGATTCGAATTTTATGCTGAAATAAATTGTGTCTTTACGTTTGCTAGGAATATAAAACTGAAAAGGGCGAAATGCAAATATATGATAATTAATACTTGTGCATTGCTTGCACGGATGATTATTTTACCACTCAAACCGACGATAAGGAGCTCCACCTGTGGCGGCAACATCAATTATGATATAGACTAGGGGTCGGCAATGTTTTTCTCTTGGGTGCCACTTTATCAGCATTCGTAATTCGTGACCCTCCGCGCGTGCAACCCTTAAAATTCGCTTTTTCTGTAACGCTTATGAAAAGCGGTTATTATATATTTTAAGGAATCCAGAATATGATGCGTTATAATTAAAATACAAAATAAAACAAATAAAAGTTAATTTCTTTTTAAAAATACACACTTTTCGTAATTATTCTCTGAAACATCTTCGCGGTTCACCTTTTGGCACGCGTGCCATAGTTTGCCTACCCATGATATACACGAAAAGAGTTACTTTTTTATTCGATTTTGTTTAATTCAGACAAACACTGCTTTCTAACAGTTTTATTTTATGTTTTCAATCATTCGGATAGGCTAAAAGTGAGAGGAATCTTATTAATAGCCTTAAGATAATGAACAAGCACTCTGATTCACTAATTCACTAAACGAGTACCGATCTCGCGTCATGGCTTTAAACAAATTGAATAATCAACACTTAATTACAAAAATTGAAAAGATAAGTAGTACTTATCACACTTATTCTTCAATTTGAAATCTGCAGTATTCCATTTTTGCGGCGTTTCAAGCTTTCTAGAGAAATTAAATGTTATAGCAGTACATTCCACCTGTTACTATCACTGATAATAGCTATCAGGCCTTTACTGGAGATACTGGGATCAAACGGGTGATTTACAAAATCAAATGTAGCTTACGGAAGGCTACCGTTTACTGCTAACGGCCCCTCAACCATATCAATTAATTGCACTCCATGTAATTGCATTTCGCGACTTATAACTTCTTTTTAAAAAGCTGATTTCACTTAAATAGTAATGCGTCGTTTATTTATGTTTGGAAAATGAAAATCGTTCTAGCCGTTTTTGAAAAAATAAAATTGTTAAAGTTGCCTAGAATAAACTAGTCATATTCATTTTTTGAGAAATATGAACTATGTAGTATTATTGAGGACGTAAACTCAAGTAACTGTACGAAATTTGATCAAAATCGTTAGAGCCGTTTTTGAGAAAATCAAATTGTTGTTAAAAATGGGTAGAATAAACTTCCCTTAATTATTATGCAATGTCAACCATTTCCTCATATACTATGCTCAGTATGACAAAATGCCTAAGTACGAGATTTCATTCATTTTCGCTCTACCGTTTAGGCTCTAGGGCCGCGAACAGATGGACGGAGAAACAGACGGAATTGCGAAAGCCACTTTTTCGGATTCAGCGACACCTAAAACGTATATTTCCGTCAAAATCTCGAGATCGAATTTTTTCGCGATAACGATACTTTCTCAATATACTTCGTATATATGAGAAAGTAAAAATAGAAAACTTTGATTACAGTGACACAATATGACTTTCTCAAGTTTCGAAAAAGCGTGCATTGCTTAATTATATCTCCCACTTTCACTGCATGAAAAATGCGAAAAAAATAGGAGAGAAATGCATCGCAACAAGCGCACGCTACGCTTTTCAAGTGACCGTAGGCGAGAATTGCCTCGTAAAACTCCTGCATTCTTCTCTCAAACGAGCAATACACACCGTTATTTCATTCTCTAGGGTGCCATTTCTTAAACGTCCGACTCTTACCATTTCAGGAGCTGGCGTCGCGGTGGTTAGCAATACGGGCGTTCATTCCGCGCCATAGACCAGTTGTAACACGCCAGAGTGGCCGTTTCCTCCGTCAAGGATGAGATACGTCTTTTTCAAGCTCCGTGGGCATTTGCCAAGGTGTCAGCCATACATACCTGCGAAAAGATGCGGGACAAAATGCACGTTAAAAACTGATTCACCCCCGACATCTGCCACAGCAACTTTAAACGTTAAATACAGTAGTTTACACCTTAAACTACGGAAGCATGGCTACGCGTAGTAATATGATCGAACAAGACCGCAAAAACACAATTTATTAGGAAAATAAATAATAGTTAAAACAAAAAAAAACAATATAAGATCCGACTTCTCAGAGTCACAGTTAAATACGTAGGTAACCTAGCAACTTGGCCAACGCGAAGTGATCCGAGATTCACCGTTTCCTCGCGGCGCAAACGCTACGTGACACAGTACCTAACATCAATCCTTCCCTTAACCCCGTAAAGGAGTTTCTCTTTTTATTACCATTGCACAAGGGACAGAGCAAACTACTTCTACCTTTTCCTTCCCCACTTTTCTTTTTTAAAGGGTACGATAAATGAATTTCACCCCGCGACGAGAGAGAAAGAAGCATTCTTCCCACCTCCGTAAGGTGGCATGGCAACTGCAGCAAAGCATTTCATGCGAGAAAGAGAGGTGTCCTCGAGGAATGCCACCGAGGAAGGAAGAGAGACAAAAGCTTTCTCACACGTTCTCGTTTCCTTTCTCTTCTCTTCTCTCTCCTCCACCGACACTCGTCTTGACCTTTTCCTCTCTCTCTTCACTCTCTTCTCATCTCTCTCTCTCTCTCTTTCCTCCCTCGCTCTCAACTCCTTGGCAACTTGGATTCTTACGGCAATGTCTCCATATACGTGTCTTCCTTCTTCCTCCCTTTCTGAAGTTTCCTTATTAACGTTTTCCTCCTCCCATCATCTCTCCTCGACCTCGTTCTCTCTCCAACTCCTCCCTCCCGTGCTTTCCTCCGCCTCCTCCCTCGCCTCAGGGCTCAAGGAGGCGAGAAAGAATTTACGCCAACCTCTCTCCCTCCTCTCTTTCTCTCTCTCTCCCTCTCTCTGACTCAACCACGTTCCGGAATGCTGCGCGAATTTTTTCCGCCGACGTTTTCCAGCGTTGGCGTCTTACATGAGGAAATTTTCGAAACTAGGATGCCCTCCGCTCTTTCAAGGATTAGAGGTGAAAATTTTCGCCCATTTTCTCCCTTATACTCGAAGGGATTAAAACGGGCAATTCATACAGAGGTGTGCGTATAAATTATTATATAAAACTTTCAAGAGTGGATTTCTCTTTTATAAATTACTAAATGAATCTATTTCTATGCATGCAATGTATTCAAAGACATACGGATATATTCATCGGTCGCACGTATATCTAAATAACTCGAGAGCAGCCGCCAGAAGGCAGCAGTTTCCTACACGTTACATAAATTCAGGGTATTTTATTATTCGATACTAAAGATATCATATTAATTAACTACTTCTTGTGACGCACTGCTATCGTCTCATAACGAATTTTCTCACTTTCTCCTTCCTTAAGTTCAGAAACGAAAGCGCTTGTGACACGACACAAAGAGACGTTCATGAAGGAAACTTAAATTCTTAAAGAAACAAAGAAAGAGAAATATTTTTCCCTTCGCCCTTCGATCCTGCACCGCATCGAAAGAATGGTTTTGCGTACCATAATTTTAATCGTATTTACCTAGTTAACTTAAAAATTCTAACGCTGAAACCATCAATATACATAAAAATAGTCAAGTGGCACAACGGCCAACCTCTTAGGGGTACTTTGGAAAATCTCACTATAATGAAAAGAGAAAAACTGAATATACGCGACGCGATTCAAAAAAAAAAAGATTTCACCAATATATACATAAATAAAAGTAAATTTCGATGCTTAGCACATTAAATCGCGCCGAAATTTCATTTTATCGTAATTTTTAAAAATTATCTACCTTAAAAACAATACCATATCGAAAAGTCATAACACGCTATCCAAAATATATTTTTTCGCCATTCGCGAATTTTCAACGCCGTCTGACGATATATTCATAACCTCGCCGTTTTTTTTGTTTTTTTTTGTTTTTTTGTTTTTTTTTGTTTTTTTTTGTTTCTTTTAAGGGTAATCAAATTAAAGATATATAAAAATAACTCGCAAGCGCACCTTCTCTTAGTTCTCCATCTCTTCTTGAGTGTGAGATAATCTCTCCGAACCTTAAGTCAAGATTTCCGAGCTAAGCACGTTCAGCACCCTCTGGAATTTCCATTCCGCGCCGATAAACACCTCGAGGATCAGGGGGCGAACCGCTTCGCAGAGCATTCGCCGGGAAATGCCTTTCGATCTGGCAATAATGACGCGACGCGGAAACGAATGTCTACGAAATGATCCTTCCGTAGCGTATAACTCAAATCGCCTCAAAAGGGAATCGCTGCGAGAAATTTCGCCCAATGCCGGGGGAGCGCAAGAGAAATTTATCTACTCGAGAAGCGAGAGTATAATATAAAAAATGAATTCTGTTAAAGAGCATTTCAACGCAATAACCTGTTAAAGGCGCTTTAATTTTCGTTAAAAATAAAGGGCTCGTTTACGGCAACTAATTTTTTAAAATAATTATAGTTTTCCTGGATGTGATTTGGCAATTCGCAGTATTGTAAGCAGCATACAGCCACCTATTTGTGCGTAAAGTAATGAAAACAAAGTACTCCTTAAAAGTTAACATTAGCAGACCTAGACATAGTCGGCGTTTCCGCAGCCATTTCCAATCCATGGATGCCTACATATAAACGCATATGCATGTACCTATAGACATATATTTATGTATGTATAAACATGCACCCATATTGCTCTTGTAAGTTGCTATAAACATGAGCCGTAGCTCTTACGTGCCACGCTGTATGCTTTGTTTGTGCTGAAGCACAGTCCACTCCTACATAGGAAGCTTTAGCCGATTATGGAGGAAATTCAGTGGGTGCAAAACATCTTACATTTACGAAAGTGCGTATACAACAACGAACTTCGTCTATAGACTTTTCGAATCAATCTTCAACACTCCCACATACAAATTTTTTAAAAGCCATATATTTATTTCGAAGCTCTGTATGGATTACGTCAAACCCTTACACCCATGAGTCTTTTGGATAAATCTCTTAAAGAGGAAGCAGAAGCGAAACGTCATCTATGTAGGAATCTCATGTGTTGAGCGCTCGTCAACTTCCGAATTCGATCTCTGGAAGTCTCTATTTTTTTAACCGTCTGCAGGAGAGAGCACCAGACAAAAAACCATGATGCCAAGGAATAAACAAGTCAGAATTTTTTAAAAATTCAAAAATAAAATCCTTTTGCTTTACAAAATAGGCGGCCTTAAAAGGAAAAAAACAAGAAAGATTTCAGACTATCTGTTCTTTATAAAAGATTTTGGTGTTTTGTGATTGATGTCAAAGTTCGTGATTTGTGAAACATTGTGACTTCATACGACTCTAGCGCTAGTAGGCTCGTCAGTCTAAATCACAAAGCAAATAAGATGAGGAGCCCGGTACTGGCATTAGCCTACTCTTTTCGAAAAGCACAAAGGAGGACCAACGACTTTGCGTCCCTTCAGAAGGATGAAGCGTTGATTCGTGATTTGTGGAACATTGTGACTTCATACGACTCTAGCGCTAGTAGGCTCGTCAGTCTAAATCACAAAACAAATAAGATGAGAAACCCGGTACTGGCATTAGCCTACTCTTTTCGAAAAGCACAAAGGAGGACCAACGGCTTTACGTCCCTTCAGAAGGACGAAGCGTTGATTCGGGTGATCTCTTCTAAACACGTAGATAGGGGGCCGCAAGATCTATTGAAAAAATCCCAGTTTCGCAGGTTTTCAACGGGTATACTCAGCGTAACAGGCCAACGCCCTCGCCGCTAAGCCACGGTACCCCATTTCGCAAGTCCCTTCAGAAGAATGAAGCGTTGATTCGGGTGCTCTCCTCTGAACACGTAGATAGGGGGCCGCAAGATCTATTGAAAAAATCCTACTTTCGCAGGTTTTCAACGGGTATGCTCAGCGTAACAGGCCAACGCCCTCGCCATTAAGCCACGGCACCCCATTTCGCAAGTTTTGAAATTTCGAAGATATTTTTCTACCCAGAATCTATCTACCGCAGCGTGAGGAATAAAAATACTTTCCCAAAGGAACCATCTACTGATCACGAGTTGACAATTGTTTTATGAAAAATTCCAAATTTTTAAACTAACAGTTAATATTATAGAGCAGGGGTCAAACTTTTTACTTAAAGGGCCACATGAGGCTTCATGTACGACTCTGCGGGCCACATACCACCTTTCAAATGAAGGATCGGGCCGTGTGAAACTTTCTAAGAGTATGTTTCGTGAATTTTTTTGATTCTGTAATATGCCATACGCCTATATTAAAAGTATTTTACATCTAGGCACTCGGAAAATATCGTTTAGATATAAAAAATTATGTCTAATAAAAACTCCTAAAGGTAATTACACAAAGCTTTTTAAAAAATGATGAGGTATAATAAGGCGGGCCGGATGAAATCACGGCGCGGGCCGGATGTGGCCCGCGGGCCGTAGTTTGGGGACCCCTGTTATAGAGGTATAAAATGACATAATAGAAATAAGCTAAAATTTTCGTTCAATTAAGCGTTATAACTTCTCTCGCCATATATTGGTCTAAATGACAAGGCACGTTGAAATCCGTATTTCCCGCTATCATTTCTAACGTTCGGGCACAGAATTACGTGAATATGTACTAGTTCAATTTCTTGCTACTAAAACGCGCCCAGACTCACCGTCAGAGCCACCGCAACCAAACAGACTTTTGGAAAGTTTGAACATTCGCAGTTTAACTTCTAGATGAGATACGAAATTGTTTATCGGCTAAAAACCATCTGCAAGCCATAAGCTTTCAATCAATGTAACATTCTTTACGATCCGATCATTCGTTCAAAAGATATGAGGGAACAAAATATGGTCTTCCCCAAAATACATAAATAAATAAATATCAGACGACCGCATATAAAAGATTTTATAAAGAGAAAGACGCGCCCGGAATCTCCGCAACCCGTTCTTCTTGATGCTATAGCGCTGATGTCTCACCTCGTCGCGCTCTCTAGCTCGCTCAGTATTTCATTTCCCTTCCTCGGCTCTAAACCTACTTCAATCCCTCGCTCCTACTATTTCTCGCATCCACGAAGAAAATTTTCGTGCACGTTTTCCTCCTTCTCGCCAGAAAGAACGTAAAATCTACTACCTCCCGTGTCGTGAGATGACCAAGAAAAAAGCTGGGACTGAAGTCGAGCCGAATGAATACCTTCGAAATTATTCAAACTATCAAAACCCTATCTGTTGGATATTTTGAATGCCATTCAATCCTCTCTAAACGTAGGAAATTCGAGAGAAACTTCAACATTAAGAACAAGATTTTAAGCAAACTATAAAATAATTGAAATTTACAAATACGCCTGCTTCAGCTTATATCAATTCGTACGGCATAAAAACTTTCAACACTCCGACATGGATCAAAAAATCTGATATAAAAATAAACGTTTTATTCGCACCTGCAGTACACTTCTTTATTTATAGCGTGATAAATAATGGAAAGAATCGCAATATATCAAGCGTTTATTGAACGCTTACCTACCGACCTCACGTGAATTTAGAGATTTACCGTGAAAACTTTCGACAACTCCACGAAGGAACGCAACTAGTGATCTACAGCATGCACATATTTATACACAGTCACTAATCTCGACCTTTAACGTGCGAAAAAAAAAACAAATTAGGCGCAAATATTTCCTTTCCTTGCTTCGCGATCTTCCTCTCTTCTCGACGTCACCACTCACTTTGACGATGCAACTCCTTTTCATTTTTGAGTACCACTCGCACCCTTCAAAGTGAGAAGAAACTCCAACTCTTCCTCGTACTCGCAGTCACCTTAAGGGAAAATCCTCTCTAACCGCTCACTCTCCCTCTCTCCTTCCCTCCCTTTCTCCCTCCCTCTCTCACACCCTCATTCCACCTCTCTCTCCTCCTCCCTCTCTTTCCCTTCCTCTCCCACTCTCTAATGTGTAATTTGACATTTACTTGTTTTGTTCTCGTTGTATTTATTTGACGCAAGTTTTTCTTTCGTCCTAGTTGTGTGTGTGTGTGTATATATATATTTATTTGTTTGTATATTTATTTATTTATTTATTCGTGTTATTATTTTGTAATCGATAACGAACGGTTAAATGGAAGAGGGGACCTTATGGTCTCAATTTCGCCCTGAAAACAAAGACATCTATCTATTTATTTATCTATCTCCCATCCTCGCTCTCCCTTCCTCTCCCTCTATCTCACATCCTC
The DNA here is from genome assembly GCA_036926305.1 of Uropetala carovei. NCBI lineage: Eukaryota > Metazoa > Arthropoda > Insecta > Odonata > Petaluridae > Uropetala > Uropetala carovei. Next base: position 3,319,730 of record JAXCHB010000279.1, read on the forward strand.
TCTCTCTCTCTCTTCCTCTCTCTCTCTCTTCCTCTCCCTCTATCTTCTCTCTCTCTCTCTCATCCTTTCCATTTTTAAAGCTTATTTTTTGTTTGTTAATTTATGCCGTAAATAATTGCTGTATGCATTCCTATATCAGTATTATTGTTCTTTTATGTATCTAGGGTTTTCGCAGGTTTCTTTTTCACCCCCCTTCGTGGATGTTTTCCTGCGTGGGTTTTTACTAGGTTCTTCCTAGGTTTTTCCCACAATTATCTAGTCTTTTCTTTTTTTTAGAAGTTTCCTGAATATTCACACTCGGTCATTGTTTTTATTGCGATTATTTTCATCTTGTTTTGACTGTTTGAGCATATTGTCATGTAATTTATATTTTGTAACGTAGGGTTAAATGGAAGAGGGGACCTTTTGGTCTCAATTTCGCCCTGAAAATAAGGACGTATGTCTGTCTATCTATCTATCTATCTATCCCTTCCTCTATCTCCCTTCTCTCCCTTTCTCTCTTTCTCCCTCTCTCTTCCTCCCTTTATCTCTTCCTCCCTCTCTCTCACATCCTCTCTCCCCCTCTCACTCTCCCTCCAACCCTTTGCTTCACACCATCCGGATGTCTGCACCGGATGCACGGATATAAAAGGGAAAAAAGTATTCGAACATATTTTTTCTGCACTTTATTTATATGTATTTTTGCCTCTTTGGGGAAAATGAGTAAAGGACAAGAAGAGATAAGGAACATTTCCTCAAGAGGATGACGTTCTCAAAAAATTTTAACTCGTTTTTTTTAGCACTTCATCTCGCATGAGACAAACAAAAACCTAAGTTTTGTTTTAAAAAAAAAAGAAGAGATGAAGGATTTAGATGATGTTGCTTCTTCTGCCACGCTGCAAAAGTTTCCGAAAACTTTTGTCTTCCCCGGTGTACCGCGTTAAAAAAAAGTGTATATATAAACTCCGCCATTGCAAAACCTTACGGATGCACTTTAAAAAAATAAATATCTTCCGCAGCAATTAAAAAAAAACCGAGATTAAAAGTGAGAGACATCCGGCTCGCAGTTTCTGAGGGATCGAGGGAGAGCGACTCGAGATAGAGAAAAGGAAAGACGTTTTTTAATAGCAAAACGAAGTGTAAGCTTATTTTTATCTAGTTTTTTTTTCGCCCGCCATAAACTTCCGTCAGAACCACTCTCCTTCACGTCTATGGAAAATAACTTACCTTTTTCTGCTTTTATTTTTTTAAAACCTGCGCCTATTTCGAACCCGGAGTTAAATATATTCGGAGATTGATAGGAGGGAAAAATAAAATGTGGGCATTTCCACCAGATGGACTGATTATTCCTGAAATTACTACGCATTTCGGTTGCGTAGTTACTGCTTTCAATAATACGATATTAATAACAAACAGAAAAAATATGTAACTTCCAGGAAAAAACAATTACGGAGTCATTCGTTCTGTGATTATGATTGGTATATTCCACAAAGTTGAGCTTGAGTTCACCGATGCGATGAGTGCAATATTAACTTTTAGTTCATTATTATGCAATAAAGGAAAAATATAGAAAACGATGGGAATGTGTAACTCCCATGATGACTGAGAATAACAAGTTCAATTTAAACGCCGTCTGACCAAGGATTTTGGCATATTTCAGTTAAATAACACGACGATTCGAAGACGTATAACAAAATTCACATTTTTAACCTTTAATGAGTGAACAAGACGGTTAATCTCTCATTCTACAACGATATAATATTTTATGACTGTAGGAGACAGCTCACGACGCTAATATATGATTTTTTAAAAAAAACATGAACATTAAAGCCGAAACAAAAATTGAACCGTATCAATTTTAAAAGCGAGAGAAGCTATAGCCGCTTATTTTTAAAGGTATTATTTATAAAATAATATTTCGCTTAGGGCTAATTGCGTCAACATTCTCATTTTTGGTGAGACGACGACGAAGAAAACAATCCTGATAACTAACGAGCGAAAAAATAAAGACGGTGAGCGATATTGGGCAAGGGAAAACAAGACACTTAAGTTCTTGATTATTTCCGGATGAGAAAAGTCGGAAAATGTCCCGTCACGGATCGAGGATAAGATAAAAGCGAAGCAGAGGATAGGGCCTTCTCTTCAAGTCGAGCAAGCCATTAAAAGAAGAAACCGCCGGGGACAAAATGAAAAACAAACGAATAGGACGAACGAGGATAATCCAATTCTACGGCTCCTTCGTGGACAAAAGAGAAAGATGCCGGAGGAGGAGGAGGAGGAGAAGGAAATGGAGTGGAAGGCAGCCGCGAAGTATATACATACACGAGACCGACTCCTTTTAAGATAACAGCCCCGGGAAATGAGATAGGGAAAGCGAAAGAAAGAGGGTTGTTATTATACGTACATAAAGGCAGCAAAAAAATAATAAATAAAAATTTGCGAATAAAGAGGCATTCGGATATGCATGTAATGAAGAAAAATCTTTTGAAATAAATTAAACGTGTCAAGGGATAACAGAGATAACTGTCTTCCTTTTTTTGATACAGGGAATTTTGTATCGCCTTGTAAAAATGGATTCCGTATTCTACTCGTTAAATGATTAATTTCATTAATTTTTTATAGCTCGAAAAGCAACGAAAGACATTTCTCGAGCTTTCTATAAATAACGCATTCGAAGAAACTGCATCTTATGTAAGTCATATATATGCATGCATGCAGGGCCGTGCCCAGACATTTTGCCGCCTGAGGCGAGATATAATATGGCGCCTCCTGGCCTCGCTGGCCTCATGAATGTATTGTGATAGGTTTTAATTTTTGCCAAATTTTGGCGCGCCCCCTTCGAGAGACGCCTGAGGCGGTTGCCTCGCCGCCTCACCCATCTGTACGGCTCTGCATGCATGTATAAGTAGATATACATTCAAATAAACGAAAATGTACTGAAAATGACTATGAAAAAGCTGGAGTTGAATAAATAGTACCAATTTCCGCGGATCATGGGGCTTTTCCCTATGCGCATACTACGTCGTCTTTACGAGAAAATCAAATTGCTGTGGCGTGCATTTCAGCCCCTATTTCTTGCCCCTATTTTCTTCCGCTGCCTCATAACGTAAAAACCTTCGCAGTTCCGTCCCTCTTTCGACTCTTCTCCGTGGCGCATTCTCTAAATGCATTCCTTAAAAAGACTACGCTTTCTTTCCCCAACTAAATCTCCATCGACTCTCGCACGGAAAAATATTTTTTTCTTTTTTTTAATGCAGGACTCGCATCGAAGAGTCCGGCACATTCCATTTAAAAAAAACTCTTCACTCTGCCTCTCGATTCGCTATTTTTTTTCTTTTCCATCAAAACCATTCGAAATACGATGATGGAAAACATGCGAATAGATTTCGCTCTGATTTCGGTAACGTTACAGCGAAAACAATAGTAATTTTTTTTATTACGATTTTGAACAAAAATGGAAGTACGTTTCATTTTTTATTGCATTAGAGCAAAACCGTGCAAACTGGGACAGATGAAAGAGAAGAGGGATATACGAGGTTAAACCTCAAATGCCAGCGCCGTCTTTTAGTTCAATCTGCATCATTTCAGTTACACATCATTCAGAATCTCTTCCTCTATTCTTTAATATATAACCTCTTGAGTACAACTGAAACATTTTACGAATCTTCAACGTATGGATACCGTTTCGAAACAGTGCTAACGTGAAAGTGATGGCTGAGCAATTCGAAGTATTTCTTTAACATGAAAACCGTGACAAACTCGTAAAGCGAAACCGTACAATGAGCAGACAAAATTATCTTTATCATCGATTTTATTTTGCAGTGATCAGGGAATATTCGTGCGCTTTGCCTAAATAAATCGAACAATATATATATCGAAAAGAAAACACGCGTCGTTCATTTTCAAGCATTGAGAGAGGAACTTTCTTTGACTCCCAACGCTGTCGTCCGTTTTGTAGAAGATTAATCTTCCTCACCCGAACGCGACGCGAGGAATTTTTCGGGAGAGGAAAAAAAAGAAAAGGAAAACCTCCACGGCGATAAAATTTCCGGGCGATCCCTTCCGAAACCGAATAATAACCTTTCAGACAAATGAAAGCGATTTCTGATCCCAGGAACGGTAACTGTTACGAGTGACATCCGCATGACTTATGCGAAATTGTATCGAATCCCGAGATTGCGGTGGCTGTGGTCCGCCCACAGTCCCACCATCTTTCATGCCCCTCGACGTCTCTCACCCTCCCCCACACGCACCACACCACATCACCGACTGGGGCGATATTTTAACCGGGAAAACGCGGATCCGTCGTCGAGGTGAAGAAAACCGGCGAAAAGGGCGGGGAAGGAAGTCGCAAAGCCTCGCCACGTCTCGAAACGTTTTATTTTTTACTGCCACGCAATAAAAAATATGCTTCGAGAAACTTCGATACGACGATAAAATCGATCCGAAGTCCGACATAAAAAAAACAAGAAGAGAAACGTCCAAATCCGAGTTTCCATACCATCCTCTTCCGTATTCTTCGCGGTCAGAAAAATCGTTCTTGTATGTATTTACGTATTTATGTATGTGTGTGTGTTTGTATGTGAAGAGAAAGCAAAGCTTTGAAGAAAATTTCTGACAAAGTGAGGAATCTGGATTCTTTCCTGCATCGCTTTTTATTAAAAACGTCTGTAAAAGTTTTTGAATAGACCACGATACTTATATCGGGAAAGCATTTATGCGACCTGCGAAATAATATATTCTATATTTACTATGATGCGGTCAAAACTTGAAAAATACGTGATAACGCAAAAAATCGAAGCTTTCAAAATATCGTTCATTTCTATTCATAATACCCTGCGAAGTAGGAGAACGGTAGAATGCTGTTAACATGGAATGCGGCCTTTATCCTTCAAGTTTTATTATATTTTATTATATTTTATCAAAAAATGATACCTTAGCATGTTTAAATATACACATTAGACCGAAAATATATTCAATATAAAAATTTCGTTACACGAAAGAATTAATTGAGGAATCAAATTGGTTACTTCACGTATCTCCAACATACACGTAAAAAGCTAGCAAAACCAGACGCGCACATGGGCTGCAAAGCATTGACGCTTACCCGATAGTATACATTCTAAAAACTGCCTTGTAACTGACATGAGCATGTTCTCTTTTCTAACTTGTCCAATTGAAGGAACACAGTTTGTCGATCGGGTAATTTCGAACAAAAATTTCGTACACATGCCGAACGCTACGTCGTATTTCGTCCCTGACAAGAAAGAATAGAATTTTTTTAAATAACAATTTAGAACGTAGCCCTAAACCTAAAAAAAAGATCCTTTCCCTTTCCTGGTTACGAGACAAACGGAATGAATAAATTAATCTCCCTTTTCACCCGTCGCGGGAGGCCATCTATGCCTCCATGGGTGTCCTACGTCCACAAAGCCACTCGATTTTTTTTATTCGCCTTTTTTTCTCTCGTTTGATTCGCTGAGAACCCAGACGTCAAAATCTGACAGAACAGCTTTGTTTCGGCTACAACGGCCACGTCGAAAACTACGAAATAAACATGAAAAAAAAAAGACCGAGAGATTTTTAAGCGTGTGACGCTAACACCTGAACGATCGCAACGGAGACGTTGTTCAGACGGAAATTGACAACGATTTTATTAGAGGATTAAAAAAACAAACGAAAAACGAGAATGCGCTTTTGTTACCAGCATGTACCTACATCGTCTCTGGCACGTAAACGTTACGCGCTATTTGATAAAGGAAATCGACCATGCGACAACACACACAGCACGTCGGGATTTGTTATTTTCTATTTGTGCGTATTGTTATCGGCATTGGCAGCAATAAAAAAGTAAAAATCATATTTTGGGATTTTATCACTTTTAAAACTTTGTCTGTTCAATAGATAAGATGAATAAACGAATGAGATATCTCCGTTGGCGCGCATTAATCATAATGAAACGGAGATTCTGCTTTTCTTATTTAATTGATTTTCGTCCGATCGATGTCATTTGCGATCTTTTTTTTGCGTTTTACTCGAAAATAGACATTCTAGATAGCCTACGATACTTTAAAAATACTTTTAAAAATTGCGAAAGTTCCATGATATAATCGATAAATTTAGTAGCTCCGGTAGTCATAAAAAAAAACGTTCGACACTATTAATCTATTATCGGCGAAACATCAATCATGACGGCTGCTTTTTGATCGAAATCCGCAGCCGTTTTTCGCACCTTTTTTATGTCTACTGAAGCTAACAAATGTCTCAACTAAATTCCTATCTGGAAATTGTAAATTTATTTATTTTTTATTTACCATTTAAAACCTTAAAACGTGCAGTTCAAACTCCGTGCCTGGAATCGGAAGTGACGTACGCGAATCAAAATTTAGTAACTTCGAGAAATGGAAACAAATGTAGGAATTCAGGCGAGAACGATATATTTATCGATTCGTCGAAAATTACGGCCACGAAAGGCTCGAAGCACTACAGATATAAGAAGATCGATTTATTTCACCTCGACGATTTCAATAAATCTCACAGCGTGCATCGGAACAATTTTGCGCTCTGAAAAACCACCTCTTCCTACCCGTTAGCATCACATTATCTTTAGCCTTCAGCTCGATTAAAAAAAATGACAACATTTTCAACCGCCAAAGAGTTTAGCTGGGAAGACTAAACGTAAAGTGTGTGCGAGAGAGACAGAGAGAGGTTTCCGTTTCTAAAAGCGATAAAGAACCACTTCCGCGAGGTACCAGCAGGAGGCGGTGGTGGCGAAGGCGGTAAGCACCAAACGAATTCGATGAGAAAAACGAAACACGCGAGAGCACTAAAAAAAAAGATGTTTACCGGCAGACACCGCCCTCTACAACCTCTCTCTCTCTCTAGCCTCCAAAATCATGTAAATCGCGCCACGTGGTGTAGAAGTTGGAAAAACCGAATGAATCGTTTAAAAAAAAAATTTTTTAAATAAAATATTATCGAACCCCGTAAAGTAACGGGGTGAGTGGGGATGGGTCGGAGAAAGACGGCCGAAAATTTAGGCGCGAGAGGGGTACGTAAAAACAGGATGTTTGCGGGAAACGACCGGACAGGTTTTCGTCGGTGGGTAGGTGGAAACTAGGATTTTTTTTACGAGGAAGGAGAAGAAAACGGAAAATGTAAGCAATACGCGTTTACGGGCACTCCTCGCTTAAAGCGGTGAACGCGTTTCTGGAAAACGTTACGTCAAGCGGCAATAAACTAGTAGAGTGTATTTTAGGCGATATTAATTTCATGAAGACGCTTTCCTAACTTAAGATTTCTGGTCCTGAAAGAGGTACGTACATTGAAAATAAAAGTTGATGGATAAATATTTTGAGTAAATTATAAATACGCGACATTACTTAAAATGTCTGGCCCTAAATGTGCATTAAAAATAATAATTTATGATAAATATTTTAATTAAGTTATAAATACGTGACGTCACGTCGAGTTTTACAGAGAAACATCTTGTTGCTACAAGTTACGATCCATTACTGTACATTTCGTATTTTGAACACAATTATATCCGAGAATTTCATTTTTAATTCGGACATATTCAGCAATAAATGGATAATGCAATACAATGAACTGAGAGAATAATATGACTAACGTTCTTCGGAACACAGGCTTTTTTCATGAGAAATTACCATGACTCTAACAATGATGAAATTATAACAGGATAAATCAAAGACGCTTTGACTGAAGCCACTACCAAGGGATAACGAGGTAAAGTGCTATGTCAAAGAATCTATGATAACTAGCATTAAATAAATAACCATCCAACAAAGAATCCATGCTAATAAAACAAGAGAAACTTACACCTGCACTTACACAGCCACGAGCACTTAGAAAAAGATTTTAATTTTTTCAAAGAAGAAAATTTATGATTAACCCTCTTAAAAAATGTCGAGTGATGTACGCAGGTTAAAAAATAAGAGAAAGAGAGAGAGAGAAATGGGGGGGAGAGAAATATGAGGTGAACAAACACGGGCAGACTGGGAAATTACTAAGAGATGAGAGGACACGTATTTTTTTTTTTTTAGTCTTTATTGAGCACGGACGAAGTAAAAGGGGAGTCTGAAGTATACGTACCTCCCTTTCTATGTGCCCGCACAGATGAAAAAGAAATAAGGGGGAGGAATACACACGCATGGGAGGGCGCGCAAAGACGGTAAGAAGGGTAACTAACAAAAAAAAGAGAAGAGGGGAATAGAGGAGAAGAAGAAGGCACGCAATTTAAAAGGAGGAAACACGGAAGATGTTAAAAAGGGGTTTTTGAATACTAACGCAATTTATGGGGAATGGGGGTTGGGTTGGGGATGGAACTGAGAGATAGGATAGGGGAGAATAATATTAACGGCGTTTGTGCCTTAAGAGTGGTGTGTTTTCAGAGGGGAGGAAATAAGGTTGAGAGAGAGAGAGGGAAGAAGAAGAAGAGATGGCGGCGTGCGCAAAAAAGAAAAGAGGATGGAATAAGTGTCTCTCGAAAAGGAGTGCTCGTTTAAAAAAAAAGAATAAGCGTGGATTATTTTTTCTTTTCTCTGCGGTAACACAGTCAATAAGGTGTTTTAGGTTGTGTATATATTTTTTTTCTGGAAATTGCGTGTTCCCCCGCAAGTAGACTACAGCTTTGAGGGATGTTAAGTGGAAGTCCATGAAGAACAAACTCTCAATTCATTAGTACCAGAAATCCAAACGTGACTACATATGACATTTTATGTAAGGGTATATAGGTAACGTAGAACACCGATTATACAAACTCTGGTTATCCGGATGTACAATCATCCCAATCAATATTTAAACACGCACATTTCTTAATTTCAGCAATCATCGTGTTTTTCCTAAAAAAAAACATGACTGCTGTTGCTTTGGCGACAAAGTCGACCGTGAAACTCCCCATTCAAATAATAATGCTTATAAAGACATGTCCGGATGTATCGGAAAAACATGCTAATTAGAAGCTTCGTGAAATTTTGTCACTCGTCAGTTTATCCCTGGTTAAAAGTAATTGCTGTTGCTTTGACGACAAAGTAGACCGTGTTACTTCTCTCATTCAAATAATACTGCTTATTCTAAGGGCTATAAAGACTCGCTCGGATGCATTAGAAAAAAATATCCTAATTACACGTAAACTTTTGTCACGTCTGTCGCTAATTAAAACAGTGTTGCATACCTTGGTGGCAGTGACGAAGCGCAGAAGGCAGGTTCACAAAACCACTCCTGTAGACAGGCCTTATCTTTTTCAAAGACGGTCTTCGCCTGCGTTGATTACGGTATTGCACCGTATAGCCATGAAAGTTAATATCGTGCTTTTTTTAACTCGAAATTGGATTGAAAATGTCTACCAAACGCAAAAGAATGGTTATTTTGCTATGTGGTGTTGCAACTTCAACAATATGGTGACTCAAATTAATTTTCTTATTGTTTTGGAAAAGGAAAATGAAAGTTCACTTCATATATTTTAAAGTAAATGTTCAAAATACATGTACCTCATTAACTGTTTACATTTTTTTTAATTTTGACCAATTCACTGGACTTTTTTTAACCATTCCGATCATCCTTGGCCCCCAATTTGTCCGGATAATCGGAGTTCTACCGTATAGTATATCGTACATAATGGTTTAAAACCAGTGGATCTCAACACGAATTTATTACATGTAACAGCCTATTAAAAATTCGAAAAAAAACCGTTTTGATTATTTTGCAACAACTTCGTGTTGGCTTTTACCATTCCTGTCACGCGCTGCGTCCTCTTTAGCGCTTCACTGAACCGATTAAAAAAAAACCCTAAGCGGTGGCTGTATCGGACGTGTTTTTTCGCTCCCCTTCATTCACAGTCACGGGAGAGAAATATAAATATTTGAAAAAAGAATCAAATTACCGATTCGCCTGAAAAAGCACGAAGAGAACTGCGATCGACTAGTCACGATGAATTCACGTAATCGCGAACAGACTCCCTCCGCGCCGAGAAAACACGAACGTATGTACAAATTGCACAACATTGTCGTCGTCTTCCGAGGATGTTGCGTAATTCATGGGCCTTCGCTCTCGTTTTTCACCGTACAATACGTTCGTGACGAGAATATCGTTAACAATCGCAAGCAAAATGACACCTGGGAAGAAATTCATTCCAAACATCGTTCTCCAAGGAGATTAAGCAAGATATATATATATATATGTATGTATGTATGTATATGTATATATATGTATGTGTATGTATATAAATATATGTGTATATATATGTAGGTACCTATGTATATGTATGTATGTATATGTATATATAAATCGCGATTTAAAAACAAATCAAACAAATTGTGCAGATACGCTAAGCCACTACTTTTGAGGATTATTTCTAGTAATAAAATTATACGACGCATTCCTTCGAGGAATTGAGGGGAGTATAAGCTTTGAAATTTAAGCTATCTTCAAATTTGCTTGGTTATGAGTTTTTGGGTTCGAGAGTAATTTTCTTTTATTAGACAAATCGACCTTCAAAACTTGGCGTGATAAACTGACTGCAAATAAAATATCCATAACACATTTGCGTTGTAAATAGTCAATTTCTTTTCGCCTTTCGTACATGTTCACTAGTTCTTTTCGCAGCCTATCTTTGTGACGAAAAATAAAGTTTTTTTTATCAAGATATGAATAAATTGTCCACGTAAGCTTGCATGTCTATGACAGGAAAAAAACAAAATTTTCATTACTATAATTTTCCGAGGGTTAATACTGAAAAACAAGATACCTTAGACTTTTTGATAACTGTTACGACTTTTCAAATAAAAATCTGTTGAAATGTGACACACAAATCAGCACGTTTCCTGATCGGATTGTGTGGACTTGAATAAATCAAAACATTACCGCGTTCCGCTTAAAATAACTTCAACTGAAACCACGAAACAAATGAAATCTTCCCGCTCGAAAAAGTTTCTCGTCGCTAGTATACACAGTGAGTAAACGAAAAATCTGAATAATAATACCGTAACACTAACAACGTTAAAGAAATTCTATCCGCGCCGGTTAAAGTCCTTTTGTAATAAAAAACGTCTCCAGCACATCTTAAGTCGAGTAAAGAGATCTCCCAACCTCCCCGTCCTGACAATCCGCACTTCATTCATAACCTAACAAAACACTCGAGAGATATAAATCTGTACACTCGGGTTATGAGACACGAGCGTTCTCCTACTACTACTCTCTTGAAGGAGAAAAAGGAAAGATTTGCATTTCGGAGGAACGTCCTCTTTCTCTCCCCTTCACGAGTGGAAGAAGAAGAAGAAGCCTCCGCGTACAAAAAAAAGTAGGCGGCTCAGCAGAAATGATGATCTCAGCGCCATTACAGCGTGTCACGCTCCCACAAGTCTCTTGCCTCCCACCCCCCCCATCCACCTACGACCCCTCGACACAAGAAGAAGGAAGACCCGCCGACCCACATGCCACCAAAAAACCCCTGGCAAGCAACACGCACACATCGCTTTTTCTTTTCAGGATGGCCGCCGCCACCATTCCACCCCCTCATCAAGGGACAGCTGCTTCCCGACAGTCCTTGCGAAACCAGTTAACAGCAACTTCCACCCCACCTCCCCCCTTAGGACCATCCCACCCCCGCCCCCAACGCCCTCGTTCCTTCGCACCCCCTCCTCTTCTCCAATCCGGTCCACGGCCCAGTATTCGTCCCTTCCTCCTCCCTTCCGCTTCCCTACCCCCTTTCTCTCCTCCTGTCACCCTCCTATAAACCCCGCAAACCCTAGGGGACGCCGCCGCTGCACCGCTGAATAAGAGATGGAAATACCGCCGAGGCTCTCCGACCGCCACCCCCGCCAAACCTCTTATCCATCTTCCCTCTTTACTGCAAGGCAGCCTAGATTTTTAACGTCGAGAGAAAAGAAAGGATGGAAATATGGCACACCTCTTTCATTAGACTTCTCCGTCCCTTCTCCAGGTTTATTTTGAAATGAATTCGGCCTCGGTTCCACACCGCTATTTTTTTTTTTTGCGGGCGTATTTTTAACGAGAGGAAAGATGCGCACTTAATGCGTAAATATGTGCAAGACAGAGGCGCTCCTTACGAATCGTAATTTTTTCCGCAAGAAATGCGACCGCAAGATCAATTTCGTTCGTAGGAATGGTGCAGCACCATTTGAAGGTGGCACCATCCTTGCTTGGATTATGTGTGAACTATTTACATCGTTTTCTTATTGTCTTCTTTTACTAAAAAAAAGTCCTCAGTAGTAAACTTCGTTAAAATCCACTCAATAGTTTCCGAGATACAATTTAAATTATATTTAATGTTATTAAAAAAATGGAACCCCTGATTGGCTCATGAGAAACATAATTTTCTTATTTCCCATAAAAGTGATTAGCACAAAACCATGAAATTCCGATCAATACTTTCAGAGATGAAACATTCCGATAGAGGAGGGACGAACGGACAGTATGACACGACCTGGCCATAAGGCGTTCAATTTTTTTACTTTTTTTAATAACGTCTCAAAATCGAGGATTTCTCTCGCGTGTCCAGCTTCGGTTCTATTCGGGTTTGTTTATCCTTCAACTGAGAAGGTATAAAACTCTCAAGGTGTTCTAGCGAGTAAAAAACGAAATAACTGTTTGCCTGCAAAGTTGCAAGGAGTGAAGAGAGCAGAGATGGAGAAAAAGTTTCCTTTTTACTGCGAAAACATTTATTTAGCATTGAAGGAAACCTTTTCGCCAAGTCTTACTTCTAAACCTGCATCAACAAGGAAACGTCTGTTGCAGACGTTTCTGAGCGAGACGCTTCAAAGCTTCTAAACCTGCATCACCAAGAAAACGCCCGCTCGAGACGTTTCTGAGCGAGCGGACATTGTCGCCGATGAAATTCTCGAAAACGTCTCAGCAATATGATGAAATAAAATATATACAGAGCCCGCTATGAATCTCCCATAAGAAGAACCTCAAAAAAAAACATTGCGTCAGTAAAAAAAAAATTGGAAACCTAAGTTAAACAACGGTAATCTCCAGATAAGACACGCACTTCTATTTTTCGACATTCCAGCGTCCGAAGCCGTAAAGAAAGAAAAAATATTTCACTCGTACGTCCGAGGCTATATTTACGACGATCGTAAAAAAAATAATAACTCCTCTTTTCGTCCTATCGCGTCGAAGCGTCATCTATTCTGTCAACATTTCTCACCTAAAACAATTCCATAAAACCGTTCCGTGTGATCCTAGTCCTGACTGAAAACTACACAAACACTACTCTCTTCTCCGTAAACATTTCAATTTTTTTTTTTGCTTGGGACGTTTAAGAGTGCGATTTTTTTTCTAAAGTGCCGTCGCCTTAAACGTCGGTCGGTAGAAAACCACCAGGATCTGGAAATCTTAACCTTATGAGTAAAACGGGGTTTGAGGTTTGACCACTGGGGAAAAGCGTCTCAACCAACAGGATGACGGTGACCACCCCTCTTGACCCGCCCTTTCTCTTCTGGCTCACGCACGCCACCTTTTCACCTAATTTAAAGGAGGAAGAGAGCTTTCACAAAGGACGCGGAGCGATCGAAAAATGACGGCATGAAAAGGGAAGAATTGGGCGGACTTCCTCTTTCGAGACTTTGACGAAGGGATTTTTTTAAATTACGATTAAGTCGTTTTCGGGGCTGAATTGATGGTCGCAGTTGTTCGCTTTTAAAGTTTAATGTTTTTTTCCGGGAGACGGAATATGCTTCTTTGGGGAATTCAGTTATATTATGTAAATACACTCTTAAACGCTGAAATGATTAATGGAATGGCATGTTGGATGTACTTTAATATACAGAAAATAAAAATTACATTCTTAAAGTTACGTAAATACATTTACAATGACGGTTTTTTACGTTTCAGGAAATAAATTTGCCCGAAGGCTGATTATACCAATCAAGAGAAGATGGAACTGTTGGTTGCTACTTAATAAATGAGTTTTTTCAACTTTAAGAATACCATGTATATTTTGCCTATGGTTATAGACTTCTGGGACACTCGTTACATAGATTTCTATTAACACAACATTGAAGGAATGGAATAAAATTATACAGATAAAATATGCCGGGCAGAAGTTCAAGAGTTTAAATCATACATGCGCGAGGGATATTTGGAACTACAGACCGAAATGTTGAACCTCGGATATGCATCTCACTGAATTACACGGATAGAGGAGAATACATTTTTACTCTTTCATATGATATAAGACAAGTTGTTTATTAAGATACGCCATGAAAATACATATCGGGCACAAACTCCCAAAATTAATAACCCCTTAATTTCAAGCAGTAAGCTGACTTATTCCATCTCTATGGAATGAGAAAAAAATTAATTTCCAAACACCATCTTTTGTCGCGAAGGACATAACAATAAAATGCCGAACTAATGAAAACGAATGACCAACGAATGGACTACCGATGGGTGGCATAACGCGAATGGCGTCCTCGTAAAACCATCCTCTCGTAGCCACCAGACCGCAATGGCGCGCGACGGAGTCGTAAAAAGGGAGGAAATCACCGACACGTAAGGATGCATTGTTGTTCGCTCCATTCGAACCTTAACACGAAAGAATTCCGCCGCTCCGTCGCATGACAAGAATAATCTCCCACACTCGAAACTGAATACGTACAAGAGATCCGAAGAGAAAAGCAAGAAGGAAGAGGGGTTTATGGAGAGGGTAGGATGTTCAAAATCCCATTCCTGAATCGGTAAACCGAGAAAATTTGTGCGTTAAAAGATTCAGCCTAAGAGAGAGAGAGAGAGAGAGATGACCACGTTTCTTTTTTTTTTTTAGAATCTTAACGGATAATTTAAGAGGACCGGGAAGAAACCTTGAAGAACCCTCTACACACACAACAGGCGGAAAACGCTTTTTTAAAACAGAATGCGCGGGAAAAAAATACAAACCGACTGGAGATGCATATCTCCTTCCGACAATAGGACCTTTACGGAATCCGTTCTGCAATTGGTCTTGAGGTGACGCCCACTCTCCGCCTATGACACAATAGATCCCCCGAAAAACCGCTTATTTCTTCCGAACAAGGCCTCACTACATCCGCACGTGTTCTGTAACCTGCGCTGCTCCCTTTTAAAAAAAATAAAGGTTTCGCTCGAATCTCAGCACTTTCTCCCCTCGCTCCTTTCCTACTCTCTTCCCTTCTTTACCTGCCACATTCCTTTCTATTGCTTTCTTCCATCTTTCTCTCGTGCCAACATAGCCTCACTATATTTCATCCATTTCCCACTTACTGTTAGTTTTATCCCCACTCCGTGGCTTATCTTTCTCTTCTCATCCACCTAGTCCCTCTTTCTCATCTTCCTTTGGTCTTCTTCCCTCTATCGTATCTATATATATATCTCCTCTTTTAACCTTACCCTTATCCCTACATTATCCCCTATTCTCCCTCTCCATTTTTATACTCCTTTTTTCTTTCACTCGCTTAATCTCCACGTCCATTTCCTCTTCCTCCTCCTATTAATTCCTAAAATTATATTAAATCTCAGCAGAGGGGTTGTCTGCATGCTTCTTCTCCCAATGCTAGGGTCGCAGGTTCGAATCTGATGTCATGTTCGTGCGTGTCTGTTAATGTTATCGTTGTTGAGTTCATTGCTAACGCCTGCTCATAAACTAGAAAAGGTAAAATAAATTAACCGAATGTATAACTCAAATATGTATCATACACGACAAAGGGTTCAAAAAAAATAAATTACTAAATTAGTGGCCTAAAACAGTGGCCGCATGCGGTCCTCTTTAAGTTTAGAAAGTGCGGCCGCCCACTCCATTAGCGGATTTGCAATAAGGCCAAAGTAGACAATGTCCTAGGGGCGGCGGGGTTTCCGAGTGCGGCAGGATTTCGGTGCGGTCGGATTTGTATATTCATTCGCCAAGTTGGAAGACTGTCAATATAGTGTATGAGGAAGCACTCTAAAGAGGGTTTTCAGTGTGATTTTAATATTTATGTAGGTAGAGGAAGATTACTTCGAAATCATGAAAGACCATTGGTACCAACCTAAGGAACCCTATCAAGGTAATAACCATACCAGGGAAAAGAACGGATTGTTCCTCTGGTATAATAAATAAATTGACTCAATTTTATTGAATTTTTTCAAGGGTCCGAAAATAATTTGGCTTAGGGGTGCAAAGTTTCCAAATCCGCCGCTGGCCCGCTCATTTCACTTTAATTAATTGAAAGAGAAAGCGTTGACGAGGAGATCGTGGAGGAGCAAAGATATCTAACATTTTAAAAAGATTAAGAATTAGGAATTTTTATGAAAGTTAGCATTTTGTTTCATATAAACAATTCTGAGTCGAGTGATTTTGAACTCCCATTAAATGCTTACGCTTATTATTATGTCACTAGTATAAATGCCCGTCAAAAATGACGGGGATGATCGATTATTCTGAAATAAAATTGAGGCAGCCTTCTTTGACCTGAAATCACACTACCTCCTGCTGAGAGGGTTGCCTTCGATCCGAGCGAAGGTTCGAAACCCTCGCCGCGAGTATCCATTGTGCTTCAAAAGCTGACCTTAGTTCCCTCTTGCCAGGTGTATTTCCATGTTTCAGAGCGTGACAACGGGAGTGACAAAGGGGCAGAATAAGGCTTTTATATATCATCGATGCTCCTCGACGAAACTGTCAAGGATATTCATAGGTTATCTCTGCGGTCCTCCAGCAATTTGACTTTGACACCCATTGGCTACATTGTTTCAATTCTCCCGAATAACGCTTAACCGTCCGTCTCATATATTCTTTCATCCTCAACGAATAGAGATAGAGAGGGAGAGAGCGTGAAGCTAGGGGAGACGACTTCCTCCCGCAAGGATCAACCTACGGAGAATGAGAATCGACGCACCACGCATGTTCCCACGGCTCCTGCCTTACTTTCGGGCACCCACCAACCCGCCCCTCTCCCATCCATACCACCACCCCTTCCTTTTTTTCCCTCCCCTATAGACATCCCACCTGAACAACATCTACCTCTCATCTTCCATCTTCCCTCTCTCTCTACCTTCAAGGCCCCTTTCTCTCCCGAGAGAGAGGGTGGAGGACAGAGTGCACAACCACCTGCCGCAACCCAACCCTAAACCGTCTCCCTCAAAAGGCTGCCTCTCTACAAACCCCAAACCCCACAAAACTATAAAAAAATAACCTCTGCACCTTTTCGGTTCTAGCTTAGGTTGTGGATATGTATAGAGTCGCCGGTAGGGATCTAAAGCGTGAAAATTGTAACGGGGAGAATATATATATATACTCTTGTGCGGAAGAAGGGCGGATGTCCGAAAGCTCCAAGAAAAAGCCTTCCTCTATCTCCATGGACGTCCACAACACCAAGTAAGTGTCCACTGGCTCCCTCCTATCCCTCTCAACTACTAGTTGCAATCTTATATATATAATATATATATATATATACTACGGAAGATGAAACGTAAGTAAGGATATTTAGGGCAACTAGGTGTTGAAGGAAACCCAGTGAACACTTACCGGAAGTAGAGCCGCTGGGGTGTTGGAGAGAGACATTTGTAGAGGTTAGAGCTTTCGGGATGATCCCTTCGTCAGCACAAGAGAGACAATATATATATATATATATATATATATATATATTTAAGGGTGGGTAGGTTAAGAGATGGCGAGGGAAGAATAGATTATACATCCTGTTTCACCCTCTTTTTCCTCCCTCTTTACACACAAAGGAAAGGGGGTTGTTTTCGGTAAGGGCCGATTTTAAGGGATTTTTCCCCCCTCTCCTTTTATCCATAAAAGGAAAAAAACACAGGAGAATATTCTTTTAAAGAATTACTCCGCGGGATGAAAAGATTCGCCTCACTTTCGATGATCGATCATCTCGTGCGGTGAGTCAATGGCTGGAATTGGACGTGAGAAAGGGTGGGATACCATGCGGATTATGTAATTAATCTCCCAGATTGGAAAGGAAACAAAAATCAGCGCCCCCAGTGATGGGAGTTAAAAAATAATTTTTTAGATAAGATCTGCACCTGCAGAAGTTTTATCACGAACGCTAAATAGAAGGAGATAATATCCAATGAAGAGGTTCCACCGAAAAAAATGGAGAGACCGATGAATCAACCACAAAACATTCAATTTCTCAATCGACTACTTCCAAAAAAAAACGAAAGGAGGGGCGTAATTAAGAATTAATGATCGAAGGAAAGAGAGATAACACGAAGGATCCCGATGACGCAGCTATTTTTTTAAAAAAACAATTGTCGAGCCATCAAGTATTATACTATGTGGAATGGCGGAGGAAAGCTTTTATCACATTTGATCAACACTTGAATGATTAGCAGATTTCGAAGAAAAGACAATTTATCAAAAATTGTCATCGTTGGTAAATACCGGCCAGAGTGTGACAACCGATTCGAGAATCTGAGGAACTAAAATAAAATTCTCGAATAAAGTGGAAATTCTACTGCAGGTATTTCCAATTACTTAAATACATCAGTATCGCCCAGACATTAAAAATAATATTAACTATTTTCATTAACGAAATTTGACTTCGAAGCTTTTTATATTCGAGTCATTTAATGTAATTTGGAAATCAACCTTAAGTTGAATATAAAACTTTTGCCGCAATGAAAAAGGATAATGAAAATTTGGTGACGGATGGCACTCAAACATTTCTGAGCATGATGACAAAACAAAATGTAGCGGAAAAAACTTATATTCCACGTTAAACCCAGTGAGCGAGCTTAAACCATGACAAGGGCACAGACGTATCTGAGATATATTTAGGTGCTAATTACACCCAAGTCGCAATCCCGAAAACTAAAAACAAGCACCGACGATACGGGCGTAAAACATAAACACAAAATCCGGTATGAAATCCAAAAAAAAATAGAAAAGCGACCTTCGGAAAAAAAAATTTCTATAAGAAACTAACAAGAACAAACACACAGGTCGTTAAAAAATACCGTCCGTCATTTCATCGCGTGGTCGCGAAAGAAAAAAAGATAGCCAATAAATGTACGAGAGAGGTAGTTGTAATGGTGTCTGCAGCGAGAAGAGTAGAGAAGAGGGAGGAAGGTGTGACAGAAGGGAAGAAGGAAAAGATTTTTTTCCCCTCGGCACTTCAAGCACGCTTACGCTTCGAAACACCTGGCCGACCTTTTCCACCCATCGCCAGAGGAGAGAGGTGAAAAGGTTTGCGCTGACTTATCGTGGTCCGCATCTTCAGCAGATGAGTAGGGTAAAAAAGGAGGTACATGCATACAAAATGGGGATGAGGAAGGTCTTCCCAAAATGTCCCTCACGTAACTGCGAGAGGAATCGAAGGCCCGAATCGGATCGAGAGGGCGCCAACCTCTCGTTAGTCGGCGTCCAGAATTTATCATCCTACTTCCCCCTCCTCTCTCTCTCTCTTGCTCACGTCCACCGAAAATTTATGGTGGTAAGGGATTTCTGTTAACGCCGCACGACCGTTCTAATCCCTAACCGATACACAATATGGATAGGATGCAATAACCCTTGCGATAAATTATCGTTTTCTTGCAAATTTTCTCTCTGTGCACACGAAGGAATTCTATTGCCGGAGTACCTTGAAAAATCGTTGAATATCTGCAAAAAAAGAACAGGAATCCGGACTTCGATGATACTCGTAATATCCGCAAGAGAATTGTCGCTTGATGACTTAAAATAAATTCCATAACAATCGAAAGTATGAAAATTGAAAAACAAAGTACATATCAGAGCTATCTCCAACAGCCGCCGCAAGGTTATTTTTTAAAAACTCAAGTACTTAATTTTTTCAATTTTTTAATACTTAAGTGAAGTGCTTATTCTGGAAATCAATATCTGTCATGTTTATCATTCCGTGGATAACCTTAATCCTCCCTCGAAATTTTTGGAAAGAGTGAACTTCAAGAAAGGAACCTCTGAGCTGTAAGCTGTAAATCGTCGATTAAATAACTTAATTAATATGACTTAGAAAGTCTAACCGCGACAAGACAAAAATGTAGCTTGATTATCCATCTTCAGAAAATCGATTAAAACAACAGGGGAAAGTGCCTTCAAATGTCTTTCGCCTCTCTTGCACACTCGGCGCTTAATAATTGCCTATCAGACGATAATAAACGACTGAAAACTATATTTAAGATATGTTTCTACGTGTGTGCTCAAGAAGTTAAGAAATTAAATCCTTACCTTCCCTTCGTCGAAACTCTTCATCTCTTTTCCTTTATTCCAACTTTTGTTTTCCCTGAGAAAGAACCCGAGAAGGCAGCTGCACTGTGCGTTTGATTCGCTTTTGTTTTATTGCTCACGGAACAATTAAGGGAATATTTAACATTATATTTCAACCGGCTGACATTTTTATGCCTCGATCATAAATAACACGAGCGTGTTTCTGAATAAGCCGAAACACAGAAACTTTTTCTACAAAACACGATTGAATGAACGGTTAAATTATGTCGAGAAACTACCCGAAGCGGAAATTCGAGAAATTAACAAGCACGAGCAAACAAACAATGGACTAATTAATTTAAAAAACTAAGTTAATAATAATAATAATAGCCTGGTAGAACAAAAAAACTTGCCGGACGAATGAAGATGCCTCTACTCTCATTAATGTCTTCACCACCAGAATCGGAAATTCCGACGACGAAAGGAGAGATCGAGGCATTCGTTAATCCGACATTTTTTAAAGTTAAAAAAAAGCGCTTCGGAAATAAAAACATAAATCGAGACGAATGCTCTTCACCCCAGACATACTCTTTCGGCATTGAAGTAGAAAAAAAAGAAACGAAACGAAACGAAAATCGCGGAAAATAACGAGGGTCGTGAATTGATAAACGGGAATCTCGGAGACGCAAATTCCGACGTCATATCTCGTCCCGTTCCTTTGGTGTGTGTTTTTTTTTGCGATCCTCCAGTCCTGCCAAATAAAAAAAAGAGAAAAATAGAGAGAGAGAGAGAGAGATAGGGAGGGACACGTAAAGTTCCCGCATCGAATATTCCAGCCTGTTCCGATTCCACACGTTGGGAAAAGAGAGAAAAAGGAGAACTAAAATTGGAGGGGATAAAGGGAGGGAAGTTGAGGGAAGCAGGGGGAGGATGAGAGAAGGTGGAGGAGGGAAGGGAGGGGGATGGGAGAAGAGGAAGGGGAGGGAGATGGGTGGAGAGGGTAAGAAAGAGAGGGGAAGAGGGATGGGAAGAGGGAGGGGGAAGGAGAGAGGAATGGGAGAAATGAGATGAGAAGGTTACAGAGGGAGGAGAGGAGAGATGGGAGGAAGAGGAGGGTTGGGAGGAAGAGGTAGAGAGGTGAGATGGTAGGGAGAGTGGCGAGATGGGAGGAAGAAAGAAGAGATGAAAATAAGGGAAGAAACGAGGAGAGAAGACAGACAGACAAACGACTTTATTAGGGCGAAAGAGAGAGGGTCAAAGAGAGAGAGAGAGGGAGAATGGGAGGGGATATGAGATGTAATGAGAGAGGATGTAGGTGGAGTTCAGATGGCTGAAAGGAGAGGTGGATGTGATTGAGGGAGAGAGGGAAGGGGGAGGATAAATTGAGAACGAATGCGAAAGGAATTCACGGGTCGGAATATGCTTGAGTTTGATGGGAAAGGAGTGAAATGAAGGAATACAGGTGAAGTAAGAGAGGAGAGCTTTAAGGAGAGGTTGAATCTCCTTGCACAAATACCCCCGCGAATATATCCGTTAATATGCTTCGCGAGGACAAGGCCGTTCCGAGGAGGTTCTCTTTCGAATTGTATTTCTCGAACCGACGCCATTCCCCGAGTTCAAGCCGAGGAGGAGGGGAAAAAACGGAATCATTCCCCTTATCCACAAGCGAAGGAAATCCTAACTTGGATATTCTCTTTTTCTTATTATCTTTCTCTTCGGAAAAATGCTTCACGCTGCTTCCTGTGAAGGAATAATGCCGTATCGACAAGAGAGGGAATGGGAAGGTTGAAATTCGGCGGAGTAGAGGTCAAGATAAGTTTCCTCGCGATTTTCCACTCATCATCCCTTTCTTCTCCGCCGTAAAGGAAGGAAAATTCCAGAGGCCGTAAATTTCTGTCGACGCCGAGTTTTCGCGAGGGATAAAGAAATGAAGTTTTCGATTTATGGGTTCGCGCTTTTCCCTAGGATGAAAGACGGCAATGCTTAGATCTACACAAACGTTATTATATATATATATATATATAATATGTTTGTCTTTAATCTACTTCAAGAAATAAAGCTTGAATAAAAGTTGAACGCTAAATACAACCACATCATCAACACTGGTTTACCGCGCCAAATCATTCACTTAACGGAAAGATATAAATATTCTTATCCGAAAATCTATAATTTAATAAACAGACGGGCACTGATAAAACATGACCAAAAATATTCTAAGAGAAGAAATGTCAGCTATTTTATTTATATATATATATATATATATATATATATATATATATATATATATATATATGGGTATACCATAATATCTATACGAGTATTTTATCTCGAAACTCTTTTAAAAAAAACTCGATAGTAAAATAAGAATGGAAAAACGCAACAGAGGAGAATTTTTGAACGCCAAAATTTATGTTGAAATATCCCACTAATTACATTTCCCTTTTACGAGCAGGCGGCGCAAAAAAAAGTGGCAATTCACTCACAGCCATAAAAAACAAATTAGGTACTCGTGTATCTTATTTCAATTAAGTAAATCTACCTCTAATTGCGTCGCACGCGGAAAATACCAATTCGTCTGTATCAATATGAAGCGATATTTTAGTTTCGATGAATCGAAATTGGTTAAACGTTTACTCTTGTCACAAAATTGTAAAATAAATCATCAATTTCGACAGTTTGTTTGCGAATTCGCAGTACTCGGAGCATCCCGCGTACATACATCGGCTGCTTTTTTTTTGTAGAGTTTTCGACTCGGAGGATTGAATCGATACAAACACGCCGTGCGACATGTTGATAAAATATTTAAAAGTCCGCCAGGGGATAAAAAAAACGCGAAATTTACAAGCCACCTTCGGCCAAACATTTCGAGACCGTCGCTCTCTATTTTCCCTTTTAATCTTGAAATCGGCGCTGGCCCAGGAGAGCAGAAGAGGGACAAAGAGAAAGATAGCGAAGGGAGAGAAACATAGGAAGAACTGCAGCAAAAATTACATAAGGCGCTTTTTTCTTTTTTTTCCCAAAACTATCGCAAATAAACATCACGGTATCCTGCCGAAATGGAACAAAAACATCAAGGATAAAATATTTTATATTTAACGACAATATTCCGCGGGACCGAACCCAGGTACCGGAGTCTTGAAAACCGATATTTCTTTCTATCGTGAATTATTCTCGAGTTGTCAGAAATTTTCTGAAGGAGACACCGATTGATCCCCAGCAACCAATTACAGATTCATCAAATTTTAACTATGCTTAGCTTTTACATATACCAATCTATCCTAAAAAAATATAGCTTCCCCAGGTTGAAGGGTTCGACGCAGACAGACAAACCAAATGCGCAAACTATTTGTTTTGCGCGGTGGCCCTGAATAAAAAATCGGTACAACATACATTGTACAAACTTTCTCATATACGTACTAATGCGTCGTTTAGTTATCTTTAGAAAATGAAAATCGTATGAGCCTGTTTTTAGAAAATCTAATTTTTGTTCAAGTTGCCCAAGAATAAACTAGCCTTATAGTCATTCGTTGGGAAAAATGAAATACGTAGTATTATTGAAGACGTATACTCAAGTAACTGTACGAAATTTGATCAAAATCGTTAGAGCCGTTTCTGAGAAAATGGAATTATTGTTAAAGTTGCCTAGAATAAACTAGCCTTATATTCATTTTTTGAGAAATATTAACTATACAGTATTATTGAGGATGTAAACTTAAGTAACTGTACGAAATTTAATCAAAATCGTTAGAGCCGTTTTTGAGAAAATCGAATTGTTGTTAAAGTAGCCTAGAATAAACTAGCCTTATATTCATTTTTTGAGAAATACGAACTATACAGTATTATTGAAGATGTAAACTCAAGTGGCTGTGCGAAATTTGATCAAAATCGTTAGAGCCGTTTTCGATAAAATCGTATTGTTGTTAAAAATGCGTAGAATAAACTACTCTTAATTATTGAGCAATGTCAACCATTTCTATGTATACTCTGCTCAGTATGATAAAATGCCTAAGTACGAGATTTCATTCATTTTCGCTCTACCCTCTAGGCTCCAGAGCCAGTAACAGACAGACAGACGGCATTGCGAAAACCACTTTTTCGGATTCAGCGACACCTAAAGCGTATATTTCCGTAAAAATCTCGAGGTCGAATTTTTTCGCGAAAACAATACTTTCTCGATACTTCGTATGAGAAAGTAAAAAGGAAGAACGAAGGAGGAAAGAAAAATGACAGATATTAATGCAAATGAGAGATGGAACGGAGAAGGGAGAGGTGCAATAATGAAGGGAAAGGTGAAAGGGGGCGAAGTATTATAAAGCAATGGAATGCGACGCAGAGTGAGATATACAAGGAAAAACAAAAGAAAGGAGAGGTTATTGGGAGGGAGAAAGGAAAGAGGAACTTTTTCTGCTTCGCTGCGTGCACAGTACGTACTATAGCCATGTAGTTTTTTCTGAAGAAATTCCGTTTGCCCCCTTCCCACATAAAAGAGAACCCTCGTAGTATGCCCAACGCAGCCATATGAAATCCCAGCAACTGGTGTGTCGTTTCGGGCGGCGACAACTTTTGGTCGCAGACAGACGAAACGGTCCGACGAAAACTTCCGAATAGAGAGAAACGGAGTGAATGGCGCGAACGAATGATTTTTTTTTTGTGTAACTGGGTACGTCGGCTGTGAGGAAGGAAAAAAAACATCGCCGATAAAGGTAGCCGCCAGAACGTCGTCAGCCTTCATTTTTATTAGATGGATGGCGTTAAAGCAGAAGTACCGAGGACGGAAATCCAATGTAAATTTATCCATACGGCGGCTTTGACGAACGACTCGAGTTTCTAAAAATAAGCAGTGCTGGCAAAGTTTTGTTAAATTAGCTTTCGTAGCGGAACAAATAAATTTCGTCGACTTTTTTACAATGCGAGCGGTGTCCCACAAACTTCAAAAAAATATGGTGATTCTACATTACTCAATTAATTCCAAAATTACCTATATAAGACGACTAGCATATAGAGGATGGGAGTCCTTAACCTGGTGCTGGCGAGCACCGCTGAGCTCTTGGACAGTACCACCGTGTTCCTTTACGCTGCTTAAATATCCTTTTATATTTTTCCAGTTATTTAAGTTCTTCGGTTCGTTTCTTTGTAAACGTATTGATGAACTTTGGTAATAACTTTGGCGTTGGTTTTACTTTATATATGATCGTTTATGATTTTGCAAACGTGTAGTGGTGCTATTTATATTCTATAGAACAGGTGTATGAAACCTCTTTACGTGGCTGGCCACATTCATGCATGTGAGTGCTTTGGCGGACTGTATTGGATGTGGCCAGTGCCTCGGCGAGCCGGATGATAATTTACATCGTATATGATTTTAAACTGAAAGTAAAGTTTTAATCATTTTTTGGCGTTAAAACTTCACTATGCAACCTGTCATGACAACAGCTGTACTTATAATGTACAAAATTACCTACAATAAATATCACAGATCACATCTTCGCCAAAGCTTCGCGGGCAGTATAAATGCTCTATCATACCGCTGTTCTATAACATAACTAGGTCTTCTCAACATTGAAACCCTTCGGAAACCCTGATTTAGGGTCATAAGGGAATGTGAAAATGTTTCTTTTTCAATTCTCCAAGGGCAAAGGAGACGAATTTCACAAAGTAATAACTCACAGCCCAGGCGGTTTCCCTCGTTACGCTCAAAGCAGTTAAGTTCATTTATGAAATTTTATCTCTCGGATTTAGCTTAATTTAAAAAGATCAAAAGAAATCGCGGCGCAAACAACTCGAGCATAGATAAGTAATGAACGAATACACAATCATAACGTCCGCAGGGAATCGCACGACACTATTTATAAACTCTCCAAAAACTTCCGCACGTTAATGAAAACGCTATTTTAATAAACCAAAGTCAGTTAGACATCAAAGCGAAGCCAAAAAAAAAAAACAAACAGTCACCCTGGCGAGGACTAAAAGACGTTAAATTTTGAATATCTTACGATCACTACCGCGGTGGTAAACGTATTCGCGACGAATCAGTTTTCGCGAGACATTTTTTATTTCCACCTTTTTTCCTAAGCCATGTGTTCTGTGCGTATGGGAAATGTTAACGCGCTATCTATAAAAAAGAAAAACTCGACCTTTTATCGTAAAGTTCCCTCACGCCGTTCTCCTTGAAGACGCAAAAAAAAAACCTTTGAAAAATGGCCGCGAATGTTTTATTTCTTGAAAAAGGGCGAGAAAACGGAGGGAAAGAGAGTTAAGAGGGAAAGGGAGTTATAGAGAAAGAAACCGCGATAAGACCCGTAGCGCAAAAGATGAGATAACGAGGCTCGGTCAAGAGAAATAAAAAAAAAATAGCTCGGAATTCAGCGACGTGGAGCAAAAACGGAAAAGAACTTCCACTCTTTTTTTTTTCGACCTCCCGAACATGGCCACCGTCCGCAATCTTCCTCGAGTGTGCAGACGACTCTTTTATTATTTTTCCTTCCTTTATTTTTTCTTCTAACCCTTCCTTTTCTCCTTAACCCTTCTTTCTACCCCTTCTGCTATCTCTCTTTCTCTTCGGCGAACGGAGAAAGAACGAAAAATAAAAGGGGATAAGGCCGTCCCGCGTTCAAACAACAAAGCACGGGTTTTTCGGCTTCCAATTAAATAAATTGCGCCGTCGCGGAAATACGATCGTGCAAAAGTAGGCGGGTGCGCACAAACGCACGCACGCACGCACACGTGAGGACACAAAGGAGGTTAGGAAGAAGAAGGGAAAAAGGGATGAAAAACTAGAGAAAATGAAGGGTGAAAGAGATAATAAAAAAGAAACCTTTTCGAGAGGAATGACAGGGTTTCTAAGAGTCTAAAGAGAAACGGAAAAAACCCGACAAACGGCAAAGGCGAGGGAGAGAGAGAGAAGGAAGAAAATGGGAAAAGGGGAACAGCTAAGGATAAACAAAGATAGCAGAAGGACCTAAAAATAAAGCGGGGGAAAGAGAACATTATTACGCGAGGGAGGCGATAAACTGGGGAAAATAGTACAGAAGAAAGGTAATTAAGGATACAAAGAAAACGGCGAGAGGGAGAGATAGAGAGAATAAAAGGACGAACACGGAGGAAGGAAACGAAAACTCGAGAGGGAAAAAAGAGAGACCAGAAACGTAAGAAAAAATCGGTACAGCATACACTGTACAAACTTTCTCATATTATACTAATGCGTCGTTTAGTTATCTTCAGAAAATGAAAATCGTATCAGCTGGTTTTTAGAAAATCCAATTTTTGTTAAAGTTGCCCAAGAACAAACTAGTCTTTTATTCATTCAATGAGAAAAATGAAATAAGTAGTATTATTGTAAATGTATACTCAAGTAACTGTACGAAATTTGATCAAAATCGTTGGATACGTTTTTGAGAAAATCGAATTGTTGTCAAAAATGCGTAGAATAAACTACTCTTAATTATTAATCAATGTCAACCATTTCTATGTATACTCTGCTCAGTATGATAAAATGCCTAAGTACGAGATTTCATTCATTTTCGCTCTACCGTCTAGGCTCCAGAGCCAGTAACAGACAGACAGACAGAGACAGACAGACAGCATTGCAAAAACCACTTTTTCGGATTCTCTCTCTCCCTCTCTCTCTCTCTCTCTCTCCCCCTCTCTCACCCCCTCTCTCCCCCCTCAACAAAACGGAATATCCGACACAGACGGAGAGAGAATTGAAACACGGCAACAAAGATATAAATATGTGACAACGAAAAAAAAAGAACAAGGAGGAAAGGGGGAACAGAGAAGAAATATGAGAAAATAAAGAGGTCAGGAAGCGGTACCTAAACAACAAAAAAAAACGCGCCAAAATAAAATATTTCACGGGAGAAAAAGGATGAAGAAACGCATTTCCCACAACACATTACGGACGAGAGAGAGAGATAGAGAGAAAGGAAACGGGAAAATTTACGAAATATTTTAGCACTAGGATTTTTTTAAAAAAGCGATATCCACGTGGTATACAGTTACGCAGTCCCATATTCAAAACTTAAGGAACATAAGACCTGCTTCCCGTATACAAGATGTAGCCTTTGTAAATTTACATTCACATCCCCAGGGAGGAAAAGGAATCTTGTTTTTTTTATTTTCTTCCGCCGTACGCTACGGAAAGTCCTATGTTAGCGAGCCAAGACGTTCGCGAGAGATGTGAAAAACACCTTCCGGTACGGTAATGCGACTCCTCCCGGATAGAGATAGGACGTTAGGCTCGACTCCGAGACGCGAGAGAAGGCGTCTCTCGTGAATTATAGAAAACGAGTCGGATAACGTGTTTGCGAGAAAGTAACGAAGAAAACGTGCACTTGCGAGGGGGAAAAACTTACGACCTAAATTACCACGGCCCATAATTCGACACGAGATATACGGTCGAACTACAACTTCGGTTTTCCATATCTCGAGGTGAATTAATTTTACGGGACAAAATCTTTTTCCTGTTAATTTTCTCCTACAACTCGAATTTTCTATAAGTCGAATATTTTTTGTTTCCTTGGAAGTTTGACTTCTAGAAGTTCTACTGTATATTTAAAACATTTTTATTTCGTGAAATTAATGCACGTGAAGCATTTTAAAAAAAATGCAAATTAAAGACATAAATTAATAGCACTTTCTTGAATCTATTTTATCGCTTTACTTGTCATATGTCACCAATCTAACATCTAAGATGGTTTTAAATATTTCGTTTAATGATTGTAAATAAGGCACGCAACTTTTAACGATACATTTAATCGCAATTAATGGATTCCAGCAAACTTTCATCCGCCGGGCGAATTTTAAAATTTATACTATAAGCTTTTCACAACGGCCTGGTTTCCAGGTCCATATACATATATTTCCTCGCTGAGCGAATCCTTCACAGTCTACTTCATATCTGTTCGAGCGTTTCCTTCCAAAAGGGACGGGGAAATTGGAAAAAGTCAGCGATATTCGTGAATAGCGAAACGAGACGGAAGTCGATCGTTCCGAAAATAAAAAAAAACCCCAGTGTTTACGAAATAAAAGTCCACCATAAACAAAAGCAAACCCTCGACGGATCCTCGAATGAACACGAAGAAAATAATTAACGCACGGATAAGTAACGATTCAGCCGTAATATAAGGAGACGGAAGAAAAACCAACATAAATAAAAGGATTTATTTTTTCAAATGACGAAACGAGGAATATATTACAACCGTCATTGCACGGCAATACACTTAGTGAAACTCCACTGCGAATAAATTTGTTTGTGTACGATTTGTATTTTTTATACAATTAAATTTATACAGGAATACAAATGTTTAAACAAAAAAGACTAAACTAAAGTAATACAAATGAACACGGAAGTCTGGAATATGGGTGAAAATAACAAAAACAGCAATGACGCAAAAAATAACTGTTTGCAGATTCAAATTAAAACGACCGAGACGTTACCTTGCGGGAGAAAATTTCGATAGGGAAAAAAACCTTCAACGGCGGAGTCCGGCCGTTTGGAGGAATTAAAGAATGCCAAAAACGACGAGAAGAAAGAAAAGGAACAAAACAACTGACGTGGCCGAATAAGGTAGGAGAAGAGAGACAGACAGATAGATAAGCGTCTTGATTCGGGCGAAATTTAGGCCATAAGGTCCATTCTTACGTTTAATCCATCGTCAATATTACAATAGTACAGAACAGCATAAAATTCGAACGTAATAAGAAGTGATAAGTATAAGACAGACTTAAATTTGTGGGGAAAACCTAGACAAGAACATACTTGTCCTAACCAGTAAAACCCACGCAGGAAAACACTCACTGAGAAGGGGAGTGTGAAAAACCTGCGAAACCACTAGATAACAAATATAAAAGTAAAACATTAAATAGTATTAAATGGAGGGGGAGGATCTCGTGGGGTGAAAGGAAAAAAATAGAAAGAAATGTACAAATCCGAGGAGGAAATTAATTAAGACAAGACCCTCGCCCCGTGCGTGCATTAATGATGCATAGGAGAATCCTTTCTCCTCTAGAAGGACGAACAAAGGAGGAGGATTGTGAGACGTGTGGAGAACACGTCCAAAACGACACGAGAGAATAAAGAGGTAGGATAATCAACGCGCAGAGAAGGGATATCAAGGGAGAAAGAAAGGTTTGAGAAGCAAAAGAGAGACAAAACGACGTCGTGGAGGAAGAGAGAAAGGGATAAAGAAAGAGATGCAGGAACTCCGTTCACGACGAAGAATTCCGAGGACGAGGATAGCATTTGAGAGAGGGAGAAAGGAGTCGAGTGAGCAGAAGGAGCTAATTATACGGAAGGAAAGAGGGTATTTTAAAAAAAGAAAATGTTCGAAAAAAAATAACGCGAGCGGTTGAGTAAGAAGAAGAGAGAGAAAGAGGGAGAGAGAGAGGGAGAGAGTTTAAGAGAGGAAGATGACTTCCTGAATGCGTTGTTGCCCCGGAGATAAAGGAAGAGAGAGAGAGAGAGAAGGATCTCAGTTAAGAAATTCCGGATGGAGCAAAAAAGAATTACACAGACGCCTCAAAAAGGTAGTGAGTGAGTGACGAGGGGAAAGACGGATGAAAATGCGAAATTAAAGGGAAAATGGCGAAAAAGAGAAAAGGAGCAGAAGAAGAGAGGTATGTTTTTAAAGCGGGAAGGAATGCCATGCGGTAGAGAGAAACCCTTTCTGAAAGGAAAAGGAAGAGGTGGGTGTAGAGGGGGAGAAAGCGAAAAAAAACATGAAGAGCGAAATTGCGAATGGGGCTGAATTTAAAATTTACGGAGGAGAAAAGAGAAAGAAAGAGAGAGAGACGTAAGAGAAAGGTTGAAGTAGCAACATGCCAGGAATGCCAAAGGCTCTACAAAATGGAGGGTTGAATGGAAGGTTAGTGAGGGAGAGAAGCAGAAGAAACGAGGACCATGCGAGAATAATTCAACCAATCTTACGTTTGATCTTCAGCTTAAGATACTACAGACGTTTCTACATGTTCAATACGGCAGCGATAAAAAATTTAAAACCATTGTTGAAAGTTTAATAAAAATCATACGTAAAACTAGGGGAAAAAAACAAAATATAAAAATCTCGTTAAAAGATTTTACGCGGATTTCCATTTAGGTATTTTTCCCCATCGGCCGTTTAATAACACTTTTGCGACATTTTTCAATTTAACACTGTGATTCTCCGCAAACTTGATGATAAAACTGTCAAAAAAATCACTCCGGAGGATTAAAAAGCCAAAGACTACCTACATTAAAGACGTTTGCGGGAACATGCGAAGTGCATGCGGAATAATGCTCAAGCTTCGAGAAGGAAGATAAATAAAACGCTGCGACCGCTCCTCGGAGATATCCTTGGATGTTTCCGCCACTGAAGATATGCTAACGAGAGAAAAAAAGAAGACTTCAGAGCATAAAAACCCGCGCAATTTAGCAGCGACGGGAAGAAACGAGGACATCAAAACGTCGGATCTGATCACAATTTACGCTAACACTTGAAAAGAATCTCTCAATAATGTTAAATAAGCGAGAACTGACGGATTAAATACATCTTGACGACACGGAGAACATCACAAGGGGACCGCAGAAAAGCAAGTGGGGGGTGGGAAAGAAAAGGAGACGGCGAATTTCAGAGTAAGGAGACGAAAGAAGGGAATTGAAAAGATAGCGACAGAGGGCAGCAAAAAAGAAAGAAAAAGAGAAGAGAGAGACATGAAGAGAAAGAAGATAACAAGAAGAGATCACGCGCGTCATAAAGTGGATGAAGGAAGGAGAGAAAGAAAAAAATAAAAAGGATGTTTCTTTTTTTTTTAAGAGGGAAGAGAGAAGAATGGAAGAAAGATAAGGTGGAGAGAAGTGGGCGTGGCAGAGGAAGAATGGAAGTGGAAAAGAGGAGGGTTCAAATGGCGCTGGGAAGAGGGAAAAGCGAGAAAAAAGTGGGTGTTGTATACGACTAATTGTAAGAAGGGAAGGAGTATCTTCTCTATAAATAAAATTCTGATGTCTGTCTGTACATTAGTTTTTTTTTCAGAATTTCACTTTTATTGCGCATTTCGTGTGAAATGACGATGATTACAGCAATTTACAGACTTGGTTTGTTTGTCTGTCTGTTTGTTCCACCATCACGCCAAGACGGAAAGTCGGATTTTCATGAAACTTAGAACCTATCTTTAGGTCAACCCAACTTAGAATCTAGGGTGTATGGTATCCGGAAATTCTTGACGGGAAGGGGGTTTGTGAGTGGGGGGGGGGGGGGCAACCATAAAATTCACAAAATCTCGCTTACCATTGCTTTTAAAGCAAAAATGCATATAACAAAAGTTGTTGGAAATTAGATTTTGGATCGTTTTTGTTCTATACAAAGTTTTGATAGGACGAACAGTTACTGAGATATCGACAAAAAACGAGATGGGGAGAAGGGAGTGTAAAAGTCTAGGTTATGAGACATGTTCCCGACGGGTACTTTCAGCTAGTTTAATATATAGTTGAAATGAACATGAGATTAGCGAGGGAGATACAGAGGAAAGAATCATTGATTGCTTATCTGTAGTATTGCACGCAATTTTTTGGGACCTCAAGCTCCGCGTTAGTGAATTCAATTAAAGTGGTCTGGTAATATTTTATGTGCCTGCACAATTAATTTAACAAGCCAAAAAATATATATTTTGAGTAGGGGAGACCGGGGCAAGTTGATACAGGGGCAGCGACAACGCGCATGCGTAGGTTTGTGTCTGCGGATGGGGAGAAGCCTTCCACTGGTGCCTCCAGTTCGCACGTGTGTTTGGCGATGCGGCTGTGATTGTGTCATAGTTATTCTAGTAGAACTGTTTTTGGTAACGTAAAGTAAATATTTTTGTTGTTGTTTGAAGTCAACTGGAGTACTTTGATAAACCTTTTCACATTCTTTCGGATTCAGATGTTATTTGGGCGTCCAAAGGTAAGAAAATTCCGTTGTTGTTGATTAATTATGTGTCTCTTTTTGCGTATCAAAGTTTGAGGGTAATGGCGTCGTTTGGGGCAAGTTGTAACATTTTAAATGGGGCACGTTGATATTATGTATCAACTTACCCCAATTACATCCAATTTTTTTCTTCTTGTTTTTCACAGGAAAATGGTCCGGAATTACATAAAAAAGACGAAGCGTGGTGAAGTACCGCGGGAGCTGTTGATTTTGTCCGATGACAGTGAAAGTGATTAACTGACTTTCATTTCCTTTTGAAATTACTTTTTTCAAGAAAAATATTAACAGTTTTAAGTAACTTTTTTACACACACGCAGCATATTTTTTCGATCTTTTTGCTCATTATGCTGTTATCTCTCAAAATTATCATTTTTATTCAATAAAACAATTTTTTGCTCAAGCTTCTTGTTATTGTGTCAACCTGCCCCAGGGTGGGGCGAATTGAGACGTTTCGACTTGCCTAACTAAACAGGCTTTCATGGGTTTCTTATTCTAATCTCAGAAGTTATAAAAGGCTAAATCAAAAGACGGGGAAATAAGACATAATTTCATGATTTTTAAAAGTTTTAAAAATAGAAACAAAAAAATTCAGAAATTAAAAACCAAGAAACGTATCAACTTGCCCCGGTCTCCCCTACGCGTCCCTATTCCGTTCGATAGTATATTTTGCAAATGAAAGAATACTCTCTTAAACAAACATTACACGGACCGAAAAACAGGCGTCTCGATTGAAAAAGAAGGGAAACGAAGCAGGAAGGAGGCTGAAGATCGGGAGTGGGACGAACGGGAAGATGCAATAAGAGGAAGTTTGAAAGAAGGGGGAAATAGGATAGAGAATAACCGAAAAGCGACATGGAGGGAGAGCGAGACAGAGGAATGATAAGGAGAGAGAATAAGAATAAAATTATAAGTCGAGGAGATAGAGAGACAGACAGACAAACTACTTTATTAGGGCGAAATTGAGACTATATAGTCCCTTCTTACAGAGAAGAAATGCAAAAGGGACTTAAAAAAGGAGAGATTACAATCTCGTCGTCCTTAACATCCTTGATCTCTTCCAACAACCCACTAAAACCGCAGGAAAGATCGAACCCGTAAATGGATTGTGCTCGCGAAAAACTTCGGCGCTCACCAACATCCACGAAAGTCACGTAACGGGCACAAAAGAGCACCAAAGGGAGGCGAGAAAAACCGCAACAAAAATCGAGAGCAGAGAGTGGAAGAAAAACGTAAGAAAAACACGTCAAAACGGAGGGAATAAACAAACGAATAACGACAAGAAAAAGCAGGGAGCAAGAAGGAAGGAAGGAAGGAAATGGCGAGATCAAAAATTGCAAAGACACAAAGAGAGAGAGAGTAGGACAGAAAGAATAAGTCAACAAAATGCAAGCCGCGAACAGAATAAAGACTTAAAATAAAAGGCGATATCTCGAAGCCCCGAGAACAAAGAGAGCGAGGAAAAAGAGATTACGGAACAAAGTAAAAAAATCGGGATTTTTATCAAGCACATGAAAACCAAAGGAACTGAGAAAAGGAGATTATTAAATGGAAAGGAAAAAATTTTTTTAAAAAACCCGGAGGAGAAACGAGGAAGAAAACAAAGGTTTGTCATGAAAGAAGAAAAGGAACGCGAGAATGAAGGAAGAATGGGAGGAAACGTGATAGGTAAGGA
The DNA here is from genome assembly GCA_036926305.1 of Uropetala carovei. Classification (NCBI taxonomy): domain Eukaryota; kingdom Metazoa; phylum Arthropoda; class Insecta; order Odonata; family Petaluridae; genus Uropetala; species Uropetala carovei. The sequence goes on from JAXCHB010000279.1 coordinate 3,354,471, forward strand.
GGGGGAGAACAGAGAGAGATGGTGTTTATAAATATAAGAATGCGGAAAAGATATTAAGGAGATTGGATCGAGGGAGAAGAATATTGGCTGGCTATGGTATTGGTATTCTGATGATGAGAGAGGAGAGAGGGAAAGAGAGTAAGATAAGAGAGAAAGGAAGAAAACTAGAGCACTAGCGAAATTTATAAAGGTCATAATAAGAGAGAGAGACAGACAGACGACTTTATTGAGGGCGAAATTGAGACTATGTAGTCCCTTCTTACATTTAACCCTACGTTAATAATCACAAATGAGAATAAAAAATAATAACATATAAACACATTGGTAGAGGGAAATACAAGAGAGAGAGAGGGCGATATATAAATGCAGTAGGAAGAAAATAGATATAAATTCGGAGAGGATAAATCGGAAAAGAATAACAATATGAAAAAAAACGAGTAAAAAATAAATTAAAGACGGAATATAATGTTATAGCCGAAGAAAAAAGATAGAATATAGTAAATTTAGGCTAAGAAAAAGATAGAATATAGCGTTTTAGCCAAAGAAACAAGATATAGTGTCCTAACCAAAGAAAAAAGATTGAATACAGTGTTTTAGCCAAAGGAAAATGATTGAATATAGTGTTTTAGCCAATGAAAAAGACTGAATATAGTGTTCTAGCTAAAGAAAAAAGATTGAATATAGTGTTCTAGCTAAAGAAAAAAGACTGAATATAGTGTTTTAGCCAAGGGAAAAAGATATAATATAGTGTTTTAGCCAAAGGAAAAAGATATAACATAGTGTTTTAGCCAAAGGAAAAAGATATAATATAGTGTTTTAGCCAATGAAAAAAGATTGAATATGGTGTTACAGCCAAAGAAAAAGGATGAGGAAGAGATTAAAAACGAATAAAGAATTAATGAGAATGAAGACAATTGCCGTAAGAGAGCGAAGGAATAAAAGAAAACGACAAAAGAGAAACAAATAAAAGGAGAAAGAAGAGACAAAACAAACAGAAAATTGCATCTCATACGTATATGAGATACAGCGTGAAAAATTGCGAAGGAGAAAAATGAAAGCAAGACACATTTACAAAAAAGAATCTTTCCGCAAAAAAAAGAACGAGCTTACACGAAGGCTGAGCGTTTTTTTTTTTAAACCTTGACAGAATTTTTTTCCCGAGTCACCGACTCTCTTCTCTCTCTCTCTCTAATAAATTGTTAGAGGGTAATTTCGCGCTCTTTTTTGTCCTCTTGCAAGTCCATCGAGTTGATTAAGTGCTCCTCCTCTTCTTTTTTTAGAGCAGAAACGAAATGGCGATGACAAACGACGACCGAAAAAGGACCGACAAATAAATTAATCCCCCTGGCGGAAAGTAAACCAACTACCCCAGCCTGCTGCTCTCACCCAAAACTGGAGTTTATTTTTTATTGCTCCTCGCGTAAAACGCGACGGGAGTAATTTCTGATGGTTTTTTGCTCTTTCCTACGGGTCGGAATCCGTTCGCAAAAAAGTGTGCGACCGATTTGGTATCCAAGGCTAACATTCCCAGACCGCGGACGAGTTTTGCGGCAGCAAAAAAGAATATTCAAATCGCGCGTATTAAAATTACCTTATATCGCAATGCATTACAAAATGTCGGATGGACTTGTATCAACTGGAATGCATTAAAAGCGATCGAGTTGTGACACATTTTACTCTTTCAAAATTTCTTCGTGCAATCGGATTAACTTTATACGATAACTGGATTACTTCTTATGTGTGTGTTTATCAATTTTAAACGAAAACTTCTTATGAAAATGTTTTAAATAATTATTTGCGGATCAACCCATTTAGCTCTACATTGATTTCAAGTAATTACTTTGTTTTTAAATAAGAAAAATACTACGCTACAATTTGCAGAGAACCAAAATTTGTTTAAAAAAAGCTCCGAACAACTATCCAAGGTTACATCCCATCCCGTATGCAACAGCGGAGGAACGTTGGCGATAAAAATGAGTAACAAAATCCGTTTTAATAAATCAAATATGAAAAAACGCAAGGTTTAAATTTGTACTCGGATGACGTAAACAAAACGATTTCGAAACGTTTTATCCTTCATTGCGAAATATTTCCGCGGCAATTGCAATAATATCCATTATGTTGTAATTTAAACGGTAAATTAAAAACTGCTGTAATTTCATGTATTTCGTAATAGTCTGAGAGATAGTTAACGTATACATCTCCGATAGATATAAATGTTACAAAGCTTTCCTTTCAACCTTTTATCAACCAATAATAATGATAAAAATTATAAAATAAAATAAAAATTAAGAAAAATTAGTTCCATCGCGCGTCGTAAAAATGTTTTTCTTTTGCCGAAAGTTAAGCGAAATTTCCCGTTTTTATTACATTCTCCGCTCTGGAAACAATCGCTGCCAACTCTCAACGTCGTCATCGTGCAACCTTGCTTGGAACGGCAAACGGGAGAAAGAAAAAATTTCGGGTTGCAGAAACAAAATCACCGCAAAGTAAAGCCTCTCCAAGGATAAGGAATTAAACATTGTAAGTGGCCGAAAGAAGTACGAAATCGAACGATCAAGTAAGCAAGAAAAGGTCCACTAAGACGAGGAAAAGAAGAGGATGGAAACTGAAGTACGCACGCAAAGGAAGACGGGAAAAAAAAGCAAGGACGAAAAATGTAAAAAGGGACACGATATAAAAAGTCTAGAAGTGCGGAGAAACGATGCATATTCCGTGACATCTATTTCTTTTTTTTTCTCTCTCGTCTCCGCCCGATCTAGGATGAGCGGAGCCACGCAACCACCCGGACGTATTCCTCGGTGCGGCTGGATGCTGTGTTTCATTCGGAGGAGGAAAGAAAATGAATGAGGTCGAGAAGCGTGGACAGAGAAGACAGGTAGAGTAGAGATAAGGAAGAAAGCAATAGGGAGGGCGAAAGAGGAAGGGAGATGCAAGGAAAATGAGGGAAACAGAGATAAAGCGACAGAAAAGGGATAAAAGCGAGGGAGGCAGAATGAGAGAAAAAGAGTTAGGAGGAAGATTTAGGAAGAAAGGAGCGAGAGAAGTAAGGAGACAGAGAGACGGGGATGGGATGAAGAGAGAAGTGGGAGAGGAGAGGGAGAGAGATTGGAGATGTTGGGAGAGAATTATTAGGGAGAGGGAGGAGGAAGAGAGGGGGAAGGAAGAGAGGGGGAAGGAAGAGAGGGGGAAGGAAGAGAGGGGGGAGGAAGAGAGGGGGGAGGAAGAGAGGGGGGTGGGAAGAGAGGGGGTGGGAAGAGAGGGAGGAGGAAGAGAGGGAGGAGGAAGAGAGGGAGGAGGGAGAGGGAGGAGGAAGAGGGGGAAGGGAGGGGGAGGAAGAGAGGGAGGAGGAAGAGAGGGAGGAGGAAGAGAGGGAGGAGGAAGAGAGGGAGGAGGAACAGAGGGAGGAGGAACAGAGGGAGGAGGAAGAGGAAGGAGGAAGAGAGGGGGGAGGAAGAGAGGGAGAGGGTGAGAGTGGAGATTTTGAGGGAGAATTATTAGGGGCAGGAAGGGGAGAAGGAGATAGCTAGATATACGGATTTATTTTTGACGAGATTGAGGCTAAAGGGGGGGGGGGGGTGAAAAACCTGCGAAACCTACAGATAGTATTATTTACAGTTTGAGAGGAGAACTAAACATAAGTTATACATATAGACAGTCATACATGAGAACAAAGAGAAAACTAAATAAATAATAAAAATGAAATGCGTAGAGGGGGAGGAGGGAGAGGCAGGAAAATGGGAGGGGAGAAGAGGGGGGAGGAAGAGAGATAGTAACAGAGAGTAGCTGGTAGAAACACAAAATTGGCAATTTTTTCACTTGAATACAGAATAAGGATCAGGGGTAGAGGATCATTCCACTTCCTCTTTTTAACGCTCCTCCCCACACCCTCGATGAGGACGTGCCATGAAAAAAAACTAACACTACAGATTACAGTTATCCTTCCCCCCTTTGTCCTGAGCCTGCCTCCCTTACCCCTTAATTCTCCCCGCCATCCCTCACTCGATAGGAGCAGCAGCCTCGAGTGACACGAAAGCTGACGTCGGAACGAGTGGATGCTGGTTAAAAGGCTGTGGGCGTGTTTTTCGGCGAAAGGGGCGTGGTTGAGCACTAAAAGTGGGTGAAAATTAATCTCTCTTAAAACGCCACTGAGGAGCGGCGGAGTCGAGTGGATAAGAGTACTTCCATTTCGCAATTTAATTGTCTCCTTTGACGATGATGATGGCGATCGATCCTAAATTAAAAACAATTATTCAATGAACTTTCATTCGATTGCAATGGTCTCTAATGAAGCTGTGCCTAAATAGCTATTGTCCCTCAGAAATATTCACCAGCGACATCTACCTAATTGAAGTTTCCGGGTTTAGCTGATGGCGGCCATAGATAGACATAATGATACATTTTCGGTAAGAATATATCATTTTTCTTACGGCATTATCTTAAACGAATTCTCATCTAGCTCCACAACAACGATATAGATGCGCGGATTTATTGATGGATGACAGTATGTATTTTAATATCCTGTCAGCTATGACTTAACCCTTTGTAGGGCAAGAAGTCAAGGAATGAAAAATCACTTTATTTTCATTTATAAATGCTAAATATCATATTATATTACTAACCAAAGAAATTTAAAATTTAAAAAAGTGGTACACTATTGTACCTTTAACCTATAAAGGGTTAAAAGACGAAAACTGTATGAAGGATTGCATCTCTCATTAATATAGACACGAATTTTTTGAGTAATTTAATTAATTTAATTTATAGTCGATCCCCCTTCGGAAGTCTCTTGGCATACTTAGAGCAAGTAGCCAATCACGAACGTTTCCCCTTCCATCGCCCCTCTCAACTTTCGTGCGGGAGAGCAGATGTCGGTGCGCGCTGCCAGCTCTTGCTCAGCTGATATACTACGCAGTTTCTAAATAAATAACTTAGAATTCCACAGCAAGGAAACGGCGGTAGATACGGCAACGCAGTCCGATGCGATCTCTTCGAGAGCAGGAGTGAGACTGGTTTCCTCCCCACTACCTTCCCAAACAAACAGTCTCCTATTGGCTGCTGCTAACTCGTGTACGCCCAGTTTTCGAGGCCATCAGACTTCCGATGATGGACCGACTATAGTCTGTCTTATCTTAAGTGCTTTTATCAAACAGAGTGTTAACTGACAGAATTTTTCACTATTACTCATTCCCTACGTATTAAGCTATTAATACCTTTTGAGCCACCAATCGGTTTTGGAAAATAATTTTATTTCCATATTTTATTCTGCAATGTTTATGTGACAGAATAACTTGAAATGACGAGAATTTCGTAAACTACTGTGCCCCATCACGAAACAAAAAAACGGGAGATGATTTAATCATAAAACTAGCGTTACAGATGTCAGAAACATTGATGTTTCGGTGGTATAATTATGAAACCACTTTGCCCGGAAAGGTTAATTTAAAAAATTAATGTAACAAAATGAAAGAGTAACGAAACAATAACCAAATAGACAGACAAATTGTTCGAATTAACGGCTTAAAACACTGTTTCAAACAACTTAATTAGAATAGGGAAACTAAAGGCGATCGGAACTAGGTAAAGGCTTTAAATGTTTAAAGAACTACCTTCGTCGCCCACTACGTGAAATTTAAACATTCCATCGATTCAAAAAGACACGGAATAACGTCTACGATCGCGCAGGAGAACAACCCAGCAATTATTTTTGATCCCCAGCGTCGCCTTAATTTTCCTTCGAGGCCTGCGAAACAAGCGAAGGCAAACGGCATTAGTAAAAATGAAAAAGACATCCAAAAATTCTTCAACCTCCCAGCGACCAAACTTGATCGCTTTTGTCCATTCACGAGCATCGTGAAGAGTTTTCCATTTAAATTCGACGGGGAAATGAAACACCGGGAGAACTGCCACGAGAGTACGTACGATTTACGTTCGAAAGCGTGGACGATGGGGGGGTTGGAAAGGAAGGGGCGGCAGGAATTCCGTGGGAACCGCCCGCATGGGAAGGGAGGGTTTGGTGGGGTTGGGGGGCGGGGGAGGTTGGGGGGAGGGGGGGGGGGGGCAAATGAACTGGAGATTGTTGGGTCACCCGCGTTTGCCCCGGAACGGACAATAGGGAGCAGGGGCCACGTGGAACAAAAGGGAGAGAGAGAGGGGGGGAGGGTCGGCTGATACAAAGGGCCATCGGTAACCTTTTCGCATTCTCTCTGTTTCAACAAGCGTTTCGGGCAATGCTCGCCCTCCGCCATAACACGGCTAAATACGGCTTCCGGGAAGATGAGAGAGAGAGAGAGAGGAATTCAAATGGTTTTTTTTTTAATTATAAAAACGCTTTGAATTTCGGGGTTCAAAAGTTTAACCGAAATTGCATTAATTAAATCGATCGATATTAAGGCTTGACCAAAATTAGTTTTTTTTTAGAAGTTGTCCTTTTTGTGTTTTCGAATTTTCATTTCCTTTCCTAAGGCAAATTCAGCACAACTAAAGTACATGGAAATTTTGCGTTTAGCTGGGAGGGGTCCCAAAATTCACATACCTACCGTATTTATCCGACTTTATGACGACCTCGAATGTAGGATGATCTCCTATTACAGAAGTTAAATTTTGAGGTGAATAAGGCATTCTGAAGCAAGTAAATTAAATAAAATCAGTCCAGTTATTTTGTATTTAAATCTCTAAACAAACACCTTAAGTTTCTAGAAAGCCACGGAATAAATTTAAAAAATTACGTTTCGCGCCACTGAATTGATGTGGCGCAGCTTTATCTTTTGATTGGCAATCTGAACTAGCTCTACAAAAAACGAAGCTTCATATGATTCGAGTTGGCTTTTTCGACTGTCGATTACTCTTTTTAAAATTCCTAGATACGGGGATATCGTCGGAGCGCGATGAAAAAAATTGATCCAATTTGGTCTGATTGGACTCGGAAGAGAAAATGTTGGCGAATACATTCCATATGAGGAGACTTAACGGCGAGAAATTTGAATACATCGCACGGAGAGGTTTATTCTAGGACAAATAAGTGGAATGAATAATGTTTATCGAAAAACATTTTTTTTTGTTGAAATAACATCGCTTCCAAATTCTGAGCCGCAGTAATTAGTTGCTGCTAATCAAATTTTTAAGAATCGAAGAAACTAATTAGAGTAACTGTCTGTCGAAAATGAAGGCTATGCAAGAATAAAATATTAAATTAAATTTAAAACACCCCCCCCCCATTCTCCCTCCCATTCTCCACCCTCTCATTTCCCATTCTCTTCCCCCCCTCTCTCTCTCGCTCTCCTCCCTATCTTTCTCTTACTCTCTCCTAAAATGTCGCTACCTATCACCGTGGCACAATTATGCCCCTGTATCTTATGCTGCCGGTTGTGCATGTAATCGAGCTTGACGGAATTACACGCGACATTGCACATTATTCAACACAAGATAAAAACGATTTAGATAAGCTGACTCTTGACTTTTAAAAGAACTTTTATGTAGCTTCTAACGAAACGTATTTCTCCGTTCCTTAATCTTCCACACTCATAATGGCCTATTTTTTGGAAACATGCAATAAAAAAGCCATTTTGAAGCAAATGTCACTCCCATACTTTCTACAGGACCACAACTTTTCACGGTAAACTCCCCGGCCTTTTTTTTCGCCATACCCATTTAGGTTTAAAAAAACTACACACAAAATAGCGAAACGTTCTCCATTCCCTCTCTCCCTCCCTACTGATCTAGATAACCATCATCCACTGTCCAACCAAACAAACATACAAACAAAATCAGAGAGGCGCACGCACTACCAACTCCGTCTATCCTCCCTTTCCCCTTCAAGAGAGCGGTCCTTTAATGTCTCCATCCTCGAAAACAAAGACCCGGAGGAAAAAAAACGAAACGCGGAGGGGTAAAATTACCCCACTTTGAGAGATTTTTTCCGACCCATTTAAAAATAAAAGAGGACATAATCCCTTTCTTTCCCCCGATTAAAAGGGGCCAAAATGGCTGCCATTCATTCGCTCCCATAAAGGTTTCTTTTCGGAACGATGGGTTCACGGAACGGAAAGGGGGGGAGAAGAGGCGCGGTGGATAAGGAAAGAGGAGAGAGGGTGCCGTAGTCATGGCAACTGCGAAGGAAGGTGTGGAAGGTAGTTGTAGTGTGATAGGTGGTGATGTTGTAGAGGTGAGTGTCCACACACGTATTTTTTCTACGGTTAAAAAAAAAACACGCGCGAGGTCCAAACGACGACAGCTGTTAAGACAGAGAGAGAGAGTACAAACAGTGGTTCGCATGAATGGATGGTAGACGCAGCGGAAAAACTGCGTGCGTAAGGGGGGGGGGGGGGGGGGGAAGGTAATGGCGTGCTTTGCTCCCCACTCCACCAATAGTTGTGGGAGGAGGAGGAGGAGGAGAGTGGGCGTGGACGCTAGAGAAGGGAAGAGCTCTCTGCTTTGTGCTGCAGCGGTTCACTGACTTGGGCGGGGTGCTGCTTTGAGGAAGGGGTAAAAAGAGGGGTTGGTGATGAGAGGGTGGGAGAAAACAGTGCAAAACAGGGTGGGGGGAGGGGTCAAAGGGTGAAAGGGTTGGAAAGAGATGGGAAGAGGAAAGGGGGAAGGAGGATACGAAGGGAGATATACGCAGAGTTGGGATGGAGAGAAATAGAGAGAGGAGAATCAAAGGGGTGACAGGAGGGAGGGACGGGCGGCATAAAGAGAGAGTGGGGTGTAGGCGGAAGTGGGAATGGGGGGCTTATAAGGGAGGCGAGCGAGAGGCTAGAGCTGGCGGCAATGGGACAGAGGCGAAGGCAACGGAGGACGGTAGAGGGGGGGGTTGAGACACCAGTAAGGCTTCACTCGCCGAACGGTGCATGCACCCAGTCTCATCGGGTTAACCACCAAAGCCGTCTCGAGGTACGGACCTCGCAATCCTACTTCGGCAGCGGTTATCCGTACACGTGTACGGACCCTGACTCCTTTTTTACTCAAACCTTAACATCTGAGCTATCTATTTAAACGTAAACGCCAAGGGTGCCAAAATGCATTTAAATGGCCTCTTTGAGGAGCGAACGGGAATGAAAAATTTATCTCCTTGAAGGATAAAGGTTTCGAGGTGACTAAAAAAAATAAACATTTTTGCTGTCGGTCCGTTCCGTGATACGCAATTAACGATGCTCGCGAGATAATGACAACAGCGTTCCCTTTCATCCCTTCAAACCGAAACAGCGCGTTGCAGTTTACCATTCCTTACACCGCAAAAAAAAGACCGAGATATCTCGCACTATTGTATTCTGGGCCGTCGATGTTTTTGCATTCTGAACAGTACTTTAATTTACAAACATAAAAACCGCCCTAAAACAACAATTACATTTACATTAACGTGAGTTACGGGCGCTCTAGAAACTAAGCTTAAAAAAACTCTAGCAACAAAACTCCCTCGAACAAACTTTGTTTATTATTTTATACAATTGAGAAATCCTGTTAAAACAGCTTCGCGGCGGAGAGTAAATGCCTTCAAATTTTAAGGGCTGAACTTTGCTTGCGTACGCATTTTGGCACTTATAGAGCTGGAGGAAAATGGGAAGCTTTAAAGAGACCACTTAAAAACCAACTTTCCAGCCTAGGTCCATCCTTCAACGACTCCGTTTACATCCCTCGTTTTGCTTACCTAGCGGAAATTCGGAACAACAACCTGACCCCTATATATTGCGGGATATCCCACCTCTCACCCTCCCCCACATGAGAGCTATAATTATAACCAAAGGCCTATCATTCATCTCGCCCCTGAACACTAATATAAAGCACAGAATACAAACAAGAGTTGGAGAGCAAATCTGATCCTATCCACAGGCCAAGCAAAGTGATTTTCCTGCCCAAGACGACAAGGAGGTCCTAAAAGGGGTGGTTTTCGAAAGGATAAACAAAATTCTTTGAAGATGAAGTGAGGAGAAAAGGGGATGGAGGAAGAGAGAAAAAGGGTGGTGATAAATGAGGCAAGCCAAGTCCGCGGTTAAGAACAACAAGGAAAAAGAAGGGTAGAAGGAGGTGGACTAAATATAGTTCCCTTATTTCCCGCGTATACGAGAATTTTAGGGTAGAGGAAGGTGAAACAGTCGAGGCGGGAAACGAGGAAAAACAAACGACAGCAGAGTTGTGCGAGCATGACCAGCAAATTAAAGAGGCGGACGTTTATGCTGCGGCCGACGAAAGACTGGTCCAAAACGATTTGCCGGAGGGCGTGAGCGGGATTCAATGCTGCCAAGCGTAGCAGAAACTCGAACGGTCCCCCTCTTACATCCAAATGAAACCTATGATATTTTTTTTCATAAAAATTCACCGATATTTTTTTGCACTGAGGCCGAGGCCTTGTGTCGGCTCAAGGCCTTCCCCTTTTCTCTTCGGTTAACCTGTTTATCTATCTTTCGTCATCAAGAGAAAATAGCCTGCAATTAACTTTTCCGCAGTCCCGTACCTCCTATTTTTATTCTGTGGCTATACATACAATTCTGCCTGTGAGAATAACATATTCCTACTATCCCCCCCTCGTCCAGTCTTCCTCGCGGGCCTAATTATTTTTGGAATGGATTGCGCTCGAACGATCCGCGTTCCATGCCCACCCCGCTTCCGCTTCCGCGAGAATGGAATGTCGGTCGAAGTTGAGTAGAACCTTTTCGTACTGAACGAAAGAACTTGACTCGCACCTTACGAGGCCTTTTTATCTATCAATCATACCAAAAATTCGTATTGCGAATAGTATACATATAAGCTTCGTGAATTTTGACAATGGATTAGCTTTCGCGAAAATCCTTGCCTTTGATAAATGAACTGGAATGATACAAAGAAAGCCAAGCCAAGTTTTATTGCGTTTCCGTTAGTTTCTCGGGAGAGAGGGAGGGGGGAGGGGGGGGTGCAAGGAGATATTAAAAATCTTTCGAATTACCTTGAAAGTTATTTTTTTAAGCATTTCAGATCATAGCACGCGTGTATTTTTAAAGATAAACTATTATTATAAGAAAAATTTGTTTTATTCTCTTTATGAAAAATATATCTGTAAGAAAAGTTATTCATTTTCTTACCGTTATAACACTATAGGGTGAGTAAATCAATCAGTTTGAGATTTTGGCACCGAATTTCACGAGAAGAACAACAAGTTAACTCAATTAAAATTTTATTTCATTTACAATTTACCTAGATATATATACGCAGCCCGTTAGAAGAGCACTGGCAAAGCAGTAAGTAATAATTAAGACAACGTAAAACAGAAAAAGTAAATTTAAACTCGCGAGAGCCAAAGTTGGTCACACGACTCGTTAGCCACGCTCAAGCGAGAAATTTAAGCTTGTCGCAGCCGGGAAAGAATGAAGGAGTGATAAATGGCCAAAGAGGCGAACGACGGAGGAACGAATTGATAGGAGCGAAGAGAAGGGAAGAGAGAGAGAGAGAAAATGGAGCTAGAGGAAGAAGTGGCGGGGATTTTGGAATGGAATTAAAAAGTGAAACAGAGAGAGGGAGGGGAGAGCTTGAGGAGGAGTTTGAACGAGAATTAGAGGAAGAGAGAGAGGGAATTATGGGAGTTACAGAGATGGAGATAGAGAGAGGGGGGAGAGGGATGGAGAGATAAGAAGAAAGAGGGGAGAGATAGGGAGGAGGGAGGAAGGAGATAGGAATGGGGAGAGAGGGAGAGAGAAGGTGAGAAAGACACAGGCAGACAGACAGACAAACGACTTTATTTAGGACGAAATTGAGACTACATAGTCCCTTCTTACATTTAACCTTAGGGGAGGAAAGGAGAGAGAGAAAAATGAGAGGATGGGAGAGGGAGAAGGAGGGAGAGAGAGAGGAAGGAAGAGAGTGGGAGTCAGAGGGCGAAAGAAAGGTTAAAGGGAGTGAAGGAAGAGAGAGAGGAAGACGCGGCTTGAGTTGGATTGAGAGTGTAAGACCTAGAGTTAAAAGGATAAAAAGTGGAGTTTTGAGAATTTTTTAAACGGAGAAAGAGAGATATAGAGGAATAAAGAGATTAAAGCAGAGAAAGACGGAGGTGTGGGTGGGAACCTGGCAAACGAAATCGGCGCACCGCGACACTAAACGTCACAACCTTAAGGCTACAAATACTCGGCCAAACATTCTGTCTATTTTCGCACAAAGAATTCTTTCAAAGAATGTCCGATTCCTTGTTTACCCATCTTGCAATCAGCTGTGATTTTCGTGAAGGAGATTTTTATTTAAAATAAACCGAGCGCGAGGAATGTTTTCATCGTTTGTTTTCAAGACGTGGAACGAACAGACGTTTTGCCAGATATTTTCGAGAGGAGTTTTTCCTTGGAGAAATTTATATATTTTTAAACTTTCGATTGGATGGTTTCCAGGAACTGGGAAAACATGAGAGCTTTCAGTACCAAGCAGACAAGTATGCTTCAAAAGAATCTATCCCTCTCTCTCTCTCTCCATTGCAGCTTCGCAAATGCTTCCTTATAGCTTTTAACCGCATGCTTCCCTCCTCCCTTTTTTTACATTATTCAATTTTATGGGAATCAAATTGTTTTAAAGACAGCTTATAATTATTTTATTGGTAATATCAAAGAATAACGAAATATTTTTATCTTGAGAAACGCGAGGCAATTACATCACTTATATTTAGAAACATATACCTAATGTTTCCATTAAACATGATATATACGTATATATGTATAATGGTGTACATACGTTTCTTCGCAAGTATAACCGTGCATATATAGCACAAAAAGATCAACTCGTGATCAAAAAAACGTCGGCCGCATTCGAAATTATTACATTAACAAAAGCGAAAGCTCTTATGAAGAAACGAAATGTCCCGTCAACATCGAGTGCACCTATAATCCCCGGAAAAACGACCTGCAATAAACGCCCAATGTTTTTGAAAGGCAGGCTTTCCTTGTCTCCATGACAACATAATTATCATTTTCGTGCTTTTCTTTCCTCGAAGGTATAAAAATATTACGAAGCATGAGAGGAGATAAAAAAAGTTTACTGCCCTTCGCTTTATCGTCGTATACCTAAACAGCCCCTCTTCTTTATCTCTCCCCATTTTTCCCCCTTATTGCATATGACGAAATGTGCGCCCTTCATACATACATACAAACATACGCGGGGATAACTCCAAACCATAAAGTAGAGGAGAAAAAATAAGACAAATTTTCGCTAGAGAAGTGGATTCGCGTAAAAAAAATACAAGACTACCGAGAACTAGACATTTTTTACGATTTTTTCCCTTTTTTTCCGAGGATAAAAGAAAAGGTTTACGGACGCCGTGAGAACCGTGGATTTCCGTTTAAAAGGTACTGATTTTCGACAATGGCCCTTGGGAAAATTGCGCTGCCCTTCGAACGAACGAAAGATGGAGAGTTAAGGTCACGAATCCTTAGAAGGTCGCACGTGAAAAGAGGTGGAGCTATTTCATACCGTCCCAAACTCCCGTTAAGAAAAACGAAAAAAAATCGTCGACGTCAGGAGCGATCGCGTGACACGTCGTCTCCGAGTTTAATTATACCTTAACTTCGCCAGTGCCACGATTCGGCAAAAAAAAACGTTAATTTGAATTTGTCACATCCATTGCCATTGGATGTCTATTCGAGGAGAGTGGAGCAATTTTTGCAGCAAACAAGACGTTTATTTTGAAGCAAATCGTTACAAAAAAAACTGAAATGGAAAGGCGATAGTAACACTCGATTCGTGCATATATAAGCGTCGTCGTGCGATTCCCCAGGCCTGTCTTCAACTTCGTAAGGAGCTAACTCAAGCTCGAAATAGAAACATGAGTAAAATCAAACGTGAATCGGTAAAATAAACGCCCACCTAATTATTTTAAATAATGAGGTAAACTTAAGAAGAACAACTAACAAACCACGGAGCAGTCTAACTTGAGCTCTGACAGTTATCAGGAGAGAAGGCGACGTTACCAAATCGCACACGGAATACGGGCCAAAGAGAAAGGTAGGAGGAGGGAGAGTGGTGAACGGTTTGGCAACCCTGGCGTTCGGTGATTGGCTGGAGCTATCAGAGCTCAAGTTAGTCTAAGTCGATTTTAATGAGACTAACAAGAGTTTTCAATACCGTTTCGACGCCAAGCAATAAAAAAAACAGCCGTCGTGTGATGGTTCATAGCGATAAATCGACCCGAATAAGTTGATCGATTCATCCGCAAAAAATAATCTATTAAAAAACAACACGACATCGTGATTAATGCTTCCTGCTGCCCTCTTTCTCTCTCGTAAAAAAAATAAATAAAAACAATGCAGACTTGGAACCGCATCAGCACGACCGTTAAATCGTATTAAATTTCGATAATCGCTTATACGCCGAACGATCGCCGCCTTCGATAGCGATCTGTTGAACCGCAAACGCTTAAAACCGATAAGTCGCCATGAAAGCACTCTCGGATTTTTTCCCCTCGGTTCTCCTGGCAACTGGGAGAGAGAGAGAACAAAAAAAAACAACCCTGGAGCGGTCAACTATCTTTCTCTCCCCCATCCTCCCTATCCTTTGGATTATTGCCACGCAGTGCAGAAATAGACGCGAGAGATACACAAGAGAGAGAGAGAGAGAGAGAGAGAGCGAGGTTGATGAGGAGCTCTCTCTTTCTCTCGAGTCTCTTATTGGAGTTCGCGGTCCTTCGCTTGGCTCTTCGGACTTGGTGCGCAAAAAGTGGTTCGGTAGTGCGGAATAACATGAAGCAAAAATATCGTTAATAGCTTTGCAACATTTTATTTCAAACGGGTGACATGTTTCGGCTGTCAACTTTGGTGGACTTCCCTATCATCATTCAGCAAGAATTCGATTTTTTTGCGTCTTCCTTCAACTGATAACCTCTGGAAAATTTTTAGCCTCGAGAGTTTAGAATTTACCGGAATGTTAGTATGCAAAATCTATGCTAGAGGCGCTGATTGTCGTTTGGACCGAAATTGTGTAAAGATAGTTTTTCAATGTTAGAATACTCTTTAGTTTTCCAGTACAATAAAGTCTAGTTAAGCCTTGATAATTTCACGGAAGGTTCCATCCTAGTTACCCCTAAAACCTCTTATGCGTTTCGAAAGAATTTTCGGCGATGTTCCAGCGCTTATAAATTATTGGCTTTCACATACCAGAACTTTACTGGGAGTGTCTTAGTAAGGTCGTTATCTCTTCATCCTTCTCAGGAATGTTAATTTTATTTATCCCCTCCAGATAATCCTCGGACAAAGCGTGTACGAAACGAGGCACGAGAAGGATCAGAACAAAGGTCTTAAGGACATGGTCGATCGCTATCCAATCTGCGCAACGTAAACAATATCACGAAGCGATGGACAAAAGGGGACCTGGACTTCGCAAAACCATCTCCCGTAGGGACGTGGCATTCACGAGGGCGTCATACTGGAAGGTAATAAGCCGCCAACTGCGAGATAGAAATCTGCTGTGCGGAAAACCTTTATCCGTAAGGGGTGTGGAGGAGGATGCGGAGGGATTAATTGAAGAGGGCGAGATATGGCGAGAAGTGCCGAGATAAATACACACAGCGTATGTAGGTTCTGGTGGAAGAATGACCTCTTTTGCAACAAACTGCGGTAAGAACGTAAAGAGACACAACACTTTAGGATATAATGAGAACAACAACAGGGAAGAAGTGAAAAAAGGACTGCGAATAGAGCGGGAATAGTCGGAATTTTATCGTAGCCATTGTTTTTGAGGTTTGAAATAGTCGATAACGTTGAAAATAACTTTTTTTTTAAGTTTTGAAAACGACTTTTGAATCGCGAACTCAAATGTGTAACCGAAACGTCTGACGGCTGGACCATGAGAAAGCGATTCTTATTTTTAGGAGCCAACTTTCGATGAATTGCCTCTACTATGTTGCTGAAATGTGGGCCAGGCTTACTCAACCGAGTTAGGGCCACTCGCGTCAGATACCACATTCAAGCAACAAGAAGAGCCCGATAATCCATTTCTGGGTTTTTCATTTTTTTACAATAATAATTTACAGGACTCGAAAAAAGCAAACGGGAACTTTCAAAAATAGCTTAACTTGAGAGAAACTGTGCCACTCCTTTATATATTCGTAGAGATGGAATATTCGTATAGGAATAGGATAAATTAATCACCCAATAATTACTCGCAAGAACACTTGCCATAAGTGCAATAAATGAATTCTGACAGCTAAATTGACCTCTTAGTAAAGCCAAGAGTACAATAAACTTCCTACCTTTCGTCGACTGACGTAATTGATCATACAAGCGATTACACCCATCCATCACTTATCCCCCCACTCTTCACCACAAAGTGTGTACACCCGGTACTATCATCCCGTATTTACTTTCGGGAAAGTCCGCTTCAAAACCCCCTCCTCCTATTTACTAACATCCCCTCCCACCCTCTCCCTGCCACTCCTGCGCGCAAGGTTTTAAAGGTCAACTGATAAAGCCACCTTCCAATCGATTACCATTAAAGGCCCTCGAACATTCGACTGTCGACGTCCGAGAGAAAACAGTCAAGGGTGCGGGTTGGGTGGTCGTGGTTAATTATTACTTGATAAGGGCGAGGTGAGACGAAGAGCGTAAGAGGTTTACGGCCAACGCAACATAAACTCTCGACCGGGACCGCCAGGAAACGCGGATTATGGAACAAAAACGGCTCGGGCAGAGAGAGAGGGAGCAAGAATGGAGATCGGCTTTGGTCCAAAATCCACGCAACAAAAGTTTGGTCGCCTGAGGATACGCAAGACCCAAGTATTCCCACAGGTGATTCGGTCGAGGCACTATAAAAAAAGTTTTTTTTTTATATATTAGCGGAACAAACATAAAAAGACGCCATAGAATGGAGTAGAAAGGAAGAAAGCGGAAGAAATAGAGAATATGAAGGAGACAGAAAGGGGTAGATAGATAGACTAACGTATTTATAGAGTCGAGGTTGAGACTAGTTAAAGAGAGAGGACGTGGAGGAGAGAAATGGAGCGATGAAGAAAATAGAGAAAGATAAAGTGGGATGGAGAGACATAAAGACAGGGGGGAAAAGAGAAAGGTGAAAGTAGATGATGGGGCAGAGAAAGACGATAGTATAGAGTAGGGGCCTCTTAACTCAAATCCCATAGACAATTTCGGAGTAAACGACGGGTCGCATGAAATAATAATGAACTTTAAGTTATGTTAAAACTTAAAACAAAAAGAAAAAGAGAGCTATCAAGACATAAAGAAGATTACGGAAAGTAGGGTTTACCCAAGAATAATTACAGACCTATCTACGGACAGGCTACCTACGATAACTACGATATTCTACGCAAATAAAATGTATTTATAGCGTTTTGAAGTTAACATAAATATTTTTATTGGTAGGCGGAAGGGGTTAAGGAAGTCGCGATTATGGTGTCTTGAAAGATGATATCAGATGCGTCAAGTTTAGTACATATAGCCATGCTTAGCTATGTCACACCATGAGCGTCTCGTCCACGCTCCTTGCTTCATCTACAGGGTGTTTCAAAAGTTTCTGAGTAGTAGAATTAACAAAATAAATTGAGTTTTATTTTATTTGAAATTTTTTTACATTTTTATACTACTGTCATAATATGAACTGTTAAAACTCGGACAATTCAACACCCACCACTGTAGTCTCCCACTTCGTACATTGTATTACAATTAAAAATGTTAATTAAATCAAATAAAACAACCAATTCATTTTATGTAAAATCTAATGCGCAGAAACTTTTGAAACGCCCACTACTTTTCGGAATCAAAGTAAAGGGCTAGTCGCATGTTTGGGGTAGTGCTTGAAGGAGAGTAAGTCCGAAATGAGTTAGAGAAAGGTATAAAAAGGAGGGGAAAAGTATGAGGGAAATGGAGGAGCGGAGAGAGGAATAAACGTAAAGGAACAGACGGAAGTAGATAAGACGGAGAAAGTAAAGAGAAAAAGAAAGAACACAGGAAGCAAGGCACGAAGAAGGTAGAGAGAGGGAGAGGGAGATAGATAAAGATTCGGATGGAGAGATACGCCCACAAACACACAAAAAAAACTTTTCAATCTCCGCAGACAAAAACATCCATTCTCCTCCATAAGCCAACCCCTCCAATCCCCCCGCACTTTCATCCACCCTTGGTTTTTTATCCCAATTTCACCCCCCAACGAACTTTTTAAAAACGTGCAGCCTCCCTCTCTCTTTACCCCCTTTCCCAGACTCGCCAAAGAGAGAGAGAGAGAAACCCTTTCATGCCACTCTCCCTTTTTTTCTCCTCCCGTAAGTAAACACAAGCTACAACATAAACACACACATGCGGTAAAGGGTGACCTCACATACTCAGGTTGTGTGTGTGTGTGTGTTTGTATGTGTGTGTGTGTGTGTGGCATGGGCTAAGGAATCGGTTAGGGGAAGACGGAGATAGAGGAAGGTCTAGATCGATGCTTGGCACTGAATAGACAGAGAGAGTAGGAGAGTTTTTTTTCTTAGACGAGATTTTCGACAGGGGAGAGGTAGGGGGTGGGGATGGCGGGGTGGAGACTTCAAAGGGGCCCCTAAAATGTTCTCACGGGGGAGAAAACAAACTCCCGCAAACCCCTTCTCACCCTCAATTCCCTTTTGCTGCTTAACCCTCTCCATCTCACATGTCCATCGACCGACGACGCCCTCTCTCCTCCACTTTGACGCCGACAACGAGCCGCAAGTGAGTATGCGTCTATATAAATTATCTCCTCCGTACATCTTCTCCCATCTCAGCACGTGAATATATGCGAGTATGTTAAATCCCGCACAGGTGCTTAAAAAGTCCCTCTCTCCCTCTCTCTCTGCTCGATTTCAATTCACTAAGTACTCCATCCTTGTGCATGCTGAATTATGATTAAAGGCGAATAAATTAACCCGAAGGACGCTGGACACTTGGACGGCGACGGATATAACGGGAATAAGGCAAAAATAATGCAGGTGGGTAACCCTGAGGAACGTCCCTCTAAACCAGGGGTGGGCAAACTACGGCCCGCGGGCCACATCTGGCCCGTGATGCCTTTATAAAAATGAAACGCGATATGTGAAAGAGTGAATTTCACATTTGGTGTTTAAAATTATGGCCGGAAAACCTTATATAACGAAGCTATTGTATTAAAAATGTATTAATAAGTGATTTTCACCAATAGAACTCTTCGCATTCTCTCAAATAACTTCCTGTGTGAGACTTAATGTGGCCCACCTAACCACCCACAACTGCTAACGTGGCCCGCCTCGTAAAAAGTTTGCCCACCCCTGCTCTAGACCAAGGGTTCCCAACCCTTTCACCGTGAAAAACATCATGTTATATCTATTATATATATATATATATATATATATATATATATATATATATATATATATATATATATATTTTACAGAACATGAACTGAGCACTACAATACTTTTTACAAACTTAGCAAAGACTCTAAATAAAATTAAGTCAACGTAAATGAATTAAAGAATAAAATTTCTATAGCTCGAATTTGATCATCTAAGAAGAGCACAATGCTGGGAACCCCTGCTCCGGACGTAAAGAGAGAAAATGTAGCGTAAGGAATGAATGAAGAGGTTAAAGAGGAAAGGAAATAAGGGAGAGGTTGCGGAGATAAAGGGAGAGAGGTGGGCATAAAAATGATTAATAAAGCAGAAAAACGCACGAAAAAAGGACTGATACAACGGGTGAGTAAAGTGGATTTAGAAGTTAATAAAGGCCTAAGTAAGATAAAAAGAGTAATGAGATTTATTTCTCGAAAGCGGCGGGATAAATGCGAGGAAGTTAAAAGAAATATTAAACTGGCGTGGAAGCGGAAAAACATACCATGAGAAAGTAGAAGAGGAAAAAATAGCCTTCAGGCGTTTCCAAGCGCTAAATGGATTACGGTGGTCCAAAATAAAGTACATTAGAACACATTCAATTCTGATTCTACGGTACTACCGCGTAAAAATACCACTGATAATAATCCCTTTATTTTGAACATGGCATCCAAAACCCTAGCTTTTTGTAATATACTTGATTAACACGGGGGACGCGTTCCGAAAAAGTGTCGCGTAATTCGAATCCATGTAATCTGATCCTAGATTTCCATAGAGAAAGTAGGGTTGCGTTGCATGCCACTCCAGGCCCAAAAATTCCCAAAACTCTCTGATGCACATATTGTGCAAACAGAGCTTTGATGAAGATTATCTAAGCATGTAAACAAAACGTCTCTCCTCTCTCAGCAATCTGAAATTTCACACCCCAGGTCGGGCCAAACATCGTTAATACGAAAACCCTAATCTATATTATCTGAATTTTATGTATTAAATAAAAAAACAGCGTTGTAGCGTAATATGGTTATAAGAGCCGTGATATAGCAGTTACAGGTATATAGTAAAATACGCACGCATATCATCATCACCATCACAGGTAGCTGTCCGCAGACAGGTCCGTGATTATTCATGGTTAAGCCTGGTTCTCCATATACTCATATTTTGCGCAATCTTCTTCGTGTCTTGATAGCCCTCTTTCCCTTTCAAGTCGCCTATCAGCTGAAACCTTTTCCTACCCCTTTCTCTTTTTCCATCCAGTTTACCTTCTAGCACTTCTTTAATCATGCTCTCTCTCCTCAGGCAATGTCCAATCCAGTTCGCCTTCCTCTTTTTGATAGTCTGTATAATAGTTCGCTTCTCTTTTTTTCTTCGTAGTAGTATTCCTCGTTTTTCACCCTATCTGTCCATTTAATCTTCAGCATTCTTCTCCATGTTCACATTTCGAAGCCTTCCAAGTATTTAATATCATTTTTCCTTAGCGTCCACATTTCTGCCCCATACAAAGCTATACTCCATACGTAGCATTTTATCAACTTCTTATGGATATCCTCCATTACATTCCCCGTTAGTAGTAGTTTCCTTCTTCTGAAAGCGGCTTTTGCTTTCGTTATTCTAGTTCTGATTTCATTGGTAAATTTTACTTCTCTCGTTATGATTCTTCCAAGGTACTTATAATCTGAAACTTGTTCTAATGACTTTCCTCCAATAATTATGATCAAATTTTTTTCTTCTTTACTTGATATTAGCATGACCTTGGATTTTTCTGTATTTATTTCCCTACCGTATTTTCTAACTGTTATCACTAGTCTATTTATCATTTTCTGGAGTTCCTTTTCCTTTCTTGCTAGAAGTACTTGATCATCCGCGTATTTCACTGCTCTTATAATCCTTCCTCCAATTTTGAAATCCCCCGAGCTTTCTAACGCTTCCTGCATTAGCCTCTCTCCATATATATTGAATAGGATCGACGATAGACAGCAGCCGTCTCCTCTACCGATATTTAATCCGCTGGTGTGCGCATTCTCCAACGTGACCTTTACCAATTGATTCACGTATATATTCCTGATCAGTCTCCTGTCTTTCCAGTGTACACCTATATCCTTTAATATCCTCATCAGCAGTACCCAATTTACTCTATCAAAGGCCTTCTGCCAGTCGACGAAACATACGCAGCAATCTTGGCTGTACTCTATTGCCCTTTCTGATATAATTCTCGCTACACCGATAGCATCTCTGGTTCCTCGTCCTTTTCTGAAGCCGAATTGATCTTCCCCTAGCATTTCTTCGGCCTTTTTCTTTAGCCTTTTATTAAGAATCCTCGTGATGATCTTCGAAGTCTTAACACTGCATTGCCTTTGGCTTCTTCTTTAGAGGGATCATTGTTACTTCTAGGAAATCCTGAGGCCACTCTCCGGAGTCGTAAATCTTGTTAATTAATTTCGTAACCACTTTTAATCCTTCCGATCTCATTACTATAAGTACCTCTGCTGGTACTCCATCTCTGCCTGTAGCTTTTCCTTTCTTCAGTTCCAGTATCGCCTTTTCTAATTCGCTTTTCATAATACTTGGTCCCAAGTTGTCTCCTTCATTGTTATCCTCTTCTTTCAGTTCTATTTGTGCCGATCCTGCCTGTTTTTTGTATAGTTCCTTAATGTATTCTTCCCATACCTGTGCTACATCTTTTGGTTCGGCGACTATTTTTCCATCTGTATTCATAATTCCTTTACCACGAATTCCATTAGGCTTCTTATCTTCTAATTCTAGTGCCCTAGCGTACATCATATCGTTCCGTCCTAACTTCTCCCTCTGCTGTATTTCCTCAAACTTTCCCTTTATCCAATTTTCCCTAGATTTATCTGTTACCCTTCTCAACTTATGCGTTTATGCGTCTATAGTTGGCTCTACCTACTTCACTGTTAACGTTTTTCCATTTTCTTCTCTCATCCATTTTCTCCAGCATCTCCTTAGTGATCCATGGTTTTCTGATTTTCTTTTCTTGTTTTTCAATCTCTTTATTCAAGTTATCTTTCATACTGTTTTTATTTTCCTCCCATTCTGTATCCAAGGTCTCCGGTTTGTTTTCCAAACTTCTAAGGCGATCTTCCACCTTCATGCTGAATGCATCTTTTTTTCTTTCATTTTTTGTAGGCCTCAAGTCCGTCTTTCTGTTCTCCTTTTCCTTATTTGTTTAAGCTTTGTAGTTACATCGACTATTAGAAGGATGTGATCTGAATCAACGTCTGCTCCTGCTAATGTCTCAGCATTTTTATGCTGTTCCTGAATCTTTGTTTTACTAGGATGTAATCTATTTGGCATCTCATTCTATCTCCTGGGCTTTTCCATGTGAACAGCCTTCGTTTACGGTTTTTCAACCATGTATTGGTCACTACTAGGTCGTTATTAACGCAGAATTCTACCAGTTTTTCTCTTCCTCGGTTTCTTTTCCCAAGTCCGTATTGAACGACAACATTTACTCTCGCCCTCCTCCAACTTGCTGTTCCAATCTCCCATTGTTATGCAGTTTAGCTTTCCTCTTCCGTCTTCATCTCTTTAATTTTTTCATACATTTCCTCGATTTCTTCTTCCTCATGAGCGGACGTTGGCATATTGTATACCTGGATTATAAACATGTCCGCTGGGACTACTTGTAGCTTTATTGACATCAACCTATCGATCCTTGTTATTACTTAGTTTTGTCACGCTCTTCGTTATATTTTTCCTAAATACCAGAGCTACTCCCCTTGCCCCACTATTTCCTCCAGAGTACACTACCGTGAATTCTACCGAGTCGAACTTCCCTTCTCCTTCCCATCTAGCTTCGCTCAGCCCTATGATGTCAATCCTATTACTTCTCATTTCTTCTTTCAGATTCTCTAGCTTCCCTGCCTTCCTCGTGGTTTTTACATTCCAAGTACCTATTACCAAGTACCTATTACCTTCGACAAATGCTTTCCTCAAAGCAGTCCCCGCCCGGAGATCCGACTGGGGAACTATTTTACCTCCGGAATATTTGACCTCGAGAGAACTCATATTGTCCAACCATGTAATCATTACTAGGGAATTGTAGTGTGGTAGTTTCCTTCTTGCTTTCAACATCGCAGTACTGTAGCCGTTCAAATCGTCCCAATCACGCCTACAGCTCTATTGGATATACACCCAGCCAACATCATTTTTTTCGGCTCTATACCAAACTGACAGCACTGCTACCTCCTGCCAGGCACCGATGATAGTTTTTTTTGTGAAAAAACCTTCATTCGCGGGGATCTAACCCCGGAACTTAGTAACGGAAAGCCGACACGCTAACCACTACACCACCATATACGTGTACACACCATATATTTCTGTGTGTGTAAGAGATAAACACGTCAAACCTCGAAAGAGAGAGAAAACAACCCTGTTCCACAGTGTGGAGGAAGGAGGTGTGGGTATAAAGAGCAAACTCCTTAGTGCGTGGAGCTTTTCCCATTCTTTTTCGTCGTTCGTTCGGTGGAAAAAATAACCCTTTCTCCTCTCGTCCAAAAACATCCCGGGGCTTAATCCTCTCATAATGGATTTTCGGATCACGGTTATTTTTCTCGGGGGGTTTCTCTCCCGGGTAAGGTAAATTTTCGCAACTTGGAAAAGGCGAAAGTTTTTATCTTTTCGGTGAGTTAGCATGGAGGGGAGGTTGAGCGAAAGAGGAGAGAGTGTTTTGTCTTTGGATTATGTCGACGTGAAAGGTACGGTAAATAATTTAAAAAACCTTACCGTGATGATGTTTTTTGTGAGAGATTTCACCCAAAGTTAAGACGACGCACTATCCATTTCCTAAATAGTAATAATGGAAAAAAATTACATTCGTCTTTCTTTATTAAACGCGAGGTCGGCGACTTTTAGGAAGCGAGCAAAAAGAAACACTTAAAATGGATATTTCGAGGGAAATTGTTTGGATAAAAATAAATACGAAGAAGATCGAAAGATCGTCTTAACTTGACACGAAAATGCGAGACGTGGCGTGGGTTAAAGGATTTGATAAAATTATAAAATGAGGCGAATCTCTGCGCCTCGAAATCTCTTTTCGAGATGAAAAAAGTTTTTCCAGCATTTTAAAAGTTAATGTGTGCAACAATGGAGAAAAATATTTTCACACGAGCCATGACAGTATGTGATGTGACCCGATCGCGCAACGGAACTCAAGTATTTGAAAAACTAACGATGTAGACCGATGAGTTTCACACACTGCACCAAAATTTATAAATTATGTTTCTTATAATTTGCAAATATTTTTTGCCATTACCTCTTCTTTAAATAAGTCTGGATTCTGAAAGCTGGGTTTTCTAAACTCGTAATCCACTCGTACGTAGTGAATTCAAACCTATGGATACTATATGAATCCGATGATCATTCGTTCCATATTACTTTAATATTGTTATCTTTGTTCCCTAGTCCAACTTAAATGGCTCGAATGCTCCTGGCATTCCACCCCATAAATTTTCCCTCACTGCACCGTTCCAAGTTCCAATCTCTCTCCCCGAGAAAAAATAATCCCAAGTCTCAAAGTACATATATAGAACATTGAGACTCCACATCACTAAAACCGACGCGAAATAGGTGAAGAAAATAAACACTGAGAATTCCTAAACTATAGCAACTTTTCTCTCATACAATGTCGACACCCTATGCCATACGCCTTTCGCAACCCCCACTAGATTCACAAATTTCTCCTATAGAACAATGAGTTTAACGAATACATTAAAGAAAGCTCCTATTCCACGACGAAACTTGTAAATCCGCATACTTTTTTTCCTTTTCATTTCCAATGAAAAAGGCATTCGCTCCACGTCCACGAAACCACGAGTTTTCCACCGAGAGAAATCAGCCCTTTCCGAGCTATGTGAGTGTGAGTCATTGGATTTCGGCCAGCTGATGCCCGGCGGAACCCACGCGTGCATTTCACCCCCGGAACGGATACCCAAAATATTACAAAACCTACTTTTATCCTTACTTACATTATTCCTCATACCGGGGCCTGGATAAAAATGCTTTAAAAAACCGACTTGGCTTTAGTATGCTATCTCCAATCCCAAAATTTAATCTCCGGCCGACTGAAGGCACCACCCTTCTGACCTCCGGGGAAAATTACGACGCCAGACTCGGCACGCTCATCAATTCCAATTCACCCCCTGAACCACCTGGCCTAACGCTCTGGCACATAATATCCCTCCTCCTACCCAACACCCCCCTCCCAACTCTCTTAGCACACCTTTAACCCCCAAAAACACCATCGCGTGATCACCACAGGATCCTTAGATGCGGAGGGGTCTCGGTTCCACCGCGTTATGACAACGAAAGGGGAGAAATGAAGTTGGAAAAAATATTATATATATATATATATATAATATTTTTCCATTAAATATAAATATATATATATATATACATATATACACATACATACATAAGCTGACAAGATTAGTTACTATGATGATAGAAGCAAAAAAATCGAGGCAATTGTGTTGGTGAGCTAAAAAAATAAGGCTGAAAGGAAATTGAGAGAAAGCGCCGAATACACTTTTAATGGAAGAAAACGGTGATGAGGGAGGGTGGTTTGAAATGGGAATAAAAAAACCTCTGCAGAAGATTGAGGGCGAGGAAAGATATGCGGTAGGTAGTCTAAAAAATAAAGAAATTCTCGCCTAGCGCTTCCGCGGAGGTGAATGAAAGTTTTTTTTTAAATCTAATTAGCGTTGACTTTGACGACTTGGGAAGTGAGGCAGATAATTGAAGGTTTTTTTTATATCAAGAGGAGAGGGTTCTTTGTTAGGTTTAGAGTCACCATCCTCGTTTAGGGTATGGAAAGATTAATGTGAAAATGTCTCATTTTTCTTCCGTTTCTCGGCCGTGGAGTTCTTGGAAATTGGTAGCGCACGACCGAGCTGCTATTTGCTATGTAAACCACTTTATTACTTAGGAAGCCAAAAGTTGGAAGTAATCGTATAAGAACCTGGAAACTTATCCCACTGCGAATGGAATGATTTATAAATATTTATCGTGGAAATTATTTAAAGGAAGGTGGATGTTTAAAGCTTGAGTGCGATTTCTAGCCTCTTGAGAAGGCGAGAGGAACGTCTATTAAATCAGGAATCAATTAACATAAATACTTGATTTATTGGAAAATCCGTCGCGTACGTACATATTCCAGAATTAATACAACAGTTTCAAAAATTTTAAAATTAATTGCTTGCGTTAGATATCTTCAACAGCCATAATAAGGTTATAAATAAAACCATACGATTGGAGCTACCTAAGGCAAGTACTTCATTTTTCATTTTTTTTATAATTAAGTGCTTATTCTGATACTTGTTTTCTGTCACATGACGAGCTTGACAATTCTCTAATGAAATCCGTACTGTAATTCTTGCAAATTCAACCGCATGAAAAGTTTTTTAAAAAGGCAGACTCTTGACTTGAGGCGCTCGCTCAAATTATATTTTCTGATCTAAAAATAATGGTTGAGAGATCACGTAACTAAATAATAATAAGCAGTCTATCAAACCGCACGTTTAAATCTCTCCTTGATTTCGGAAAAAAGATCACCGGAACAAACCCTTCGGAAGATCAAAATACAATGACCTACCATCGTGCAAATTTCAGCTTTCTAGCTCATCTAGAAGTGCCTAAACATTAGTATCCTCGTCCAATATCCTATGCTAGAAGCGTCTATAGATGTGATACTACATAAATATTGATTAATCGGAAAATGTGACTAACCGGCAACCCTCATTCCCCATGGCTGCCGGTTAGTAAAGCTTTTGCTGTAAATACTACGCGACGAGGAAGCACTCTAAATACCGTTTCGGTTCATTGACGCGCGGCAATACAAACGCCCTTCACCACGTAAATCATCCCGTTGACCAAATCACACAACGGGACGCGTCGAAACGTCCGCGTCACAACAAAAAAATCACGAGGCTTTTGTTTGCACTTTAACATGGAACTTTAAGATCACCGATGCAGGCGGAAGTCACGCCTCTTGCCCTGAATGTTGCCAAATATAAAAAACCATGAAGAAACGGGCAACCAGGACATAAAAAAGTCAAGAGAGCAAATGAAAAGGACACACGTATACGAGCAAAAGCGCTTGCGCACGCCCGACACGTGACATAGTATATTAATTAGCCAGAGAGAGAGAGAGATGCGGGTGCCACTATGCATATTCCGAACGACACTTTGTCCCATGTCCTCTCTCTATCTCCCATCTCTCTCTATCTCCATATTCTCCCATGATCCTCTACCACGAAGCCCTCCTTCCCCCTTCGGAACCCATAGTCAATACGGTCCATTGCGCAATAATGGATCCGGATTCCTGACCACTTGTCGTCGGGACATTGCGGGCGTATTGCGAACCGACGTGAGGGAGGCATAGAGATATACGTACACATACATACATAGGTACATACATAAGAGTTACCGCACAATTGGAAACTGAATCGTACTCGATCGGAACTAATCATCCAATTCGGACGATCATCGAAGATGTGCTTATCCCATTCTCTCGCCCAATAGACAGCGACAGACAGAAGGTTGCGTGCGATAAATCTCGAACCTTCCGGTCAGAGTAACAAGGACGAAGCCCTTTCTTGTGCACGTGTTTCCACCGAAAAAAACCAAAGGTTGACCAAAGAACATGAAACTTTGATTGGTTCTGAAAGTAACGATAACGACATTAGGGTGACAATAAGAGAGTTTCGACGCGACAAAAGCCGACGTACTGAAGGTTTTCTAAACACTAATGGCAAGGAGAACTTCAAACTTGGATGAATGAATATAAAATTCCAGAACAAAAATATAATAAGCTTCAAAAATTGTAAAATTGAGTACTGCTATAAATTGTCGCCAACATCTGCAACTATGTTATAAATTTTATGGCTATTTGAAATATCTACGTAATTAATTTTTCAATTTCTTACATTTAGGTGCCTATTCAGTAATTTATTTTCCGCCATAAGACGAGCTCGATAATTCTCTAGCTCAGTGGTCCTCAACCGGTGCGCCGCGGCACATTAGTGCGTCGCCAGGAAGGGACTATTGTGCCGCACACTCCGAAGGTATTTAATTTTAAAATTATGTATGTATTTATGTACAATAAAATTATACAATTATTGCTTTACCAATCGTAACAAACTGGTATAACTGCGACTTTTGCTTGTTACGCTAGTTTTTATCTTTAAAAATGAGTATTTCCCCAGTGAAATTAATTAGGGGTGGTTTAGTGTGCCGCGATGTTCTTAAGCATGCACGAAGGTGTGCCGCGGAGCAAAAAAGGTTGAGAAGCACTGCTCTATCTAGTTAAAAGATTTTTACTTCATACGTATAGGTTTAAAAACGCGGAAATCGCACGTTGTATATGGAGAGATTTTCGCTTCCGAATTACTAGAAGAACTAAAAACGTGACCACAGTAATGAATTGGACGATATAATTAATTTAATTCACCCCATCCTCCGCAGCGCCACTCATTTTACCACGACATCTACGTAAAATGTCCAAGTCGACGCGGAATAATTGAACATCCGAAACTAATTACTATTAAATCGGACATTTTACGTTCGGATTCGACCCGGTTCCGAAAAATCAAGAGGAACGAAAGCGGAAAATCCACTCAAAAATTCGCCCGTACGTATCGGAATTCCGCGGCGTCGACGTATAACGAATTACCCGCGCAGATTGACAACCCCTAAATATTCATTCCAGCTGAGGGAGAACAATCAAGCATCGAAATATGTTAATCATTTAATTCGCTTCCCTCGAGGCGAGATCAATATTGGAAATCACGTCCGGCGGATGACTTCACCGGAGACCCATGGAAGGGGGTGGAGGGGAGGGAGAAAGGAAGGAGAAATTAAACCGAGCAATGGCGCACGCCTCTCGCTTATGAAACCCCTCTTTTCACTCCCTCTTTCGTCCACTTTTGAAAACCTAAAACAGTGTTCGATTAAGAACCCTTCTGCCATCCATAGGGACAGAATGAGAGAGGGAGAAAGAAAGGTACTTCCACACACACACACACACACAATGGGAAACTCCAAAGCGAGCACATATTAGCATTCAAAAGCTCGATGACATTCAGCATTCGTACACACGCGCGCACACACACACACAGGACGACACCGCACTGCTCTCACAATGGCTCGTTCACCTCGTGGCTCC
Source organism: Uropetala carovei (assembly GCA_036926305.1). Taxonomy (NCBI): domain Eukaryota; kingdom Metazoa; phylum Arthropoda; class Insecta; order Odonata; family Petaluridae; genus Uropetala; species Uropetala carovei. Next base: position 3,383,918 of record JAXCHB010000279.1, read on the forward strand.
CTCTCGATCACAAATGGACAGGAAGATGACTCAAAAAATAAAAATTATTTAAAAAAAAACAAAACAGAACAGACTCTTCCGAAAAAAAACATCTCCTCCCCCCCTCTTCCCTCCTCACACTCGCCGTACATGTTTCGTAAATACATAATGACTTTTTCTTTTTCTCTCTCTCTCCAACGAAGACAAAAGAAACGGAAGGTATAAAAGGATAAACAACACTTACTTCCCTTCTCCGTAGCTCAAATGTCTCTATCCCCTCAATCTATACGCAAAATACAATCATAATACTGAGAGAGGAAATCGGACATGCTTATGCTGCTTTTCTTTCTTACATAGAAGCAGCGGCGTAGCCAGAAATTACTTAAAGGGGGGTCCAAGTTTTTGAGCCCCCCCAAAATATATATTGGATAATCTTTTGATATCTAAAGTTCCGAATATACTGACATTTTACTTTGATATAAATTCAGTACACAGGGTCACAGGAATATGTAATATATATTATTTCATTTTAACATTGATACAAGGCGAGTAAATTAATTTTGGTTTTGTAATAGGCTCCCTTTTTTATAATTTAATAACACATATCTTACATGTACGAGTTTAAATATTACTTTCTTTCTTATTATTATATTTGTAGAGTGGGTTTTAAATACCTAAGGGGGGGTCCGGACACCACAGATCCCCCCCCCCCTGGCTACGCCAATGCATAGAAGCCTTTTTTTTATAAGACTACGGTTTCTTCAACAAGATATGACGGGAATTTAATTTTTTGCTCACAGGAAGGTGGTTCCCCTGATTGGGTAAAGGTGGCATCTCTGCTTTGGTTATATGAACCAACTACCGTATATGCCCGAATATAAGGCGAGGTTCTTTTCCAAAATTGTCCCTCCGATAAGGGGGTGTCGCCTTATATTCGAACCCTCGAACTTCGATTATTCAAGTTTTTTTCTAGTTTCCTCGGTGGGAAAATGGGGGAGGGTCGCCCTATATTCGGGCATATACGGTATATCGTTTCTTATTGTCCTTTGCCCAAAAAGTCTTTAGTACCTAACTTCATGAAAATCCACTCAATATTTTCGGAGATGAAACAAGCGGATAGACAGACGGACACGACCGGACTTTGTTTCATATTTTTACTTTTTTGTGAAAAATAATACCTAAAAAACGATGGCATGTTTTTATCGTGCTAGGTGCTTTTTGGAACAATATAACCATATTTATTGAAACATAAAACAGATATTTCAAAAAATAACTTGGAAAAATTCGGCTATGTATATTTTGATATAGACATTTATTTCCCTCTCGCAGTTTGACAAAAATGCCAAAATTTCACCAAAATTCATTGGCATCAGTCTCGATGAAAAAAGAGGGTAGCATGGCATGGTAGTATTAAAATACCGGCATTTTTTTACGAGCGGAGAAGGGAGAGAAAATTAAAACGCTAAAGGGCGTCTGAAAACCCACCCATTTTTTTTTTGGGTAAGCGAAAATATTTACCCGAGGCACGATCGGCAAAGGAAGGGGAAAAAAATAATTCCGGGATAATTTAAGAACCTTGTGTAATTTATTCCTGGCGATGACGACCATTCTTGAAAATAAATTTCGTCGAAGCCATCCGTCACGTCACGCAATTATAGACGCCCGTGAGATCCGGAGCCGTCTAAGGAGCACGCATGCGCGTGAGATGGCAATACGATGGGCGACGACGAATCGATACATACGTCGTCTTTAACTGTTTAAAGGACCGAATTTAAAATTGAAGGGTGCTCGTATTTTATGACAAGAACGTTTTCAATCAATCCGATGGATAATGCCGTTAAGTGTTCGACCTTGTAAGAGCGTGTTTTACATACATTCACCTAAGAGATATGCGAGCTTCGAGCGAAGAAATATATCACGAAAGTGATATATTTCCATAAAGTCAAACTACCCGATATCTCTATGATATTGTTCCATAAGCCTACTTACTCGGCCTTTCTCGATTGCCCCAGTTGATTTAAGAAAAACGTCCGAAAAGTCTACCTTTCCATTCCATTAAAATATAGGCACTCTATACCTTTTACCGACAATAATGGCCATATATACAGTTCGAGAAAACCTGCGCGGAATGGCCAAGGACGAGAAAATTGAACGACTCCATTTTCATTTATCGCATCCATCCCCAAACTCCACATTTTCACCACCACCCACCCCATTTCCTCCCCCACACCCACACCCAACCGCTATTTTAACGCACACCGTGACGTAAGCCACCAGTCGATGGTTTCCTGTCTAATGGGTGACCTTCATAAGGGACGCATGCAACTGAACGAGGCATTTGTCACCGAGGCGATAGCCGTAGGAATAAAAAAACTACACCCTTCCGAAAAAGAATGATCACTCACATATCCCTCTCCCATTCTCTCATTACGTATTCACGCGAGCGTAAGTTGATTAAGCAGCCACGCCGTCAAACACGAGTATATAAACATTCACAAATTTATATATTTATTTATGTATGCGTACACATATATGTACACACACACCGAATATAAGACGCACTTTTTTTTTGCTAAAATAACTTTCCCAACACCACTGCGCATCGTTTTCGCGCCGTATTAATTTCACCTATATAGTTCTTAATAATGGAAGAAAAATCCTAGGCAGCAATTAAAAAAAAGTCAATTACAATTTGGATATTTTCTTCCGTTACTATATTTTGCCCTATTCTCCATTGCAGATTTTAATTATCTAATTATTATTTGGCGTGGTTGTTAATGTTATACATAGTTATACGTGTTATAACATGGAGATGATTCAGGTGAGCTAGAAACACTATCATCGCGGCAAATCTATGAAAGTGACGATTCTAACGATGGAGAAGATATATTTTAATCGGAACCATTAGCTTATTGAGTAACCTTGTACTACTTGTAAAACTATAGTTTTAATGAGAATGTTTCCCAACTTTTTAAATATAACTCATCTACGTTTTTTTTTTCATGAACCCTTCGTAATTGGGGTGCGCATTATATTCGGAATAATACTGTGTGTATACACGCACACACAAATGCATATATGTATATACACCGAAACTCTCGCGTCGAACCCCTTCCCCACTATCTCCCTCCATCTCTCCCTCCACCCTTTATCGTGTACGCAAACACAAAACACGTTCGCACGGCCCCTTTTCGAGTTTACAGCGTGTGCGCTGGAATATTGCGCGGTTTTGAAACCCAGCGCCCGCGTGCGTGTGAGAGAATATTCCACGGACCCTCCACCCGCACCACTCCGTGCGTGTTTATATACACACACACACAACACGCAGGACGACCTGAATTTACGAATAACGGGGATGAGATGTCCTTGTTAAGGGACGTGAGGGGTAAGCAATCATTTATTCCCGCAGTGGAATAATGGTCAACGTGATAAACGCGCCTCTTCGTTATCTCGTCCGGCGATAATTTCCCGAAAAGGTTACGCCGTATTCATGTCCTTGCAAAATAAACGCGGCCGTTTTATAACGAGGTGATGGCAATGCGGAAAAAAATAATATTCGGATGTCCGAAAAATTTTGACGAGATAATTACCGGAATTGTGGTTTGTTCGTTAAAAATTAATTTTAAAACTTTTAACTGTGTCTGCGATACTTAAGCTATAGTGCCAAATAATTCAGCTATTTTATATTCTCCTTATTTCAATTTTACAAAGAAATAAAAGTTATTATTAAATATTTTTTATTTTAACTGCCTCATCTCATTATTAAACACCCAACTGTAAATGTAGCTAGTGAATAAATATTGATTATAAAAACAACTGCCCCCCATTTACAGTGTGATCGTAATTTCCCTTCACCAGCTAAGTTAAAACGAGTATCGGAGTATGTCAAAGAAACAAAGCATTAAGACAGAATCATCGACCGATAAATAACCATACCATAAGTATTGTCTTCAGAATTACATTTGGATACATGGCACGCGCGATCTCTTTTACCTAAAAGAGAGGTCTACATCATTCAGCATAAAAAAGTCGAAACTGTCGTAAAACAAAGCATTTGTTTTAGGTGGATTATGATAATAACCACACATAGTGCGAAAGAAATTGAAACTTTAACTTGAATCGATTGGAATGTACACATTTAAAAGAAAATCAAGAAAACTAACCGTGTTAATTTAATTTTACAATAATTTTTAAAAAGGAACGGATTTTACAACAGAAAAATCCTGTATACGTCAAATGCTGCCCACATCTGAGTAAGGGAAAAGTTCCTAGGGCGATATGAGAACATTAATAAGAAAAGGAAGCCTAGTGACTCTTGGTACCATGCTTTCCCTGCCATCCGCCAATAAGGTGACCTTCAGGGTGTCCTGTATATGTACGGTGACCATTCGTCCTTTATTTAGTAGGACAGTCCTTTAGATAAAAAAATTCAAAAACACGTTTTTGTTCATATATTTTTAGGTTAATTAGGTAAATGCCGGACTGTCCGGCAGAGTACCGGGCAGGTGGTACTGTCTTTCAGTGGGTGTCCTTTATTCCCCTCCAGAAAAAATGGTCGCCGTATGTATATGCAAAGAATAGATTATAAAGTCGCTCAATTTTCTCGAGCTACACCTTTTTTCACCCCGAAATAAAGTGTTAATACAATCGATTATTACAACGGTTATAGTAACTGATCGAACGAGATCGGATTTCTCGCAATACGTACGTCCCGGGAGAGATGATTTACTCCGCCGCATAAACCACGCCCGTAAACCTTCCTCGCCACATTTGTACACGTGCAAATAAACCCTTTGCCGTCCGCCGTTCCGGGCAAGGGACGCCCTGCGATCCATCATACCCGACTTCCAACTCCCTCTTCCTTTCCCTCTTTGACTCTTCTTCACTCTCTTTCACTCGCCTCCCTTCTACGTCTTTTCCCGCCGCGCTGTAAAAAAAATATCGAGGAAAAAAATCCCTCGAGAAGTATGAGAAAGAGATGTGTCACCATTCAACGCGACGCCGCAATCCAACCCTTTCCTCTCTCTCTCTCTCTTTCCTTTCCTTACTTCTCTCAAAGGACGCCAACCCCATCCCACTCGTATGGTCGAGACCCACCTGCTTACTCCCTCATTCTATTCGCTCGCCACCTCTCTCTCTCTCACTCTCTCTCTCCCAACCACCTTTCCCTTCGATCCCTCCCCCCTCCCCCCTGAAACCCTTCCCTTCCATACCGCCCACGCAAACACCTTTCCCAGTCAACAGAGTGGAGTATGAAGGTGTGTGTGTGCGTGCGTGAGTGCGTGTGTATGTGTGTGTATATGTGTGTGTGTGTATATGTGTGTGTGTGTGTATATATATATATATATATATATATACACACACACACACTATATAGGGGAAGAAGGAATCGTAAAGAAGGGGAAAAGAACCTGTGAGTGAGATAGGTATCGTGTAGAAACGTGGAGAGAGTAGAAATTGAATGAAGTTGACAGAGTAGATAGAGTGAGAGTTGAAACAGAGAAAAGAGAAATAGGCAGAGGGGGAATGTGGAGGGGGAAACATGGAGCGGGGAATAGGGAGGGGGGAATAGGGAGGGGGAATAGGGAGGGGGGATAGGGAGGTGGTAATAGGGAGGGGGGATAGGGAGGTGGTAATAGGGAGGGGGAATAGGGAGGTGGTATTAGGGAGGTGGTATTAGGGAGGGGGAATAGGGAGGTGGTAATAGGGAGGGGGAATAGGGAGGTGGTATTAGGGAGGGGGAATAGGGAGGTGGTAATAGGGAGGAGGAATAGGGAGGGGGGAACAGGGAGGGGGAATAGGGTGGTAATAGGGAGGGGGAATAGGGAGGGGGGAATAGGGAGGGAGGTAGAAGGGAAAGTGGGGGTAGGGAGATGGGAGTGGGGGTAGGGGAGTAGAGAGATGGGAGTAAGGTGAGGGGAAATAGGGAGAAAGCGAATAGATAGACTCTGTCGGAATGGATAGAAGGAAAGGTTAAGTATGCAACAGACGGAGATGAGGGGAGGAAATGAAAGCATGGCAGAGAGGATGGAGCTAAAGATAGAGCGAAGACCTGATGAGTAAGTCGGAATATGAAAATTTACAAAATGAAGATTGCACGCAGTGAAGGAAGATTCCAACGAAGAATACGTGATAGACAGGATGTTAATGTGACAGAAAGAAAGCAGGAGAGAGATCGACGGAAGGAGGAATAACAGGGCTGAGGGAGGGGGATCCTCCGTCCACAGGAAGGAATGCAATTTTCTCTCCTAACCGATTGCCACGCGAGATGAAAAAATAAATAGAATCTAGATTTTCGTCTCTCTTGGAAATTGCGTGCTAGAATGGCATGCTGTCGGTCGAACGAAATGAATTTTGATCTTCACGAAAGAGTCGACGACGGCGGGTGTTATGCGGCGTGAAAATCAATTGGATCCAGCTGCACTCGATTCCATCCTCCTGTTTAGACGTGCTTCCCGATTCATTGGAGAAATATTTAAGAAGGGAAACGTTTACACCTCTCTGTTTCGGATAACCCCGGGTTAATAACCTGTTAATTCTCCGAATCGGATTCGTTCGTTATAAGAGACGCGTTTCGTGTGACGTGCTCAAATGCCACTGGCCTACACATTACGCGGTGCGTAACACGATTTAATAAAAACTAAAAGTAAACAAAAGCAGTAAATTTAATGAAGATTATAATGATGTAGCTAAATCTCCTTTAACATATCGAAGTATCTTCGAACTTAAAAATTATTTCGAATTAAATAAACAAATACATAAAACTCTCTATTCAGAAAATAGGAAAATATTCAGCGTAAGTAAACTCGCAAATGATCTTTAAAATGACCTTTAAAAAAATCAAGATTCGACGAAGAATCCAAATCAAATTGTTACGTAACCTCCGACAGTGACATGTTACATATTTGGTCTCGCCGACAGATGTTGACCTGAGGCATAATAATAAGAGGGGCTAAAAACCACGCCCTTGAACGTTCGTCACGTACGGCGATCATAACGATATTCATAGGCAGCCGCAGGAAGCAGGTTGGATCATTTGAGCCTCGTAAAATACCAGACGAAATAACTTCAACGAACGTGAAGCGACGCTGCTATAAGTAAGAGCGCCATCCCCAAGGTCGAGCCGTGAACGAGAAAATACCCTCCTCGCCTCGGCGGCCGTTCGAATTCTCGATCGTATCGGATGTCCCGATACCTGCAATAGGCCGCCTTGCAGATAAGCGAAGTCTATGAACGCTTATAGGGGCAAGGCTGTATCGAGTTTTCGTATCCAAGAGGAAAGCATGCACGTCAAGCCTCGAAATAGCCATGAGACGATACGGTTAAAAGGAATATATTTTGCCTAGGAAAACTTCCATTACGTATGCAGACTTAATAATGTTGAATACACACACCTGACCCTCATAGAAAATTGCCCTGTAATGTGGTTTCGTATCACGTGAAGTTGGCTTTACATGGTGAAAGGGGGTGTGTTCCACACCCCTTCAGGCACCTTACTCCAGGCCCAAATTTCCGTAACATCTCTTTGAAGCACGTACATACATGAACAAATGGATTGTTGTGTTTGCTAAGCTAAGCTTACAAACAAAGAACTCTGGCCCTCCAACACGTCTCTTCCACGCTCAGAAATCTCGTATCCCACATACCAAGTCCGGCCAAATCGTGTTAATTCGAATGATAATCCGCGTTGTGCGAATTTTTATGCATTAAAAACAAACCGCGTTGTAGCAAATTTGTGTTATAAGAACCCGTGTTGTAGGAGGGTCAGGTGTAATCGAAAATGGAGAAGCGGCGAAGCTCGTCAGAATAATAAATACAACGTTTTAAATGGCGCAAATTTGAAACGTATGCTGAAACGTTTTTATAATCATTATTATTTTAAAGTGCATAGTATATAGTAAGACGATATAAAAGCAACAGGCTTGGTTAATTTATTATCTAAATATGAATCAAATTTTCCTAGAAGGGTGGAAAACATGCAGGAGTGTGGTGAAATTCGCATAAATTTAAGCTCGTTAGCGAATTTCTCATTAAGCTGCGAACCGGCGAAGAGCTACCGAAATCGCGATTATGTTCCGATAGCGCCTAAGAAGACAAACTGATTCCGCGGAAATGGCACGTGGAAAACGATTCCGAGAAATTAACACGCGAAGCTTATTCTTTGCTTTGGGAAAAGCGCTGAAAGACACACACAAGGTTGGCCACTTTTCTTTAACCTCCTATCCATTAAAAACAATAATTAACAACTGTCAGCTACTTTCACGTCCAATTAAAATATAGCTAAGGCTGACAAAAAATGAATCATTTGAAACGGGGTAACGGTATCCCGTTAAATCCGTTGGCAAAGAATAACCTTGACTTTGACCGAGTTATTTTAATACCTACCTACCGATCCTAAGAGAAAAATCCAACTTGCTCTTTTCGACTGCCTCATTTTAAACTACAATTTCTATAAAAACTCTTGAGATGTCGCTGGTGATCGCAAGTGATTCCGAAAAATTTCGTAAAACGATTGAGTAGTTGGTATTGCAAATTTTGATACATTTTCAGAGTAGTACCTTCCCCTTTTAAGTTCGTGCAGCCGTCATATTAACAGATGTAAGCTTGCATGTGTTGACTGCGATGCCAGAAAGCATGCATACATCAGAAGCGGCCTTAAGAAATGGGAAAATGACACGACGTTAGGGGAGGCCCCCAAAACTTTGCAAAAAACAATTATCGGCGAAGTTTAAGCAAGTACATAAGTGGTTCAAATTACACTGACTGAATGTACCATTATAAATACCGCCCTAAGATAATTTCATTGCAGCTTAATGAGTAGGGAAAAGTTAAATATAAATCAGGAATGCCCGATTTGCTTGAAGTCTAAGTACCCCGAAAAGTCTAAGGCCTCCGCTGCATATTTGCATGATCAACTTTCAAGATTCGACAGTAAGAAAATGTTAAGAACCATTGCTTTAAGTGAGGAATGTTTCCTATAAACTTTCTAACTCGAGCAGCGTATTAACGCCCAATAAACCATCACAATAACCACGTCAGAACTCTCCCCCTCTCAAATCAAACCCTTAATACGATAAAAGATACCTGTTAATATCGAAACAATCTCTATAACAACGGCAGGATGGAGGAATCCAACCGACACAGATATGGGAATCTCGATCCATCGAAAAGCTTTCCTCGATCGATTGTCACGTGGGACTTAAACCATCCGGATCCCAAATCTAGGATCCGATAATTCCGCCATAGGAGCCAGCGCGCAAAAACCCTTAACCCCTCCGCTTCCTCGCAGAACACACACAACGTGATTACCATTTAACACGAAGACGCCCTCTGCTCTGACGAGGTGACGGGAGAAAAGAAATCTCTCGACTACGGAGGCTGTAACCTTATTACCAGCTCGCATTCTGTCTCTCCCGCTCACTCAACCTCCCCTCACACTCCAAACCCATGCCGCCATCTGCAGGTAACCTCACCCGCGGTGGCACCAGGAGGCAGGTGGCGGCCTAGCGAAGATGGGACGGAGGATGCGGCGGCTGGGGATGGGAACGGTCTTCCGAGGGAGGGGGAGAAGAGAAAAAGGAAAGAAAGAGGACCTTGGTAAAAAGGAAGAAAGAGTGCCCCCGGTAGGGAAAGAAAATCAGGAGATGGGAAGGGAATAATGTACCCGGGTAGGTTATACTACAATGTGGGCGACCAAGAGAGAGAGAGACAGCCTTCTATTCGAACGGGAGGAAGAATCTATGCACTAAAAACGTCCACTTTTGAGGAAGTTCCTAGACGTATCTCGTTGCACGAACAGTTAAAAACTGGGTTGTAACATTTTATTTCTATTCGACGCAATTCGTGCAAAAATAACGGAAGAGAAATTAAACGTGAAGTATTGGAGAGTTACCATCGATGACGAGAATTTAAATACTTGTACCTTTATGTAGGTTTATAAAGCGTTTCAATGTGACACACCTAACTAAATCATTTCTTCCGCGTAATCTTCGATCTGACGCCACGCTAAAAATACTGAAATTATTCATAACACGCACTGGATGTGATGCTTAATCGCAATTCAAACAAAAGAAATAACTTCGACAAAAGAGAAAAGAAATTTACAACACACGACTTTAAGAACGTCGTGGAATTTCAAACGTCTTTCACATTAAAAGTCCTCCAACAGCTACGAAGGCAATCGCGCCGGAATTTTATTTATATATATATATATATATATGTGTGTGTGTGTTCTGGTATATATATATATATACCAGAACATATATATATATATATATATATATATATACCAGAACATTTATTTCCTCCCCCTAACACGCGGATTTCTTGAAACCACTAAACCGAGGGATGAATAAAAATCCTTTCCATTTCCCATTCATTTATTTTGTTTTTTACCACATACTTTTGTGGCAGCTGGCCGTTGTTTCGCGCCGACGCAATAAATTCGAGACGCGGAAGTCGAAAAAAAAATTTTTTTTTAATTCGCACCGCGATTTAAGAAATGAAATAAGGATGAAAAATCTTCAGTGGAATGAAAAACGGTGACCTTCTGTCGTGCAGAAACGTGCGAAAAGTTCGAGATGATCGAATCGACGCCAGGAATGACGTTTCGCTCTCCAAAATCTCGATTAACACTATCTGGCGAACGAGGTCGTGTACGCCGAAAAAAAAGAAGTCCTCGTCCTATCCTATCGTTTCATATATAGACCGTTACAACTTATGGTACATAATACGATCTTTTTTGTCATTTTCTTCCCTGCCATGGCTGGCGTATTTTCGTTATCCACACACATTCTCACGTGTACGTGACAGTTATTTGACAGTATCCGCAACAGCAGACGTCAGACGGATGATTTAGTGCAGTGGTTCTAAAAACTCTTTTATTCTGAGGGCTCCCTTGATGTGAATAAAAAATTTTGAGGCCCCCAACATATGAAATATGATTTAACAATTTCAAACAATAATTACTAATGAACCTTAATGATATCTACGAAGTACTTTTATCTACAAAATTGTTTTTATAATAAAATGTGGCTTTTTTGCTATCAATTTAAAAAAATACTCGCGACCGACTGCCGTACTACTTTAGCATGGTGATTGAAGAACATTGCCCTATTAAAAACAATAAGATCTCCTTTCGACATACTGCATCATTTAATCAGTTCAACATATTTTCATCAGATTAATGTCTATTTAGGATTAAAATTTAATCAGCATCTTTGCTGTCGCCTCATTTTTCGGCGACCATCAGGGGAGAAGCTTCACGGCCCCCTGGGGGACCACGGCTCACACTTTGAGGAAAAACCAATTTAGAGTAACCTGTTTCACTAGAAAATTATTCAGCTCGTCTTTTGGCTGAAAACAAATTCAAGAAAAGCACTTAAGTATCGAAATTTGAAAATCGATTACTTACTTATTTCAGGTACATATTTCCAACAGCCATAAATGGTTAATGAAAAACTATGGTTATTGGAGAACCATGAGATAAGTAATTGGCTTAAAATTTTTGATACTTAAAAATTCTTACATTCGAATCGGTTTTCTGGTAGCAACTAAATTCGGCAAGTATCACGTATAACCTTTACATTGATTAAAAAATAAAAATCGCCCTATAAAAAATAAATGCAACAATATAAATTACCTAATTTTTTAGTTTGAAAGCTGCAGATGTTTAACATTTTTCGTTCCAGCGAAAGCTATTCTAACTTGAACCTTCGACGAAGACTTCGACTAGAATTAAGTCAACCGAGAAGAAGAAATCAATGAAAGAAACATCTCTTTCGAATTATAATAAATTTCAAGTTAACAGACGCTCGTGTTAGAGTTCATCGACGTTACCAAAACATCCATCAGCTATATAACGCCACACCCATGACTCATTCTATGAGTTAAGACATACGTACTTCCGATAAAAATCCCACTCGAATCTCGAAGAATCGAATAATTTTCCGTGATCGTTCCGCAAGCAGCAGCGCCGCCCGGTCGACAGATAAACGAATTAATCCTTTAAAGGTGCCGGGTTAATTTGTCGACCACCTTTCGCGATAAGCCATCAGGAATGAGTTATGACGAAAATAAACTCATAAAAAATAAAGATATTGAGGAAAGTCGCCAAGGAGGAGGAGAAGGGGGTGATAACCTTCAGCCGTCTCATTTTTTTTTTCAGGACCGAAAACGCTTAAAAGATTCCAAGAAAGGCCGACGGTGTAATTTGGAATGGCCCGAAGAATTCCGTCACGACGCCGCACGATATTTGATTACGGTATTTATTTCCTAGGAATTCTTTCTGTTTTAAAGATCTATCATCCGCAATGCATCGCGATCGAGTGGGATACGTGGGGCGTACCATCACGAACGGACAGCTGGGAATGCAAAAAGCATTGCTATCTAACAAACTTTTAAAGGGCGAATATGTAAGACAACAAAAACGTCACGCTAAAGAATTTGTTGCGCGCAAAAAAATTGAAATTTCCAAGTTTAGAATGTCAGCGCCGTTCTAAACGTTATTCTAACTTTTCTTCTACGAATATCATTCTCACGAAAACCTTTTTTTTAATTAACTGATAGAGCGTACGATAAAACGTCTCTTGTACCTTTTGGCAAGGTAAGAATTCCACAATAAACAAAATTTATCCTTCACGGTAACCCTATGGTGGGGAAACTTCGGACGAGACGGGCCTCATTACCCATTGCGGTTGTTTAGGTGAGCCGCATTAACAGATGTAAATGCTTCGGAAGGGCCACATTAGGATCGACATCGGAAGTTATTTGAGAGAATGCGAAGGTTTCTATCTGTGAAAATTGACAATTAATATTATTTTATCGTCTAATCATCACGAGAAAACGTTTTCCGGCCCTAATTTCAACCAAAAACACGAAATTTTCTGTTACATTTCATGGTTCGTTTTAGTAATGATATCGCGGGCCGTGTAACGTGCTCCCTAAAGGCCGTAGTTTCCCCACCTCTGCCATAATATAACATCAATTATATAATGTACCCTTCACGGTATCCGATACAAAATTAACTGATAAGCGAAAGTCATCTTACCAGCTAAATTTCTATCCGAGTCAACACTCGCAAAATGTCATCCATTTCTATTCATCGCCCATAAAAGAATTCCGTCACGTACTAGGTAAAAAAGTGACATCCACATACAAAAAAATACCACCCGAAAGATTACGCCATATAAGTACAAGATTTGTATCCGAAACGTTGACAGAAAAAAAACCAACACACAATTATACGTTCGAGGTCGTAAATTCGCGTCTGTTAACAAAAACAGAATCCGCGTCCTTGAGAGACAAAAGCGGATCGAATCGTTCGCAAAAAAAAAATAAACGACTGTATTACCTTTTGGAGAAATGTTCCTCCGACAAGACAAGGTCGTCGTCTCGTCGTCGATTCCTTTCTAGCGATGTAGAAGTCGCTTCGGTCCCAACTACTCTCGTCGCCCGCGGCGGTGAAGAACACAATACGAACACATTCACCAAAAGAAAAAAACTAGAAGCACACGCAATACGTTTTTCAAAAAATTACGTCAGACTCTGGTTCACCCAAATTTCCCTCGCTACTACAACTCTTATAATACTACGGTGCACAAATGAACACAACTCCTCCAAAAACACTTTTTTCACACGGTATGAATCTCACGGGCGCGGGCAAGTATAAGGGGAGATCGGTCGAGATAAAAAGATTTATTTTTTCGAGTTTTTTTTTCTTTTATTTTCGTAAAAAAGAAACTGTTACGAAAGCGTGAAACGAGGAAGAAAAAGTTTCGACGGAGAATGGTGGAACAAAACGGCGGCGTTTACCTCTCTTTACGCGGTGAAAACACTCTCCCTCTAATTGACGGAGGCGAGGAGAAACGAGAAGAAAACATGAGGCTTAACACGTTAAGGGTAATAAAAATACGCTATGGGATGAACGTGTACACACGTCGGTATTTTCGGAGTATGAGGTTGGTTCTATGAATGGAAGGGAGAGAGAGAGAGAGAGAGATGGCACGCCAAAAACTTTTAGTAAAAGGAGATCGTGGGGAGTAGTACTAGGCGTGCGTTGGGGGGTGTCGACTCCACGTTAATTCTTTTTATCGAGAAAGGAACTTCGAATCTGTCGATACAAAAGAAAAATCGGACGTACTTTCAACAGAGGACGTCGAATCGTCTCTTCCAACTTCACCTCGGATAGAATATCGTAAATAACACCAAAGAGGCACACTTATGTTTGTCTGAAAATCTTGATCGTTCAACACAGGTAGACACCCAAAAAAAAACATCCACTGTTTGTTTGATTAAAAGAGACACGACATCCACATAATTGTTCGGACGAGCGTCGATAATTTTTTTCGTCTTATTTAACGGGGACGATATGAGAGACGGAGGTTGATGATCCTTTTCATGGTTTCCAACACAACCAACGAAGAATATCTCCAGCCAACCAACGATCAAAATACAGGTAAATCCCCGTATCTAAATGGTCACTTCATAAAAAATAACACAACGCCGAAAGATTTCTTCTTCACTGAAATAACAGTCCTCGGCACAGGCAACAACCCCTTTCTTCTTATTATTCTCGCGGCGATGCAGGAACCAACACGTCCGAAACAACAAACCAACTCCACCGCAGAACTCGAACCGACAAGTAAAAAAAATAATAATTTCGCCGGAAGAAGGAAAAAACCACTCGAGAAATGATTTTTTAATGAAACTTTTCGCCGGTTTTAAGAAAAAAAACTTTTCCGGGCTTTTTTTTATCAATAAAGCACGCCGGTTCGGGAAGAGACCCTCAAAAGCCGCCAAAAACACCGTGTCCGGGAGATTGGGAGGAGAGAGAGAGAGAGGACTACTCCCCCTATTTTATGCCCCGCTCTGCCTCCCTCTCTCGCTCTCGTCCTCTCGGTAAAAAGTTCCTCTTCGGTCTCTTACACAACCTCTCGCCCTCAAACGCCACGCTCCGTCTGATCCCTTCTGTCGGGAGACCACGCGCAGCGCAGATGAGGGGAAGCGAACGGAGAGTGGAAAGAGGAGAGAGTTAAGGGGAGGGAAAGGGAAAGAGTGGGGGCAGAAAGCAGCGGCGGACGGGATGGGAACGGAGAGAGAAAGCCCCACCGGTAGGGGGAAGAGAGAAAAAGAATATATATACGTGCACACGCAAAAGGGACGTCTTTCCCGCCCTCCGGTAGGCACCGCCACCTGCAAAGCCAGTTTTCATTGAACAGACACCGCCGACTCGGCCGGCGGCTGCGACAGCGGAAAAGAAAAAAGCGAAGGAGCGTGTAGCCTTAAAGGAAATTAGGTCCATGATTGCGAGTTTTGTTCTAGGCGCGGTTGCGGCTTATTTTTTTGCCGTCGCGTGATTTAATAAGGGTTAAAAAAAAACGATGGTGCGCTAGACCAGGGGTTACCAATCTTTTTTGATACGGCGACCCACGAATCGGTGGTGGATTTAGACATTCTGAGGGCCCTGCAATCTAAGTACATACGTACAATCTAAGTACATACGTATATGGCAGGGGTCCTCAAGACGTCGATCGCCAACTCGTTTTAGGTAGATCTCTGAAACTTTTCTGCTCCGCTCGAAAGGATTTTTGTGAAAAATTGACGGTCGATCGCCACCGCCCCCTCCCCTCCCCCTCTAAATAATTTTTAACAGTGAAGTTGGGCGGTCGATCGCCACGTATTAAGTGGGAAATGATGATAAGTATAACTCCCAAGCTTGTAAAGTCTGAGCACCCCTGATATATAGCAAAACCTCACCTAACTACTAACCCTTTATTTGACCCTCCGTTTCAATAAATTAAGTATCGCGGCGCAAAAATAAAATCAAATCAAATTTTCTTAGTGACTTTTAAAATGAGGTATTTTTAATATTATGAGATTATATGGATAAAAACATTTTTTCGGGGCCCCTTACTTCGAGGGGCTCTTGACGCGCGCCAATTGCGATCCCGCTTAAATCCGCCACTCCCACGAATCCAAGTTTTATTGGTATGACTGCCTATCGATTTATTGCCACGTGATTTTTTTGATATTCGATTTTCGGCAATCATCCATATTTCGTGCATTTTAACAGCAGTTTGCATATTTTATAATAATTACGAGACATTATGGCAAAAGTTTTAGTTTAACTCCTATTAATATGGAAATTGTTGAAAAAATATTTATGGTACTACAGGGTGTTCGCGACCCACAGGTTGAGAAACATAGTTTTGTAACGTGCCGTAGCCGTCTGGAGTTTGGCTTTTCGTAAGTATGAATAAAAGAATATCTAGATTAAGGCTCTCTAAGGCTAGGACCATCACATTCATTCAGTTATTTATTGCTAATTAGCTCATGAACAACACTTTCCTGGCTTTTTACTTTAAGCATATATCAACAATAACGAAAGCGAACAATTACGGTCTTGCAAAGAAGGAAAGCTTCGTATCTGGGACATATAGGACTAAGAAACAACAAGTATGGAATGTTACAGTTGATATTACAAGGAAGAGTAAATGGAAAGCGTAGTAGAAAAAGGATATCATGGCTGCAGAGTATTAAGGATTGGATTGGAGTTAATACGGAGAAATCATCCAAGTTAGTTCGAGATCGAACCGAATATAATAGAAGGATAGCCGATCAATGAATTTAGATGGCACAAAAAGAAGAAAAAATGCAAAGTAACCTCATCAACGTTGCAGCTCACAATTGAGATAAATCGGTTTCTAGCTTGTATAATGTATCCATAAAAATCATTTACTAGAAGACCATTTATTTACTAAAATTTTCATCAATTAACAAATATTTAGAGGTGAGCGTGACACTACGACCTTAGGATAGAATCATACGGCTAATTTGTTTAAGTAATCTTAGTGAGTCTCCGTTTACAAGGTAACCATAGGCGGCGCCATTCTGCAAATGTAACGCTGATAATTTTCAACCATACATCCAGATAACAGAAAAGGTCAGAGTCTCGGAGCACTGGTTGATTTCGATTTATTTTTCAAATCGCGACGTTAATTTTCACTTAAAATTCGGACATATTATTATACTGATACCTTAACCCGAGGTTCTTTGAGACTTAAGCCGATCCTTGATGCGATTACATTTGCGCTTGCAGAGACCTACATCCTCTCCGAGTTTTCCAAAAATGAGATTTTAACTTTTTTATTTTCATCTGATTTTTTTGGGAAAATGGTTCCACTTTAACATTCAAACCATCGTGCATTTAGTTAGTATGAATAAGTACATTATATGGTAAACGGGTTTTTTTATCCTTCTTAATTTTCTTAGCTTTTAATCCCAATTATATTTGCAAATCAGTGTATCTATGTACATGTAAATGAGTGAACTTTCGTACTTATTTTAACTATAACTATTTATTCATAAATAATATCAGTGGGCTTCGCAGGTTTTTCAAACATCCCTCCATTGTGTGACTTCCTGCTGTGTGGTTTTCCTAAGCCATGATTAAAAAATTATCCTTAGTTTGTTCACACAAATCCTCTCATTTCCACCTGCTTTAATTCTGTTCCACAT
Source organism: Uropetala carovei (assembly GCA_036926305.1). Lineage (NCBI taxonomy): Eukaryota > Metazoa > Arthropoda > Insecta > Odonata > Petaluridae > Uropetala > Uropetala carovei. Next base: position 3,401,414 of record JAXCHB010000279.1, read on the forward strand.
CTTACCATGTATAAATAAAACATAAATCAGCATAATATTTACCATTTTTACTTTCTCATACGAAGTATCGAGAAAGAATTTTTTTCGCGAAAAAAATCGACCTCGACATTTCTACGGAAATATACGTTTTAGGTATCGCTGAATCCGAAAAAATGGTTTTCGCAATGCCGTCTGTCTGTCCGTCTGTCTGTTACTGGCGTTGGAGCCTAGACGGTAGAGCGAAAATGAATGAAATCTCGTACTTAGGCATTTTACCATACCGAGCAGAGTATACGTAGAAATGGTTTACACTGACCAATAATTAAGAGTAGTTTATTCCACGCATTTTTAACAACAATCCGATTTTATACTGTTCCTATTTCTCAAAAAATGAATATGAGGCTAGTTTATTCTAGGCAACTTTAACAACAATTCGATTTTATCAAAAACGGTTCTAACGATTTCGATCAAATTTCGTACAGTTACTTGAGCATACATCTACAATAATACTACGTATTTCATTTTTCTCAATGAATGCATATAAGGCTAGTTTATTCTTGGGCAATTTTAGCAAAAACTGGATTTTCTAAAAACAGGCTCATACGATTTTCGTTTTCTAAAGATAACTAAACGACGCATTAGTACCCATATATGAGAAAGTTTGTACAATGTATGTTGTACCGATTTTTTGTACTTGGCAACGCGTTACTACATGGAAGAACAGACTGCCTAGTAGTATCAACCTCGTTCAAATCAATGCGCTTATCCATCCCATCTCTCCGACGACTCCACACGTATGGTCATCCGGTCTCCTTTCCCTATCCTACAATCAACCGCGCTTCGGAAACCTACGCGACCCCAAATTGAATTATGCAAACTTTCCCCTTTCGGAGCAGTTGCGGCTTGGGCTCGTTAGGGAAAAAAGAAAAATCAATCCTCCGCCTCGATCGACGTCGTCTTCGTTGTTGTTACGAGGAAGTATACCCTTTATGGACTACGGGGTCCTCGAAGTAAATGGTAAGGGAGCGTCAATGGACCGCGAAGCAGTCAATATTTTCCTCGGTGTACTATATGGTCGATCCGAGACATTTCTGCCGCATTGATTAGACTCGGAAACTTTATAGGTTAATTAGAGTCGATAATAAGATTTTGCGGTTGTTAAACGACATCCTTTCGATAACATGATTCAATTTTTGGAATAAGGCGTTTCCCCGTAAAAAAAAAAAAGTGTTACTCCGTGCCGATTAATTATTACATCAAAACCAGAGATGGCAGACGTGCCAGAAAGATCTGGAAAAGAGTAGGAAGGGCAAAGACGGTATCTGTGAGACGGAGAGAGTTGTTCACGGGCAGTTCGAACTAAAATATTAAAAAAGAGTTTAGTGGAAATTTTCGATATGGAGTGTGGCATTTTATGGGTGTGATACTTGGACAATGAGGAAAGGAGATTTGAGCAAATCGGAGACCGCTGATATTTTGGTATGGAGTAGATTGAAGAAAATTAGTTGGACTAAGCGTCGTTTCTTTTTACTATAATGGTCGGAATAAACAATTGTTTACAAGAAAATATACAACTTTTACTGCTTGGTTCAGTGGTGCCCGAACTTTTCGACTCGAGAGAGCCCAATTCTGCATACACTGCGAGCCACACGCAGTCGAAAATACAGTTAAAGAATAATTTAAGGAGAATCGAAAATACCGTTGTAGAATAATTTAAGGAAACTAAAAGGGTGGCGTTTGTTTGTAAATGTTACCTGATTGGTTTGAAATTTTATTTTAAATTTCCTATTTACATTTCACGTTCATTTCATTCATAGTTTTCAATCCTAAGATTGGTTTGACATGACTAGGGAATAAACACACATGATGTGGTGGTTTCCCGTTGCCTTCCACATCAGACACACACACACACATGAGTGATGAAAATATGAATTATGAGTACGAACGCAAACATCCATGCCCTTAGGCGGGATTCGAACCCGCGACCTCGGTGATGGTAGGCCAATGCGCCAACCCTTCCGCCACCGGGCCGGCACATTTCAGGTTACCCTGTGATAATTAATTGTGAAACTCATGGCGGGCCGGATGAAGACACTCGGCAGGCAGGATGTGACCCGCAAGCAGTAGTTTCAGCACCAATGTTTTATAACATGATTGTTTTTTAAGGAAAGTTATAGTACATCAAGTTAAACTTTATCGCATTTGAAGTTTTGGAGACGGGCTAGAGTTCGAAGCAAGCAGTTTGAAGCGCGCTCCATTTTCTGTGAACACCAATTTTCATCCGTTTCCGACGGTGAAAATTTAGTTAAAAAGAATAACATAAATAGACAAGGAACTTCCAGTGAAGCTGCCTCGAATCTAAGCGACTAGGATGTAATTCAACTAGTTACGTTAGAATTTCACGCTTAAATGTCAGGCCAACGTTTCAAAGCAAAAGTTTACCCAACTGCAGTCAGAACACACAAGAGGAACCTTTTATAAGGTAGCACGATGAGATAAATTAACCATTCCAATTCAACTTCAAGTATTCGCAGCAAGTTCTTCTCGACTTAATGCGCGCTTCACTCCAGGTTCGTAGCTTCAAAGCGCAGTAACACCAATTGAAATTAATAGAATGCGCCGTAGCTTTGAGGCAATCCATAATTAACTCTTAAGTGGAAAACTAAACAACTTTCCAATGAAGAATCGTGGACCCGAGATTGAAAAGCTGTTTTATTGCTTAGTATTCACGAAACCTTTTTTCGCAAACGAAAACGTTTTACACAAAACAACCAAAGATTTCCGTACGTATATATTTGCTTATCTATCGTATGATTAAAATGTACAAAAGATTGAGAATTTTTCCGACTCCGTGGCCGTTAACTTGTCACTTTCGGGAGATGACGCTACGATTCACCGATTAATGCAGGAATTTGCTATCAGTTAATATTTGTTGGTATTATTCTCCCAAAAAAATCATTTTATTTATAAATGCGAATCATCAAAAGACGTTTTACCGACAGGTGTGGATAATAAACATCAATCGTATTTCTTCAAGCTGAGTACGACGGAATATTGCTGGAGAGAATATTTTAAAAACGAAAAAATATCGGTTGCTTATTTTAAAATGTGAACCATCGAATGAAGTTCTCCCGAAAAATGTGTAGGTGAAATGAGAATCGTATTTCTACTCGCTGAGGATGTTGCTCAAGAATATACATAAAAACGAAAAAACAATTGTTTATCATTTTCATATTAATCGTTTTTGAGAATTAAATATTTATTTTTCTCTCCGGTGATAAAAAGATATTTTCCACTAAGAATGGCACCTGAAAATGTGCACTCCAGTGGCATCATTGGAATTCTGAACAGTAATTAATAACAGTAAGATAGTCACACTAGCGTTACCATTAATAAGCTCTCTCACTAAAAACCCCTTTAAGATTTTCTTAAAGCAAAAGACGTTTACGAAATTTACAATCTTTGTAATTCTGATAACCCATTTTCCTTTATAAAATTAAAAAAAAAACATTATACTCAATCAAAAAGATAAATGCACGGAACAGTCTCTACGCCTTTTGAGTGAAGTCGCATAAATAGGTGCAGTCGAACATAAATCATCCTAGCGAGGATATAACCGTATTAAAACACGTTTTACGCTTAAAATTGGAGGAATAATAAAGCGAAATGTCATAAAAGCAATTCATAGCCATAAAATGCGTGACACAACACTCGATTCTTAGAATAGAGAAAAATCAATGAAAAGATTGAAGCAATATCTCGTTTCCGCTTTCACATATACGTATGCCAACAGAGCACTTGAGTTTTCCTAAAATCTAAAATTTGTAAGCATTTATTGAGCAAATTATTTCGGAGGTAAGATAAATTATTTTTTTAAACTTACAAATTACTTCATTTTCGCGTTGATCGAACCAATAAGGACCTTATGGGAAAATTTGAAGCTAATACAGCTAGGTCTAAACTGAAAATGCGTGATAAATGTAGATCTAGGAAGTGAGTAGTATCCTATATTGGCTAACAATCTGAAAGATGTTTATCAAGTTCGATTTAAAGACGGAATATGCTATGCAACTACAATAGTCGTAGAAAAGGCTGAGAAAACCATCCGACATTTAAACTGTTATCAGAGCTGAATTATTACTTAATTGGGCGAAAATTCTTTCAACTGCGTATTAAGTATATAAAGTACAGGTTACATACCCTTATTAAATTCCAACGAATTCTGTCAACGACGCTGACGTGTTCTCGCACCGAAAGCCACTTCCAGACTGCAAGCGAGTTACCGTTTGATTTTGAGGGCAAAAAAAAATTAGAACCAGCCAATAAGACTTATTCGGCTTATCAGCATAAAAGGTATGATAACCAATAACCGCCTAAAATTGATATAAAAATCAGCCAATCGGTAGGCTCGATTGAGGTTTGGCGGTTATCGAGCTGAAACTTGTTAATCTTTTTTTTTTCGCAGATCGAAATATGGCGCCGTATTTGGCGATTTTTCCGATCACGTAAAAATACACTCTATTGTTTTTGTGCACACATAGCGATGAAATATATTGTAAAACATTCTATAACAACATCAAAGTGAAAAAAGCTTATTTGGAGTGTTTAATGTCATAATATCAGCCATTACGTAAATTTTCTGAAATACCCCATAACGCAGGGATTGGAAATCACCGGCCCGCGGGCCACATACGGCCCCCAAAAACGTTTTGTGTGGCCCGAGGAAGCAGCGATGAAAAAGAGATCCGTAAATTTAAAATAAAAACTCATTTTTTAAAATCAAAATAATGATAATAAAGCATTTCATACTGAAATGTTAATCCTAAATACTCTTAATTTAAAACTGATTTCCACTTATATGATACCTTATAATCTTCCAGTAACTTCAATTTAAAACCTAACCAGGACCCGCCTAAGCATTGGAAACTTCCATTGCGGCCTCCCGAAGTATTCGCCGCCACTTATGCGGCCCGCCATGTGGAAAATGGTTCCCACCCTTGCCCTAGCGTCTTTAGAAGCACTCCCAGGGGTACGCGTACCCTACTTTGGGGAACCCTGTTTTAACCCTTTCAAAAGCACGCCCGTAATAATACGTTACGACTAACAAATGCTTCCACGATCCTCCCGTAAATATGCTTTATCCTAACGATAGAAATAAATTTTTCTCGTTATAAGTATATGCTTAACGAAATAAAGTATAAAACTTTTATTTTAAACACATATGGCGCATCACGCACACAAAAATCCGCTAGGGTTATAACTTGAGGTTATGTCGAGGTGAAAATTTAATTATCATAATTACCCTTTCTGACGCAAAAGGCGGTGGCAGACTTTCTCTTCGATAATCGGGAAATTTTAAATATGCGAAACTAACAATTTTTCCGAAGCTAAGATGAAACATTGCCGTTCATGAAATAATGAAACAGAAAACTTTGAATTTAGGAGCCTACCATGAAATGTCAAATATCTGCGAGGGCTTAGCATACCCTTCCATTGTAAATTCAAAATTTCCGATGTTTCACGCAATCAGAACTCCTCGAACGGAAAATTCGAATATTCTGGAATGTATAATAAAACGTCGGAAATAATAATTTTTCAAGCCCCATCCATCAACCAAAAAAAAACGTGAAGTAATGACCGCAAAGTAAAAAAAATTAAACGTAACGGGCGAACAGACAGCGTTTGCAATTATTTGGAGGGAAAGGGGGTCATTTTTAAAATAAGTTAATTTAGCACGTACTATTTTAACTGGGAAATCCATTACCGCTCCGTTAATAACGGAATGTATTTTTTTAAATTCTCATTGCTTCACTCGCGAAGCAATTCCTTATGGTGCGCTAGATAAATTTTTAAGGACGGAGAGCACCGACTTATCACTTCGTAAATTTTTTTTAAAGTCGTAAAGAGTCATTAATTTTCCCGGGAACTTCCACGTTTAAAACAGTTTTCTTTATCGTGTGACCTTCTTGAATGATATATATATTTTATAAAATGGGAGCTCTTCATTTGCTGGCGCAATACGAAAAATCGCGTTTTGTTCATTGAGGTTTATTTATAAATGTAAACTTAAAATATTTTGTTAAATTTGGCAGCATAATTATATGGCATAAAGTAATTTATTCAATAAAAAACGTTCACCTTTCTTGTCTAGAGCCATTTGCTCAGAATCTTAATTTCAAGGAACCCCCTGCCGCCCACCGATTTTTCCAAAAAAAAACCTCTATGGCCGCATAATAAATAAAACTTTCAAGTTTCAGTCATCAATCTCGTACCGTTTACTTGCTATTTTGACTTAATTTATTGCACAGACGGACAGACAGAGAGAAAACATAAGCGCCTTTATAAAATAAAAGGCGCTAAAAATGAGTTCATTCTCCAAAAAAAAAACAAAAACTCATTCCTACTGCGACCAGAAATTCCGGCGAAAGATATGCTTAATACTTTGGATATATAATACTCACATACGTAATAATATACATATATAACTGATTAAGATAAGAAGGGAAAAAGCAAACCCTACTCATAATTCTCTCCATCACTTTCCCTTCCCATCACTCTCTTTCTCTCTCTCTCTACTTTGCCAAATTGAAAAATTAATTATCCTTCCACGTTCTTCAGCCAAGCCACTCTTGGCGCTGCATTTAACTCGCAATCCAATTTTTTTTACGGGAGCATCATCTCCCCATCCTTCCTTACTCCCGCGTCTCCCTCTTCCGGTTAGGGAGAGAAATAAATAGCGAAACACCAAGTGTGAGAACGAGAGAGATAGGGAGATATCAAAGGGACGTACCCGGCGTGATACGGAAGGTTTATTTTTACGTGCATGGACGAGGAGAGACGGTAGGAAGATATCCACGAGACCTCTACTGCTCTCTGATGTAAGCAGCCGAGCCGGAAACGGTCGATGATGCAGCCTTTACTGAGGGAGGAAGAGAGAGAGAGAGGTAGGAGAGAGAGGGAGGGAGAAGAGGAGAGGGAGGGAGGAAGGAGGAGAGAGAGGTAGGGATGGAGAAGAGGGTAGAAGGGGAGGGGGGAAAGAAAGGGTGGAAGAGAGAGAGAGAAAGGGAGAAAGAGAGGCAGGAGATAGAGAAAGAGGAAGAGAGAGACAGACAGACGGACAGACAGACAGACAAACGACTTTATTTAGGGCGAAATTGAGACTGAAGTCCCTTCTTACATTTAACCCTTAAGAGAGAGGTAGATATGAAGAAGAGGGCAGAAGGGGAAGGGTAAAGAAAGGGAGGAAGTGAGAGAGAGAGGAAGATAGAGGTAGGAGAGACAGAAAGGGAGGGAGAAGAAAAGGAGAGAAAAATGGAGAGAGAGGGATAGGAATGAAGAAGAGAGAAGGGAAGGGGGAAAGAAAGGGTGAGAGAGGAAGGGAGGAAGAGAGAGAGAGGTAGGAGAGAGAGGAAGGGAGGGAGAGGAACGGATGGAGAGAGAGAAGAGAGAGCGGGAAAGAAGGGAGGTAGAAAGAGAAGGGAGGAAGAGAGAGAGAGAGGAAGAGAGAAAGGGAAGGAGATAGAGAGGAAGAGAGAAAGGGAAGGAGAGGAGAAGAAAGAGAGTACGAATAGGGAGGGAAAGAGAGGGAGGGATAAATGGGATAGAGGAAGAGAGATGGAGAGAGATATGGAGGTAGATGGACATAGAAAGAGAGGGAGATAAAGGAGAAAGGGAGACAAGAGGGTAAGACAGCATTGCGTGACTAATGCACTATAAATAAGATTTGCCAATTAAAGTGTTTTTCTTGTACCAAGATACGTCCTAATATATACATATTTGTATGTATGTCAAGTCCATAAAAAGAAACATAAATACACTATAATGGAAAGACAATAGCCTACATTAAATAGACTTCACATCAAAGCAAGCAATGGATATGTATGGCTCTCTTTGAAACTTGATCTTATTAAAACATATGCGTAAACTCGCTCGCTTGTTATGCTAATGTCTCAGACGGACTTTATTCCTTTATCAAACTTTTTGCCGTGGTATTTAATACTGTTAAATTGCACGTATGAAATGATGTTAGTTAGATAAAAACGTTTATGTTTTAATAATATCACTGAACAATGATCTTCACTATAAATCTCTCTCTCTCAAGAAAAGTACTTACTGAATTTAAACAAAAGTGTCTTTTTCAATTAGAATAAATCGCGTTCACAAAAAATTCGCTAAAAGCAAAACTGCCGGAATGAAATGAATAAGAAAAACCGACGGGAAACGGTTGAAGATGTTATGAAATTAGGTGTCAATTTAAAGATTATAATCATGCTAAACGTCAAAAGCCTCGTCAAATTATCATGCAAAGATATCTTTGAAACGCTGCTCTTTTTAAGGAAAACAACAGGCGTACATAAAAGCTGTATCTCTCCAGCGTTTATGAACCTCCCATCTGCATTAGGAATTTACTAATCGGTAACCTAATTAGTAGAAATTCAACGACCACAGAATTTTTATGCATAACGTTATTGAGAATCAATACTAGACGTCCAGTTTTGTTGCTACCGTTTAGAGAAAATTTGCCACGAAGAAGCTTCCATCTCTTTGTAGACTTTAAGAACACGAAAGGCAACAACTTTTTCATTTATTTGATCTTTCAGTACTAACACAGTCGACGACATTAGCCGAAAGAAAAAAAGCGAACGTCGTCGCCAAAAGCAAAACTTGATAAAGAGGTATATATATATATATATATATATATATATATATATATATATATATATATATATGGACAGACAGATAGGAGAGAAGTAGAAAGTGAGAGAAAGGAGAATACATAATATGGTCGGAGATTTTCTCCTCAATACGAAGTGGACGCAATCTCAGCGATACAGTGCGAGAGATGGAGTGATTAAAAACCCAGGATCTCATCCCTCGACGAAAGACGGAGAAGGAGATCTTTACGAGAACGTTTCAAACTCCACGGCAGGATGAAAATATCTTCAAAGGGGAGAAGAAAATGGAGACCTAGAGAGAGTGAAAGGGATGGCGAGAAATGCTCTAATTTTCTCACTGAAAGACTTTTAATTTCAGTTTTGACTGAGAGTGACATATATTTCTTTTATTTTTAGCACTCCTCCTTCCTTGGCTGATTCATCGGGGCACTGTAATTAGGAACGAAGAGATAAGAGAATTGGTCTTTATCATCTTATCTTGCACAAACAATGATACTCGTTTCGTTCGGCGTCAAGAAAATTGGGACATAATTTTTTTAAAGAACTTCGTCAGTATTAAGATTTTAAAAAAAAAACGTTTCAAAATTTCTTTGATTATGTCAGTTGAAACATATCTCTGATTAACGAGATTGTTTACATTTTATAGTATTGACACAATCGAAATCTGATTTTTTTAATGCCTTAAAAGAAAAAGGGGTTCTCAAAGTTGGGCCCGTGAGCCGACTTCTGACCGCGGGCAATTTTATAGTATATTTTCTTTTGCATATGTACGTCATTTGTAAAAGTCTGTGGGTAAGCTCGGTCGCGACGCTCACGGCCAAACAGTGAAGTTAAAATTTATGTTGGCACTACGTGAGTCGCAGCGAGAGAGGGGAAGGGTGGTGTGGGGTATATGTTTTGGAATTTCCAGCGAATGAAGGGAATCAAGAAATGGCCGTAGAATTGCAGGCTACCGGGGTCGAATGGAGACCGCTTCTCGCTCCGGTGGAAGGGCCTCGAAGGAGAGATCCAAAGACGGGAAAGTGTTTTCCATGCTCACCCTCGAGGATATTCCACGTCTGAAACGGTTTACCAAAGGATATGGATTTCCATTTACGCTGGACGAACACTGTGGCTGCGTTGCAGTGATCGCTAGGAACTTAAACCGACAACGTAGTAAAGGATGTGGACGCGTGCGTTAATACAAAATTTTAATTTTAATTTTCGCTTATTTCATGGAATTGAGGTATTTTTAGAGTTATTTTTTAATAAAAACCGAAAAGATGATTTTCTACGGCAGAAAATTGTAAGTTTTAATAACAATAGATATAGCAGTATCTGTTATTAGAATAAGTATTCCAGTTTACTGGAAGCAAACATTAAATCGACATTGGCACTCTAAATACATAATAGACGAAATTGCAGTATATTTTGTTGCATTATTAGAATTATGTTTCATTTAATCATATTTTTACCATTACCAGAGAACTATGAGAAGTTCTTCTTTTCAACAAATACATAAAATAGAATTCAATTGTTTTATAAGCAAAATGCATTTCCATTGCGTTGTTTATCGGTAATAACTACTAAATGTCCTAAATTAGTGCGAGAATTTCGGAAGAATATGTATAATTCGGCATTGTAACAAATATGCTACCACGCTTTCACTAAAGCCAAAAATCCGCTTCTCCGAGGGTTCATGAAGATATTACGTTTTTTTTTAATTTGTCGCTCGGATTTTTTAATTTGGATTCGGCCGCTACGCAATCCGCCTCTCTGTTAAATTCCTATTTCTCCCTTAAATATGACCGCGCAAACGTATGCATAAGGAAAATGTCATAATCGCCAAATCTTAATCTTCATTTGTGCATCTGGGTTTACTTTTTAGATCACGGTCCCCGTCGTTGCTACGTTTGACCCATCTGTACACGCAATTTCGGTGCACACCGAACTGCCTTGCTCCTTCGGCGACCGAATGTCCAGCAGCCACCCTCCCCACAATCTCTCCTCTGACCGCAGGCGAAGTCTCAGCAAACGGAACTCGATCCATTTCCAATGCCTGATGAATGCAAACTGCGAGTGTATAACTAGGGGCGAATTGAAAGTGGGAAACGGACCGGAAAAATGCCCGCTTCTGGCCAAGGCGGCACCACAGGTCCACAAACCATCGGCCCACCGGAATTTTGTCCAGTGTCCCGGTAGCCCAATCCACCCTTTTAAAAACCTACTTGTCAAAAGAAGTTAAAAACTGAGCAAAACAGTAGGTCTACTAAATCTTTATACTAAACCAAAATAGTAATTTGTTATAATAAAAACGTATTTAAACGTATTAGAGAATTTAATAGCTTTCATTTTCATGAGGTTTCCAACTCCTTCTTTCCACATACAATCGGTGAGTTACACAAATTAAAGTTAAATTGAAGGATTAATATAATTCCTAATTTTACGTTATGCGGGTGGATGCTAAACAAGCCCTTGGTAAATTTCATTAACCTCATTTCCCGTTATCCTCTTCCTTCACTCCCCTTTCCATTCCACACACTCTCGGTATATCGGCGAAAATGGAAAACCACCTTGGTGAACCATATCAGAGACGTGGATTATTTTCGAGGATTTGCGCTGAATCGTAGCCGGGTCTGGCATGAGCATGGAAAAGGCTTTTCCGTCTCTGGGTCTCAATTTCGAGACCTTTCCTCAGGGGCGAGGCGCGGTCTCAATTCGACCCCGGTAGCCTGCAATTCTACGGCCATTTCTTGATTCCACTCATTCGCTCGAACTTCCAAAACATATACCCCACACCACCCTTCCCCTCTCTCGCTGCGAATCACGTAGTGCCAACATAAATTTTAAATTCACTGTTTGGCCGTGAGCTTGCCGAGCTTGCCCACAGACTTTTACAAATGACTGTACAACTCAGTGGTAGGTACTTCAATTCACTTTGTGATGAAGTTACAGTAGTGAAAAATTCATAATAGAGAATATTTTGCCTTATGAAATATAAGATAATATTACAATAATAAAAACTGTAAGCACTTCATTCGTTTTAGTATTTTATAATGGAAAGGTTTTATAAAAATACTATATAAATTATAAATAATATTAAAAATCTATGGGTCTAAACGAAATTTCATTATAGATAGATATTCAATTGTATGTTTAGATTTGTCTTAATGTATTAAATGCAGATAAGCCGAAAACAAAATTGGTTCTTTTCCTTTATATCCCCCCTCCAATTGTCTACTGATTATGTTATAGTTGTTAAAGGGGGTTTATTTATTCCTCACTGCTACCATGACACAACAACAATGGCTTCATTGAGTTAATTTAAAGTTTACTAACCCATGACTGATCGGCCCGTCGCGACATTTACAAACCCGATCACCGGACAACGGGGAGGGATAGTTTGGTTCCAGCGAGTCGAAGGGCGCGGTAGCGCTCAGAGACGACAACTAAATTAAAAACAAAGCGAGCCGAAGGCTCGCCAACATCTTCTCCATTTGCGGCGCAACAGTCAAGCTAGATATAATTCCTCTGTAGACTACAGATATCTTGGTAGAAACCAACCCAACCTTGTTCTCTCCACCAAAACATGGTAAAAATGAATAAATAAATAGTATAATTTAGAATGTTATAATCATAATTTGATTGTTTATTACTAATCTCTTTATCCAATATCCTTGGTTATTAGGCAAATTAAAAACATAATCAGTAAACAATTAGAGGGGAGAATATAAAGGAAAAGAACCACAAAATTAATTAATTTATTATTATTATTGTTCCAGATACCTAATATGCTTACAGAACGGGAAAGAGAGTTGAAATGGGTAAGACAATGTAGACATCGTCAAGCATTGTCTGTAGAAAAACAAAGAGATATCAATAGGATTAATGCTGACCGTTTTAGGAGACGTTATAATGAATATACATATTTACATATGTATTTGCATCTGTTCATGGAACGGACTTTCTCTAGCTAAATTAATTTAACTGAATCCGCAACAATACGGTTGCTATTAACGATCTAAAATTTTCTCTTCTAAAAAGGTGTAATTTTCGCGTTGAAAACAAATTTGTGGACCGATTCGACGCGTTTTCAAAAATCGACGGTAGGAAAATAAATTTTCATGGTTTTAGGCGTTCTTTGGTGCAAATCTCGAGTTTGTACGACGATTCTAAGTAATTTTAAAATTCAAACGAAAAATAAGTTGCACTCATTCCCGCAGCGTTACGCATGATGATGATGTTTTTATTATATGTCGAGATGTAGTGAAATAAAGATATGGTTAGGATCTTTGTTGTGATAACTCTTTAGTGTTGTAAAGGTGTAAATATACTTATTCATATGAATAGTTGTACAGGATGGACCAAAATAATTTACTCGATTTCAAAATTTGAAAAAATAAGTTCATGAACTGTGATATGAATGTGAAACCAAAATCAATTAACAGAGGGATATATCAAATTTATTTCCATCAATACAGATTTTCAAAACGTCTTCCATTATTCCATACCAATGGTTGCAGTATATATGCTGATTACAGCCCGCCCGCAGGATTATACGCCTAATGTTGCCTATAGTTGTTGTTGTGGAATTATATCAGATATTTTTAACCAACGTCAAAAAGGGTTATTTGGTATATGTTTTTTACTTTTTCCTTGTTAGTCCACTTTATTATTCATTCCTATCTTGTATGGTTATACTGTAATTTCATTTTGAAACCGTGTATATTTTTTGATCCACCCTATATATATATATATATATATATATATATATATATATATATATATATATATATATATATATATATATATATATATATATATATATATATATATATATATATATATATATATATATATATATATATATATATATATATATATATATATATATATATATATATATATATATATATATATATATATATATATATATATATATATATATATATATATATATATATATATATATATATATATATATATATATATATATATATATATATATATATATATATAATGAGACATTCAAAACCAGGAGCCTTTCCTACATATACAATCAATTAAACATGCAAAATTATATAAATTTGTTAATTCACGCTAAAAAAAAGGTCTAAAAAAACAAGGATCTTTAGCCGTTTGGCGCATTAGGTACGCGTGGAAAGAAACGTTTTCCCCAAGGGATCTGATCAAAAAACCGTCAATCTTTCGCGACCTCAAGAGGAGGAGGAAATAAGGAACGAGGAAAAAGGGATTTTTTTATTTACCTAGGGCGTTGCGCGCGTGGGACCGGGGCGAGCAGTTATCAAAGGAAGAGAGAGAGGGAGAGAGAAAGAGGGAGAAGTGCAGAAATTCTCTTTGGGCAAAATTATTTTTCACGCTCCAAACGTTCGCTCATTTGCCTCGTCGAAAAGGGACCGAGCGAATTCTCGGTGGAATAAATAAAAAAAAGAGGCGCGTGACTTCGGCGGAAATTAGGAATTTTGCGAAAAAGTAGTGCAATTCGCGCTCTCTCACTCTCTATATCCGAATTAAATCGCCGAAATCGTCTGCGAAAAAAATCACGAATAAGAGAACCGAGGAACGGCTTTGCATTTTTCGAATGGAAGTTATTTTTCGCACCGGGAAATTTTTATCGAAAGGAGCGAGGAAAAGTTTTCGCGATGGAAATGTTGTTACGACGTGACACGGCGTATTATTTTTACAAAATTTCTGTTCTGCATTGTTTTAAACGAACAATATGAATCGACGGCGTAATTGTATCGATATTTTAATCATACGCTTTCGATTTTTTTTCTTCTGCTAAGATTATTTTTTTGCCTTCGATGATTTCATTCTCACCAAATAAATTCCCTCGCTACTCGCTGGAAAACTATTTAAGTAATTTTTATTTTACATGAATAAATTCGATTACACATTAAGTAGGTAATATAAACGCGACATTTTTCGAGAATTTAAAAAGAATAAGTTTTTTAGAGGTAAAATTTATTTTAAAATATAAATTTTCAGCATAGCTATTATTAAAAGAGATATTCAGAATTGCAGATTAACACAAGACGATTTTAAACGCAATGTATATATTTACAAGGCTAAGGTACGTACGTAGTACGGAATACCAATAGCGGCCGAGCGTGGCAGCACTGACTGGTTGGTGCTGCTTACTATAATACTCGCACAGCTACAGCCTCACGAAGCTGTATGGGCAGCTAACACAGGTCCGATTTCGGAGCAGAATGGGCAGCTAGTTTTAATTAAATTTCGACAAACGATCCCCGCGAGTATGTTCTAAATCAAAGTTTCTCAACCCGAGGTACGCGTACTCAAGAGGGGAACGCGGGATACACTCGGGGAATACTTAAATACTAATTTTAAAATAACACCATGCCTTATGATGTCATACTTGTTTGAAGAACTCAAAAAATTCTGTAAAAAAAAGAATAAATCAGAAATTCTGTTGCTTAAAGTGCACTGTTTTAATATATCAAGAAACAGTTTTATTTATATGTAAATAGGTAATTAAAAGAAATGTGCGTGTTGGTTTGTGGCATAAATTCATCGTTGAAGAATAGTTGATAAGTAAAGGTCGATAACCCCAGTTCTAAACAACCCGTAGCTAAAAAATATTACTTTAACAAGCCACCAATCTACGAGCCATTGACCATTTCGCGTTTTAATAAACGTTCGCCTTCAAAACTCTCGAAGAGGAACTCTTGCGGATAAGCGATGGCTCAGATTACATCGCGAAGTATTGCCGCCGTTTAGCACGTCTTCAGCCACAACACCCTCGAAGCTCCGGGAAAATATCATATGAACCTCCGGAGCAATTTGGAAGAACGGCCGTGTTAATTGCCCACTTTAGAAATTTCGTGAATCGAAAGGCGGATGGTGTGGAAGGCAAGGGAAGAGGAAAAGACGGAGAAAACTGAGCCTGGAGTAAATGGCGACTTTTACGAGAGGAAGGTGGAGAGAGAGAGAGAGAGAGATAGCGGAGATGGATGGAGTAGAAGGGAAGGCGAAGGAAGGATGGAGACGGAACTTCGAAAGTTATCCATCTCATCTCCACTCACCACGTTTGAACCGCAGCCGAAGACGGAGTGATGCAGTGAACGGAAGCTGGAGGATAAAATGGAGGAAGGAAAAAGCATTTTGGGAGGGAAAAAGAGATTGACGAAAGAGAGGAAGGATAAAGAAATGAGAGGAAAGGATGGAGGAAGGTGTTAAGAGGGAAAAGGAACGGAGATGTAGGAGGAAAGGAGATTTCACAAGGGAGTTGAAACACGAAGGAGGGAGGAAGAAAAGGATGGCGATAAAGACGGGAAAACAGATGTAAAGAGAAAACGGAATGAGTAACGACGGAGGATAGCAGAAAGTGCGAAGGAGGTGGTGTCGGGACGGGAACATAGGGAGAGAGAATGATGAAGCACGACCTGGAAGAAAAATAACACGCCAAATATATGTAACGAAATACCTAAAATAATATTTACGGGTGTAAGAAAGAGATATAATATTTTAATTAATATTTGCGACTTAAGGTAACTCTGGGAAAGGTGGAACGCCTCTCTTCTTCTGTTTTCATCCGAATACGTCGAAGATGATGAAAGAACGAAGACTTAATGGATGGATAAAGTTTGCAAACTAGTTGGTTTAAAGGAGCAAGTTTTTTTTAAATGGCATCCGAGTGCGATTCAAGATTGATGTTGGGGTGTAGAGTGAAATCCCTTAAACATACGCGTGTGTGATGTTGTGTCCATAGCAGTGTAAATATTCGTAAACCAAAGTGTGTATGTGTGCGTGTTTAAGGGGATTTGGAGTTTTTTTTATCTTATAAGTACCTGTCTCTCCTGCAACCCCTGTTTAGTGAGTAGGTGTTTACCTCAATACATTATCATAATAAGCTGTGTATCTACTATAGAAAATAATGCAATCAAGCATGCTAAATAGATGAGGATAGGAGAAATTTATTCGGACATTAAAATAGTGAAACATCACTACTAGCAGAGAGAGAGAGAGGAAAATAAATTTCAAATCGAGTAATATCGAGCGTGTGGGAGATAAATAAAAGTGACGAAGAACCTTCAAGAAGCGCGAATAAGAGGGAGTAAGCTAGCTCAGTACAGAAACAGATGGGCCAAGATACGGTAAAGAAAAGGCGTCTAAAGAATAAGCTAGAAAACGGGGTGAGCGGTCGGCAAATTTAAGTTGCCGAGACGGAGGAATGGGAACAGGAAGTATGGAAGAGCAGCGGGTGCGTGAAATTGGCGTGGGAGATGCAGCGAGGAACGAGAAACGCACGGAAAGGCGGCAGAAATGGGGGAAAGAAGATGGAAAGAGGTATGGGTCGATGAAGTGCGCTGGGACACGTAGTAGGAGGGGGGAGCGTGGAAGCGAAGTAGATAGGGCGGAAGAGAGAGAGGGAGAAAGAGTGGGGAAAAGTGAGGGGGAGATAAAGGGAAAAAGAGAGATAGGGATAAAGCTATATGGGAGATAAAGAGAAGGAAAGAGAATGAGTGGGAGAGATAACTGAGAGAGAGAGATATAGATAAATAGATAGATGACTTTATTTTCAGGGCGAAATTGAAACCATGAGGTCCCCTCTTCCATTTAACCCTACGTTATTGATTACAAAATAATAACATAAATAAATGTATATACAAACGGAACTAGAGCAATAAAAGGTGCGTCAAATAAATACAACAAGAACAGAACAATAAATATCACATTAAACATTAGAGAAGATTCTAAGAAAGATATAATATTTCTGGTAAAAATCCAGGTAGAGCCAGGCATGGCCAACCCAGTAAAAAAAAACCACGCAGGAAAACACCCATGAAGGGTGGAAAAAACCTGCGAAAACCCTAGAGAGAGAGAGCGAGCGAGGGATATATAACAGGAAAGAGCGACGAAGAGAGAGAGAGAGAGGGAAAGAGAGAAAAGGAGAAAGAGTACGAAAGGGAAGTGGGATAGAACCAAAGCTATAGGTCGTGAGAGGAGATACGGGTTGAATGGACGGCGCAGAAGATAAGGCAGGCAGAAGGATACGAGAATAAATGGAGCGTAAGAAGAGGGTGCTATAAAGAATAAGAGAGAACTAAAAGAGTAAAATAAACTGTAGAAGCGAAGACAGAATGAATCGCGTTCGTAGGAGTGCAGTAAGGCATCTTTAGAAAAGTTTAAACTTGGAAATATTATTATATTACGAATTCGCTTCAATCTCTTTCAAAACATCACTTTTACGGGCATGTCCTCGTAATTGCAAATTCCTGCCACATATGCATTCGTTTCGATCGGATGCCTTTGCTTTCAAGGATCTAAGCCACATTCAACCGAAACTGAAAAAATCGGTACAACATACATTGTACAAACTTTCTCATATATGGGTACTAATGCGTCGTTTAGTTATCTTTAGAAAATGAAAATCGTATGAGCCTGTTTTTTGAAAATCCAATTTTTGTTAAAGTTGCCCAAGAATAAACTAGCCTTATATTCATTTATTGAGGAAAATGAAATACGTAGTATTATGGTAGATGTATACTCAAGTTACTGTACGAAATTTGATCGAAATCGTTAGGGCCATTTTTGAGGAAATCGAATTGTTGTCAAAGTTGCCTAGAATAAACTAGCCTTATACTCATTTTTTGAGAAATATGAACTATACAGTATTATTGAAGACGTAAACTCAAGTAACTGTACCAAATTTGATCAAAATCGTTAGAGCCGTTTTTGAGAAAATCGGATTGTAGTTTAAAATGCGTAGAATAAACTACTCTTAAATATAGAGCAATGTCAACCATTTCTACGTATACTCTCCTCAGTATGATAAAATGCCTAAGTACGAGTACTCCAGAGCCAGTAACAGACAGACAGACGGCAGTGCGAAAACAACTTTTTCGGATTCAGCGACACCTAAAACGTATATTTCCGTAAAAATCTCGAGGTCGAATTTTTTCGCGATAACAATTCTTTCTCGATACTTCGTATGAGAAAGTGAAAAGGATGAACCGGCGGGCTCTTTTCCTAATAATGCTACTTCTGCCCCGTCGTAAAATTTTCAAGAGTTGGAAGAAACCATTTATATCCTTCCGGGATGAAAGTAATTCCACCTGACACACCACTCAAACACACAAAAACGCAGATAACCATTCATGCGTTAATCAAAACGAAAAATTCCGCCATTTCAGAAAATTGGATCGATAGAAGGAAGGATTTATTTCAAGAAATCCAAATATATAAACTACCAATCGGTTTCTACATGTAATTTATAAAAAAACTCTCTCGTACACGTCATTTCAAATCACATCCTAAGCGCAAAAGCAGGTCACACCGACACTCGTTTCAGTGCCTTTGACTGCGACGGTATAAACGCCAGTTAATTGGAGCTGGAAATGAAAGGGGAACCAGGGAGTCATCTTCCTACCTTTGCTGAGGCGTAAAATGTTCCAGCGGTGGTAGAAGGCAACCCCATCTTCCCGCGACGAGAGATCTTGATGCACTCCATCACAGGATGGCCACATCACTTCACAGGGGGGATAAAAAGGGGAGAAATAAAAGGCACTTTGGCGTTCACGAAGGAAATTAAGGGTCGGAAATGGGTGGGATTCACACCTGGAATGGAAAAAGAAAACAATGCTGGTTGTAAAGTCGAAAGAAGCAACTGAATAGGAAAACAATTCGTAAAAATTGTAAGGACTGGTCAAGTAGCCGTCCTCAAAGGATTTTTTTTTTTTGAGGAAAGAATAACGGAAAGGGAAGAGAATTAACCTTCAGATAATCGTTAAGTTAAAATATCATCGCAATAAAACAAACGCTTAAAAACGTAGGATTTTTTTCTCGGTTTCTTGCTTTATCGTTAAAAAAATAGAAATGCTGTATCACTGTTAATTTTAAAAGGTGCTGGAGACTACGGTGAGATGGATATTTCAAAATTAAGAACTCCTTAAGCGTACAAAGTAGAATATTTAGAGACAATACAAACGGTAAAAATTAAACAGGGTAATGAAAGAAAAACAGAGAAACAAACAAAAAAGTTACACTTACAGGTTTACGGGGATAACTCTCCTCGCTGGTGACCTGGTGTCAAACGTTCATGCACTCATTCCCTCCCAAAAGAACTAATCCTGTCAGAAGAACATTTACGTGTCACGACTTTTTTTACTTAGCATTTTCTAGGTTTTAACTATTGACAAACAAAATCGTTGCCTTAAACGAGAGTGAGAGGAAATTTAAAAAATAAATACATTTTCTGAACAGTCACAGTTGTCGTGTATCTTAAACGTAGCATAAGGCTTAATGACTAATCTACAAGGCGTAATGCAGCATAATCCTAACAATATTGGGGTTGGGAAACGTATGTAAATAACAAAATTGAATTCGTTGAAATAGAAAGAGAGTGTGAATCCGTGATTCGCAATTCCGATGGAATTAATATTTTTCGGAACTCCTTCAATTGATGTTGGTTGGTTTACAAAGATCGAGGAAGTTCGCGAAAATGAAAGCCTTCGATACAAGAAGGGACCTTGAAAATTCAGAATCATATAGGGAAGTAAGATCGCATCGGAGTTCATCTCTCATCCGTCCGTTTATACTTGCAACAAATTAAAAAGCGATATCCGCGTGGAAGTTACCTGATGTGGCATAAATTCAAGAAAATTTCCATTTTTTCCTTATTTTCCTGGTCCCCGTTTAGGTTTTTCTCTCTTATACTTCCAGCGTGAATCGAAGCGTTAGCATCACGATGTAAAATTTTAATTTTTATTGACGTTATCAACAATAATAGTAAATGAATCCTTTGTGTTACGACCGAGTGGATTCTTGCCAAATAAATGCTCGCAAAGGCCAGAAATACATAGGCCGCGCCCCCCTTTTGATCCACGTAAACGATGGCACCCCCCCACCCCATTTCAATCGGAAAAATTTGTTGACATTACATACAAAAAATTATCTCACATTAGCTCAATAACATGATATAACAAGCGTTTTAGTATACGGAAGGGAAGAAAATTTAACACTTCAGAACAAATGCACTGGGGCCTTTGCTCATTCTTAACCAAGTACACGAAAATCCAAATTTGATAAATTCTTCTTTGTATTTTCTTATTTTATGATTTGAAGATGCGTTTTCTTTACTTGTACAAAGAGTTGTCTCGTCAGATACTTCTTTTTCGCGTACCTTCTGTATTTTATTTGCAGCAGCATATTCATCAGATGAGCATTCAGCAGCAGCACCACGTTTTTCACCACCCTTACTAATCCACTTATCCATATTCAGGGGAAAATAATACTATTACAATAAATCTACCAAGCGACTGAAGAATACGAACAAATGAAAGTACACTCGACTTCTTCTCACGAAAGAATATTTGTGACTGAGGCCGAACCTCCCCTAGACATTCTATCGGTCTACGGCTCATGAAGCCGACAAGCAATTTTACATTTAACGACGAAAGGGTTATAGGTTTTTAGGTCTAACCTCATTTTCACCATTATACCAATACCACGCGGAATCGCCGTGCGCGGCCATTGGCCGGAACGTAACCCCCGCGTTTGGCGGGGGTCAATTGTAGCTATTAGTTGTGTAGCTCTACAAAGAATCTATAAATGCCAGCGGCCCAGAATACATTCACGTAAAATCAGGTAGCCTGCGCATGGCCGGGTAAACTCGCGTCCCTCTTTTAAAAAAGAAACCGATTCGCGGCCCCCGTCAAATCGTTCGCTCCCCCCAGTTTCCGCACCACTGACTTAGGCCAAGGGAAATCAGGTTGAACCAGTCCTCGTGAAAAAGGGACAAAACGATTGGCGAATAAAAATTCCATCAACAGTGATACTTCATTCCACATCAGCTGCTGATGACGATGAGAGCTTTGATCTCGAAATACGTATCTAGTGTCCCAATGAATATTTAGAGAATCCCGTTTGTTGCTCGAGTGCGTGTGTGAGTGAGTGTTCTGACAGGATTAGTTCTTTTGGGAGTGAATGAGTGCTAGTGTCTCATTGAATATTTTGAGCTTCCCGTTCGTTGTTTGAGTGCGTGTGTGTGTAGTCCAAGGGCGAATTCGGCTTCAATATTTCCGAGACCGAACAAATAAGTAAATCGCCCGACCTCTTATAATTTGCAAGTATATGGAAAGTAGTAATAGTATTTAAATAGGTGCAAATTTTATTTTAAAAAATATTGTTATATGAATACAGTCAGTTCCGTATATCACAAACATTATGCACCAGAGTGCACATATCGCGTTTTAGGCTGCCTGTGCGATAGGTACGTCATGGAACTTGACGCCATAAAATCAAATTATTTTCATTTAATGTTATTATTTCATTTAAAACGTGATGCATTCTCACCTAGTGTGAGCGATGTTTCCCCCAACATTGCCAAATTATGCTTGTATAGCAGTATGAAGACGAACTCCACCACAGCTCGGAAGAGGCTAGAAGCAATTCAGTATACTTGGCCGTAATACACCTGGTGCTCACTATGGAGATTTCTGTAAACGGGAATATAAAACACTATAAATATTATTCATTCTCTCTGTGAAATTTGAACGTATTCTTAAATTAACACATTTAATTTAGTTCAAAGCAAAAAAAAGATGAATTAGCATTCGTAATTTGCTTGATATTTGTGAGGAAATGCAATTTTTCTGTTTTAAAGAAAAGTCGGCCCTTGTGTATTAAACGTGTTAATTGTCGACGAGGTGATGCAACGTTATGACAAATTGATGAGTAAAAAATTGGACTTGATCTGTAATTGGAAGTTATATTACTCTAACGATTACCTGTTATGCCACGTTTGAAATCTGTACCAATGGCCAATCCGAAGGAAATTAAAGGGAAAACATACGAGTTATTTCATTCGCCAGTTTAATTTTATGAACCATTCATCCATAGAAGCTGTCATTTAGTAGGTCACTTAGCTCTGTAATAATGAAACCGATGGATTGCTAGTTTATGGAATGAACCTAGCGATTAACCTGAAAGTAGCAATTAAAATTTCTACCGTCCGAATACTGTGAAAGTTCTGGAGTAAGTAATAGAATGAAAGTGTTTTCAGAAAATGTGTCGTTTTTGTGATTTCGTCCACATATAAACGTCACCACACTTAAATATCATCTAAGAATTGCAGGCGCAATGAGTGTAGGCAGAAAGAGTACAAGAATGGGGAGGAAAAACATATTTTATACGTATTTTCAAAAGCTGGAATAAAAAATATAAAAGAAAAAAGAAAAACTAACTGAACTCCGTTTCGATCAAAATATGCGCGTGTTAATACAAAATTTTTTACAATGATAAACAAAGCGAAAGATCAATATTTATGTACGTGAGATTAAGAGGTCAGAAAAAAAAGGACTTAACGGAAGATGGATGGGTAAAAAGAGGAAGGAACGTAGGTGATAAACACTGAAAGGATGGTGGTAATCCCTGCAGAAACGAGGGTGAGAAACGGGGCGAAAATTAGCGAAGCGAAATGAGAAGAGAGAGAGAGGGATTAGAACGAAGGCTGAGAGAGAGAGAAAGAGGGAAGATCGGAAGGGTGAAAGGGCAGGATAAGAGAGATAGGGACAGACAGAACGGGAGAAAGAGGAAGAGAGTAGTGAGTGAGAGAGTAAGGGAGAGGAGTGTGCGGTGGAGTGAGGGAAAGGGAGGAGAGAGGAAAAGAGAGGGAAAGAGAAATAGGAAAAGATGGAGGGAGGGAGAAGGGTGGAGAGAATGGGGAGAGAGGAGAGAGAGAGGGCGAAAAGATGGAGAGAGAGAGTGAAAAAGAGAAAATGGGAGGGGTAGGAGAGAAAGGAGAAGCAGGAGAGAGAAAAAGATGCGTTAGTGAGAGTGGGAGAGAGCGAGAGAGAGAGAAAGAAGGATGGAGAAAGAGGGAGGGAGAGAGAGAGAGAGAGGGAGAGAGAGAGAGGGAGAGACAGAGAGGGAGAGAGAGAAAGGGAGGGAGAGAGAGAGAGAGAAAGTGAGAGAGAGAAGAGAAGAGAGAGAAGGTTTAAGGGAAGAATACGCATAGAGGGCGTAGGAGGGGCCCTCTCTTACGGGTTGAGGGCCCTGATGGTCTCTCTCGACTAATGAGGAAAAGTTACTGATGCAGCCGGAAGTGCCTTGCCAAAGGAGTTGGTGCGGAAGGGTGGGAGTCCGGGAAAGTATGTAGGGTGGGTGTATGTGTGTGTGAGAGAGAGAGAGGATGTGTATGTGTTAGGAGCAAGGGGTGCGTTGTACGGATCGGGAGGAGAGGTAGGCCAAGAGAAGGGTTGAAGAGAGGGTAGGTTTTTTTTTTTAAAAAAAGGGAGTAGCGAGATCCTGGCGAGTGAAAAGCACTTGCTCCCTCCCCCAAAGACGCAGGAGGAGCAAACGGCGATGGCCCTCGAAAGAGGTAATGGCGGAATACATTACGAGCCAAAACCGCGCGCCGATGAGTAAAGTTCGTCAGGTTTAGTCCAAAACTTCTGACGCTCTTCTCTTTTTTTTTCAGAATCTGTGAGAGCAAATTACGGGACGTGATGAAAAATTGAGTTTTCTAAAAGAAACTCTTAAAGAAGTTTTTCTTACTGCTTATAAAAACTTACCGAAGAGTGGTTCTTGCAGAAAAAACGCAGTAAGTGCCGTAATTGCAAAAATTGACCATGCCACTTCAATTTTACGTATAATCCGCATTACGTCATGAGAAATTGTAACACTTAGCAAACATCGGAATAATTTTTGTCTGTAATAATGAATGAATGAATCACCACAGTTTCGATATTCGGTTTTCATATAGTACCACCATTCTTCAGCTTCTGCTGTTATTCGCAATATCAATCACATTGGGAAAATTTCTCAAACATTTAAAGCAAAAAATTAAGAAACAATATAGTTAATTCAGAGGTTCTCGATCATTTTTACATTCATTCACCAGAATATAAAATAACTACGTATCGTTTCCAACCGCAGTTCTATTATGGCGTCTATTATTGGTTATTATTGATTGGTTACTTAACCTTTCAAACAGTGGGATCTGTATCGTCATCACAAGCTTTTTTTAATCGCACCCATGGACCATTTTTACCAAGTCCACGGATCACTTTTTGGGAACTCCTACGTTACTACTCTGCAATAAATATAACGTACGTATATTTGTAGTTTCACTTATCCGAATGAGATTTATAAGGTCCATATACTGACTGCAATTCTGCCATTAATCTCAATATTTTGCTTATAAACTTATCTATAACTTGCATGGCCTTGATAATCTGCGACATCATTAAAAAAGTACTCTTAAACTCTTCTATAAGGTTTCTAATAACTAAAATGTTCTATAAACAAAATTATATATATATATATATATATATATATATATACATACACACACACACACGTTAACTCAAATCATAATCTTTTTCAATAAATTACACCATAAATTCTCATCTAAATAATCTCAAAATGGTGCCTTGACGTGTGAAGTCCATTTCCAAAATATTAATAATGGCAAATATTAAATCTATAACGATTCCAAGAGCCGAAAATAAATTTCCGCATGCATTAGCCGAACATCATAATCCATTAATCACTGCCACAAGCTGCTTCCGCCGCCCTAGCTGCATCGGACTTGAAAAATTACGGCAAAACAAATTAAAGATCCCGCGTCGGATAGCCGACCGAAACGCAAGACCGCAAATTCTGTCCGCATTCGCCGCGTATTACTCTCGGCGGAAGACTAACAACCAATTTATAAAAAAAAGAAGAACGTTTACGGAGAGGGGGAGGGGGAAGAGCTTCCTCCGCAGACCAATTGATCTTTCTAGGATCATTACGATCTCCCAGAGACGGGATGAAGAAGAAGAAGAAATAAAAAGAAACAGAATCTCCTGCCGCATAACGGCATTAAGGCATCCTACGCCCGCCATAAGGAAATGACGTCCTTCTCGTAACGTATGTACAGTACTGGAGAAGTAACGTTAAGAAGAAATTGCAAAATAAGAAGGAAAAAACAGGAACGGCGTGACTCCAGTAGCAGATGCACATATAGGGAGATTTATGGGTGGACTGAGATTAAGAATAAGATGCGTACAAAATCCCAACTGCGAACATTAAGTACACATGTTAAAGGTAGGAAATAATGGGATGGGAAATAAATTCGATGAAGAAAATGAAATAAAGTTATAATAAAATATATTTTTGTGAATTTGTTTCTAGGTTTCAAATTGTGTCGAAGTTTTTAAAAAAGAATTTCATGGGCAGATTATCTGTCGCACCCTACTGTACGCTTTGAATATGCTACGTTTGCGATATTACCGTTAGATGATAAAAATTTCAATCGCGCGCATGCGTACGCTCCTGTATTGCATGCGTATCTGTCATGTATGTATATTTAAGTATGGAGAGAGAGAGTTAAGAGCAAAATAACTTAGTTAACTATGAAAACGGAGATGCATACGATTATATAATTCCCAATGGTGGATGGAAATATAATTATAAACGCATTATGCATTAAACTCACATTCTAGGGCGTTTTGTTTCATAAACGATCTTATGTTCTCTCTGTGTCTGTTTGTCTGTCCGTCTGTGTAATCAACCAAACATTAAGTAAACGGTAAGATTTTAACGAATAAAATAATGACTTTGTTAAATTCCACAATTTTTTTTCACGGCCGGTTTCGCATCATTATTTAGCGAAATCGGTCGTGAAATAATAAATTGTGGAAATTAACAAAGTCATTACTTTCTTCGTTAATATGAGTAACTATTACTACAAAGTTCAGCCAAATTCCTTGGATTTTATAAACGGTATGAGATTATATACCTGAAACTTTATGTGTTATATGATTCTATCCATTTTTCTTTGGATAAGACTTTCGAAAAATATTCACATTTTTTTATATCTCCGAAGGCATGGAAGATGGTAAGCTGAAATTTTGAGCGTACATTTTCGCATTGACGCCACTTATAAAAAAAGCCATACTAACCGAATACGTGGCGGCATAATTACATAAAAAATAAGATAAGCTAATTTTACGCTTTTAATGGGCGACCAAATTCCAGATTCTCCTCATTTCGCCAATTAGATACGTTAACGGGAGAAATCTCCGTAGCGAAATAATACGCAAAATATTACCGAATTCGACGACAGCAGAAAAATCGCGCTAATTTTATCCACGATAAAACTCTAATTGTTTGAAAATTTTTTCAAAACTAAAATATTTTTAATAATTCCTCGGAACGACGGAAAGTGTTTAGCTGATTTCCGCCAATTTTCTAATCCTTGCCTGTCCCGTCTCCTTCTGGGACGTTCTGAGGAGGACACACGAGTACGGCACTCCCTCCTTTAGGAAGGGAAGTTTAACGTTCCGATTTTCGAATTTCCAACCTTCTCTCCGCAAAAGTCGTGTAACTGCACCGTAAAAAACTAGGTTGTGCGACCAAGGTACGGAAGGCACGCAATAACCCAGAAACGCTGATGACAGTAAAAACTATAATATATGAGCAAGGAATAAAGGGTGAGTTATCCCGTATATTACAGCAAATGAAAATTTAACGGAAGTCGTAGATTTTCGTTAATGTGCAAAAAAAAATAAAGCCCGCAAGTATATTTTTTGCACAGATTACCCACAAATAACATCGATTTTCTGATCACGCACTCGATAAGACGGAGAAAAATATATTAGCCAAAGGAAAACAAGTTAGTAAAGTACTGCGAAAGCAGATATTATAAGGTGACTTTTCACAAAAAAAATCGAAGGTTCAAGTTTTAAGGGTACATTTTGGAAAAAAGTTGTTGGCGGCATCATCGAAATAAAAATTTCACATTTCGAGACCAACTGTACCAAGGATATGGTTCTCTAGATATCCCCTGAAAACCCTTAGTCTGGTACGGAGTCATCCCCAGCAGCTGATCCCGGATCCACCAAATTCCACATGTAGCTCTCATATGTAGTAACTTATCCTGAAAATTTGGTTTCTCTAGGTTGAACAGTTTCATATATATATCGCCTGCACAGACGGACGGACGGGCAGACAAAGCGGATTTTTGTAAAAAAAATCGTTAGAAACGGCTTGAATGCAGAGAAAAAGAGAGGACAGAGCGGTAGATGTATATTTCGTTGATTTCCTTACTCCGTTATTGCGATTCGGAAGCAGTTCCTTGACAGTGAAAAAACGTCGGGGGTCAAAGAGCACGGAAGGTTATGAAACGGATTCGGAATCCGATGGCCTCTTCCGCATCACCTACCACGCTAACCAAACCCTGATCTTCGCTTTCCGCAATTTCCTCTCAACAATACGCACCCGGTATCCTTGTTACAGCTCATTTGTTATTTTTTTCCTCTCTCCTCATCGTCTATATCAAATGTCACCAAACATTTTACTAAAACGGCCACATGAAGCTTTACACGTGCGGGCCACATGAGACCTTGCAAATAATATTTGTCGTGTGTGCGTTTTAAAGAGATTTTCTTTGATGTTGCAATGTGCCATACCCGTATATTGAAAGCGTATTGCTTCCACTTACTCTAAAAATGTCACCTAAGAGTCCATAAACGATATCTAATGACATCTTCTGCTGGAAAATGTACGAATATGCATGCCTTAAAGAAACTGATGAGGTAAAGTGAGAACAATTCGTGGGCCGGTCATGGCAGGGGGTCCTAATTTACAGACCACTGTTATTTAATGTTACGCTTTTAACTTGTTGGACAGATGGCCTTTTAAAGATTGGCTGAGTATTAAAAACTGCTCAATACACAGCCAATTTCGAAAACAACGTCAACCAAACCTGACATTTCAAAAAGCCTGGACGCCTGGGCTGTCATTATTAATTTTCTGTGTGTTATTATATCTTTAACTAACCTCGGTATTGCATTTCACATTTTTAACAGTCGTAATGATGGACCTTCCCCAGTCGTCAATAACACACGAATGAACGAATAAATAAAGATTAGCGGCATTTCAACCTCTTTAACAAGTTAAGTACGTTAAATACGCGGTGATTCAAAAGTGGTCAAATAAGAAGCGAGAGAAGGGAACGGTGGGAGTGTTTTCTTTTTGTTTTCGTACGCAGACTTTAGGATGATGACGCAGGATCCAATGAAGAATTTCATGGAATAGGACGGCGCCAAGGAACGTTAAGAGGGTTCGCGGCGAAATACTCACGTACGCGGGATTATCCAAAGGATCAGCTACGCACACACGCATGAGAGACCGACAGCTTTTCCCGGCGAAAGTGCTCAGAAAGACTGGTTTGAACGTGATGAAGAGAGTAGAAGCGAGTAAGCAAGAGTGAGAAAAGGAGAGTAAAGGATTGAGAGAGAGGGGGGGGGAGAGTGCGTGTGGGAAGCGTAAAAGGTGTTGATGACGGGACGGTGAGGAAAGATTTCGGGATTTGCCGAATGGGCTCGGAATTCCGTGTGAGGGTGTGTGCGCGCAAGAGGAGGTGTTTTTTTTTGCGTGGGCGGGAAAAGCTCGTGAGGGATGGATGGCATGGATCGGCACGAGAGCAAACACGAGAGGGCCTTCTCCGAAAACTTCTCATCTCCGAAACTCTATCGGTAACTAGGCGAGAAACGAAAAATGTGTTTTTTTAATATATATATATATATACACACACACAACCCTACTCTGATTTAAAGGGACAGCGCGAGATGGCTCCCAAATCGGCAATATCGATTATGTTATTATACAAGCTGCGTAAATAAAGTGATATTTTTTTTTTTAACTTTTGCCTTGGTTGTTCTCACGCGTGACATACGATCGAAAACAACGTACGCTTTCGCAACCGAGACGGAATTCATCGGAGCGATTTGGCTGAGAGAATCTACGACATCATCATCACCATTAGTTAATCTTTCAGCGGATAGGTCCTTGATTACATAGTTTATACCGAATTCTAGTACGTATTCCTCTTTTCTGCGATATTTTTCTTTTCTTCGCAATTCTCAAGCCGTCTAACAGCCGAAAACTCTTTTCTTCTTCTGCTCCTCTTGCCTTGGAGCTTTCATTCTGTCACATCTTTAATAATCGAATCTCTCTCCAGAGGAGATATATCTATACAAATAACGAGATATGTCTGTAATGTCGTCACGCGGAGTTTGTAAATCCGTAAATGAACAGTGAGGAAAGAGTCCATGCGGCAGAGAGGAGGTTGACATAGGCAGAAAGATTTATATGAATCAATTGGCGAAAGACGAGCATTAACGTAACTCGACGCAAAATAATACTTCAAATAACGCATTATTATTGAAATTTTGATTCGATTTTACGACAAATCCAAAACTTGACATTTGCTTATCCAATTTTAAAAAACGACCACCTCGAAAAAAGTAATACGAAAAATTGCCGCGTGGCAAAACATGTATATAAAAATTTCAGGTACGTTGAAAGTCGCGAGGAAAACGATGCTTTAATCGCTTACTTATCGTTTATTAATTAAAAACTTCAGCTTAATACCAACAGATATCCTCGAGTGATATTTCTGGTGTCTCATTAACTTCTCAATCCGCATGAAAAAGTCAGTCAGTATTATTTTCTTAATTCATTGTATAAATCCGTAATCTGCAGATGGAAAAAATAAATAAACCTCGCCACCTTAATTCAAAACTTTTTCTAAAACGAGCAAAAGTTTTAAGGGGCACCCATCGATCAAAAATCATGGGAAAGAATTTTAAGTGCCCTTTTTTCTGTATACAGCGTGCCTGAACACGAAAATAAAACTGAAGAGATTTTTAAACAGCTGACGGGACAAGTCGTGAGACTTTTAAAATCTTTTAAAGAGTCGGAGGGTGTAGGAATGCGTTCCAGAGAGAGAAGTGGCAGAAAGTGTTCGATAAATAATAAGCAGTTGCCTACATCACCCTTGCAGCCAGTGCACGAATCGAGGGCATGGACAAGACCAGTTCTCGTTCTTCCTAGCAACCTCCGCAGTATTCGTCCGTAACGACGTCACTCGACAATGGGTCGTTACGCGCACTTGCTTCGTTAAGCTGAGAGAGCCAGAGAGAGAGAGAAATATCGATGGTTCCCTCCGCAATGAATCGAATTGCCTCTTCCACTCACTGTTAAACGAACGGAAAAAACAAAAAAAATATACAGGGAGTTCGCTTTTTATAGGATTTTTTTTATTTTAATAAAAAAAGCGCTAATGGATTCGCTTTGACGTCCGCTCGTCTGATCGCCGTAAAAATAATGCGAAGGTGAAACCTTCGAAACGAATCAGTAGAGCGATCCCTTTCGTTAATGTACGCTTACATTAGCATTAATTATGACCGTCTTTCAGTCGCGTTTTAACTAAAATTGAAACTGTGGACGAACCGGAAGGCCCACGAGAATAAAAATTTCAAAGCAGGTCGATTTGAATTATTTTTTATTTTCGATAAATTATTTATTTATTCATTTACCATTAACGACCAACAGATGTTTTTTTGCGATGGAAACCCAATATGTAAACGCTAAGATGGTGATACTACTACGTCAGGCGTTTTAAAGAAGTGATGCATGCATGCCTTGGTGAAGTTTTTTTTTTGGGAAAGAACATTTAGGGTAGGAATTTAGTTGTATAAAGTAAGCATTAGTCTGGGAGGAAAATGAAAGAATTAGGAAAGATATCCATTACAAGGAAGGTAATTTGGTTTTAAAATATTCAGGGGAAATGTTTTAGAAGAATCCTTGCCGAGAATGGAGAAGTGATGACGACAAGGATTAGTTGTATCGTGGCCCTAACGTTTTAAGACGACTTGAAATTGCATGAGCAATCACTTTAAGAGTCGGTATAAAACTGGTTGGCTCTTCCATATATTTTCTCAACGGTGTTCTAGATCAATGGTTCTCAACCTTTTGCCTCTTGCGTCCCACCTACCACCTTTTCAGGAAACCCTGGTCCCACCACGATATAAAGAAAAACCCCACTTTTATTCTAGTAAAAGTATTTCTACGTTTACAAGCATATAAGTAGCACGTTAATAATTGGTAAACACGAAGAAGACGGTCGAAATATAATAGTTTTACTTGGTAATTCCACAAAAAGTTATTCATTCGTTTATATTTAAAAATTAATTTTTGTGGAATCACCGAGTAAATCTTTTTTATTTCGACAATATTAAGAAATTCCATCAAATTACGTCTGAGATTGCCAACTATATAAAGGAGAAGGTGCCAGAAAGTCTAACCGATTGGTGTGCCATAATGTCTTCAGCCAGCTCTGATCCCACCTAGACGGCTTTCAAGCCAAGTCAGTGGCACGCGTCCCAAAGGTTGAGAAACACTGTTCTAGATCAGTGCCATTACTTTAGTGACCCACTTTGTCCGTTAAGAACAAACAAGGCGGAAAGTAATTTACTGAGAAAAATACAGGCGTAGAGTATTGTAAAGATAATTAACAAATATTTCTGAAGTTAAAAAAATAAAATTTAGGACAAAGGATTATATGACCGAAAAGAGAGTTTGCGTCATATGTTACTCTTACTTTAACATCATAAGAATTAATCGAGTCATTTATGTTTTCGCCCAAATTTTCGAAGAATAAGAAAATACTAGATCGTGTTAAATTAAAAGGAGAATAATAGCGTTTATATACATGTGTCATTTTATTCTGTATGTCACTGTTGAATTCTAATAATTTTGCCCCCCATCCCATAACGAAGAATGCACGACATTAGTTTTCGCGCTTCAAAACATAACAAGGGGGGAAAACTTCATCGAGAGACAGTTTCTCCCAAAAATAGAGAAGGGCTCGATTTTAGATTCCATTAAAAAACCGACGCATACGCCAATCATCTCTAACGAGGTCTCCTTTCTTTGCCAGCCGTCTTCCCCCCCTTCCCGAAAACGAGATGTGTTTGCTTTTCCAGCCCGTTCGACGCCCCAACCAACACTACAAAATGACCCATAACCCCAGGGAAAAGAGGAGGAGGGGGGGAAGACTAATAAAAGCCTAAAGCGTATAAATACGGCGAACAAAAAGCAATCGCTAGCCGCAGGGCGTTTAGTAGTTGCCACAGTCACGTCCTTCGCAGGCTATCCCACGGCCACGTTTTCGACGGATGCTTATTCTTCCCCCTCCCTCCCTCCTCCCCCCTCCCCCCCGTCCTCCCTCGTCCAGACGACGACAAAAACCATACGGGCGTCTCGAAAAATCGTAAATCTTTTAAACCGAAGCGTGTTCTGGTCCGGCAGTCTTTCGGAACGGGAAGAGGAGGAGGAAGGAGGAGGGGGGGTTAACGTGGAGAAGTGAAACAGATCTGGAACAGAAAGCACCATCACGAGCACCGCGGGTGGAACAGGGACGCACATTATGGTCGCGAGGAAAGGAGGAATCCTTTTGCCTCGGAGAGGGCACGTAGCGGAAGTCTAGGGTCATCAAAAAATGGAAGGGTACAAATGACCTCGGAGGATGGCGAGGAAAGAGAAGTTACTCCTTTCTTTTTTCGAGGCCTTTTTTTGATAGCGCGAAGGGAAAATAGGGTGTATGCCTGTACGTGTTGTTATAGGTTCGGGAATATTATGTCTACTAGGTCGAGAAGGGGGGTGGGAAGCGTTCTTCAGAAGACCTCCCCGTCTCACGCAGAGAAACGCTTTATGGAGGCAGCAAAAGAGACCGGTGATTTGTAACAAGAGAGACCAGACGGACGTTTTCTGTTCCAACGGGGGTTGTCAAGGAAAAAAACGTTGAGCGAGGTTATGGGGAAGTAGGGAAGATTAATTCCGGATATTTTGTCTCTCCGGGAAACGGATCGTTTTGTTTTATTTTCCCCTTCCTCTCTGACTGGTGGGAGGAAAGACTAACAAGAGTTTCGAGTTTTAAAGGACTGGCTTTTACCATCGTGATGGAGGCAGGTCTGTTTGGAATGTTTTTAATAATGTGTTATATCCATCTACGGGCATGATTTCGGATAATATTCCTGCCGTTGGTATCGATATTTCTTTAAGATATATCATCTCGTAAGGTAAAATTCCAGATGAAAAAATCGCAAAATTTAACCCTTAGATTAGGACTACTTACGCCCTTCTGTTTACCATACACTTTTAAATTTCTTTTATCCTTTGTGCGTTGAATTTCTGCCAAAAATCAAAATGTCGTCAAACTAAGAGGAGCTAATTACACAAATATTTTATCTCTCTGATTTAATTAAAGTAACACGAGTTCCATTATAACGCTTCAATCGCGAAGGAAACCATTTTAAAATCACGCTAAACTTTGGCGTCCTTTCCTAGAAAAAGTGCAAATATTTACGACGAAAGACGCTGGGATTGTAAACAGAAATAATTTAATTTCCATGGCGATTGGCTTGATTTTCTTCAAGCTGCCTTTACGTTCATGAGTTGACAGGCATGGATGGAGAAACAAAATCTGCCGTTAAATGTAGATACTGATAAGAAACTTCGTCAAAAGTTAATGATACGTTACGCCATAACCTTAATCTCATTTTATGATATCGTTCATTCGACTTTCATTTTACGGCGATACTCGTATTAAAATGTAAGGTTCAGTTCGTTTATGATCGTTATGCCTTAGTTCCATCTCCTTTGGTGATGCTAGGGCTGTATTTCACTTATATATATATATATATATATATATATATATATATATAGATATTCCTTTTCATCCTTTCTTTCATTATATATATATATATATATATATATATATATATAATGAAAGAAAGGATGAAAAAGAGTATCTTCTTTATGTAATCCATGGATCGTCTTCAAAGCCTGATTTTCACAAACCATACTTCATTTGCAATTTATGAAAACTTTTTTAAAATTTTAAAAAGGAAAATTTCGATCAAATACCTTCTTTGTGTAATCCATGGATCGTCTTCAAAGCCTGATTTTCACAAACCATACTTCATTCGCAATTTATAAAAACTTTTTTTAAATTTTAAAAAGGAAAATTTTATGATCAAAATCGTATGAACGATGCGCACATGCTTGAACGAGTGCCTTAT
The DNA here is from genome assembly GCA_036926305.1 of Uropetala carovei. Classification (NCBI taxonomy): domain Eukaryota; kingdom Metazoa; phylum Arthropoda; class Insecta; order Odonata; family Petaluridae; genus Uropetala; species Uropetala carovei. Next base: position 3,435,948 of record JAXCHB010000279.1, read on the forward strand.
AAATCATCGTCACGAAAGCTTTATTTTTTCAGATCATACGGTAGCGCGATGTTCGCCTTCCTCCCTATATGAACTTAAGGTTATTATCCTCTTCGGTAGCTTTACCTCCCTCAGAAGAAAGAATAAAAAAACAACCCACAGGCCGTTAAACTCGACTCCTCTCTCTCTCTCTCTTTCTCTCTCTCTTGAGAATTATGACATTAGGATCATAAAGTCGAATGGACGTCTCTCGGGAGCGACTTGCGCATGCGCCGGAAGAGATGGAAAGAAATCTCAAGTTTTTTTTTTTTAAAGTATCCCAACCCTTACGTTAATAGCTAACCGGCAGACTTTCGAACTGAAAAGGGTTATGTGCTCGTGGGTTGGAGAGGGAGGTTAAGGGGAAGGATGCTGGGGTAAGTTCTCCACGAAGTGATTTATTAGCATCCGTTCGCTTTTCTGCAGGGAAGTAGAAAGAGCGAGAGAGATTGAAAAAGAGAGAGTAAAAGGCGGGACACCTGTCCCACTCTCATCCGACCGCTTTCCGCTCAGCCAGCCGCTGCCTCTTCACATCGGCAGATCAGTCGTCGCTTCGCAGTTGGTAGAACAAAGTGCACGAGACGTCTATTAACGTCCATCAGAAGGCTTTACGCCCGGATTATGATGACGGAGAAGAGGAGGAGGATAAAAAACCGAGTGAAAGAAAATCGCGTCCGATGGAAATGCAAGAAGAAGAAGAAAAAAAGGGAGTTGAAAAGGAAAGTGAGTCGACGAGCGTGAAACGTTATTTTGTTAGGATGAGTTAGTCGGAAAAGTGATATATATATATATATATATATATATATATATATATATATAATCATATAAATAAAAGCCTTAGCAAACGTTGTGTGTAATGCTTTTTGAAGCTTAATATCTCGCAAACGACTGAACCGAATTGGATGAAATTTTCAGGATATAATAAAAAAACGTTTTAATGTATCGAACTCGAGATCAAAGACGCGGGTCCGACTCCAGGAGATAATTTTCATTTCCCATAAGGTAACACGTAAAAATGGAAATTTCGACCTGCAGGCTTTCATTCTTTTTTAGATTAAAATTAGAAAGAATTGACCTACAATCTTAATATAAATCATTTTGAAGAAAACATTATAAAGTTTCTTATTATCTTCATCTTTTTTCCGCCTTCAGTTCGAAATCGCTCAATTTAAACGTTTAATTCACAGAGTTTGAGGAAATCTTGCCAATTTTAACGGGCTGCCTACCTAATCCATTGTTAGACCTCGATATCATATTGTTATTTCACTCCTTATGGGTGTAAACGTGCTTTGAATGCTTTTAATACGAGAGAGAGAGGGAGAAGCAGTGGGGGAGAGGGGTGAGGGAGGGAGAAACGATTCTCAAGACAGTTAAAGTTTCAGATGTTAATATGATCTTCCTAAATAGTTTTGAACGATCGTATCATTCCTCCCGTCATTTATGACGGGCTGTACACTATAATAGTGTATATATATATAACGAGGAAGCTGAAGGAGGGCTCAGGAGGATGTGGGTCGAAATTGGGAGAGCCTTTTGCTAGGCCGTTTTCAAAATTTGTTATTTTTAAACACGAACATGTTCGTAAACACAAAGACGCGAACATAAAATATTCAAGAGATTTATGCCATCTCCCGGGTGTCGTGCAGCTTTCGCTTTTCAAAGGAAATACGTACAGCGGAAACAACGTGATCGAAGTCGGTGTGGTTGACGTAAAATGGACATTAATTCCATTTTACACGTGTCACGCATTTGAACCATATTTTTTACAAGATGACGCAATTACAAACTATGTCTCCCTCAAAAGCCGTAAAAAAAAAAGGTTTGCAAAGACGGATTTGGATACTTCATTATCGGCGGAAGATCGTCGGAAGCACATTCTTTTTTTTTAATAACCACTGACGACGGCTGCTTTGTAGTCAAAACCAGCGCCTGTTTCCCCCTTAACCTTTTTATGCGTTTTGGAGAGCCGTAGTTTATCAATTTGATCATGGCCATAAAGCGAGGTCTATATTTATCTTTCGGTAGATTATGCATTAACGTCGCTATCGTATTGATGATTAACTTTCTATTCCGGCATTAATATCTTGCCACATCTTTTATTCTCTCCGCATGAAGAATAAATGCCTTCGAAGACAGTAAATATCTCTCGGGAGAATGATAAAAAAAATCGACGGTAAAAGGAACAGGGAGGTTCGGTGACAAGGCAAGGGCCTTTGTCGCAGGAGAAAGGCAGAATATACTGTGAGACGGCAATGTTTCGGGCACGTGACACAAGCAACTAGCCACCGACCGATGAAAGGAATCTCGGATTGGATCCCAAGATAGAAGACGTAACCAACCGAGACGGGATGATGAAAAAGTCTGCCTTTTTCTATGTAATATAAAGAATAAACAACTAATTTACCGGTAAAAAAAATTTAAAAAATCGGTAAAGCATAGTAGGTACATTGTACAAACTTTCTCATATACTAATGCGTCGTTTAGTTATCTTTGGAAAAATATGAACTACGTAGAATCGTTATAAACAACTTAAATAACTATACGAAATTTGATGAAAATCGTATGAGCCGCTTTGTAGAAAATCCAATTGATGTTAAAGTTGCCCAAGAATAAACTAGCCTTATATTCATTCATTGAGAAATACGAACTATGTAGTATTATTGCAGACATATACTCAGGTAACGGTACGAAATTTTATCAAAATCGTTTTGATGAAATAAAATTATTGTTAAAGTTGCCTAGAATAAACTAGCCTTAATTATTGAGCAATGTTAACCATTTCTTCATAGCTTCTATTCTGTATGATAGCATGCCCAAGTACGAGATTTAATTCATTTTCGCTCTACCGTTTAGGCTCTAGAGCCAGTAACAGACAGATGGCATTGCGAAAACCACTTTTTTGGACTCAGCTACACTTAAAACGTACATTTCCGCCAAAATCACGAGGTCGAATTTTTTCACGATTACTATACTTTCTCAATATATTAGTACATACTTCGTATACGAGAAAGTAAAAACACGATTTCCCCCTTAACTCAATCGCAGACACAACGTCGCCTGAAACTTATTTGCCATCGGTTACCGAAGAAATATCTGGCAACATCCAATGTAATTTTTATTAATTTGTTGTTTTCGGGTTTAATGGATGTGATCGCGCAACATTTATTCGCGACTGAACTCGAATTTTTAGTAAACATAACGTGCTCTTTTGATTCCACTGTGTTGGCTCGAAAGCTGCTCCGTATCATTTCTGTCGTAGTCGTCGTCATAAATTCCTCACTTAATATCTGTCAGAAAATTTAATCAACTTTAGGGGCTATTCAGCTCATCGACGATGATTCGGCAAACCTCCCGGCAGATTTCGAACGTAATAAGATAGGTGGGATGCTTGAGGGGAGAAAACAACGTTACAAAAGAGAAAGATAGAGAGAGGGAGAGAGATAGATAGATAGAGAGAGAGAATCACGAGAGTAAATGGGGAAAGGCCCAAAGGAAAACGAAAGCGAACCCGTAAACGATTTCCCTTTTGCTCCGCTCACTAACATAGCAACCTTTCAATGACAAAGAAGACCACCTGCCACTTTAGTTTTTTTTTCTCTTTCTCCCTCTCTCTCTCTCGTCCTAACTCTTTTTTTTCACTCTCAATTTCTCGCTATGTCCATCAACCGCTCTCCGAATCTCTCCATGTCTTCTCTTTCTTTATTCCACACGCTCTCCCTCTCTCTCTCTCTCTCTCCATCGACTAAATATTCTTACGCGTCATTTCTCTTGACTTGCCCATTTCAATCTCATCCTCTCCTCAACTGTTTCTCCCTTTTTTTTAATTTCCTCTTTCTCCATCCTGATATCTCTATTTCAATTCCTCCTCCCGTTCTTCCTCTTTCTTTCTCTCTCTCCTCCCCCCCCCTCTCTCTCTCTACCTTCCAATTCATGTCTTTCTTGGCGTCTTTCTAAACTCTTCCTCTCCTTCTTTCTTTCCTATTCTCGTTCTTTCACAATTTCCCCTATTCTTTCCCTCTCTCTCCTTTCTCAAAGAAATTCATTTGAAACGCGAGTGGTTATAAAGGCGTATTTAGGCGACGGATGTTATAAAAGGGCAGATATAATGATTATAGATGTTTAACGAGTGCCACAGTTTGAAATAGCTTAATCCAGAAGATGCGATGTCTTTTTTTTTCATTTAAAAAAATTATTTAGAAAACGCGTTCTATTGCACAATCTCCTTTTCAAAAATAATAAAAAATATTAATACAAATTTCGAACGATTTTAAGGCACGAATTTACATTCGGGCTGCCAGCTCGGCAAACCTGGGTTGGATTGAAGAAGAACAGCCAATTAAGATTCCATCCCGCCAAAATAAAGACGATTATCTATCTACCTGTATATCTGACATCCCCCTTCATCCCTATACCTTTCTCGTCCTCTTTCTCTCCCTCTCCTCTCTCAACTCTCACCTTTCTTTTCCTCCCTCAATCCCGCAATTTCTCCGTGTTTGTATGTGACTAAGGGAGAGAATAACAGAAGGAGAACCGAAATACTTCTCGCCTCTGTCTCTCCCTACCAAACCGCAACACGCTTCCCCCCCTCCCTCCTCTTTCTTAACCCCTTCCACCCCTCTACATATCCCCCACCTTCTATCCTCACCGAATACCGCCTACTAGTATAACCCCGGTCGGGCCAACAGCCATCCAGCACCCGTCCGGAAACGCTTGCTCTCACGGGCGGAATACTGATCCCTTGCCGGAGAAAACGAAGGGAATGCTAATTTCCCTCCGTGTCCGCCTCCCTCCCTCCCTTCTACCCCCCTCCCACTTTCGAACCATCCCGGAGAGATAAGGGGATGGGAGGGGGGGAGAGGGAGGGGGAGATAAAAGAGAGAGAGAGATGGAGTGTAGGAGGAGACCAGGGAAGGATTTACAGAGAGAGAGAGATGGGAGATACGGAGAGCATAGGAGGGTGGGAATTTGTAGGGAGTGGAGAGAGGGAGAGAGAGAGGGGGGAGAGGGGGAGAGGGGGAGAGGGGGGGTGAGAGAGAGGGGGGAGGGAGAGGGTGGAGAGAGAGGTAGAGAGGGGGGAGAGGGGGGAAGAGATAGCGAGAGAGGGGGGAGAGAGGGGGGTGTAGATGCCGTATAGAACATAAAAAAGAAATATACGTGTAATGAAGGGAAGAGAGAAAGCAGGAAGGTGAGAGGCAGGGAGGAAAGTGTGGATGTAAAAGAGAGAAAAATGGGGAAAGAGCTTAGGAAGGATGCAAAGTAGAGAGAGAGAGAGAGAGAGAACGTGAGTTGAAATTGGAGGAGAGGAGGATGGGTACGGAGGTAAAGAGAACGAGGGAGAAAGATGGATGGGAAGGGAGGCAAGAGTTATGGATGGAGAGAAAGCCAGGAAGAGAAGTTGAGGGAGAAAAATAAAGGGAATACGGGGAACGAAAAGGAGGAAGTTTAAAGGGAAGGCGTAAGTACGGAAATTGAGGAGGAAAATGGAGAAAGAGAAAGGTAGGGGAGGGAGATGCGAAGAGGGAGTGAAATTGAAAGGGAATAAAGAGGAGGGGAAAATAAGAGGGAGAAGGCAAATATATGGAGGGAGAGAAAGTCTGGAAGAGAAAATTATGTGGAAAACTAAACAGGAATTGAAGGAGAGAGAAGAATAGAGTGAAGGAAATGGAGAGTGAGAGAGAGTAGCGAAAGAAAGGATTAAGGAAAGAAAGAGTAAACAAGGGGGGGAAGGGAGAGGGGGAAAGGAGGTGGGAAGGGAAGTAAAGGGGAGGGGAGAAAGTAGGAGAGAAATAGGTAGGTGGATGGAGGGAAATGAAGGAATTGAATAGGGCTGAAAGAGAGGAGAAGGGAAGGAAGACAGACAGACAGACAAACGACTTTATTTAGGGCGAAATTGAGACTACATAGTCCTTTCTTACATTTAAACCTAAGTTATGAATTACAAATGACAATAAAAACAATAACATATAAACATACAAACGGAAGACAAATACCTGAAACTAAACAACTGAAAAAAAGAACAAAAAAACACAATTAAGAGATTGAATTACAAATTCGGAAACTTCTAAAAAGAGAAAACTAAGTGTTTGTGGTAAAAACCTAGGAAGGACCTGACATGGCCAACCTAGTAAAAAACACCACGCAGGAAAACACCCACGAAGGGGGGGGGGGGGGTGGAAAAAACCTGCGAAGGGGAAGGAAGAGAGGAGGAAAATGGAGGGAGAGAAAGAAGGGGAGGGGGAGGAATGAATTGATGGATGGAGGGAAAAGTTTGAGGTAAATAGTGAGAGGAAGAGGGACAGAAATTGAGGAGGAAAGAGAGAGAGAGATGGGAGAGGTAAATTAGAGGTAGGAAAACGAATGCTTCAAAAAAGGAGTATAAGAGAGAGAAAGTAAGAAGGAAAAGCAGAAGGAAGGAAATGGAGGGATAGCAAGGAAAGAAGAGGAGTGAAAGAGGAAGCTAGGGGGATGGAGAAATTTAAAAAAAACGAAAAATAGAGAATAACGAAAGAGGATCGGGGAGAAAAGAGGCCGCAAAATGGAGAGCCGCGGTCGGACGAGTAGGAGGAAAAAACGGGACCACTGAAACGGACTCCGGAAAAGGAAAAAGAACAAATTAACGAAATAACGAGGATGTTGAAAATTTCGGAGATACTTTTTTCCCAGGATGAAAAAATTGTATCACGCGAAGTAATCCAAAGCTAATTAGTAATATTTTTGCATGAAGCTAAAATCTTTGTTATTCCGAGAAAAAGCAGGCCCTTTATTTCCTAAAAATTGGAACATGCGCCATTATATTTTTAGAGATGTAATGTATCCTTATTTGTTTGCCATTTGAAAAGAATTATTTTCAGCACTTCATTACACATAATTAAGAATTAAGAAGAATTAGGTAAGAAGGAAAGAACCTTGACGCAGCACACACTAACCGTCTACATACAACTAAAAGGTAAGAACGAAGCTATACAACTTTTATAAAACATTTTTTAGACCTTTAGAAAAACGTTTAGAATTAGAATAACTAATTTTATTTTATTTTTGCGCCCTAAATGTTTATTTTTTAAACATTTTTATTGATATTCATAGAAATACATAGTACGCCATCGCTCCTCTAACTTCTACGAACGAGTGCAACACGTCCCACTACAACATGAGTTCCTTTTGCTGTAAATTCGAATTTATTTCCATAGTCCTTTTGTTTTTATTTATTTATTTTTTTCTGTTATTCCCTCGGAATCGTAATACACGAAGCGAATATTGCGGCAGAGATACAGAAGAGAAAACGTAGCTTTGCTACAAGGCAATAACCGTTAAAGCCACCGGAGCCTCTTGTTTCTACCGCCGAAGATAAAACGCGTTCTGCTGTTTCCTGTAATTATAACAGCTTTAGGAGTGGAACAAAATTTTTTGACGTTTCCACTTTGCGTAACTAGGTCAGAGTCCGATTAAACTCTACTAGCACTACACAGATGAGTACTGCGAACGTTATTTTAGAGCAGAAATTGTACCCAGAAGCGTTGCAACACGGTTTTTATGAGAAACGAAATAACACCTGGCTTTTATACACGAACAATTGATTACATATAAAAAATATGCGTGGGATAACAAAGTTACACGTTATTCCAAGTTAATGAATTTCACGCGTTCCATGAATTTCATCCGTTACCCGTACCAAATATCTTGATTAAAGCTAACATACGACAATAGCTACAAATACCTAGGAGTCACACTCGGTGGCAATTTGTCTAGTAGGGAGCAAATCAAAACCGTCATAGCATCGGCAAACAGGGTTCAATGGCTTTCCTCTAGAGTCTCGCGGGGATGGCCCTCGAATGTGAAGGAAATCGCATACTTTTCCCTAATACGACCCATCGTGGAATACTGTTGCGCCGTCTGGGACCCTTTCGAGGAGGGCCTAACTAGGGAGTTCGAAATGGTTCAGCGTAGAGCGGCTAGATTTGTAAAAGGAGAATATCGGTATTATGCGAGTGTATCAGAGATGTTCAGGGATCTGAAATGGCAGACGTTGAAGAGTAGAGAATTGAATACAAAAGGAAACTATTTGAAAAGTTTAAAAGCTCCGAATTCGTTGAAGACGCACGCAGCGTAGTTGTATGAACCCATCGGTGTTAGTGAACGTAACGTTAGATCAGAGCGTACGAGAAAATATGTCGAAACATTCGCTAGAACCGAGAAATACTAATTATTTTCCCAGACGCGATAAGACAGTCCAACAGAGGCATTAGTTAGAGTTTATTTGGTGCTGTCACACCCCCACGCCAAACGCTTATGGCGTATTGCAGGGTATTAATGTAAATGTAAAACCTCTGTCTTTTCGCAGGTTTTTTTTGGCGTTATAGCGCTGAGAAATAGAAGGTTTTTGCGATGACTGTAAATAACATCGTAACCCTTATCCAAATGTTTGATGAAAGGCGAAGAAGAAAACCCATTCTACTATTAATCACCGCAATAAGAAATCCTCGTGTTATTTCCGCCTAATCAATTCCACTCGCGTGCAATCGCCCGTCTTCTCCAACCGGCACGCACCCCCCTCCTCCATCCACATAACCCATTCTCTCGACACTACTCAATTAACAGTTGAAGCACGAAAAAGCGGGAAATGAAAGAAAAAAAATATAGGGAGCGTTTTGTTCGGAGGCCTTTCGTTAAAAGAGGCGTCCCCTTTCTAAAATAATAGTAGTATTAATATATGACCCTCCAGCGCTTATGCGAGCAGGAAAATCAAACGGACCATAAAACTTTTAGATTGAGATGAAATAGTCGGAAAATTGCGAGAGAGAGAGATAGGAAAAGAGGAATGGGGGAAACGGATAAATTTCGAGCGCCCGAGATTTGTAATTCGCCAAAAGAAAGTGGCCGACGATGTTTACACGATCCGAAACCATAGAAACCAAATTACTCCCAGAAGAGCAATAGAAAATGATGACGTCTAAATCGGACAGGATGAAATTTTAAAAAAATAGAAAAAGGCGAGATTCCATTGTTGGTAAAGCGATGGAATCTTTTTAAGGGGGTAGCGAGGAAAATGAAGGAAGGCGGATGGCATCTATTTCAAGGTGCCCTTAACACAATCCACGCCTCTAATCCAATAACTGAATTCATTGGAATGTTTGCTTCTTGTTTGCCGTTCAAAAGTAAACGGCAAGAGTAACTGGTCCAAAGGAGAGAATAGGAAAGGGATCGTAACAAGATGAAATTGTGGGAAAAGAACTCGAGGTACGGAAGGAAAAGAGTGGTAAAGATAGGAAGGAGAGGAAACGGCAAACAAAGCAGAGGAGGAAAATGGGAGATAAAAACGATAAACGAAGGAAAACCATCCCGAAAATGAAGACTAAACGCAAAGGAACGGGCGAGACAGACAGATAAACGACTTTATTGAGGGCGAAATTGAGACTATATAGTCCCTTCTTATATTTAACCCTACGTTAGTAATTACAAATGAGAATAAAAAATAATACATAAACATACAAACACATTGTCATAAAACAAAACCTTGAAACTAAACAAAACTAAATAAGACTAAACAAAAAAAACACATTTAAGAGATCCAATTACAGATTCGGAAACTTCTAAAAAAAATCGGTACAAAATACACTGTACGAACTTCCTCATATATGGGTACTAATGTGTCGTTTAGTTATCTTTAGAAAATGAAAATCGTATGAGCCTGTTTTTAGAAAATACAATTTTTGTTAAAGTTGCCCAAGAATAAACTAGCCTTATGTTCATTCATTGAGAAAAATGAAATACGTAGTATTATTGTAGATGTATATTCAAGTAACTGTACGGAATTTGATCAAAATCGTTAGAGCCGTTATTGAAAAATCGAATTATTGTTAAAGTTGCCTAGAATAAACTACTCTTCATTATTGATCAATGTTAACCATTTCTATGTTTACTCTGATCAGTATGATAAAATGCCTAAGTACGAGATTTAATTCATTTTCGTTCTACCGTCTAGGCTCCAAAGCCAGTAACAGACAGACAGACGGCACTGCAAAAACCACTTTTTCAGATTCATCGACACCTAAAACGTGTATTTCCGTAAAAATCTCGAGGTCGTAAGAGAAAGTAAAAAGACGAAGTATTCGTCGTAAAAACCTAGGAAAGACCTGACATGGTCAACCTAGTAAAAAACCACGCAGGAAAACACCCACGAAGGGAAGGGGGTGGAAAAAATCTGCGAAAACCCTACATATATAAAAGAACAATTGTGGAATCACAATAATACGTACAAGTTTTAAAATATGAGGTGAGGAGAGAAAAGTTAGGAAATATCAAAAGTAAAGTCACTAAGACGACATAAAAAGCAGGAATGGAATTTATGACACATGGAATTTGTGGATAAAACGGAATGAAACAATGCGACGAAGTTAGAAAAACAACAAAAATTTCCTCCGTTCGTTCAAAAGTACGTCATCTGCGATTTTTCTCGATTACTTTCATAAGAGAATACCAATAATATTCCCAGATATCCATGTCAGAATATATATCTTCGAATAACGTTCAGAAAACATAAAAACCTACTCCTTCCTATTAGAGGGAGATAAAGCAAGCAAACCAACTTTGAAGGCTCTTTACGCTCAAAAACCCTTTCCAATTAAAGTTCCACGTCATTTCGTCAAAGTTTCCTATTTTAAACTACGGAATTTTCCAAAAATAGACGCCTCTATCTGAATAAATATTAACTACCGAGTAATTTATGATTCAGAGACCCGAATCTTCCGATAAGGCGGTGAAGTTCAAATGAAAGATTTTATACGTCGGTTATGTTAAAGGAAAGCTCTCGGTTATTATTGCCTTCTGAACGTATTTGAATCAAAAGGTATAACTCGGTCGTTTGCAGGATCAATGGAAAACCAATAGACAAAAATAGCGTATGTAGCAACATAGAGTAGTTATGTCGACATTTTAAAAATGGTTCAGGAACAAAAGTGCCTTCGGTGCTACTCACGCGTGATAACAAAATAAGTAACATTTTTAAAAATAACTAACAAATAAAAATATATTATTTTGTATTAGATAAAGATAAATATATTGTAAAAAATTAATATTATTAAATGTGGATATTCTATTATTTTTAAAAAAAACTCTGGATATCCCCAATTCTCCAATTTCTTAAACTTGGCAGTTAAAGGATTAAGAAAGACAGAGTGAGAGAGAATGACTGAACTTGAACTTAAGCTGAGGAAGGAAGGAAGTAGCGAGAAAAAGTGGGACTATTGCCAGAAAATGGGTTTGCATAGGCTGGGTAACAGGCGGAAGAACATACATAAGAGACGGAAGGAAAGAGGAGAAAGGTCAAGTGCAGAAGCAGTATCATTTTTATGCGAAGCGTGAACGTGATTCGGTTCGAACCCGCAACGCTAGCAATTCCGATACCCGCTCAATCTGTTCCCGTCCATATTCCCAACTTGTACATTTGCTTCCGTAACCTTTCTACCTCTCTCTCCCGCTTACCCTTCATTTCATGCACTACCTACATCTCCTATTTCAATTCGGCACCAATTACGCCGGAATTCTAATCTCAGATTCATCTCTTCCGTCCCCTTCCTATCCTCCTTCCACCTCATCCTCACACTGCAACCGTTTTGCGTTTGTCCGTCGTTTACTTCAAACGAGAGTGTTTTTTTTCCTGACGAGAAAAATTAAACGGGAAATTCCTTCGGGCGTATGGGGGGAAAGATGGGAGTACAATACTGCTCTAGGTACCGTTTTCAAGGTCAATCAATCCTGAGCGAAGTGTTGTAAGTACTTTATCGTCCAACCCTTGATTGATATAGTTGTTATTCAGAGGATATAAACTTGCGATGCTTAAAGATTCTTCGATTTAACTCCGTTTTTTTTTAATTTAAACACTGCCGCTACATAAATTGCGGGATTGATATGATTGCATCGGAAATTAAAAAGATCAAATATTACAATTTTATTTTATTTTATTAATACCTTATTAATTTGTTTACATTGGAAATATTAATTCTAATTCATTTTTTAAATTTATTTACACAATTTTGTTTTTGTTTTGTTTACATAGCAACACAACTTATTGATTTTATTTGCAGGAGTGTTTTTGTGTATAGTTTTACAAAGCTCTGGAAAATTATTTAATTAACTTTAATGAATGCTTGAAATCATCCTATTTGAATGATAAAGACATAACTAATATTTGTTTTGTAAACTTCATTAAATCTAGTTGGGCTATTTTATCTACGTCGCTAATTTGAATTAACGCTAAACTGAGTTCTACATCTTGAATTAAATAATTGAATTATTTTAATTTAATATTTCATTAATGGCATTTCGCCATTTGTGACGGTTAATTACGCTAGTGCTAAAAATGCACGCTATCGCCGACATTTACAAAGTACATACCTCTCTAAACGCAAACTCGGAAATGAGAACTGATTAAGCCATTATAATTTTAAAACCTCTTCCCCTCCACTGGCGGAAATTCCTGGGGAGCAGCTAATTTCCGCTGATTTATCGCGCTTATTATTTTTATCGTGGACGATCGAAAAAAGAGCCATTACAGATATCGCGTAAACGTTTCGTCTAATCGCTTCGTTGAAGCCATAAAACATTTTTCCGCTATTTTTTCCCGCGGTTTTTTTAACCGTTGTCCACATCTCGTGTATCGTGCCCAATGGACTCGTTGTAAAAAAAATGGTATAATCGTAAATAAGTCAAGCGCAAAACAATTCGATGGTCGAAAAAATATTCCCGGACGGAATGGACTAATCGCGGAGATATGAATCATTTGATTATTTTCCAAAAATAATTAATCGGAAAGCGTTTTTCAAGAAGAAATTGGAATAGTTTTTTCCCGGCACCGCTATAAAAAGCAAATAGGTCCTCTAGGGATCAGCGCGTAAATTACTCCGCATTCTGCTATGTGACTCCACCTTAGAGCTCTGCACGGGTCTGATTTTATAGGCCCGGCCCGTGAGACATTATGGAGGATCAACATGACGCGTGATTTTTAATGCCCGGCCCGGGCCCGTAAGTAATTCCAAAGGATCGGCCAGTACCTACGATCGCTGGGATGATAAAAGAGAGTGAACGATGGAGAAGAAAGTGTAACTGAAGGGGAAGACAGAAAGGAAAGAGGAAGAAAAAGGAGAAAATATACAAAGTAGAACAAAATAAAAAGAAGATTATGTTAAAGTCTGTTCACTTTCTTAAGTCTCTTGACCTTCACAGAGCAAGTAGCCAATCACGAACGTTTCCCCTTCCATCGCCCCTCATAACTTTCGCGCGGGAGGACAGATACCGGTGCGCGTTGCCAGCTCTTGCGGATTTTCGCGTTCAGCTGATATACTACACAATTTCTAAATACCATAACTTCCCTCCTGTTAGCCATTGCAGATCATAACTCAGCATGGTAACAAAAACAACAAAACTAATAACGAAAATAATAACAAAAAATAACAGTAACAGTAACAATAACTTAGAACTCCACAGCAACGGCAAGGAAACGGCGGTAGAAATGGCAACGCAGACCGATGTGAACGCTTCGAGAGCAAGAGTAAGACTGAGTTCCTCCCACTACCTTCCCAAACGAACCGTCTTCTATTGGCTGCTGCTAAGTGGCGGTACTCCCCGTATTCAAGGTCAAGAGACTTTAGATAGTGAACAGAGTTTATGTCAGTAAAAACTCCCCCTCTCAATGTAATCTGTTTAAAAATTTATGGCAATTAAAGAAAATCGCGCAGAGAGGATTAGAAAGAAAGGGACAGGGCGAAAGAAAGGGACAGAGCGAAAGAAAGGGAGAGAGCGAAAGAGAAGGTCAAAGACAGGGACGGCTCGAGCGTTTCCCGAATCACCAAAATTCGAGCTGTTGCTACCTCAAACAATGTCTCTGCATATCATTTGCGAATAGACAAGCTTCTGGCAAGCGTCGGATATGGCTGCATATGCAGGCATCTTCAACGGAATTTCTCTAAGTTTTGCTTATATTTTGTAGTGCGTTTAATGCTGTAATAAATGCATCAAAAAGGTTTTCGTAAAAAAAAGTTTCTGGAGCAAAGATTACGCTGGAATGAATATTTTTCCGGAGCGCCAAGATAAGAGGGAAGAAGAGGACACGTAACGGGAGGAAGGGAAAAGTGGGATAGAAAGGAAGGGGAGGAGATAAAGAAGGAAGGGGGGAGAGAAGAGGAGAAAGAGAAAGATGGGAGGGATGTGGAGGGAAAGAAACGTAGATATAGATAGATAATTGTCTTTATTTTCAGGGTGAAATTGAGACCATAAGGTCCCCTCTTCCGTTTAACCCTTCGTTATTGATCACAAGATAATAACATGAATAAGTATATATATATATATATATATATGAAAACAGAACTAGAACAAAAGAAAAAGTTGCGTCAAATAAATACAACGAGAACAGAACAATAAATATCAAATTACACATTAGGCAAGTTTCTAAGAAAGATATAACATTTGTGGTAAAAACCCAGGTAGAGCCAGGCACGGCCAACCCAGTAAAAAACCACGCAGGAAAACACCCGCGAGGAGAAGGGGGGTGGAACGGGGAGGTAAAGGGAAGAAGAGAAATGGGGTAGGGATATGGAGGAAGAGAGTGGAAGACATGGACTTTACTATATAGCCTACAACTGCGGGGGAAGAGCGCACAAAAATTTTTAACAAAACACAATAAAAATAATAATATGAAAGCAATATTTTGACTAAATTTAATTGCGTTAATCATACAAATTGGAGGTAAATTTTGTATAGATCACAAAAAACACGATACTTTATTTTTATATTTCAATAATAAATTTTAAGTAGCATTATATTCAGAAGGGGGTCAAGTGGCACGACGAGGATTTATAAAGGGAAGTCAGAGCCTATCCCCAGACCCTCCCCTACATAGGTCAGGGAGAAAAGGATAGAGTAAGAAAAGCAGGATAGGATTAATGGGCAAGAGTTGACGAATGACGACAGAGTGTGTGATAAAGGGAGGGAGAAAGAGACAGAGGGAAAAAGACGAAGGGAGAACAAAGAGTTTGATAATGCGAGAGAGGGAGAGAGAGAAAGAAAGAGGAAAGAGATAAGAAACGAAATAGGGTCTTCGCTTCACCGAGAGTAATGCACGCGAGAAAGGAAGAAAAAAGAAGAACGCGACAAAAGAAACGCGATTGAGCGATCGGGTGAAGGGGGGCGGGGGGCACGTACTAGAACAAGCGTCGACATTCCCAGCAGGAACTGGATCAAGGACGTCTCTTCGGTTTTAAAAGAGCAGATGGAGTTTTCTGTTTTATCCCCCCCCCCCCCCCCCCCCCCCATCTCCCTCACCCCCCAGATATCGCCCGACGAAGTTCTATTGTTTCGATAGTAAGGGGAAGAGAGGGGGAGAGAGACACACACACACTCGTAACGTAAAAAAAAGTCGTTTATTTTTTCCGATTTTTTCTCAAGTTGGAGCAGTACCCTTCGTACTCTTTTCCGACCCCCTTAATTGTCCCACTTGTAAAATTAAAAAAAAAATCTTTCCCGATCGTCTCACTGGGTTTCTAGCTGTTGAAGAAGTGGAGGGAGAGGGGGAGGGGAAGGAGTTTTCGCGCGATCTCATTTCGCTCTTCATTCGTTTCCGTGCCGCTGAATCGGCTGAAACGCTTCGTCTCCCTATAGTACTATGTGTTACGGCGGCGGTTTTTACCCGGAACGAACGTACGTACGTGACCCGCGAGTTTAATTGCCTCTCTTTTTTTTGGAAAAAAAATAATCGCTCCTCCTTTTCCTCTTCCTTCTTTTCATTTCGAACGGACGGAAAGGGATTTTCAAAAAACACGCGGACCGCTATTCTTCCTGAAGCGTTCGTCGAGGGTGTGAGACGATTTCGATTCCGTGTGAGGAGTTAAAAGGGATGTTGGGGGGAGAGGGGGGGGGGGGGGGCATCGCATTTCGAATCGAGCGGATTGCAAAAGGATTTTTTTCTTTTCTCATAGCTTAAACGACGCTGTACCAAGAGTTGGTTAGTCGAGTTCGGTCGAGTATACGTGATGTATTATGCAGCGTGTATATTTTCCTACAAATATTTCGAGATAAATATTATTAACATCTAATCTAATTATCTTACGTTTGACAAATTATTATACGAGTTGTAATAAGGAGGGAAATTAGCATCTAACCTAATTATCCTACGTTTGCGCATATTTTATGATAAATTAGGAGTATATCGTTTATTAGATCATTTCTGCAAGAAATCCATATTGCATATTTCACAACGGTGGCTCTATTTTGATATATCCCAACGTTTCTCAAGGAGCAATCATTCTTCTAATAAATATTTTTTGAACATCTCAATGCTAAAATGATGAGAATCTCACTTAAATGCCCTATAGAGTGACAAAATACGTTGATTTTTTTGATTTTTTTATCAACACCTTTATTAGGCCGAAAAACAATATAATTTAGTGTATAGCCGCAAAACGGTTTATAGACCTTATTTAACGGTATACGCCGCATGTGGACATTCTTTTCTTATTCATCTCTAATCCATCAATATCTTTTATGATTTACTACCTATTATTCGACAAAATTTAATTCTGCATAAAATGAAAATTGTGTTAAAAAATATTAGAAGTTCCTTCATACTCTCACGCAAAACTTTGTTCGTTGACACTCCAGATAACTTTTCAGCATTCACATATATGCTCACCTTCATTGCTTATTGAATATACAGCGATCGAACGTGTCATTCACCTTTAAGTACATCGAGCAAAGAAAGAAAATTTAAAAAAAGAAGAGCACTCAAAAACTCGGTTTCCCAAGACGGCACTTGAACTCCTTTTTCGAGCAGTTTGTGTACGATATTATTTTTTGTAATGCAAGCCGTCGAGTCAAAAGAAAACAATGGCGCTCGTATTTTTTTATTATTCTCTCCGATCGACACGAGGAGGAATTCATATCGAAAAGAACCCTTCCTCCTTTATATTTTTTATTCTTAAAAAAAAAAGAAAATAGAATTCGCGATGAAATAATTCTCTCTTTCTGGAGCGCCATAGCGCGCGGTTTATCGACCGTGATAAAAAGGAACGAGTTCCTCTCAGTTCCATCATCGTTTTGCTAGGTCCTACCTTATATTTTTTCGTCCTACCACGCACACACGCGCGAGAAATCCCACGCGAGCTGTTACTGAACACACTCGTTCACACACGCACGCAGACACGATGAAACTCTCTCTCCATTCCCGCCGTCTTTTTTTTTTCATCTCTCATTTCGCACGCCCATCCATTTCAATCAGCGCGCCAACGTCGTCCTTTCGCTCTCGAATTGTCCCGGAGCGTTTGGTTGGCATTCACGCGATCCGAACGCACGCACTAAAAGCGAGAAAAAAAACTCCCCGAAAACAAAAGACGACTACAAATGAAGCGAAGCCCGCGAGACGTCCTCTCCCCCCCTTTACTCAGTTCGAAATACGCGAAGGACGAATAAAAAGAAGCTAAAAAAAAAACAAAAGAAAATCGATCCGTCCCTCTTCCCCTCCTTTTTTTTCCTCCTCATTCCTCCGAATCCTTTCTCTTTCTGTAATTTTTTTGCCCTACATTTGTCATGGGTCCTCCCTGAGGGTAGTTATTTTTCTCTCCCTCTCCGTTTCTCTCTCCTCTTCTCCAATCCTCTCTCCTTGTCTCTTTTACTCAATCTCCCTTTTTTTTTTACAGATTTACCTATCCCTCTCTTCCATCTCTTACCAGATCCTTTCACTTTCCGCGTCCTATCGTGTTCATGATAATGCCTGTAGAAGGATATATTACAAATTGCATGTTCTTTATTGCTTTGTTACTCCAAAGCTTTTATTTATGCTATTTTCTGCTACGGAGTTTCTTCTGAAGTGCAGTAAGTCTCCTCAACAAAACTCCTTCCCCGTTCGTTTCCAAAGTTACTACTATGTGATACAAGTTAAATTTATACTATGATTCGTACGTGAAAAAGCGTTAGACGGAAGAATTGATTTACTAAATAGTCTCAATTTCGCCCTGATAAAGACGTTTATCTATCTCCATCTATATCTATCTATCACCCGATCTTTTTCCTTCTCCTTCTCTCTCCCATCCTCCATTCCCCCTATAGCCTACCTCTTCTAACTCATCTTCTCTCTTCCTGCTCCTTTTCTTCCATTCTTTCTCGTCTTTGATCCAAATTATTCTTACTTTCTATTGGCACGTCTTTTATTTTCATCGCCGTAATTTTATTTATCTTCATTTTGTATAAAATGTTTTATTCTGTAGTATAAAAGTATCGGTTTATGGGTATGGCAGCCCTCAACCTCGTCCAAATAAAGGCATTCACCTATCTATATAGTATCTAGCCCTCGCTTTCTCTCCTACTCAATGGCACCTCTCTCGTTCTCTTTTCGATTCTCATCATTTCCTCCTTCACTTCCTCATTCATTTCCTTTCTCATTCCCTCTTCCATTCCTCTCCCTTACTACGTTGTTTATTTCCTTTTTTTTCTCATTCCCTCCTGCCCTTCATTTCGAGTCTCCGCCGCATACTATACGGCATCGTGGGTTCGTGGTTGCCCCGCGGGAAAGACGACAATCTTCATTTTCGCGCTCCCAATCTCATTTTTTCTCTCTCGCTCTCTCTCCCCCCCCCTCTCTCCCCCCTCTCTCCCTCCCCCTCTCTCCCTCCCTCTCTCCCTCCCTCTCTCCCTCCCTCTCTCCCTCCCCCTTTCTCTCTCCCCCCTCCCTCCCTCCCTCTCTCTCAATCTACTATGCCATTGCGGGTTGGGTTGAGTTGGCAGAAAGAGAGAAAGGATAGGTAGGTTAGAAAGATGCAGAGGAAGTGGGAGAGTGCTACGCGCTCTGACGGGTACAGTCGACCATTTGACAAATGAAGGACGAAAAAGGGAGCAGTCGCATCTCTCTCACACAGAGAGAGAGAATCTGAAGAGGAGAGAGAGAGAAAGTGACGGGAAGAATGATAGGCACGCATATGATGAGGAAGTGTAATAAAGAAACGATACAGTGTCAGAGAAATATACAAATACTAGTGTAATGCCCGTTGAAACATCAACGGAAGAATTACAGAGAGAAATTGGGTGATAGATTTCTATCACCAAAAATTGAAAACATATAACAATAATGGAAAAAATATAAAACAATGAGGAAATAGCCTGACCGTCTTCTGAAAGCTCCTAGCAGTTATAATAACTGCCTCAAGGTGGCAGCACCAATCTATGCGGTGAAGTCTTATTTGCAAAGACACAGACAAAAAGCCAGGAACTTTACCATTATTATTTTGATTGATTTGATGAAGATAAAAATAAGAAATGGAGAATGGCGGGCAGAGAGAGAGAGAGGTGGAAAGAGAGAGAGCAGGGAAAATGTAGAGGAGAAACAAAGTAAAGCGTATGAAAGGATAACGGAATAGAGATGCGAGAGTAAAAAAGGCAAAATATATTATTTTAGAGAAAGGGATGAATGGAAAGTGTAACGAAGAATGAGAAAAAGTGGATGTGATAAAAGAAGGGAGAAGGAACATGTTGAAATATGTATGAGGGTAATTTTAAAGTAATTGCGGTCTGGGCCACCATGGGGGCCGAAAATACTAACTACTTTAGTTCGATCTAGTATATTGCCCCGAACGCGAAAATGTTATACAGAGTTGCCCCAGATAAATTCAGTAGTCCGGAGAAAAAAACACGCCGCCTAATTTTCACGACCAAAGTTCCACTCAGAGTTGGCTCCTTTTTTTTCAGCTCAAAGTGATTTGCATCAACCGGAGCTCTTTTACGTGATCGATAATTATGGATAGCTTAATGCAGCGAAGTTCGATGAACTTTTAAGGCTCTTTTAAAATAAATAAAAAAGAGACAGAGACTTATGTTCCCTCCGATTAATCTCACCAGAAACTTTTGTACTCCACCAAAACCTTTTTTTTCCGCCATCGTAAAACTTCTACCCGTGAGAAACGAAAAATATTTTTAACGAAGGGATAAAAAAACCGTTATATATATATATATATATATACATATATATACATAATTTTTTTCAAAGGATTTCATCTTGCCCCAGTTCGCCACAAGTAGAACAATTAATTTCGATCGAAGAATGTGGGCCGACAAGGGCTTTAGCGCTTTTTCCGATATAGAACACGAGTAACTCAGGAGACGTAAGAGCATTATTATACCAGAAGCGGAAAGAATAACAATAACTTGGGAAGGATTCTCTTGACCGGGAAAAGAAACGAAAACGATCTCCTAGGAAAAGTGCCGGATTGGAAAACGCAGTGGGAAAAGAAACTATTCCAAACTGTAATAAAAGCGAAGTAATTGCACGGTGTATTCGTTTAAAAATAAGACAAAGGACATAAATTACGCCCTCCCAAAGAATCGATTGTGATAAGGGTGAATTAACTGTGATTTTTTTTAACTGTGGAAACATGCATAGTTATTTTAAATTTGGGTGCATGGGCGCCTTCAGAGAGGAATAAGACGGCTTAATTCCTTTGTTTTTTAACATAAATATAATTAATAATGTGATATGCGACATGAAGGTGTTAATAATTAATAGGATAAAAATAAAATTAAGGAGAACAAAAAGTCAATATTGCTTTGCTCTGCGACTGATATCACGCAATCGATAATCAAAATTACTCGTGTAGCAAAAAAATGTTGCATAAGGAAGATGTGCATTTCAGCTACAAAGTAGAAGACGAAATAAGATTTACTTCATTTGGTTGAAAAACAATGATGGCGTAATCGATTATTTATTGTATATATAAATCATTCTTTTTATGATTTATATCAAACGTATCGTATCTTCGTAATCACGCCTGATGACATGGGTGGAAATGTGAACTACTTCAAAAGCGTTATCAGTCCCGCTAACTCAATATTCTTCATGAAAATAAACTTAGGATCCAGTAGGCATTCTTTTAATAACATCAAATTTAAATAAAATGACAGCAATCAACGTTTTTTTACGACTAACGTCAGTTCTACAAGGCTTTCCGGCTCCACCAATTTTTTTATAATCCCAACATACTATATACAGGTCTCCCTCGCTTTGAAAGAGTTCGCTTTAAATGATTTCGAAGTTAAACGAATCGCTTTTTAAAACCAAAAAATCCATAAACGGTACACTTCAAAGTTAAACGATTTGTCTCATCCAAATAAAGTGCCTCATTTTAAAATTAACGCTGAGCGCATACACATTATTTACAAAGTAACGTTTCTTCGATGAGAATAAGAAGCGAGATGCACTTCGGCGTTAAACAATATGGCAAGGGCAAATCGAGTGTTTCATTTCCAAATTAACGCTGCGCATACAACGTTTGCTACAAATTAATTTGTAAGACAAGGAATGCTCCCTCAGAATACGCCGCGATACGATTTATTACATAGCTATTCGCCATTGAAAGTGTTCTGACCCTCGCTTTTGCAGGTTATATGTATATATTTTTTAAATGGCATTCCATAAACGTTCTACTGCTGACTCGATGGAGAGGTAACTTTTATGCGTGAATGCATAGGACTAAACACAAATGTGAAGTTAGGGAAGGAGAAAAATTCTGAACTTGACCGATAACAGAAACCGGATTCGATTCCGGTCAAGTTCAGAATTTTTCTCCTTCCCTAACTTCACATTTGTCTTACAACTGATTTATTTAATCATGTGTCTCCCATGATGAAGCAAAAGAAAGTACGACACTCGAAAGCAAGTTGGAGGTGCTTCGATGACTTGAGAGAAGAGACTAAGGCTGGCCGAATATTTAACTTAAGCGAGTCAAGTGTACGATCTATCCGCAGGAATGCAGCTAAGATCAAGACCAAAATCAGAAAAACAAGCGGCGGAGGTAGAAGTTGTCGTTGAACCACAGCAGTCGACCACCAAAAGATGGCTGAATTCTTTATATTACTTGACAAACTCGTCCAAGATGCACCAAAACACTGAACGAAGTATGTATGTAGCAAGATTAAAAGGAAATTGTCGCCTATCGCAGCTACATATAAGGAAATATACAACGAGAATCAACGTGCAGTAAAACAGACAGTGCCGGCCCTAGAAATTGCGGGGCCCAATTAGAAAACTTTTGGCGGGGCCCCTACATCTAAAAGGCGTAGTTTGAAAAAAAAGATTTGGGAGGGGCATAGTAAGCGAGGTCCAAAGGACCGAAGCAACGAGGCCTAAAAGCAGAGCCAGGGGGTGGGGATCCGCGGTGGATCCCAGGCCGCCAACGCGTTTCCTGCATTCTGAGAGCATCAGATGGCCTCTCATGAGACCACTTGGGTATGGATGAGACTATGAATAAATCTAAAAAGAAAGAAAAGAACCTAGAGGCTATATAGAGCGATTTGCTAAAAATGAAATTTGACAGCAACGTTACGAAAAGGAAGGAAGATGGCGATAACGTCTTATTCGTCTACTAGGGCGTTCGATACCAGATACTAAAAAACTGTCTTTTAATGTAGTTTGCCAGTTTGCAGTTTCCATGTCCGCAAGCTGTTCCCCTCCCCAAAAAATATAGAGCAAGGTGCGGGGCCCCCTTAGCCGCGGGGCCCGATTGGGTCCAATAGGTACAATTGGCCTAAGGCCGGCCCTGAAAACAGATCACCTTATTTCCAGAAGATAGACGCATCGGAGCTCTTGTTCTCGCTCGACGCGAGTCTCCCGTCGAAAGGCGATCCAGACAACGCGGTACCCGACTCAAAGTAATATTCCACTTCATACTACACTGCTATCATCTTTCGGTGCACAGGAAAACCGGCCTTTATTTTATTGAGTGCATATTAAATTTATATTGACGTACTACTGGGTTTACTATGTCAGCTGCCGAGAAAGTTTATATCACAGTCTATATCACAGCCCGGAACGTATCTCCATTAGTACTACGCTAAAAGCGGTTCGCTTTAAACGATCTCGATACAAACGCCATTTCCGAGGAGTGCATCCCCCCCGTTTAAAGCGAGGGTTATATGACCATTCTCGTCCCGTGCTTTCGCGTAACTGACGTGTGTTCAACCCTCAACCTGACCAGATATATGTCTTCATTAGGAAGCGTACGTGATGCAGCGATGAATAGTAAGAAACGACGCGATGACGTTGCGCCGATGCGCAGGTGTGCACGCTCTCGGAGAAAGGTGTGCGTCGCCCATCTGCGCGCGCTCGAGGAAGAAGGAAAAAAAAGAGCGGAGTGGTTTTGAAAAAGAAAAGGAGCTGATTTTCTCCTCTTTCGTACAGATGCGAACACAGCCTTTACAAAGTGTAAAGGCAATGACAAGAGAAATTAACCAGTAAAATACTTTCGCTAGAGTGAGAAGAGGAAGCAAAGCTTCCGATGAAATGTGCCGGAATTTTTTTTGTAACTGGTAGAAAATAAATAGAGTCGGTAATGCGTCCAACAAATTTATTTCTGGGATATCTATGGGAAAATGGATTTTTTCCCATTACCGTTAGGAGCAAAGGAGAAAGACTACGAAATTTATAAATATATGGGAAAATGTATTTGATTTAACGGGCAAGCTCAAAGTCGAGCATTATACGCGGCATTGAGATGGCAGTTGTATCTTGCCACGAAACCGTCCCGCAGCGATTTCGGACCGCCAAAGACGACACATTTCAATGAGCAATGCCGATCTTTGTCAGCCGACAGAAACGGGGGCCGTTGGCACGATTCGGATAGAGCGACATGTAAAGACTCAACATAGTCACAGTTCCTCTCATTAGTTTATTTTATGACA
Source organism: Uropetala carovei (assembly GCA_036926305.1). NCBI lineage: Eukaryota > Metazoa > Arthropoda > Insecta > Odonata > Petaluridae > Uropetala > Uropetala carovei. Next base: position 3,459,672 of record JAXCHB010000279.1, read on the forward strand.
CCGTCAAAGCATGGCATGTAACCAAAACGAACTTCTAAAATGACCTTACCTACAAATATGATAATCAAATTAAATAAAACAAACATAATATGACTTCTGTAACATATAAATGCAATAACATGATATATCTTAGTCTTCTTATATCTACCGCAAGAGTCCAGCCACAAATTCAACGCACATGCAAAAATACAACTTATAGAAAGAATCAAACTAAAACTGATGCAGCAGGCACAGGCGACGTAGGGTGAGTTGCGTGGGGCGGAATTTCGTCGAGCTTTGGCAAGGCGCGAGACCGCGCGTCCGTCAGCGATCAGGCAGCAGACCGATAGCGAGAGAGTGCCTCTCCGTCATGCTTCTCGGGGGTTAGGAACCACAGCAGGTGACCCCACATACTCAGGCTGCCAACCTTGCGCTATAAGCCTGTCTGGGTATTAGTGGTAATTCTGGCTAAGTAATCAGGTAGTGGCGGTAACCTTTAGCAGGAAAGGCTCGGTTGTTGTTATTGTGTCACGAGGCAAGGGAGGAGATAAACCCGGTGCCTACTCTTAAAGAGAAACACCAAGGGGACCAACGGCTTTACGAAGGACGGAGCGCAGTGTGTGTGTTTGTCCACGAAACTCATAATAAAAGCTAGAACAACCAAATTGGTACGATTCTTTCTTGCGTCTTAACTTAGTGAATGGTCAAAGTTTGGTCAACCGGGATTAGTCAGTGCTGACTAGACCCTATATAGTCAGCACTGACTAATTAACATTTTTCCATTAGAAAACACGTAAAAATCGATTGCTTGACGTGCAAACATTTATTCTTTGGCAAATTTAAATTACATAAAAAGAAGACACGAACTAGGGACAAAACATCTATTAATCTAAAGGAATCAACTTTACATTTTTTAAAGACAGAATTCCAACTTAAGTCGTTTTAGTGTAAAATTTAAGGAATTTTTACGGGTTAGTAACAATGGAAAATGCTAAATATCATAGGAACGAGATCGATGCTTTTAAATGGGAACTGATCTCGCATGCTATATCGAGCAACGCTGGGTAATTTTGTTGTGTGTGTGTATATATGTGTGTATATATATATATATATATATATATATAAGTGAAATTCGGATTCTGTTTGTTCTCTATACAATTCCACACCTTTGAATATATCGTCACGAAACTTCGCATAGGTAGGTATATAATTTTATCCTGAGGGTAATATAGGTTATACAGCGATAAAAATATTTGGGAGGCAGGGGGTTCTTTATTCTATAATTATTTTCCCACAAGTTTACACGTAATTTACCATTTTTCGATGTGCAAGATTTTTTTCCCTCATTCGTCTACTAGGTAAATGCGAACCGATTTTATTCGTTTTTTTTTTGCTTTATTCGATTTTCCTTATGATTTTGATCGTATCAGTTAACAAATTAATATGTAAGATGAAAATATCTCAACAAAATTTACATCCGGCTCTCCACGAGCCGTAATCCGAATTATCTGAATAGACTGTATTAAAAAGCAAACCGTGTTGTAGCATAACCTTGTTATAGGAGAGCCAGTTGTATCGAAGTGGGCAAAAAAGCGTTTTCTCTCCCGTCGCGCCAAAATAGCTCTTGCCCCTCCTCCCCTTGGGAAAGGAGCTTACGGCACCTGCCACAACTTAGTTACGGCGCTGCGTCCAGATAACTCAGGCAAATTTACTCAAAAATGCCTGGAAAAAAAAGAGAACCCTCAAATGTTTTCTACCGCGAATCGGATCCACTTCTCCTCTCTTTCAGAAAGGCAAAAAGAGAAGAAGAAAAAATCGACTCTTACGAAACGATATCTTTCACCCATTCGTTGCTATTCTTCACCCTTTCTCCGCTTCTCGTCGTCAAAACAACGGCGTAGAGACGCCACGCCCGTTATAAATGAACTCTCCATTTTCCAGGCGAGCGAAACGTTTTGCATCGGTGGGATTTTTTCGCTTCTTAAAAGGACAGTGATGAGTGGAGTCGAGAGAGCGGTGGAAAAAGGAAGAGAAAGAGTCCGAGAAAACGAAGTGAAAGTGGAGTTTCGGCATGATGGAAACGCTATATATATATATATAATATATTTTCTTAAGTTTCCTTCTTAAAGGCAGATGGGGAAAAAGGTTATCGTTCTAAGCAGGAGAGAAGGATGGAGTAAACCTTTCTTGAGTCATCGTTTATATCCGAAAGATTTTTATAAATAGGGAGAGGACGGAAACGATCGAGAAAGCTCTCTCTGTCTCTCTTTTTATATATTGTCCGTATCATCTATCACGGGTTTAACTCTTACGCTCGCTCTTTTTTCCTGAGTGCCGGCTTAAAAGAGCCTCAATGGAGGGGAGGGGCGGGACAAAACAACGTGTTATAAATGTATACATGTCTGGAGCGTTTGAGAAGGAAATGCGTGCGTGCGTGTGTCGAGACGTTGGAAATCCGGACGTTAATGAAGGCGTTTTATTTATTTCCTTCGGGACGATAGGGAAATGTTTACGGGTCCGCGTTGAATGCTTGGGTGACTGCGTGTTTGCGTATATGCGCGCGATGTGATACGCCGCCGAATCTTTCAACGTCTCTCGTGTATCTCAAGGAACCGAAACTTATCTGATATATCCTTCGTGATTCGTGCTCTCGAAAATGATCGCGGGTCATTTCTTATTTGTGCGATCAAAATATTTCGAGAAAATGTTGTGCGCGAGATTGTTTTGCGTTCAACCATCATTAAAATCGTTAGTATTTTTTCCCATGAAACCACTTGATGAACCATATACAACACTAAGCTGAGCTACAGCTAAGCAATGCTAGTAAGGTAAATTCTTATTAAAATACAATATCGATAAATCCCCTTTTCACATGTAGTTGAAAGTTGGCTGCTCGAACGTTATATGGTATCATTGACCAACTATTTCACTCAGTTGATGCAAGTCATACGTCGACAATTATTTTTTGCAATAAATCACATATTAAAAAATTCTAATAGTATATTTAGACCTGTTTCGAAACAAGACGAAATCGCTCAAATGCCAACTGTATGCACGCGATGACCCACGCCTGGTGTATTGTTTTTAAAAGAATCGCCGATCGAAAATGAAGCATCACCCTCTGGCACTCGGCGATAAGTCACAAAATGAGCTCCTCCTTTAGATAAAGAATATTCAAAATCTCATACCACCATAAGCGTCATTTCAGGGTCGATCAAAGACGTTATATGTACCAAGGTAAATACTGTTGACTCGAGGGAAATAAATATTTAAAGAATTTTATTTAATAGCTGTTTTATAGCAACGTTCGCTTCTATGCACTGGGTATCCTTAAAATCCCTTACTCAAATACCAATCATTATGAAATTAATTTATTTTTTGGGAAGGAAAATATATTTTCTATTTTTATCGTGCTTAGAAACCCAAGTCATCATAGCAGTCTCTTATTCATTTTAACATGACCAACCTAAACCTCCAAAAACTTCCCGCGGTACACTTACACGTACATCGTGTATCCATAAAGACTACAACGTATTTTCTGAAATAAAGCTATAAACTAAATTTTATTACCATTTTTAACATTTTTTTGCTATTTTCAAGATGATTTGTAGCTATCGGTATTTTTTAAGTACCGTTAACCAATCTTAAATGTTTACCCAGATCAACTCAAATCCGTTAACGGCCAATCATCGAGTCTCGGCCCACCGGTCGAAAGGCGCTACTTTTTATAATACCTTTTAATATACTTTAATGAAGAAAACGATCGGTCCTGCACTCATTCGTATAATACGCCTTCACAAAAAAAATCGCATATCTCCGCCCGCCATGAATGCCCTCATTGTAAGACAATAGGGAACCTGCCAAGATTTATCACTTTCTCATTGTTCTTCCTTAAGTGAGTGGCTCACCTGTGCAAAGACGTTTCCTCAATCCCTTTGAAGGAGGAATTCTAAGCTTCCACTCAATCTCTCTTGCCCTCCCTCTACCTCTCTTCTAAATCTCTCTCTCTCTTTTTATTTACCTCTCTCTTCATCTTTCTCACCTTCACTCTGCCTCTCTCCCACTCTATCTCTTCCCATATGTCTCACTCCCTTCCTCTATCTCTTTACAAATTATCAAGACACTAGTATATAAGCCCGTCAATATGACTTAAAATCTCGTACATATCATTCTTATAAAAAATTTATTCATATCTTTCAAATATCAAAAATGTATTCAAAATTCTAGATGCAAATAACTTCGAATTATATCAGCACTTATATTCTATTAGTTCGCGTTTCTTCCACGCCGTAGAAGGAACGCCGCAGTCGAGTGTCACTGACATAAGTGATGTCCCGAACCCTGACTGGCTTGCTAACCAATGAAAACGCCAACTTATGGATTAGATCAGGCAGGGCCGGCGTGAGGCATGTTGCAGTCGGTTCCCCCGAACAGGGCCCCGCACTTTATTAGGGACCCCGCACAAGGCTCAATTATCATTTATTGAGATTTATACAATTTTTTAAAACATATTAATACATTCCGGACGGAGAGAGCGACTGGAGGGCTATCTTCAACAAAAATTTCACAACAAAAATAGTGCATCACCAAAGGGGGGAGGGAGGGAGGCACTACAAGCGTCATTTTTTGCGCCACCTGACATTATACATGCATAAATAGGCCCCGCTCACTATCGAACTAGGACCCGCAAATAGTCACGCGGGCCCTGAGATCAGGGGTGCCCATTACGTCGCCCTTTTGGAAGATTGGAGTCGCTCGCGGAGGCAGCGAGGTGCTAGGAAATATTTTTAAAAAACTAAATTCGTAGGATGTTTTTTAGCACACTGTAACATTTTTTCGCCAAAAATTTCTAGCAAAATAGGAGATGTTCAACATGGATGCAGCAGATCTTGAAAATGAAATATTATAGAGTTCAAAGCAACATATAACGATTAAAATTTTTGGAAACTTGTTTCATATTTTCCTTCCACTTATGTCAATCGATATTTTTTTAATATGAACCTAATTTAATCTAAAACCAGAAATGCACCTACCAATGAACATTTTCAAGATTGTTTACGCCTCTCGGTTTCGAGTTACAAGCCCAATTACCAATCACTGGCTAAAGATATGCAGTGTAAACGCGCCCATAATCGTTTAAATGAAGAATAAATTTAGCAATTATTTATTTGTCGATTTTCATAAATGGTGTATAATAAATGCTTTCTTTGCGATTGTTTTTAAGTTTAAATTAAAGTTACAATACCATGAAGTAAATGTTTAAAAATTTAGTAATTCGCAAGACAATTTACAGAATGAAAGTAGCTCTTGGCATAAAAAAGTTTGGGCCCCACTGGGTTAGATGGAAGAAGAGACCGATTAGTCTCAATCTCGCCCAAATAAAGACGAATATCTATCCATTTTTCCTTCTCTATCTCCATCTCTCTCCCCAGCTCCCTCCATCAATTATACGTCTCTCATTTCCAATAACGTTAACTTGGCATTGCACTTATGTAGCGTTTTATTTTGTGCGTTTTTCTTTCTTCTTGTTTGTATTCAATTGGCAATTGGTTAGAACAGGGGTGCCCATTACGTCGCCCGAAGGCGACAAGTCGCCCTATAGAAAGATTGGAGTCACTCGCGGAGGCAGCGAGTTGTTATAAAATTAAAGACTAAATTCGAAGAACGTTTTCTAGATTTTAAAGAATCCGAGCCCACTGCAATATTTTTTTCGTTTCCTTTTGCAGAAATTGACATTGAAGAAATTTCTAGCAAAACAGAGGACAAGCTCAACATAAATGTCACAGATTTGTAAAATTAAATAACCATGTTGAAAAGTAATATAGAGTTGAAAGCAAGATACTACAATTCAAATTTTTGGAAACTTGTTTCATCTGAAAATTTTGAAGATATAAAAAAGTTGCATTTATTTTGAAGGCATATTTTCCTTCCGCTTATTTATGCGAAACGATATCTTTTTAATATGAACCTAATTAAATTGAAAACCAAAAATGCATTCACCGATGAACATTTTGAAGATTATTTACGCCCCTCGGTATCAAGTTACAAGCCCAATTACCAATCAGTGACTGGCGTAAATGCACTCATAATCCTTTAAATAAAGAATAAATTTAAATAAATTAATCGATTATTTATTTTGTTTTCGTAAATGATTTATAATAAATCCTTTATTTTTTTGCGTTTAACTTGTAGTTACAAAACTATATGTATATGCAGGGCCGTCCCTAGGGCATGGCGAATCGGGACGCGATTTCAGAGGCCCCGCGCTTCTATATTACCGCAAGGAAAAGTCTAAATCTAATTTGGCGGTTAATGATAACAGGGACTCACGTGGGTCGATTTGCCCTGGGCCCCGCACCTCTATTGGGGCGGCCCTGTGTATATGTTAAAAACATGTAGTACCCCGAAAGGCAAACTAAAGAATGAAAGTAGCCCTTGACATAAAAAGTTTGGGCCTCTCTGTGTTGGACGGAAGAAGAGACTGTCAATCTCGTCCTAATAGAAGACGTTTATCTATGTATCTATCTCTCCATATCTATCCCTCCTCCTGCCTATCTCATCATCCTTCCCTTTCCTCCCTTCCGTCCAATCTCACTCCATTTCCCCCTTCTCTCAATGCGCCAGTTCAGACGTGCTCGGAATCGCTGGAGGAGTGGCAAGGAACGAGTGGGATTGAACAGACATTGCGCCCCCGGCACACACAAAAGCCAGAGCCCCCTGGAGAGCAAACACACATACTATAACACACGGAACCGCAGCTTTCCATTTTCGTGAAGAGCACGCCATCCGAATACAATAACCAAGTCACAAACACACACACACTTGTCCCGAAAGAGCGAGAGAGAAGTGCGCCGACACGTTGAGGAGAGAAATTGCACTGTCTACTGTAGGTTGGAGAGAGACACGCTCTCCCAAAAGGGTGGAAACATTCCCACACAACAGCGTAGAGATAGGGGAAAGGGTTGTAGTATAACGAAACACAACGGAAGGTCCTCCGTGATTCTCGAGGAGCAATGAGAGAGCGTCGGGGGGAGGGCGGGGGGGGGGAGAGAAGGGGGAAAACGTAGTCTAATTACTATCGGTGGATTAGAGACCGGGGAAGGGGACGAATTTTGACACGAAAGACGGAAATGTAGGATGGGATAAAAAATTGGCGTTGGGATGGCGGGATGAGACGGGAAATTCTTCGAGGAAGTTCTAAAAGTTATGGGTTTTCGCGAAAGATACACACACACACACACAGGAAGAGATAAATCCCCTAACAGAAAGAATAGGGTCTGAAATTTTTAGAGAGAAGAGGTTGGCCCGAAGTCTGGAAGGAATTCAAAAAATTACGTAAAAAAAGAATAAAATCCCGATAAAAAAAGTTTCTTTCTACTTAGAAGGAACGGTAATAGATAAAAATTCCTGGAGGATGATAGGGTGATATAGCTAAGTTATTTTTTATGCGTGGAATGCTAAGGGTCTCGTGAAATGAAAAGTTAGGGAAATAGGATGAATATGCGTTGTTTATACGTTTCGATCTACAAACGCTCTCTAAATTTTCCAAACGGCCTACAGAGAATTTAAGTTTTTCACCACGCTATGGCCACTGGGAGTTCCTGGTTAATATTATGTATCATACCGATGATGGAATAAGTATGAAGATAAATATCCCGACAGCTGCGACTAATACATACCAACCCATTCAAAAATACATACTAAATGTAGGCAAATAAATAAGCACAATCGTGAATATATATGGACAAATAGAGTAAAAATGATTAAGAATCAAAAATAATAGGAGCGAACAATAATAAAAATTATTAGAAAGAGGAAGGCGAACTGAATCGGAAATTTTTATGAGGAGAAACTCCATCATTGAAGATGTAATCTTAGAAAAACTTGAAGGCAAAAGAGGAAATAAAATTATTCAACTGATATCTGAAAGGGAAAGAGAATTTCCAAGAATTGAACAAGAAATGGGGTGAAGTGTAGAACTCGGTTTAATATATAATCACGGATGTGTCTGTGAGCATAAAACTAATAATGATGATGATAAGGATGCATATATCTAATAAGGAAAATGAGAAAGAGGAATGAAAATGTTTCAGTTGATAGACTACTTGGAAAGAAAAGTGTGCTTTCAAAGAAAATAAGAAGACTGCGGATAGCGGGAGTGCGTGGAGAATCAGGTTTAACCAACAATAATCGCAGACATTCCCACGGTTATTTGTAGATTGAATGTATTTATTTATTTATTCTCTGTTTGCCAGTAGATCAATAAAATAACAAAATGGCCACCAACCGTAAAGAGTCGTCAATCACAAAATATTTCTTCCTCTTGGAAGGTTTGCGGATCATCCTTCAAAATCTACACTTTCTGAAGGCGTCCTCTCTTGATTTTCTTATAGCTATTCCTATCTCATTGTCAGACATCCCTATAACACTCTTCACCTCCTACCTCTTCGTCCCTTGATGAATATCATAAAACACAAATACACGCGATGCATAAATGACCACGGCGCGTTTCAAACCACTGACCACCGCGGACGGCATCGATAGGGCTGAACAAAGGACTATCGAAGTCGGCTTGGAGTACCGCAATAAAAGTCGATACGAGTAAAATGGAGTCGACGACCTCTTTACTCGGATAAGTGAAACAATGGAAGACTCGGTAAACAGAGAGAGAGGGAGTTCGAGAATGGACCTCTTTTAAAGTCTCTCGTGCGCCAGACGAATACATAATCCATTTTCTCCATTTTTCTTCTTCCCCCCCTTCCGCCCTTCCTTCCTTCCTCCTCACCCCATCCAAAAGAAGCCATTAATTTTCATCCTATGCGGATCACTTGGCCGCGTTAATGGCAGTTCTCCGAAACGCGGGAAATCTCTCTTGTCGCGCAAAAGAACAAAGCGAAACCCCCCTCTAGGAGGCGTCTCGATCCCTTTTCGTACCCCGCGAAAGGATAGAGTCGCAAAAAAAATTTAAATAAACAAAGGACCTTGCTGATGAAAATGGCCGCTCCTGAATTTTACTCCGGTGGAAAGATATGAAATTGCTATATAAGAATCGAGGAGCGATGAGAATTGCGATTTTATTCGAAAGAAAAAAAGTTTGCTGGCGCGTGCGAGTTGGGGCTCTCTTTTTTTTTGTTCTTGTCCGGAAAATACGATCGTCGAAAGTTTTTTCTCTCTCGCTTTCAGAAATAAAACGTGTCGGTAAAATTAAAAACAGAAACATGTTAATTAACGCGATCGAAGTTGATTATTTCGATGCGATGGAAGTTAATTCACAGAATTGTTCGATGCAACGAGTGAAATTGCTTGGTAATATATTTACCTCTATAAATTCACGTGGAATAAATTTTCAAACATTTGAAAAAGATATCTATCACAATATTAGCTCTGCGCGCAGGCACCTTGAATTTTATATGCGAGGTTTCATTCAAAGATTATTGCGCATGACGAATTTAAATTAAGCACTCTTTGAGAGATATTTTAACTTATTCCAAAAAATTACACCTATTTGTACATATAATATATACATACATTTATCCAGCGTTAACAGGGATTAGAATGCTCGTTCACCGCCAACATTTCTCACGTAACAAAAGAGAAAGTTGTACGACACAGTCATCATAGAGAGAAACGTCTTCCAATCCCACGAGTAAACAAAATTCCGTCTGCGCAATCCCAATTCATTAAAGGAAACCCTTAATATTTACCCTCTAAAAAAAGAAATACGTTCGGCCCGCTGAGTAGCAATCTTTCATATAAAGTAAGGGTAAACAACTAAAAGGTTCCTTTCTTTTTACTTTCTCATACGAAGTATCGAGAAGTATTGTTTTCGCGAAAAAATTCGACCTCGAGATTTTTACGGAAATACACGTTTTAGGTGTCGTTGAATCCGAAAAAGTGGTTTTCTCAATGCCGTCTGTCTGTCTGTTACTGGCTCTGGAGCCTAGACAGAAGAACGAAAATGAATGAGATCTCGTACTTAGGCATTTTATCATACTGAGCAGAGTATATTTAGAAATGGTTGACATTGTTCAATAATTAAGAGTAGTTTATTCTACGCATTTTTAACAACAATCCGATTTTCTCGAAAACGGCTCTAACGATTTTGATCAAATTTCGTACAGTTACTTGAGTTTACGTCTTCAATAATACTGTATAGTTCACATTTCTCAACAAATGAATATAAAGCTAGTTTATTCTAGTCAACTTTAACAATAATTCGATTTTCTCAAAAACGGCTCTAACGATTTTGATCAAATTTCGTACAGTTACTTGAGTATACATCTACAATAATACTACGTATTTTTTTCTCAATGAATGAATACAAGGCTAGTTCATTCTTGGGCAACTTTAACAAAAATTGGTTTTTCTAAAAACAGGCTCAGCTGATTTTCATTTTCTAAAGATAACTAAACGACGCATTAGTACCCATATATGAGAAAGTTTGTACAATGTATGTTGTACCGATTTTTTCCTAAGAGAACAGGTAGCGAGACACAGAGAGAGGGGGGAGGGAACATGCGTAGAGAATGGCGTAGAAAATTCAACATCGGTTAAGTCCGAAGGACAAATGTTTGACAAAGAGTAAAACCAAACACGGTCAGAGCGAGAAGGAGGAACTGATGGTAGAAAAGGGTTTACTACGAGACATGAATAAAAGGTTGAAGCCGAGAATGAAAATGTTTCAGAAGAGCGGGATCCAAAATCGGAAGAAACCGTCGCGTCGTTTCGATACGATCGAAATGGAGGTAGAAAAAGGAAAGGGAAGGATTGGGAAAGGCCTTAAGCGGCGATTTCGATAAACGAGGGAAATGAAAGTGAATTTAAATGTGAGGAATAAGAGAGGAAGGAAAAGGAGAGAAAATAATGGTTGAGTCGGAGGAAACTTGCGGGTGAGAGAAGAATGACTTTATGTATTAAACACATATCGATAAAACAGTCATTTTATAGACAAAAATAACTAGCATATTTTTAAAAAATGACTGAAAATCATATCTATTCTGCTCACCTTATGGCATGAGTCTAATACAGTATAACATATTTAGTAAAATTTCAAGGGATTTAAAATTTCACGCCGAGGTTTGTAAAAAATACTAATCATAACAACAAACATATACGCTATGGGCAATAACTCCTATAGCCGTAAAACAGTTTACTAGTTATATTGATCGCATATCCTTTTGTTTATTTATTTATATTTACCGACGAATATTTATCCAATCATATTTATACGGGTGTATCTATTCATTTATATTTAGTTACTGAAATTTATTTACTTATCATTAATTTGCTTATAGCTATTTTATTCATTTTCGTATAAAAAGAAGCAGAGATGGAAAAGAGTAAACCGTAAGAAAAAATCGGTACAACATACATTGTACAAACTTTCTCATATATGGGTACTAATGCGTCGTTTAGTTATCTTTAGAAAATGAAAATCAGCTGAGCCTGTTTTTAGAAAAACCAATTTTTGTTAAAGTTGCCCAAGAATGAACTAGCCTTGTATTCATTCATTGAGAAAAAAATACGTAGTATTATTGTAGATGTATACTCAAGTAACTGTACGAAATTTGATCAAAATCGTTAGAGCCGTTTTTGAGAAAATCGAATTATTGTTAAAGTTGACTAGAATAAACTAGCTTTATATTCATTTGTTGAGAAATGTGAACTATACAGTATTATTGAAGACGTAAACTCAAGTGACTGTGCGAAATTTGATCAAAATCGTTAGAGCCGTTTTCGAGAAAATCGAATTGTTGTTAAAAATGCGTAGAATAAACTACTCTTAATTATTGATCAATGTCAACCATTTCTATGTATACTCTGCTCAGTATGATAAAATGCCTAAGTACGAGATTTCATTCATTTTCGTTAGATCGTCTAGGCTCCAGCGCCAGTAACAGACAGACAGACGGCATTGCGAAAACCACTTTTTCGGATTCAGCGACACCTAAAACGCGTATTTCCGTAAAAATCTCGAGGTCGAATTTTTTCGCGAAAACAATACTTTCTCGATACTTCGTATGAGAAAGTAAAAAGTACAACTAATATTAATGTAAAACACGAGTGTATCTTGCTAATAAAAAATAAACGATAAACGAATGCAAGAATAGCAGAAACGCATGGAAATTCGGTCCAAAACAAACGACGACCATGTCCTTTCGTGTTGGATAGAGCAAAGATGACTTCCCCAGGTAAAGTTGTGAGAAAAAACGGATATCTAAGTGGATTCGCCGTCGGAACGAATCATTCATGCCTAATTCGACGGATGGTAGAAGTTGAGAAATTCGACAGCCTAAGGGAAACGAGTGATGGAGTGAAAGAAATGTTAAGAGGAGGAATGGGAAGTTAAGACGCGAAGGCTGAAGAGGCGGAACACGATGGCGAAAGAAACGGAGCGTGTTGAGAAGCAAACGAAAAGTATATCGTGAGAGAGAAAAAGAGAGAGGAGAAAGACAAACAGCGAAGCCAGACTGAAATATTATGCTGCGATTCGTAATATTTCAATATCTCGCACCGTCTCATCTTCTCATCTGTTTGCCTATACGTGTGCGTATACATATAAATATATACCCAGGGCCGTACTGACCACTTTGGCGCCCTGGAAAGAGGATTTTTTGGCGCCCTAAGATGATATAATAAAATGATGTGCATGTTTTAAAAGGGAAATTTATCTAAAATAAACAATCATTTCTTTAAAGTTATTTTTCGGGCTTTACTTCCAGCAAACATACTGATTATGTCAATGAAATCTATATTTTTAGCAGTGTCATATTCAACAGATAATATGGCTAGACCAGAAACTCTCTCTTGATTCTTCACTGATGACCGTAGGTAATTTTTTATCAATATCAATTTACTAAAAGAACGCTCTCCAGTTGAAATTGATGTGGCGAATGTCAAGAAATTTCTCAGCAAAATTTACACATTGTGAAATGTACTTAAAAGTTCATATTATTGAATAAATTCCAATATTTCTTTCTGCGTAATTACTTACTTTTTATCGAAGGCAGGTGGTGTTTCAAACTGCGAACTTCTTCGATTAACTCGCGTTCATCCACACTGCTTTTATACATATTAGCAGCATTTTTACAGGAATTTATCATTTCATCTTCAGTAATATTATATAGTGTGGGAGGCAATGGGAAACCACCACAACACACGTGTTTATTCCCTAGTCAGTTCAAACCAATCTTAAGAATGAAAACCATGAATGAATGAATATTATATAAAGCACAACTTAAAAATTGAAAATCATCATCAATTTCGCATTGAGTTGCCTTTGAAGAGAATTTATTGCCTATTTTCTGTTGTTTCAGGAATTGAGGGTGCTTCAGTTTCCATCGTGTGATGAAATATCCTTTTTCTTCCTCTTATTTTCGGAAGCACGGCAGTGTATTCCTTTTTCGTTGCAAAATTTATTTGCCTCTTCCATACACTCTTCCAGTCGCGAGTCTGAACTTTTTATGTCTGGTACCAAATTTCGGATTATGTCAACGGCTCTACCCACAGTTAAATCGGCACCCTGAAGAGATTTAGTTAGGCGGTTGATCATCTGGAGGCAAGTGTCCCAAAATAACAAGAAAATATATAAATTTCGATCTGTTTTAGCAAACCTACAGCACCTGTGCACTGTAATGTTCATTCTTTAATTTTATTAACACCCTATAAACTTGCTTCAATTGTGATCTCAACGAATTCACAGTAATTTCTCTTGATGACCATCGTGTTCTGCCATGTTGTCCCGGCTATGGATACAAGACGATTAAATTTCGTTCTTATTGCCGGAATCAATGCAGTATAAAACACGTCAAAGGTAATTAGTTTTATTTTAATTCAGATTAATCGACATACGATCCATCGGGAGCTCGCTGTACGGAAACATTCATAAAAATCGGTACAACATACATTGTACAAACTTTCTCATATATGGGTACTAATGCGTCGTTTAGTTATCTTTAGAAAATGAAAATCGTATGAGCCTGTTTTTAGAAAATCCAATTTTTGTTAAAGTTGCCCAAGAAAAAACTTGCCTTATATTCATTCACTGAGAAAAATAAAATACGTACTATTATTGTAGATGTATACTCAAGTAACTGTATGAAATTTGATCAAAATCGTTAGAGCTGTTTTTGAGAAAATCGAATTGTTGTTAAAGTTGACTAGAATAAACTGGCTTTATATTCATTTGTTGAGAAATGTGAACTATACAGTATTATTGAAGACGTAAACTGAAGTAACTGTACAAAATTTGATCAAAATCGTTAGAGCCGTTTTCGAGAAAATCGGATTGTTGTTAAAAATGCGTAGAATAAACTACTCTTAATTATTGAACAATGTCAACCATTTCTAAATATACTCTGCTCAGTATGATAAAATGCCTAAGTACGAGATTTCATTCATTTTCGCTCTACCGTCTAGGCTCCAGAGCTAGCAACAGACAGACGGCATTGCGGAAACCACTTTTTCGGATTCAACGACACCTAAAACGTGTATTTCCGTAAAAATCTCGAGGTCGAATTTTTTCGCGAAAACAATACTTTCTCGATACTTCGTATGAGAAAGTAAAAAGAGAGAGAAAAGCAGCCTTTGGGAGATCGTAATGAAACTCGAGACGTTCGGTTGGAGTGTACGGCATTGAGTACATAACACGTGAATCCCCTCTATTCCTAATCACGGTAACTCGGGAGAATCAGCTCTGGTCGTTAATTTCGGAATGCGTCGGAGAGAACCTACGGAGAGGATGCCGTAAACGCGTTCTGCTCTCGGAACCAATTCCTCGTTAAGAGTCACACTGTTTGCCGATATAACCGGCAAGTTTATGTGGATCGTCCCTTAACTGAAGTCGCTTGGTTTCCGTGTAAATATCGGTTATCGACTAGCCAATTTCGGTAGCATTTCCGAAGTTTGGCGACTAATATAACACCAAGGATTTGAAGTTGAAGGCACTTTTTTATTCGGTATCTTATCTCTTCGACCGAATATTTGCAGCATTTTAAGGGCTGTTACGGGACATTTTTTTGCGCGGTATTTGCTGTAGTAATGGAATTGTGATGTTCTTTCCTCGTTGTTTACCTATGCGCTCGCGGAAAAAACGAACATCACGGGTAACCAGACGGAAAAATTGAAACTGAAAGTTGAGGAAATTTATGTACCTCCAACAATCAAAACCTTGTGGGAAGTCTGTATACAGAGAATACCAAACAGACGGTAGCAAAACAGGATGTTCGCTGTCTCAGTATGGAAGGCAAAATGAACTCTTTGTAAATGGAATCAAGATATAAAGTTCTTTGGTGACCTAGAAAAAAATCAGTTAGAATTCCTTCCGTGGGTTTCACACGGATTCTAAGCTCGACACTACGTGTGCGCATACACGCAATGCAGAGGCGTTCTTTAAGGATTATGTAAACATATTTTAAAAGGGAACAACAATGACAAAACTCCGAAAAACGATAAATCGGAAATGATTAATCTTTGGGTCGTAGAAAAGTGGCACCCTTGTTTTGGTTACGTTAAACTTTTATATGATTTTCTTATTGCCCTTTGCTCAAATAATCCTTCGTACAAAACTTAATGAAAATCTACTCGATAGTTTCGGAGAAGAAACGTGCAAACAGAAAGACGGACACGACCTATCAGGCGTTAATTTTGTTTACCTTTTGTAAGGCGCGCTTAAGAAATAGACGTGCTCATCAATTACAACTCAAAATTGTATAAGTAAAGTTACTAATAATTAAATTGTGAACTTAAAACGGCTTCCTTCCACCTAAGACGAGAACGAAGAGGGATCGACTGATTCTTCTATGCAACAAAGAAATTATGAAGCTCGCCTTATTGGTGAATTCAAATTTACGAAATACAATGTCTCCAAAATCTCCGTAATTTAAAATATAATATCGGTGATTTACCTCTGTTGAAAGCTGTTTTGTATACGAAATGTGCATGGCTTTCCCAATATTTTTTTGGTTGAAATCGACCGAGGAAGTTGTAGCCGTTTGGAACTGCATCTCATCTGCATATTAATTTTGTACTGTAGCTGAATACGTGATAGTGATAGATCGGGAAGAGGCGAATCAGAGATAATTGCAAAAAATAGCGCAAATCTGTTATTCATAAACACTCCCAAGTATCAATTAGAATATCCAGTACTCGAGCGCAGGGAAGCTGAACATTTTCTAAATTACCACCTCTTCTCCAATACAAATTTCTCTTGATTTAACCTTTTGTATTAGCAATTTCGGCCTAATATTTTAAGAGTTTTCACTTAAATTACTAATTCCTTTATCATTTCTTTAACTTTTCAGTAATTATTTCACGATTTTAAACATGAGTGCGATAAATAAAAAAACCTGTTGATATCTAATAGGTCAGTTAATGCATTTCAAATCACACGCAAAAATCCATTCTTATTCGATTTTTTTTCGAACACCTAACCGCTTAAATGGGAAATTTTCCATACAATCTGGCCGTTTGATACATCATCCCATTTAGTGGTTTATGCGGACCGTGCGAACGCTCGACACCCGGCAGCTTTTAATGCGAAATCTCTGCACGTCAGAGCGGTGCGGCGCGTGGGAGGATATGGATCTCTGTCTCTCACGACGCCATCTGATATGTAGGTGATGGAAAACACGTTCCGATCCTAAACCCCATTTTAGCCTAGAGCTTCCCAGTCGTATTCGCTAAGGTATACGCATCGCGACGGATCGCTGCGATATCCTCCCGAAGCATGCATATATCCGTCCGTCCATTTGCTTGCCCCTTCTGGTTGCATATATATATATATATATATATATATATATATATATATATATATATCACCATACGTATTCCAGCAACGACAGGGCCGTCAGCAAGGGTATACATTTGGATAACGATCCTCCCGTAGTGGGCGCTTATGCGTTTCTGTTTGGAAGGGAAAATGGATCACCGCTTTAGGCGAGCGCGTTTCATGAGAGATGCATATGATTGTGAAATGATCCTTTTTAATGGCGAACGATACTTAACGAGGGCGAAACGGATACGTTTAAGAGGGAAGAGAGACGGTTAAGCAGATGATTAAAGGGAAGAATTAAATGGCAAGGGATGGCGCATTTGCATAACCGAGAAACTCTCGGTGGTGATCGTTGCTTTACTCCGAAATTTCGCCAGTACCTAAATTGAACTACCGTACTTATTCCGACGGTTAAATACCGATTAATATATGTTTTATTGATCATAAAGATCACTGCGCGGGGCCGTAGCTCTGGGACCCATCCATACATTCAGGATCGGGGAAAATATTTGTCAGTGTTCGTACTAATGAGGGTATTTGTAAAGAGGTGATACAATTTTCTTTACGTTTTGAATGATACGCAGCATCTATGAGCAACGGAAGATTGATTTTCCCCTTCGTTTTTTAGATCAGAGGGTTTTCAACCGGTGGTACACCTAGGGGTTCATCGAGAGTTTTCAAGAGGTACGCGAAAGTCTTAAACATTATAATTTTTCTTCTTACTTTGTCTTTCGCCCATGACATTGAAATCAAAAGTTGCTATGTGATAACTAAGAATAACGTCATAAAACAGAAAAATGTGCCAAAACTGTGAAATTTAACGTTACAATCATGCTTAGTATAAGCGTCATTCATTTCACTATAACTTAAATGTCCGTGGAGGTACGCGAACGTAAAAAAACTGCCCAAAGGGGTAAGTGACCATTAAAAAAACCTCTTAACATTTCCAAATTACTTAGCTCTTATAAGAAAAAAACCACTTGTATTGATTCGAACACGTGAAAAAAAATAATAATTGCTTCGCCGTTTTTCCAAAACCGGCTTGCAAACGCGCCCGGAAGTACGCGATCAGTGACGCAGTAATGACGCAATCGCAGCAACAGACAAGCGAATTTGCAGGAGGTACATTTTCGATATTTTAAAAACACTTTGTTTTCACTGTTCGAATTATCTCATCGTGACGGTCTTCAGATTCTTGTATTAACATCTTAACGACTTTTGACGAAAACTCTCTTCTACACCAAGGTAAAGCCTAGGCCGACATGAGTTTTCCATACCCGGATGTGACCATTATTTACAAAACGCGTATAAAATTGAATCATATGCAGTCATTGATAGGGTGCACGCACGCATCTGACGCGGGAAATCTAATATAATTTCCAAACGCGATTATTTTCCATAAAGAACTATAATTAAACAACGCGGTTCTGCAAAACACAGCGCAGGGGATTAACATATTACTCGAATTCGGACTACATGTTCGGTTTCTCAACTCTTTGTTTCGAAAATTTAACTATTTTTGACGAAAACACCGTTTATCTCTCCTACGTCACATGGTCTCAGAGAGACTTCCATATTTTACTTCCGCGAGAACTAATTCTGTTAGAAGGGTAACAGATTCTTGTTAGTTTTTTAATGCCACTCGCGTTTATTTTTACTCCAAAAGCCACGTGCTATTTCAATTTTATGGGCGCGTGCGGGAATCTTGGCTTTGAAAGGATTTTTTTAACGGCGATTTCCTGCTGTAAAACGCTTTATGAGGCATGCGTCACCAGCTCCACTGCGGCGTGGTTAAAACGGCAGGTGTGACACAAATACATGCTAGGACAATTCTGCAATATATAAAAGAATAAAAGGCATTACAACTACATAATACATTATCAGTTACGATTAGACATAGTTTAATTCGCATCTTTGATCAAGGACATTTCTTCTGTCGATCCGCTAATAACAAGATCGTTACCTTTATCGGGAGCTAAATGCAACCAGCACGACATGCAATTTCATTTCGGAAGGACAAATCGTTTTTCCTCCATACAAATTGAAAAATATAACACAAAATATCCAACGGACTCCGTGGCGCAACGGTAGCGCGTCTGACTCCAGATCAGAAGGTTGCGTGTTCAAATCACGTCGGGGTCAAAACTTTTTTCCAGACGTGAAACTGTCCTCACATGAGGACATGTTCGGCTCTGATGATTTCCACCGCCGACAGTATTTTTTCCGAGTGCGACGTTTAAATGAAGATCGTAAATTTTAATCGCGTAGGTTTTTTTTACTATAGACACGGGAAAGCAACACCCTTGCTATGGCAATGATATGGCCGTTCAAAGAATACAAATTTTAATAAATGATGACCGAGGATGACTTGCATTGACCGCCTGAATTACGTTTTTTAAATCTAAATATAATCCTTCGATGAGGAGATGTTTATGAGGTTATTACCTCACCAACGTTGGTTAAACCGATTGAATTTAAGGTCAGAAATCTTTTAAATACCAATGTTTATGCATATTAGCGTTAAATGAAGTTCAAATTATTCATTCAAAATTACAATCCTGTCGAGCTTAATATTACACTCCTTTCGCCAAGTTTTGACTAACTCATTCGTAAATTCAAGAAAATATAATTTTTAGATATTCTTTGTGACATTAGCCCATTGTATAGGTATTCATTATTTATTACGATTATAATAAAATAAATTCAAACTTATTAGTAAAGGCCGAAAAAAACATTTAAAAAATGTAAATATACTTGGGACCGCATGGTCAATCAAATATTTCTCTTATCAGCATACAAGGCTTCAATCGCTAACCTCAATTAGTTAATAGGTTTCTGACAAATATAACGATTAGCGAAACAACCATCACCAAACACCGCTGAGTTAAAATCGTCCTCCCTGCAACTGAAAGTCTGTAATTACGGATTGCTTTCCGACGGATTCAGACCACATTATTTACAAAAACATATCATAGCCTAACAAGCTGTTTAACTGTTACAAAGAAGCACATACTACGACATTATTATTAATTTTAATCAATGCGTAAGCGTTTTTTCGCTCTAGACTCGGCCAGATACTGCGCGAGTGAGGCACGGATTGAGCGGAGGAAGGTTATAATTTAGTTATAACTATTGAGCGAAACAAAAGACGCCTGTATTTACTTATTCCTACAAATCATTAGCTTTAAATGGGCGCTCGATAGGCGCAAAATTGACATATTTTTCTTGAGTGAGATTGGGATTCTTTTTATGCCTTATGTCTTTCGAAATTTGAAAAAATCAAAAACACTTCGATTCGTTCTAGTGCAGCAGATACCTGGGCAGTGGTTCTCACATTTTTTTGTCTGCGTCACCCAATGTTCAGCTAATTCAACCATGCGTCACCCCGTTTACAGTTCCATTAATTTCAAGACACCTTTAAAGATAAATTGGGCTTTCCCTACAACATAAAGATAAATTTCTGGCATTTTAAATAAGAACGAGTGTTTGTTCTCCTGGACTTATTTATAAGCCAGAATATGATACGCTGTGAATCTATCAAATATTCGCGTCACTCCTCAATAACCGTCGCGTCACCCTGGGGTGCCATGTCACCCCGGTTGAGAACCATTGTACAAGTGCAGAGGTCCTCAACGTGGTGCCCGCCAAGCCATTTCTAGGTGCCCGCTTTCTTCTGCAAACATGGAGATGTTCATAATCCCTTATCCAATAATGCAAGTCTTTGAAAATTTTGTTACTAATATTTTTGTTTTTTAGCGCTGCCGAAAACGTTTTTAATGCCGTAACGAACGACTCATTTGCTTCGTGAAAATAATCGTTACTATCAGAACAGTGCCCAGTGCGACATCCTGCCGCCTGTGACGAGATATGACACGTTTCTTTCCATCCAACTCCCTCAACTCGAGCTCTCCCTCCTCTGGTAGAAAAAAAAGCATTAAAATCAGTTTGTTTTCCTTTCACAGAATTGAATTGTTCCAAACATTAATCAAAAATATTAGTTGTTAAATATATTAAATTACGTAACTCATTGCGTCATTCCTCGTGATTTCTAAAAAAAATTTTATGCTTGTGCCCGCCTCCGTATCTCAGAATATGTCAAGTGCCCAATTGAGGTAAAAGGTTGAGAACCACTGCGCTAGGGAGTGAAATTTTTGTATGCGGTGAGTCATGTTTTTATGCTGGCTCCTGCCGAAAGCCTCGACGAAGACGCGAGCTTTTATCGTACCATTAAATGTTTTCATCTCTCCCATTTTTTCCCGAGAATAAATTCAATACGTAACTATCTCTCGAAACAAACAATTAACCCGTTACCCTGATTGCACGTCGCGGTTATTAATAATTTTAACGTATAATCGCGTGAATTTTTTATCGTTTTTCGATCTGCGATCTCTCCGGAAACCGTCACGGCTCCTCGAATTTAAGCGTTTTGAACGTTGCCCTGACCACGTCACGCCTTGGCACGCATGTGTGGTCTTTCTCTCCCTCTCTCACGCTAGTCGAGTTGCTTTTTTTTATTACACCCTTCGGAATAGCATTTTCGTCATTCATACGCCTCTGCAAGTATATATTTAATGATCACAGCCGTCCGTTAATCAAACACAACTTTCCCGTACATTTAAATTTATTTGGACAAATAACTTTGTCATTATTTCGCCTATTTTAACAACAAGAATTGAAATTATTGACATTCATGTCTCGAAGTCAATAAAGTATACCCCGGGGGCGTTTTTAAGGTCGGTGCAACGAACCGAAGGACCCCACATATTGCGGGCCCCAAAGTAATTCACGGATGGTGAGACCCAGCCATTTGATTATTGCTCAGAACCTTGCCTTTGCGTTCATGGAAAATAAAATCAGTAACGTAAATTAAAAGTTTTAAAATTAAAATTCGAATTTTTTATAGGAGATCGGTACAAACTAAGAAAACTGCACCGAATAGTTCGAAGTCTTGAAAACGCCCCTGAACAATCCAACCGTGGCGGGAACTGTAAACGGTTCTTAGAAACAAATTCATGGAAAATTATATAATTTTAATCTCTATTTCATTCCACGATGGCTTTCTGCAATGTTTATTCCTTCGTCAGAGAAGCATGTCGAAACTAAATCATATTTTTTAATTATTAACCAAACTGTTTCACGAAGATTCAAGATATTGCTTCCTTATCTTCGTACATTACAAAAAATATATTTCCAGAAAGACATTGATACCAGGTTTAAGTATTAATACGACCCAACCTCCATAAGCTGAATTTCTTTAACTCGAATTGTCGGTGTCGAAATGTATATGTTTCGCGTTCGTATTCACATACATTAAATGAATACTATAATTCGAAGTCTCTAAAAGTCGAACTTTTTCCGTCTTCCCTTGAGATCTGAGTTATTTAGGTATGACTATAATCGAATTCCTTGTCCAATATTTATGGGGACGAATTTTAACTATACAAACCTATTGAAATGAGAAAAAATAACTGCAATAAAATGTTTAACTTGGCAAAACTATTTTTAGCGTGCTCCGTTTAACCAAGCGGATCGATTGCGCACACACATTACATATATATATATATATATATATACATACATACATACATACATACATACACACACACACACACGTATATCGGCATGGAAGCCTACGCGGTATGCAAATTAGATTTGTTTCGAAACCGAAACTAAATAAAAAAAGAAAAATCTCGGAAAGCATTAAAGTCTTCCATTTTCGCCGTAGAGGACTTGGAAGTCCCTTGAAGCTTTTCCGTATTCCCTTTCATTTATAATCGGTTTAGAGAGAGCCTCGTTCGGGAATTCAAGCGTTGTCCTGGCGCCCGATTATCCCGAATCTGTTTATTTGATCGCTAACGCTTGCGTTGCATTTCCCGGTTCCTCGTTACCTTAATGAAATTAATTACATTCGGGCTAACCGCCTTCAAAATCACGGGCCTTTCGAAAAACGTTTGTTTTTAGCGATTTAAAAAAATCAGCTTATGTAGTCACTTTGTCTGTCTGTCCGTGCAAGCGATATCTCTGAAAAGATTCAACCTAGAATATCTAAATTTTCAGAATAAGTTACGTCATATGAGTGCTACATGTGTCAATAATTTGGTACTCTGGAATTTTGATACTTAGATTTTATTATAAAAAATCGCCTTATAATATCTGCTTTCGCAGTATCGAAGTACATTCCTAACTTGTTATTTTTAGTATCCTCATGGCTTAAATTTGCCTTAAATTTCAAAATACTTCAATTCAAAAATTTATTGGAGTATTTGGAGTCTATAAATAAATAAATTATATATATATACTTTGCTCCTTGCAACCGATAGTTCTGGAACATGCGAAAGTTTTCGCATCTCTTCCTTTTTATGCAAAAATTCGCGAGCGACGTAAACTTTTCAATTACTCCAACTCACCGGATGTTCCTTCAGCGAACTTTTGATTCCTTTCAACGGTCTTTCCTTTGATCAGCGAAAACGACATACAGGGTCCCTTCGGCACGGTTTTTTAAGTTAAAATAAGAAAACTTACTTTAAGTACACGAAAAACTTCATCAAAGAAAGAAATGCGAAGACGAAAAAGTTTGCCAAAGAAAGAAGAAAAAACTGACCGTTCCGAATGAGGATTTTTTGATATGGTTTTTAATGTCATAATATACGAATTACTAAAACTCGATCCTAACGACACAAGGAATATCCGAAATGTCTAAAGGAAGGGGCGCGCCTATAACGCTGACAAAAGCGTTTGGATAAATAAGCAATTCCTAATATTCAGTTGCTAAACTAAATGGGCCACGTGGAGCTTCACAATTTTCATTGTGCTATTCTTACCCATCTCACTAAAAAAAACGCTTCGCAATTGCTCCTCGTTTTACTTTTCCGCGTTGTTTTATTTCACAAATCCACTTTTTCCTTTCCGACAAAATTTGTATGCAAAATGTTTTCTCCGCATAAAATTTCACAAGAAATCACTGAGTAAGATAACTGTAATAAATATAATTAGTTTTTTTCCCGCCTTCGAAATTCTATTTATTTAAAAAAGTTGCGATTTTTCGATGTTTATTATCCCTGCGATGGAACATTTCCTAACTAATGTATTGAAATAAATTTAAAAGATGGAAAATAAATATAGTACTAGCAAAATGTCCCGGCGTTGCTCGGTATAGAATTTGAGAACACTTCCCATTTAAAAGAATTGATCTCGTTGCCATGATATTTAGCATTTTCCATTGTTACAAACCTATAAAAAAAACACCTTTTTTCGTTATTCAAAACTAAATTTTACGCTAAATCTTCTTATATTCGAATGATGTCTCAAAATAAAATATAAATGTTGATTCTTTCAGCTTAATACATGTTTTAGTCTCGAGTTCATATCTTAATTTTAAGTCATTTAAATTTTCAAAAGAATAAAAAGCCTACACGTCAATCAATCGAGATCTTATGGAAAAAAGTTAATCCCATGTATTGGCGGCACTGAATGATCCCAGTTGACCAAACCTTGATCATTCATTAAGTGAAGATGTAAGTAAGAACCGTAGCAAATTTGGCCTTATAGAATGGGCGTGTATAATGAGGCAAAAAAACTTTCGGAAAGACTAACCAACTTCCATGAAGATATCGAAGTAACAGGATAATTTTTCTGGGACAGCTGTTACCCCTTTTGGTAGGATTCAGTTATCTTTGTAGTTTTAAGATTTAGTTCAGATTTTGATTGTCAGTGGTGTAGCGTAATAATAACGAGCCGGTGCGATGAACCGGGGCCCACAGCCAACAAAGACACATTTCATCGAAAATTATTTGTTTCTCTGTCATATTTAATATTTGACTCGCTATTTTCTATAAGTTATTTTAACCATTCCAACTCGTAGTTCGATTACCCCCGATTTCGTCCTTTTTTTTACTGGAGATCACAACATGTAATTGTTTTCAATTATCGCATTATTGCTGGCGAGGCACGTAAAATAACGGAAAATTATTAACTACCATCGAATCATATCGAAATTTGCGCAGTATTTTTCTCATCGATGGTTGGTTTCATGGTTTCATATTAAAAGATTAATATTTTTTTAATTAAAAATAACCAGATGACGAACTGGTGCTTAAATATTCAAACTTTTGTAAAATGTGTATGTATAATGATTATGTAGGCAGCAAATACGAAACAACTAAAGTGCTACGCTTAAAAATACGTGGAATTAATAATCCTAATGATTCCAAGGAAACTCAGAAACTCCTAATTTCATGCACTCGCGAGATATTTGGAGAAACTGAATTAATGATCACGAACCTCTCGCAAGTTTCCTTTCATCTATAATTCAAGAGGAAACGCGTAAAAACAGTCTATTTCGGCAAAACTGAAAAGGGGATGGTTTAAAATACGGGATTTAATTGTGGCTCCCGATTATTAAGAAAGAACAAGGAAACGATTAACGGAGTTACATATTTAAAAAACCACTTTTTTCCTTGAAAACAATCTTTCATGTTTTCCCTAGGGACGATTCGCTAACGTGACATCTAGCTGAGTTGGATATCAACATACTCCTCCCACCTTAACCTAGCTCGAGGCATATAGTATAAACGTTGGCGGACAAAATTTTCTTTCATCTATTTCCTTGGCGCTCACTTCCTTGTTAGTCATATTATCATCACGAGGATTCTTAATAAAAGCCAAGAGAAAATGGCCGAAGAAATGTTAGGGGAAGATCAACTCGGTTTCAGAAAAGGACGAGGAACCAGAGATGCTATCAGTATAATGAGAATCATATCAGAAAGGGCAATAGAGTACAGCCAAGATTGCTGCTTATGTTTCGTCCACAGGCAGAAGGCCTTTGATAGAGTAAATTGGATACTGCTGATGAAGATCTTAAAGGATATAGGTGTAGACTGGAAAGACAGGAGACTGATCAGGAGTCTATATATGAATCAAGTGGTAAAGGTCAGGTTGGAGAATGCGGACACCAGCGGAGTACATATCGGTAGAGGAGTAAACCTCTTATCATAGGACGAAAAATAAAATCGTATTTATAAATTAAACCCAAAATCTTCCTACGTCTTGCACCGACAATCTCTCTCCATTTTCGTCTGACCTGGGGTATATACCCCGCAGACAGACGCGGGCCTATTTTCTCACCATGGCAACGAGCACTTCCCGCGTTTGTCTCAAACACCCTTTACTGTTTCGACTTCCCCCCCCTCTCTCTTCCCCTTCTGCACCCCTTCGCTCGCTTCTCTCTCCCCCCTTCTCCCTTCGCGGTTTCTCCGCTCTGCTGACCACGTGAGACGGCGAGAGAGAGAGAGTGAGGTGGCTGCTGCTTCCACTGCCACTGCTGCAG
Organism: Uropetala carovei; assembly: GCA_036926305.1. Classification (NCBI taxonomy): domain Eukaryota; kingdom Metazoa; phylum Arthropoda; class Insecta; order Odonata; family Petaluridae; genus Uropetala; species Uropetala carovei. The sequence goes on from JAXCHB010000279.1 coordinate 3,485,747, forward strand.
CAGGAGGCGATCGAGACCGCAGCCTTTATTTTTTTATACGAAAAACGCGTGGTCGGCCAACCGAATTAAAGCTCGCCCACCCAAGCCAAACAGACGCAAAAAGACCGCGCGTCTCGCGCGCGCAGAAAGGGTTTGGAGGAGAATGGAATTGAGACCTATCTCTCGTGCGATTTTCGTGCGTTTCGAAAGTACTGTTAGGTACGGTTTTGTCATTAAGAGAACGATTTTCAGTGGGACGGGATTTGAACGAGAATTGAAGGTTTGCATACCACTGACAGTTTTTTTTTCAGCTAAGTTCTTTGTTAGTGTGCAAATGAGCCGAATACCTTGCAGTGTTGCCTTGGTAATGCGCATCGGATAGGAGAACGCTAATGAATACGGGCTCACTAATGCCCACCACTTAGCTAAGCATTCCTTTCCGGAAATAAACAAGCGTGATTTCCTTGTGTTATAATCAAAGATGATCGCGATAACTGGCACTAATTATTGTCTTTGGTTCCATGAAGTCAATTAAAAGGTAATAAGGGTCACAATTTTTCGACGAACATGTTGTTGGCTATGACCTCAAGAGGTTTGTTATATTAACTTTCAATCAGCAATTTAGTTTTGTATCAATCACATTTCCAAAAAAATAAAAGAATCTCGGTTTTTTACTATTTATCTATTCCGCGAGAACACGGTTAACATTTTTTTAACACTTTGTCTCCAATTGTTTTCTTAAATAAAAACGGGATCGGTAAAATATTGACCATCCGTAAACCTTAGAAAGTAAAGTTACCATTTTACTACGCAGCAACTAGCTTAGGTGGCTACTAAATCATAACTTGAACTAGCAACCAGGGCCGGTCTTAAACAATTGGCGGCCCCGGGCAAGTTTATTTTGGCGGCCCCTTTTACATCATAATCCTAAGCATTGTGAAAAATAATTTGATTGCTAACAAAACCGGACAGGCGTTCAACCATCACCAACTGGTATAATTGCTTTTCTGTTGACTCTTCCAATTGCAGTCGGAGACAGTATGTAGCCAAAAATCATGTGAAATTCCCCATTGTTCATACCGTGTCTCTTTTCGGCGGTCCCGGGCGACCGCCCGGCTCGCCCGCCCATAAGACCGGCTCTGCTAGCAACCCATCAAGGTATGGAACCGATTTTGCATAAGTACTTTGCAATAATATAAAACGTCGAAGTGTACCACTTTTTGGAGGGATAAGAAACTTAATTTTTCATCCGATGTCCTCTTTGGTTATGAATGTTAGCTAAACCACATCATTGGTACTTTAAATCTCGGCTGTAAAAGAATGATCCTCTTATATTCACACCGAAGGAATTCCAATAAGGGTCATCGTCATCGGATCTTCAGTAGATTCCATTAACAGTAACCACAAGCGGTTCTATTTAACTGGTAACATCGCCTGACTTTTGAGCGGTACCACCAAAACACAGGATGCCGATTGCTTTCTTTCGTTGGCGCAGGACTTTGTTATAAAAATGGCCCGTGATTAAAATGCGAAAGAATGAATACATGAAAAATCAAACGAAAGAAAGAAGATCAGAAATTTTGGATAATGTAACTCTGACGAAGTCCATCGAAGATGCATAAAATATTACGTTGGATAGAGATTATCATGCTACCAGCGATGATTCTACAAACAAACATGCGTGATATATCTAGTGGAAAAATAATACCTTACATCAGAATCAAGTACCATTTAGAATGACTCCGACATAAAGCTTAATAGCCAAACAAGCAATTAAGAATTTTAAAAAAATTCCAAAATAAAATCTTTTCTTATGCAGAAAAAATTTACCTTAATCGCTGTCCTAAACTGATCCAGTTTTAACAGTTTAACTTCTAGATGAGATACGAAATTGATTATGGTCTAAGAACCATCTACGAGTCATAATCTTTCAGTTAATCCAACATTCATTTAGATCTGATCATTCGTTCAAGAAATCTGACGGAACAAAAAATAGTCTACCTCAAAATATATATAAATATATATCGGATGAACGCATATAAAGGATTTTATTAAAAAAATACGCTCGAATTTCGAGAAAAGGGCTCGCGTAGGATGAAAGGGCGTGAGGTGTGCAGATAGTTGTAGGATGAATCTGTTTCGAGCCACCTTTTTTTCGGCGAGGAAACAGCAGCGACTCGTGACCGGAATTCATCGTACGTAAATCCATCAATGATTTCCCAAGAGCGAAGAGGTTTTTAGAATTTCGACGCACAGGCAGAAGAGGACGATCTGTATGTATATATAAGCATATATTTACATACATACATACGAGCATATTTGAGCTCGTAATTGTATCTCGTTGAAGAAGAATCTTGTCGTCAGAAAAAATTTATCTTCCTGGCATCCTTCACCAGTTTCCATAGTAACCGTGCCTAGGGTATTCTTCCTCCTATCCTGCTTCAATTACTTTTCTACATTTCCTTTTCATATATATATGTGTGCGTGTGTGTACCGTTTGGAGAGTTGCTTAGAGCAGTGGTGCCCAATCTACGGCCCGTGGACTGGATGTGGCCCGCGAAAGGTTTTTCTGCAGCCCGCGAATTTATGATGAAAAAGTAATCCGAAAATGTTAACACACAAATTCATACATTTTTATGAAAATTTTGAAAATAAAGCTTTTAACATTGGAATGTTTACCATAAAACCCATTTAGACTTCATTTGCACTGAAATGACATCTCAGAATATATATATAACTTCCAATTAAAACCCTAATCCGGCCCACCGAATAATTGAAGGATTCGCAACCACCGATGTGGCCCGCCATGTAGAAAAGGTGGGCACCACTGGCTTATAGCATATTTTTTTTAAACTTTTTTCTCCGCGGCCCAATAATAATAGAAAATGTGTTTAATCGCCCCATCAAAATTATACCTTATAAAATATTGTTGAATAAGAATTTCTAATGATTTATTTCAAATTCGAACGGTACAACTTAATAACCTTTAAATCCCTTTAGTTGATTGTGATTGTCTTTGGAACAAATTAGCCTAAATTTTGGGTCAAAATATCTTAGAACGATCCTTCCTTGAGGCCCTTATTGAAAGTTTTGCGGCCCACCGTTGGGATGCGGCCCATACATTGGAAAGCATTGGCTTAGGGTGTCGGAGACAGACAAGGTATTTTGGCGTCCTATGCAAGACGTCTAAACGGTGTCCTTGAAAAAAAACGCGTAAAATTCTCAGAAAATATTACATATATTTATATTCTTTATATCCATTAAGATATTTACAGTGGGAAGCTCTTTGGGTAATATGTACCTTTCTTCGACCACAGACAGAAGACAGTTGTGTACACACACACCCAAGCACAATATCGACGGTTGCACAAGAGACACAAGAGTGAGAAGAAGGCAGACGTATTCATGCTACGTGCTACAAGCGACACGCAGGTGGCGAATCTCGTGAACGTTTTTTCCCGCGAGCGTGTGATAAAAAAAATTACCTCAACGTCCTTCTGAAGGTGTTGCTATTGGTTACTGCGAGACAGAGTGGTACGTTTTTCTTTTTTAAGTGGCATAAATTCCTTTTGCGACGCCACTGTCAAAGTCGCTACAAAAATAGAAGGTTGGTTTGATATGTCAATCCAAATTATTTTTTAAGCGACAAAAAATAAAGATATAAAAACGTATTCTGATGTGCGGCTTACTATCAGCAGCATTGTCCCTCGGACGGACTGCGGTTCTATGGTTTGGAGCCGTGTGGTGGGGCTGAACCGTAGGCTGTGGGACTTTTGTAGGGGCAATGGAGTGGACTTCGTTGACCTGAAGCAGGTCCTGGGGTTCAGCGGATGCAATAGTGCGTAGGGCAGTGGTTCTTAACCTTTTTTGGCTGCGACCCAAATTCTGGTCGCGGCGACCCATTTCCTCCAATATCTCACTTGTAATAAGTAATAAAATAAATAGGAATTTAATAAATAAATGAAAATAACATCTCAGATCATTAGCATTGAACGGGTTGTTAGGAGGAATGATATATATAGATATAGAAAGCAATGGAAGATCTTCGAAGTTCCACTCAAAATGGATTGGCTACCCAATTTTGGGTCGCGACCCAGGGGTTAAGAACTCTAGGGTTTTTTAAGGTTAGGTTTAGGTATCGATGATTACTCAGAAGGCGCTGAGATCAGCGATATTAGTAATGAGCATTGTTGGGATACCGATAAAAATAGCGAAATAAAACGCGATCCGAAATTAAATGCGATACTAACCAACCGTAGGAGTGTTTGTAATAAGAATGCGAGTATTCTTAAAACTAATACGAGTGGAAAAGCTGAAGTAAATATGACAAGTCATAGTGAGAAATTACATAATAGGAAGGGGTAAGGAGGGTAAGTTAGGGTACCTTGGTGCATTGCACCCCCTGCCATCCACCAATAAGGTGGCTTGCAGGGTATTGTGTAGATGTAGATGTTACAAATCACCAAAACGTTCGTATTAATCTGTTGTTTATGCTAAATAGGGGTTGATTTTAGAAGTCAACTGCGGTTGATTTTTAATAATATAGGCTACTGTAGGAAAAAAACGAGAAAAGATCCGGAGCCAGTAAGTACTTTTTTCTCGGTTTTTTCCTACATCATTTCTAGCCAGTGGAAGCTAAAATTATAGGAAATATATAATATCAAACATAAAAAAGATAAGAACGACCTTCAATGTGGTCTAGTAGACCTTAAAAGAGGATCAATACGCCATTGTCTATGCTCAGGCAATTTTCTACTATCGATTACCACGATATAAATTGCTTACGTGGTGCTTTAGATTGACTTTTGTTAAGCAGCCCATCGAGTAGGATCGCAGTGCATTTGGAATTACAGCATTTGCGAATGCGTTGAACGACCGGAGCCAACATCAACTATATAATTACTTCAACTTACGCTAATCTATTTAGTATATTTTAAAAAGTTTGGAAACTATCGGAATCGTTTGAGCAATTTCATTAATATTGATAAGTACGGCTTCATTTAAAGGAAATTTCAAAGGCGAGCGTACTCGTCATCAGTGGAACTGCATTCTAAGGAATTGATGTGCCCATGATAATGCTTGCATGTACATTAACTAATAACTGTTAATATGTGAACGGTTGAAGCTAGCTAAAAAATGCATTTGTGTTAACTGAACTAGTTCTATTTATATTGGCGTTTTCATGGTGATTTATGAGAACGGCATATTTTCAATAAACATAAACATGGTACATTCCCTAATATGATTTATTCCTTTGAGCAAATAAATTTTGACTTTAGTGAAGTAAATGCATTGTTGATCTGCAATTTATCGCAGAAAAAAATTCCTCGTGGATTTAAGTGCTTCCACGTAAGATAGAAATTATGTACAAAACGGTTTGTTAACGAATATGTACGCCCATAATGTATGCAAACACTGTTTAAATTGAGAATTCGTGGTAATAAATGCAACTTAATGTGGACCCGCATTTTGTAGCATAGAAACCAGAATGCATGCCGTACGACGAGAACAAGTGAAAATGATTACCTATTGTTCGATACATAACATCAAAATATTGTACTTACCAGTGAGGATCTGGCGAACGGTAACTCACACCTGACACTGCGGCGCAACGGTAGCGCGCCTGATTCCAGATCAGAAGTTTGAGTGTTGAAATCACGTCGGGGTCAAACATTTTCCTCCTCTTCTTTTTCTGGTAACCAAAAAAAAAGTAGACTTCACATAAAGATTTCTGGAGAATTTCTTGGATTGAAATTAAATTAGTTCTATCAATAACGACTTTCGTGAAGTAATTTTTTTTACATTCAGAGCCATTCATGCAATATATTGTTATGGTTTACTAGTACATATTTCTGATAGACCCATGTGGGATTTAAAACAAATCCATTTATTGTTCCTAAATTTTATTGAAAATATAAACAATCAAGATATATGATTTTAATTTGTAATCATTACACCGTGAGATATAGAAGAAATACAATTCTCCTGTTACACTCGCAGAGTGATTAGAGCTGAAGCGTGATAAAGATAACAGGTTTTAAAGATAAGTACTCTAGATACTGAATCGCTACCAACCGACTCCGTGGCGCAACGGTAGCGCGTCTGACTCCAGATCAGAAGGTTGCGTGTTCAAATCACGTCGGGGTCAACTCTTTTACTCATCTTTCTTTGGCATCGTGTAAGCAAATGTTTTATTAGCTTTTAATTGCGTCCAAATTCTCAAGCATGCCGTAATTACACAATTTTCTTTACTCGTAAGTACGTCCAAATCTCATTCTTTCTCAAGCATGCCGTAATTACGCAATTTTCTTTACTCGTAGGTCAGCCGCACAGAGGAACCGTTACTTTAATTTGCCGCATGCTTGAACGTCGTTAATACGTGCAAATATGTTTGAACATAACAAAAAAATATATAACCTTGAATATGGTGTAATTCGATGGGTTCCATTAATATTTCGACGCAATCCACACCTGTGGTTAAGACAACCACCACGGTATAAAATATACACCATATTGATTTTTTTTAACACACGCATCGACGGTTGCAATCGGATGTGGCTTGGAGTGACCTAACAACAGGGTGGCTATGGTAGCCTATGAAGGTCCACGAAGCTTTCTGAATAAAGAAAAAATAAAGATTGTTTTAGCGATCTTTGTTTTATATCCTTAGTTCTGAATGAATTTCCAGTAGAGAATTATTTTTTTAAAAAACCCAATGCTTTCAACATATTCCTGATATTTGATAAACAAGTCAAAATTTTTAGGATTTAAAACGGTTTCAGGTTTAACGAGACGTGTTTTTTTGGGTGAAGGAGGAGAGGAAGAGGGGCCATAGATAATATTTTGCCGCGGGCCCTTCCGTTCCTACTTACGTCACTGGTGGCTCGGTCTTAAGTACATAAATAGACAGACACAATTCCCTAATTTCTGCGAGGCATCTATCGACGCTAGTACTGAGGAATTATGGTGCGTGTTCAGGGATATGATGCGAGAGGGTACGGATAAATTCATTCCACATAAAGTTAAACGTGATGGTGCGGAACCAAGATGGTACAACCAGAAAGTTAGATGCGCTCTTAGACGGCAAAGAAAACTTCACGCTCGCTTAAATAGTAATTCTTCAAAAGTCACAGAGGAACAGAGGTCAATGATACGGCAAAAATACAGAGAGGCGCGGTCAAGAGCTAGAGTAACAATGCGAGAAGCATTTAATGATTACAAAAAGAAAGTTTTGCATAATAATTTGAAAGAAAATCCGAAAGCATTTTGGTCGTACGTTAGGGAGGTTCATGGTAGAGGTCCCACCATAGCGTCATTGAGAACGGAGGCAGGTGATGTAGTACACGATAGCGCGGAAAAAGCAAACTTGTTAAATGAACACTTTCAGAAAGCGTTTACTTCGGTGAGCAACGAGTTTGAGGAACCAGATTCGAATGATAAGGGAAATTCGATGGAAGATTTGATATTCTCCGAAACAGGTATCGCGCACCAGCTAGAGTCGATTAAGCAAAATAAGTCTCCCGGGCCGGAGGGCATACCCGCGCGTGTGTTGAAAGAGCTAGCCTCGGTAATCGCACCTTACTTGAAAATAATATTCGAAAAATCCGTTGCACATGGTACCGTTCCAAAAGACTGGAAGCTAGCATACGTAACGCCCATCCACAAAGGCGGTGATAAAGAGAACCCCGAAAATTATAGACCGATTTCCTTGACGTCATTATCGTGTAAGATTCTAGAACATATAATCGTTAGCTCTGTTCTGCGTTATTTAGATGGTCGTTCTTCGCTAAGCAAAAACCAACACGGGTTTCGGAAAGGTAGGTCATGCGAAACGCAACTCGCCCTGTTCGTAAACGATTTGTTGCAATGCGGAGAGAAAAACAGTCAGGTTGATGCAATTTTTATTGATTTTAAAAAAGCGTTTGACAAAGTACCCCATAATAAATTAATAGGAAAACTAGGAAAGTACGGCATAAACCCTAATATCGTGAGTTGGGTAAAAGACTTCCTCTCCAACAGAAAACAGATAGTAGTTATTGATGGGAAATCTTCATACCCGGTAAAAGTCGCATCAGGTGTTCCACAGGGAAGTGTTATTGGCCCACTGCTATTCCTGATATATATAAACGATATCTGCTCGGTAGTTCGCTGCAAAATAAGACTTTTCGCAGATGACACCGTTTTATATAAGGAGATAACGAGTCAGGATGACCAAAAATCGCTTCAGGAAGATTTAAACGCCCTTTCAGCATGGTGTCAACATTGGAAAATCGAAGTTAATCAGAGCAAATGTTCCCTATTGAGTTTCTGGAAGAGTAAGAACAATGACTTAAACTCGGAGTACAGAATTGATAGATTGAATATCCAATCTGCAGAGTACGTTAAATATTTAGGAGTCACCATTTGTCCTGATCTATCGTGGAATATGCATATTCGAAGGATCGTAGGCGCAGCTAATAAGAAATTGGGCTTCGTAGGCAGAATAGTAAGAAGTAGCACAGAACAGGTACGAGAAACGTGTTATTTATCATTGGTCAGATCTCAGGTCGAATACGCTTCCAGCATATGGGATCCGTACGAAAAGGGACAGATACTTGAGTTAGAAAGAATCCAACGCAGAGCAGCCAGATTCGTTAAGCAAAAATATGAGCAAAAATTAAGCGTCACATCACTCTTGAAGGAGTTGAATTGGATATCGCTAGAGGATCGCAGAATTAGCGCTAGGTTAAGGCTTCTGGAGAAATTTAGGTCGGAAGTTCTCTTAGAGGAGGTCTCAGGAATATTAGAGGCACCTACGTACATGGGCAGGCACGATCACGAGAATAAAATACGAGAGATCGACTGTAGGACCGAGCGATACCAGAGCTCGTTTTTTCCAAGGACCATACGGGATCATAACAGGAGAGTGATTCCCACGAGGGACGTTATTAGGTAGGGCTTGGTGTGCTGCACCCCCTGCCACCCACCAGTCTGGTGATTTGCAGGGTATCATGTAGATGTAGATGTAGAATAGTCGCATCTACGCTGGATGCCTCAAGCTGCACGTAGTTTAATTACACTTAATTGACAACCATGAGCATCTACAACAGATTTGTTGACAATTTATTGGTGTTAGAGAGCTGCCTAAATTATCCATTAGTACCGGTAATAAGTAAGCAATTCGTTCGCGAATGCGACAATGGATGTTTGTTGGTAGTTATCAGCTATAAATATATCATTTATACGTAATGAAAGGGATTCGCCATATTCATATCTATGTGTCAGATTCCTTATTACATACATATTTTAAGTTTAAGATTCGGTTTACAGAATTATTATTTGCACAAACAACCATAAATGAATAAACACAATATTGCGAAAAGAAAATAAATTTATATTAGAGGAACGACTAATTTTTGTGACAACAGCAATTATATGAAATTAAACGCATAAAAACATACGAAAACGCAATTAACATACAAATAAATAATACTGTTTTTATTTTCTATTCGTGTAAGTTTCTGTAAGTCTAGTATGAGTGACTGTATATGATACGAGAAAAAATATTCGCCCGAACAGGGACTTGAACCCTGGACCCTTAGGTTAAAAGCCTAATGCTCTACCAACTGAGCTATCCGGGCTCGTTATGCAGGAACTCCATAGATAGCATTCACATAAAAAATGGTTTTCGGCTATTCAACATTTAGCTTAAATAACCATTCAACTTATTCCGAGTTCATTAATCGAATTTAATTTTACGCTTTCTCATGGGTTATTCAGTTTTGACTTCATAAAGAAGTGACAAAAAGTTAAAAGTAAAAAGTGTCTTTAATTGGAGAAAAGCGGATATTTCACCCAAGTAAAGAATTCATGCGATATGCTGCATATAATTAAACATTTGAAATTCATATAAAATCTCAAGCTAAGTTGCAATGACGATTATCGTTAAATCAATCAAACATGCCATATCCCTTAAAAGCAGAATGCATGTAAATAATTTTGTTGAATGGCAGCCTGCGTTTTAAAATGTTACTAGAGTAAAAGCTCTTTAAATTCCTCCAAACAGTAATGTATACAATTTTATTTTTAGAATGCTTAAAAATAATTTAGTTATTACGTCAACATTTATCAGTGGAGTACTAAAAATTGCGTGTTTCAATTCCGGCATAATACCTAATCTGTGTTGGCAGTTCTTTCCCCTAATTTCCGCGTTAAGATAAAATTTCCGTGTTCCTCCTCATTTCCACGAACTCGTTTAAATTTACAAAATGCAGAGTAAGGGAAATTTTCATCAATTCCTTCCTTCACAAAAAGTAAACGAAAGCACTGCTCATTGAATACGAAACATACATATTACATTTACATAGTACCTGGCGATACGCCAAACCGGGGTGAGGCAAGGACGTTCATTTTAATTTTAAATACGTTTTTTTAGTAGAGATGTTTTTTCTCGGTTCCGCAACTTTCAGGCTTCCTCCTGTTAAAAATTCACGGATAATTTCTCAAATTGCTTTTCGATGAACAGAGAAGAAGGAAGGAAAAAACCAATGGATATATACAGAAAGGAAACCATTAATGAATTTTTTCCTAAGGACTCCTCGCCAGGCGCCAATTGCGACCAAGAGATATGAAATTCTAACGAGAAGGTCTTTCACGTTTTTTCCGACTTTGTTTATCATAAGGAAAAGCCTTTATTTTTAAGCATGAAGTTTTCTTCAGTAATATTTTTAGGCGCGTTTCGCTGCCAGCGTGAGCGCCTATTGTCGTCGGTCTGTCCGTCCGTCCGTCCGTCCGTACGCATGTTCGTTCTCTACTTCTACCAAACGGATTTTCATCAAATTTGATATTAAGGACTTACAGTAAAATATAATGAGAAAATCGCATTAATGAATCACGTACGCCAATCAGGGGTACCACTTTACTGGTGATAAAACATTTAATTTTCGTCATATCTCGTAAGGTATTGCTCATATCAAAATATTTTTCAAATAAAAGTTGTAGAATTGGTAAGAAGAGCATTTTCTTTCCTATACATTTTTATCGTATGAGTAGCCGTTATCGAGAAAATCAAACAAAAATGTCTTAATTCGAGTTGAACAAAATTTCTTGAATGGTTACTTCTTCATTGTTGCTACAAACAAACGTTTAATTTCCTTTCGTGTGCATGCAATATTTTTAAAAAGGAAGAAAATGGATTATTTATGATGAAGAAAAGAACTTTAAAACGCAATTTCCCTTACGTACAGTCATACAATAATTTCTTTCTAATACTCCACTGCACGAAACGCGCCCATCTGTGATACGTCGTACACTTTCCTAACTTGTTATCTACAGGGACAGGATGAAACTGAGGGTTATAAAGAAATCAGTAGCGGAGGATATTGGACCTGACAGAGGGAGAGGAGTGGGCAGCAGAAGATGCGGGTGATGGAAGAGGGAGATGGTTCAGTTTGGTTTCCTTCGTGTGTTTGCTTTTGACGACTGTGTTATTTAATACAGTCGTCAAAAGCAGATCCGTTTATTTTTTCGGAAATGGAAAAGGTTTTTGGGAGGAATGTCAGAGATTGGAAAAGAACCGCACTGATAAATCTGCACTTGTTCGTACCATTCCCCACCAATCTTCCGTCAGTCCGTCTCTCTCTCTCTCCCTCCCTTCCAACCCGTATCTCCCACCGTATCCCCGCGCCCTATCCCGCAATGCTCATTTCACACTCTTTGTCTCGTTACAAAAAGAACTCTCCACGCCAATCTCTCCCATTCTCTCCATCATCTTTTAGTTCTCTAATTTCCTCACCCCCCCCTTCTCTCTCTGCACATTATTTTTTTAAATTTTATATGTATTTGTTGTATAAGTACTTGCTGTATTTGTATATTTTTATGTATTTTTTTTCTTATGTTCTATGTATGTCTATGTTACTTCTTTCCTTTTGTTTGTTTGGTATTCAAACCCTTAGCTTTTATCTCTTAATATCTTTTCTTCTGTAACTGTTTAGAGATTTTTTTGCGGTTTTTTTACACCTCCCTCCTCTTCGTAGGTGTTTTTCCGCAGTGGGACTTTCTTTCTGTGTCAAAAGAAGTGATTACACAGTTTTTTTCCAACCCACAAAACTAATAATATTCTATGGTAATTCTCTATGTTCAACTAACAAAATTTGTAGTCAATATGTATGTTATAGTCTGTAATTTAACTTGTATATAATCCTCAATCCTGGCGAAAGGGTTAAATGTAAGAAGGGATTTCCCAGTCTCAATTTCGCCCTAAATAAAGTCGTTTGTCCGTCTGTCTGTCTCCCCCTCGCCCCCCTCTCTCTTTCTCTGCCCCTTTTTCTTCCTGATTCAGTCAAGTCCAGATAAATATAGCTAGATAAAGACATCTAAATAAAGAAGTCTTTACTTTATCATATGTAAGTGCCAGTGCCGTAACTAGGGTATGGCGAAGGTGGCATTTGCCATAGGCGCCGCTTGCAAAAGGCGCCAAACGTTCACGAAAAAAAGTGCCAAAAGTTCATTTTCCATAAGTAAGTATTATTTTAATACTCAAACGTTAATTTATATGCAATAAAAACGCTATTATTCTTTATTAAAACGCAGAAAAAATTGTATCTTACATAAACGCCTTGGTTTCCCAAAAAAGTTGCCATAGGCACCATGTCGCCTAGTTACGTCTCTGGTAAGTGCCATGCGTAAATGTATACGTACGTTTGTATAAATGTAAGCATATGCATATTTTACTGAAGAAGGTTACTGTCGTACTCACAATGTGCAGTTTTATTCAAAGGTATTCTTTATAATATGATTCGCCTTGCGCGTACGAATCGCTATGCATACGTGCCATACATGTATGTATTTCGCTGTACATCAAATTGTATGCGAAGTTTCCTTAGATTCTCTATAATAGGTTTTCAGAAAAAGAGTCAACCTTTTCCCCCCTTAACTGCGGTTGTTTTACCTAAAAAATTGTTATTTTTTATCAAAGACGAAAACCTTTCTTCATATTAATATATTATTCCAACCAGCTAAATCGTTATATCCTTTTAATTGTATACTTCATTTCTATTTTTCTTTTTTTATTCGTTTTTCCTTTCCTGTATTACCGTAAATGCGTAAAAATATAATATTACTGTTCTGTGGAGGCTGAATATGTGAAGAGGGAATTTAGGCGTGCGATAAAAGTTTAGCAAGTCTCACCACACGCATGTACGCACGTGAACACACACACACACATCCTATCTATATTATTTATTGCTTTCCTCCTCTCTTCCTTTCCATCCTCTTGAAACATTTCCTCCTGGTCCTTCCAGCTCTCCCCATCTCTTTCCACATGCAATTCCGAACATCCCCATCGCTGTATTCTCTCTTTCGCCCCTCCGTGCTTCCTCTTCTGTATAACACCCATCCTCACTTTCCTCTCCCCCCACTACACTCCTCCCCCAACTATCTCTCCTCTTCCCCCCCTCCTCCCCCTCCGCTGCAACGTCCCCACGCGGCGCATTTTACACTCAAAAGAGATTGATGTCTTCGAGATCGAAAAATTCGTATAAATCACCGGGTGCGTCAGCGAACTCGGTGTTTTTTTTGTGTTTTTAACCTTCCCATCTCTTCCCCTCTTTCTCTCTCTCTCTCTCTCTCACAGACCAGAGGTCGAGATGGGAGAACTACTCGCTTTGTGCCCACGCCTCTGATCCAATTTCTCAACATAATCTGATTCGAGACGATTTATGCGCCTGCGTTTCTGTTTTTTTTTTATTCCTTCCACTATTTCTTTCTTGTCGGCGGGGTGGCGATTCCGACGCACTCTTTGCCTGATACACTCGATACACTTCCGTTCCTTTTTTTTAGAGAGAGAGAGAGATCGATTTCGTTCGCTCACTTTCGTTGGTTTTTCGCCTCGCGTGTAATAATGTTATATGCCCATTCGTCTCGCCTTTTTTTTTCTTTGACGGAGAGGTTGTTCGTTGGATTTTTTTTTTAAACACGCCACCGTCGTTCATCATCCATGTCGTTTGTTTGGCCACATGTATTTTTATACACACCTTCGAAGACGTAAGACGGTGGTATAAAATAAAAATCTACCCGATCGAATTAACCTAGATGATGAATTTTGGAGTCTCGTTGTTTATTTAGCTGCTTCTCTGTATCGAATTTTGAAGTTTTAGAATTTAGGACAAAGTTTTGCTGAGTGTATTCGCGTGGGATTAAAATTAGAATCCTTTTCGTGGAAAATAATCTCCTAATACCTAGGAGTGTGTGTTGAAGTGGTCTCGACAATCAGAATGTGTTAGAATGCGTATCGCTAGATTATTTTTAGAGTTTTCTTTATCTTCACTAATCTCATCAATAATCCTCGTATGGTATATAGACGTTAATCTCAGTAATTCATCACTGCAAGAAATGTATCGGAGAGAAAATGGTTTCGCTGTAGTCCAGAAACTTACGTAGTTATTTTTGTATTTTTTCTTAATATTAATTCCCAGAAATTTATGCTTTCTTTTATTCCGACCACGACTTGAGATATCGTGATACCTCTCATTTAAATGATCAACGCACAAAAATTTATGCTTAGAAGAATTTGAAGGGTTGTAAGTATTGTAATGTAAAATTTCGTCTTAAAATGTTTTTTTTTCAAAGTTTTAGAAACATTTCGACGAATTTAATACTACACTAACTGCGGGTGTCAAGCATAAAAGTTAATTTTTATCCACGCGTTGTTAATCTGTTTTGTTCACCACGAGCCCGCATAGCTCAGTTGGTAGAGCATTAGGCTTTTAACCTAAGGGTCATGAGTTCAAGTCTCTGTTCTGGCGAATCTGTTGATTTTTATTATCAACAATAGCTCGCATTAAGAAGAAATAACACCACTTTCGTTTATTGGAATGATGCTTGCTTTTGTCCTTTGAACTAAATACATTCACACTTTGAATAAAAATTCAGTTGCAATTTTGCACTTATTTACTTTTTACGGTTTTGTGACGATACAAATGCACCAGTGTTAATTTAACCATCTGTCTCAAACAAAAGATTTCAATGTGATTTTAAGATTGCACCTGTAAATTACTCATCTATTTAATGGATAAAATTCCATTCTCGTAACTAAATTTCTCGCATTATCTCACAAATACAAGTCCAGTAAAATCCTCGATCTATTCCTTCCCAAAGTATATACATTCACCAATGGACAGCGGAAAACGATCTAGTTCCTTCTTCTTTTATTAAGTCATAACGTTTCAAACAAAACAACATTCGGGGAGTTGAAACTGAAGAAGCAGCTCCGTGGTTAAATATGTACGTATATGATTACACAAACCATTTTATATCTATAGAAAGT
This sequence comes from Uropetala carovei, assembly GCA_036926305.1. NCBI lineage: Eukaryota > Metazoa > Arthropoda > Insecta > Odonata > Petaluridae > Uropetala > Uropetala carovei. The sequence continues at coordinate 3,501,030 of JAXCHB010000279.1, forward strand.
TATTGTTCATAAGTTGATACAATTTCAGAAAACGTGATGTGCATACTATACTGACTACAGCTGTTTTAGATCAGCGGTTCTCAAACTTTTGAATTTTGAGTCCTCTCAATCATTCCGTCAAAACAAACACTGGTCACGATAAAAACCAAATATCATATTTTCCAAGGAATAGATACTTTCGTCAAACTCTTTTTTTATTATGTATATTAATTCTAACTGGAAATTTTAAGGAAGTTAAACATTGCAGTAATTTACTGAGAAAAGGTAATATAATAATTACATATCTTCGAAACTACGCGTCACTCCTGGACGATCTTTGTATCCCTCAAGTGGGACACGTCCCACCGGTTGAGAAACACTGTTATAGACGATACAAATTTATTTTTGTGTGTCGTTAAAACGATTCCGTTTTTACCACGAGCCCGGATAGCTCAGTCGGTAGAGCATTAGGCTTTTTAACCTAAGGGTCCAGGGTTCAAGTCCCTGTTCGGGCGAAATTTTTCGCTCTTATTATTGACAATAACTCGCACTGGATACATCGGACAATTTGATGACCTTATTTAATTTTTACAGTTTTGTGTCGATCCAAGTACACAAGCTTTGATTTATATGTCTCAAACAGAATTTTTTCTATATAATTCTAAGATTGCGTCAGCAAATGTTCCTCTATTTGATGCACAAATTTTAATTGTAAATGCATAAAATAGGTAAAATCTTCGAACTCTTCCTTCACAAAATACATACGTTTACCTATAGGCTATATGCGCATGTGTACTGACCATGTGAGTCCTACAGGACCACGCCTAACGGGGTACATTATGTGTGGACGGCAACTCGTCGGAGAAGCGGAAATCGAAGATCTATTTCTAAACTTTCTTTATAATAAGGGGCCACTTGCACCACATATTTGACGCGAATTTACAACTGGTTGGTAGAGTCCTGACAGCTTTTTCGTATAAATCGAGCTATTAACTATGTAGGGAAGGGATTCTAGAGGAAATTAGACTAGAGTTCATTAAGTTCACAATCCGTCATAGATGTAACCAGTAAAAATAAAAACGACCCTTTTATTGCAAGTAAAAAAAATATAGACATTAATTCCTTGAGCATATAGTAGAAAGGAAAAGCACATTATTAAACTTTCTGTAAAATCACTACGTTTCAGACAAAACAACATTCGGTTAGCACACATTGATGAGTCAGCTCCGTATTTTTTTTATGACTTTGATCGTAGATAAGTTGGCACTATATCAGATAATGTAAATGCTATACTGGCTACAGGTGATCTGCATCATACAGAAATTCTTTTCTTTAATTACGTGTCGTTAAAACGTTTTTTCATCACGAGCCCGGATAGCTCAGTCGGTAGAGCATTAGGCTTTTAACCTAAGGGTCCAGGGTTCAAGTCCCTGTTCGGGCGAAACCTTTTTGCTCTACTTATTAACAATAATTTACATTTGATTCAACCGCTATGAATGGAAAATAACTTCAGTTTTAAAATTTTGTTGTTTTCTTTTGTACATTAATCTCCACATATCGTTCCTCAGAATAAGAATTCAGTTGCAATTTTGCGAACTTATTTTCAATTTACAGTTTTGTCAAAAAACAAACACGTTTTTATTTATACAGCTGTCTCAAACAAGGTTTTCTATATTGTTTTCAGAGAGCCCCGGTAAAATATTCCTCTATTTGATAGATAATTTTTCACTGTATTTCACTGTCGTAAATAAATTTCTCGCATTATCCCACAAAAACCAAGCCCAGTAAAATCCTCTATCTATTCCTTTTCAAAGTACATGCACATGGGCAGCGGAAATCGAAGATCTATATATTTCTTCTTCTGTAAAATCACAGCTATTCAAACAAAACCACATTCAGTGAGATGACACTGAAGAAGCAGCTCCGTAGTTTTATACTATGACTTTGGGTACACAAACTATTTTATATCTATAGAAAGTAAATGTAGATAAGATGGTAATATTTCAGATAATATTATATGGACGCTATACTAGCTACCGGTTATCCGTATTATATAGAAATTAATTTTTTAAATTACGTGTCGTTAATGTGATATTTTTATCACGAGCCCGGATAGCTCAGTCGGTAGAGCATTAGGCTTTTAACCTAAGGGTCCAGGGTTCAAGTCCCTGTTCGGGCGAAATTTTTTTTCATTAGCAATTACTCGCATTGGTTTCATCGGATACTCGTTTCGGCACTATTAACATGTTACTCATGTGCAGCGTTGTTCGCTTTCATCCATTTAATTATCTTCCAACTGTTATTACCGCAAATTCACCGTTGCAGTTTTGTGAACTTATTTTCCTGTTTTATTTATACGTCTGTCTCAAAAAATCCATTTTTCCCGTTTCTGCGTTTCATTTAAAAAATATATTATCATCGCTATTAAGGAGTTTCATAAAGTGGCTGGCCTTTTTGCTGTATTTTAAAGCCACAGGAATTCTATCTATCGTTCGGCTTGAGGCAATACTCAATTGCTATATTCTGTAATTCTTTGTCGGCACCACAGCATGGGCGCAACTACGATTTTGGTGCCCCCACGCGTCAAGTTTTTGGGGGCCCCAGTTTATATAAAAACATTATGAAATTATCATATCGTTTTGATTTTTTCGTTTTTTTTTCTACGTTTCCATTCCAAAAATATGAATGAATATGATTGCTTTCGACATCAGCGTCCTCAGGAATTATTATCAGCAATTACACTAATGAATCATTTAAAAACATTTTCATGTCTTTTTTAAAAATACAATAAGTAAAGAAATTTTTTAGCTGTTTCTGTTGATAAAAATTTTCGATGAGCAATTAAAATTTGATTGTTACTAAATAAATTTAACAAATTTTGATGTTTTTCAGCGTTACGGGGAAAAAAAGTATTTTGTGGGGCCCCAAAAATCTTGGGGTCCCCACGCACTGTGGGGGCCTCCGTCCCCAAGTTACGCGCCTGCACTACAGACTCAAGGTAAAAACTACGTGACAAAACCTTCAGATCGCAGCAAAGCTCCAAAAAATGATGAAAAAGCTGCCTAGTCCACACGCTAGCTTATTTGCGGTAGGTCAGCTACTCTAATAGAAGCCTTCCACGCAAAAGCGAGCCTAAAAGAAAAATAAAATAACTAACCTCCTTTTTTTTTTAAGAAAAACGCTGTGAACAATGGCGACTCCCTCTTTAAGAAACGGTCTCTTCCGCGCGCAATATGTCGCCTACGACAGCGTTTTTCTATTGGCGGTCGAAGTGTGTTGCGAGCTTGGAAAGTGGAGAAGCGTGGAGATTGACGCGGTCGGTTGGACACGGCGGCGAGTTTGCTGGGTTGGAAGAAAGGGTGAGGAGGAGGAAAATGTTTAAGTGGAATGAGAAAGGAAGACATCCACAACCCACGCACCCTGTCCGTCCCTTGTGATGGGATGGGTAACAGACAACTGCACGAGGAAAGAGAGAGAGAGATATGGCCTCTTCCTACTCATATGGCAACAGGTTCTAACCTCTCTCTCTTTCTCGTACTCTCGACCTTGTAGCTGCAAACAACGACATTCGGCGAGGTTGACACAGTAGGAGGAGGATGTTTTCCTTCCTTCGGTGTTTTCCTTGGAAGGTCTTGGAAAAAACCTGAGGCCGATACAGAGGAGTTATCGTAGGATTTCTAAGAAGCGTGAAAGAGGAGCCGTGAGAAAATTAAATCTAAAAAATACAAAATACTCAAGATGTGCGTACCCCGTTTTAAGTTTAAACTATTACTTGTTCAGTTCTACGAATAGTGTACCTCCTTCCTAATTACAAAAATAATATAACAAAATTTAACGTGGTATTTAAATCCTTCCAGCTTCCTTTTCTTGTTTAGAATGTGCATTATCGTATCTATATTTTTCATTCAAAAAACGTTTAATTTATTCACCATAATAACGACGCAATAATTTAGTATGCATGCAACAGTGACGGAGAACTCGATTTAGCATATATGTAATTATGGACATTTTTGAGGACGGATCAGTAATGTTATGTATCTCACGTCGGTAATGAAACGACCAATATCGAGGAAACCTCGGTAAAAATATTTGGGGTTGTCTGCCGCGGTATATTTTACGAGTTAGGATCCGATTCACATTTACTTAACCTGAAAAAATGGGCTGTAGTAGTTTAGTACCACACGTTGCAGCAACATTACTCAGCGATGTATGGGATGCCTTTGACGTGTCCGAATTAAAATACTTTTCTACAAAGGGAATGCGCTTAAATCCAAATGATTGACGCTGTGAGCTTCGTTCTGGAGCAAAGATCACCCAAGGAAAAGAAAATATCTTTTCTGACGAAGATGATCGTATGTTATAAAGCATTACAGACGGCGATTAACTAGAGGAAATATTATTTTATTCGAAAAAAATTCAAGTGGAAAAACAAAAATAATAAATACAACGATATGTTGGGTGGCAGTCTTAAATAGATTCCTGACCACATATATAGCGCCCCCTTATAAAGATTTATAGTTAAAGCAGTGAGGTAGCCATCCATCCTTTTTGTAACGTATTTTAATCCGTTTTGTACGATGGTGTGACGGAAAACGCGATCTTTGAATTAATACGCTTCTTATTTTATTCCTTTTTATTAATTTCGGCGGTTGTAAATTTCGTCAAAATATATATCCCTTTGAGTCCAGTCCACTGCTTTCTAAAGTGAAATGGATTAAAGTGACTATAAATGTTTGCGTGGAAAAGCATCGATATTTCATCGTGCACTCAAGATTTTGATTTGCGCTCCCATTAACGGGACATCCAAGTAACGAACTATCTACTCTCCAAATACGCACTGCGTTAAGACTAAAGACGAATCGACGATCGCATTGGATGAAGAGATTTGCTGCACACCGTATATCGCCTCCTCCGAAGACGCGTCAAAGATATTTTTTTTAAACCAGAGACGATTGTACGCTAGCATAGCACGTTAACCTTAAATTACGGATGAATGGCATTAAAGTTGGCGAAAACGGCACCAATGAAGGTTATCGCCGTTTCTAATAGACTTTTTTCAGTGCTTACGTTTAATTTAACAGAAATTTATGGGTTTCAGCTTGGAATAACGTTGCCATAAACTGCGACAGCGTTAAAAAGATCACACCAGGCCAAGTCGTGAATGGTGAGAAATTCCCGATCACCAAATACACATCATCGAGATATCGTTTTCGACACGATTCGAAGCTATGATGACCGAATGGTACCTCGATTTTGTCCGAAAAAGATTTCGTCTCTCATGTATTTGTTGAGTGAAAGAAGTGTTTGCCAAGACGTATGCAGTTACACAGTATCGTAGCCGATAAGTTTCGCGCCTGGGGGCGAGACCCAAAAACACTGCCTCCAAGCAACTTCACAAATAATAATTTAACCTAAAATTGATAAATCATATAAAAATAATTTTATAAAGTATTTCTTATATATGTGAGGGCCCACAAATTTTACTTACGTGGGGGGCACAAAATGGTAAATAAAAAGAGAAAAATCACTTGGTATAAGTTCCACTTTATTAATAATTATTAATAAAGTGGAACTTATACCAAGTGATTTTTCTCTTTTTATTCATGATGGAGTTCCACAAAGTAAAGGTTTCTTCCGTTGATTTCACAAAATCGTAGTTACGCCCATGCTGCAGAATAATCTTATTCTTAGTTCCTCGTATAAGAATGATATATGGAAATTATTTCGGTCGTAAAGAATTCGGACTCCAGATTTCGATAAACATACACCTTTTAGGAATCTCGAAGTTCGAAATAGTGTTTATTGCAATTCACACTCTGTGGTCCATTGTATGTCTCCTATCGCCTGTGCGAGGCTCTAGCGGCTAAATGGTTAAACAGAATCTGATGAAATTTCGTATTTATATAGTGTATCGCTCGGAATAGAGGCTTCGTGGAAATAACTCATATCGCACAAATATGGAGGATTGTTTATTCTAGTCATTTTTCACAGAATGTCCATTTACGCCGAAACTGCTGCATGTACTTATTGTTAGATGTAAGTGCATCATACTACAAAGTTCATTGTCATAAAAAATAATACATAAGCTATATTTCTCAAAAAATAACTATATAAGGTCCAGTGACATATCGCATTTAAAGCCCTAATACCGCAAATAACAGCATCAGAATTGTTGCAACGAGTCTTATTGTTAGACGCATGTAAATACATATTAATGTAACAAGTGCCATTACTGCGTAGACAGGAAGCGTGCGAATATGAGAGAGTTTCTGCAAAGTATGTAGAAACGGGAAACTTGCATGTTTATAATTAAATTGTATTTGATTACAGAACGCTATGTAAACTTCAGATATTGTTATTTGTAAAATAGCAGTCAGCACTTGAATAGATAAGATCTGTTTCAGACATAGAGCAAAAAAGACTACTGCACAAAACCACGGCGCGATCGTTGTAATAATAAAAACCGCGCAAAGTTCTGATTTAGGTAAGGACGAATAAATATCGCACAATGCAAAATCAGTCTTGAGCCGTGATAATAGTTCAAGGGTTACTTCTGTGAAGGAGTTTAAAAATTAATGACCCCGACGTGATTTGAACACGCAACCTTCTGATCTGGAGTCAGACGCGCTACCGTTGCGCCACGGAGTCGGTTGACGGTTACTCTTTAGGATACATTACTACCTCCAAAGCAAATATTTCTATCTATATCAGGGCTCTCGAAACTGTGGCCCAAGACCCCATTTAAAGTGGCCCTCGAGCCTGTAATAAGTCTTTGCCATTTTTTTAACTACATATGGCAATCAAGCAGTGTTGGAAAACGTCATGCGTAACGCAACGAAGTGATTTTTGAATAACGTAACGAAAAACGTTACGGAAATTTTCAAAATAACTGTAACGAAAACGAAAAAAATCGTTATTTCGTTATGTATTTCATATTATCTTAATTTACGTTGCTTTATTAGTACCTGTTTTTACTCTGTGTAATTTTCATTCCAGGAATAAGACTGAATATTTTCTACTTTATAAATTGTTGTGCTCCATTGATGTCTTATTTCGATTCGTATTCGGTGAAGAAAGAGTAAAAGTTAGATTGGACATGTCGAAAATTTTTCCGAAAAAATAGTAATTTAGCCAATTCACTAAACCACATTTTAATACGAAAATAGCATACATTTGTATACTGTGCGCCTATATTTTCAAAAAAAATTTCACGTTGATCCTCGAGCATAAAATTTATTGACCATGTGGCCCACTTGAAAAAAAATTTATAGAGAAACCTGACATATACCGGTATTCATTTAACAGAATCTTGTAGACGGTATACCTATAACTGATAAATAATGCTGGTTTAGTTAACCATAGGGCTCCGATCTTACTTTTCCTTTCAGTAGACTTATGATCGAATTCACTTTAGTTCGTATATAAACCTGTTTGTTATGTGTTGATTGCAAATTATCCAAGCTTGACGATCCAGAGAAGTGCTGTGGCCATAAAACTGCTGAGTAAACCAGATGCGCAACTTAATGTTAGTTAAAGAGCACTCGTGCTCAGCAGTAACTCTATTTCCAACCATCGATCGATTACCTTTGAAGAGGGCCATTTGCAATCTGGAAATGCGCATCAAGTTCACTCGACCATTTCCATGGTCGCATTAGTTACGTCACTTATTGGACTAAAGCTATGAGGTGAGGCCAATAAAATGTTCGCACTTAAATTGTTTTTATGTGGAGCGACAGGCTTCGTAGAAAAGCGTTAATGTTATTAGCATTTTTCTCCATCTCCAATGTTCAACGATAGAAAATCGTGAAAATTCTGATATTTGATCCTAGTAGGAAGTTCTAGGAAAATTATAATTCTTTAAATTTAGATATTACAGACTGTCTTCTGGGAGCTATCAGCCGCTTAAAGCAATGAATACGCTTCTTTTAAGAATATAATTAATAGATTAAGAGCTTAAGAGCATAAAATTAAGTACTGTAAATGTATATTCGTAACTGTGAAGTTCGATGTTCTCGATATCAATGTGGTGTGGAGGAAAACACTCATGTCAGTTTCACCGGGGTTTAACTATAGAACAGTGGTGCATAATACGGCCCGCGGAATCATGATGAAAAAGCAATCCGAAAAATTTTAAACACAGATTCGTGAATTGATGGGAAATGATCCGAAGATCCTTATGCGACAGGCATAAGTTATAATAATGGAAAATGTGGAAACAGGTGAAAATATCTGCTTTTGGCCGGGGATCGAAACCCTGACTTTAAAAAAATTGGCAGTTTACGCTAAAGATAAACTCTGCTATTTACATTACACCAGCATAGAATTTTCCATACTTCGGGAGCAAGTTGTTCTCAAATTTTTCTGATAGAGACATTTTGATTGGCTATATCTAATTGACATGGTCTATGAAATTATCCCGTTGTTGAAAGGTAGGCGACCCCTTCGCTATTTTCTCTCCTCAACGTGCACAAAAACTGACTACGACGTGATGTTATTTGGTGCACGAAGGTGGCAAGATATTTTTGGCCGGAAGGCTTCTGAGTAACTGTAAAAAAATACATCAGTTTTGTAGCATCAATTTTTCCATATACTTGTACGAAATCTGTATTATAATACGCTAACGTAGCTTCACAGAACATTTTCATTACCTTTTCAATTGAAATGATGTTTATGATAACGACGATAGCAAAAACGCATTAGTGATGTACATTTTGTCTAAAATCTGAAGTAAGTCTTTCATCGCTGGGAACGTCTGACTGCTATTAACAGAAATAATTTTGGTGACACTCATATCGTTTGAAGAAAGATTTGTTTAATAGGTAATAAACAATGTTTTTCGGACTAACGGCTAAACAAATATTACCGCAAGATACTTTCAAGTTCTGGGTAAGCCCTAACGATTTTTTTGAACCAGAGAAGCATTTTCAAAAATCATCTTTTGCAATTACATGTGTAAATAAAACATGTCCAATTAATACGACTGAAATAAAGTTGATAAAATTATATGAAATTATGGATAGCTTATTATTTCTTAAATTCGTTTAAGTACAAGTACGAATTTGCTTGTTTAGTTCCGACTAATTGCTAGTGTCATATCTCTATAAGAATGAATTAATAACTTTATTTAATTTCGTTAGTTTGCGTGTTTACTTAATTAATCAATAAGAGAACTTAAAATGATAAGACGAAAGTCCAAATGTGTCACCGCCCAGACTCGGAAGTTTTGTCGGCAGTTGTAAAAACTAAAGAAGATTAATGGTTTAATCAACTGCAATAGTTGCAGAATGGCGACAGGCGAGACTATAGCACTATACATGACATAGATCTAATTAATACATTTACATCTAGGTAATAAGATAGTGATATTTTCCGAAAAACTTCAAGGGATTCCAGCCCACAGTTTCTTTTGACAAATTTTTCGAATGCAAGTCGAATTGGAAACGACAGGTTACGTAATGAAAAATGAATGTACACTTTAGACTTCCTAGAGTAAAAAGCAAAAATAAACACAACGGAAGGGTTAAAGGCCTTGACTTTGGAAAATGTAAATAAACACAGCTCACGAAGCAACGTTAGCTATCGTAATAGCGTATTCAAGTAATGAAATTACGTACATTTCTACGTAAGCTTCTGTACTTAAAAAAATCATTTAAAAATAAGATTATTCATATAACGTATTACATTAATATGTATTATAATTAATATTGGTAAACTTTAGTGACGCTCATGGCGAAGTATAGTTTTAAAGGCCGTTAGAATTTTTCCTTAATAAAAGTATATTGCTATAGAAGATATTGAGAGAGATAACGTAGCCAATGCGTTAGATTTTGAAATGAATTTTTAAAAACTGTACATAAAACTTGACAAAGGAAAATAAACAAACTTAGCGAGAATAAGGTTAGTATCGGAATAAGTCGCACAATTAACACATGTAGCAACATAAAATTTATTCAACCATAAGTAACCATACTTTATTGCTTACGTTATTATTTTTCGTAAAATACTGTGCACATACACTCAAACCAATATCAGTATAATAATTGGACCTACGTTAAGGAAAATCGCCTGTAAAACCGTTGGGAGTTTACGTTAGTGAAAGTACATTTCGGGAGAGAGGATGGAGGGGAGAGGGATCAGCCAATCACGTTCAACTTTGACGTTAACCCTTCACTTTTGGGGGAGGGGGAGCATAGCTTAGGATGTCCGTTGAAATTACAGAGTATAAATAAGGAGCATCTCAGCGCAGTGAACTCATTGTCAGAGGTAATATCAGACAGAGCTGATCTAGTCGAGAGGAGATATTTATTCTTGTTTGATTCTCTGCGCCTTATTGTACGGAATATGGACTCCTTCTTTTCCCTGCTTTGCTTCATGGGAAGCCCAACTGACGAAGATTCAACACGTATAGATTTGCTGGGGAATCTCCCTCCTGAGTTGTCGACTGGCATATTACGGTGAGTGAATTACGGCACGTAATATACTTAATATTTTTGTATTTCAGAATGACATTGGTCACGATTATTAATCTCGCATAATATATTTTATAGCATGTTGGATCCTGCCACCCTTGTTTCGACTGCACTGGTTAACAGTAGATGGCTGAATTTAGTCCGATCCGATCCCCTACTGAGATCTCGTGTCCGCCACCATCTACGTAAGCAGAGGAAGCAGAGATCCAGACCATTCAGATTCAATTTCCGTGTGCTCCGGGGCGATGCTAGAGTTACACCTTTTGAGGAAAGGAACGACCGCTTCAAAGTGACCGCTTCTAAACCAACCAGAGGTATTTGTCTAATTTTTAAATAAAATGAAATTTCCATGTTCCAGACATTTACTATTATTAATTTTTTACCTGCTAAAGGTTTTTCCTCCGATCGAGTATTAACTTGGTTAATTGAGGTATTTGTTAACGCAATGTTTTGATTTCCTTTTCAGACCTAATTCCGACATCTCAGGTTCAACCCATAGTCCCCGTCGTTGTGAAAGGAGCCCCTAGCTTGAAGAATCCTTTAAAAATGTTTAACAAAAGGACTGAAAAAGGTAATTAATTTCTATCGTATTGCATGTATCTTTCATATACCACATCACATGCAGTTTATCTAACTTCAACTTATATCTATTGCAGTCAGACACGATTTTTATCGTGTCCCTCAAGCTGGAAAGACTTCTACCTTGGATCCTAAATTCTCATCTCCTGCCAGCTGTCCTACCCGAAGAGAAACCGCCCTGAAGTGGATGCGGATGCCGAGAGTGTGATGAAGATCTCCTTGGAGGTTTAGGGGAAAACCTTTCTCATGCACAAAAACTGATAAGCAAAAGGTAGGTCGGCCGTTCTATGTTATCATTCGGAATTTTTAGAAGCCATATTCCATCTTTTATTAAACGATTTCCCATATTTCAGACAAGGATGATACCTTATTTTTGCTGCCGCCGGGATCAGCTGGCGTAGGATCCTGATGGAGAACTACTTCGCTATGAGATTTCACGGATGCGGTGTTCAGCGCTCCGCGAGTGATCCAGAGAAGTTCGTTCCAAGCAGTGCGTTAAGTCCGAAGTGGAGCGATGCCCTGATGTGACAACGTGCCGATTTGTACTAAGCTTTCCGTGGGAATTAAATTATTTGACTAAGTATACGTTTTTTATTACACAGTTGTCCCCAAAAGTATATTTCTAATAAGGCTGCGCTTACTCATATTCGCGGCGCTGTAATATTGTGATTTCGTGCCCAAAAATATAACTAGCAGCAGAGTATTACGGCCTGCTTTGACGATTTTCTACGACTTTACCTTTGCATCTACGAGTTCTTGTCTGTTGATACCTTTATGTACAGTGGTTTTTATTGTAAATAGTAAATGTTGGGCGATTTACAGTGCATTTACGTTGGCTTCTATCGGACAAGCATTCACTATCCTTCCACGAAGTCTGATTACAATAAAACGCACCCAATGTGATTGTTAATGGTCTACGATTGGTAATCGATTCCGTGCCTAAATGTTTCTAGCAGTAGAGTTTATAAAATAAATAATCGACTGCTCGCGAAATCGTGTATTGGAAGTAGAGATATTCTATAAATATGATAGAATTAAATAAAATTATGGAATTTAGAAGCTAATAGTTATAAGGAAGCAACGGGCACTATGGATCTGATCGCGATGTTTGGTTTGTAATTAATTAAGCCATCAATGTAATAATCCTATCTCTATTTCATTGAAACAGCACAAAAATATTGATACCGACGTGACTTGAACACGCAACCTTCTGATCTGCCGTCAGACGCGCGACGGAGTCACTCCTATTTATATTAATCATTACGATTTGATTTAATAAAATTAATGGTGAAGCGAAATGTAGATCACATTGAATTCATTCGTTTAACTACATATGACACATCGCACGACGTGGGATTCGAATAAAATGTTTAAGATATCCGCAAAAACGCTCAGGTGATTAACCAATTAATACGTGTCATATCGTATATATTCACCAACCATCCAAATTCGTCAATACAACGAGGCATATAAAGCAGAATGACACGTAAATTTCCAATGTGTAGCATTCCCATGTATTGCCTTATTTCAGGATCAGAATACTTTGGTCTCCTTGTCTGTCGAACAACAACAACAGGCAATTCGAGTCATCCTCTGGAGAAACTTATAAAATTTCGTCGGCTTGTGGCTATTTCACCGGCGCTTCGCTGAAATTGCCCTACAGTGAGATTAACCGGCCGAGCGAAGAGATGGATGCAGAGACGCAGTTATGTGACCCAGTACTAGAATGTACCTACTCAACTTGCCTTGGAAATTAATTTATCGACTTGACGACAGTTTTTTTTTATTTTAACATCTTACCTTAAGTTAATCTACCCGATCCTTCCATTTGCAAAGTCTATTATGAATTGCTTCGTTTCACTTCCGCATTTCTGTAGTCATCTTTGACTTTTGCTGTTGAACGTCTCGTAAAATTTTATTCGATATGTCGAATGATGGTGGTGGCATTTTCTTGTATTTTATTATCGGTACTTATGTAATCGAGTTATGATTTTTTTATAACTATTATCATTTCACCATCTGTTACGTAGCGTGGTTAGTAACAAAAGTTTTCATTTTGTTCATCAATACCAATATAACACTCCAATAGCGCCACATTTCTAGCCGTTGTTAATAGCGTTTAGGGTGGATGTCCAAATGATATTTTAGTAAATTTATTTTTACAAATATTTTATCCTAATCAAGTATGGAATACTCTTAGGTGTTCCGAGTGGTTTGATGTGCGCAGTTACTTAAATTCTTTAGGACTGTATAGTATATTCGATGTTATGAGCGTGAAATAATATAGGGTGGCCAATAAGTCACTATTCACTAACACAAATATTTATTAAGAGACAGAACAACAATTCATAGCGATTATAATGTTCTTATTCAACGAAATAATTAAACCAATACATGAACAGAAACATAGTAAAGAATATATAGTTTTTACTCTCTCCTACATTGAAATCGAGATCGATTTACATCTTAAAAGTAATACACCATTGTTGTGGTTGCTTTTAGTGACTTAATGGCCACCATGCATATTATAATATTTAGTTTGAAATAAGCATACGTAACGTATTAAGAGTTCTACATACATATTCTAATTTACGCATCTTCTAGGATTCACCTGAAATTTATGTACCATTTTTCCAATAAAATACTTTATTATTATCTGACATGAACTTTTGATGCTGGGGAATCATTTTAAATTAAGTATTCAATTTTGTATTCATTTCGCAAGTTTATAGATGACTTGAAAGGGAAAGAGAGCTATCAAGACATGAAGAATGCTGCGAAAAATAGGACTATATGGAGAACCAGGTTTAACCATGAATAATCACGAACCTGTCTACGGACAGACTACCTATGATGATCGTCAGAGGCACAACCCACTCACGATGGATGAACCATCCTAACAATCAATAACCGAAAAGAGTGTCGAAGTTTTTGCGGGGAAATGGCACATTTCTGTTGAATTGTGTAAATAGCTAAACGAATTATCCAATGATGTCGCTGAAAAAGAGCCAATCTTGAGAAGCTAGAAAGGATTAGAATCTTACTACTTAATAATCTCAATGTCAGGGCGGTTAAGTTTTGGAAGTTTGCTAAAATGCTATTCCATGTGGAACGACCATGAGAAATACGCGTATTTTCGCCGCTTTCCTATTATTAACACGAAAATTTGCCCAGATTCTTACATCTAAATAAATCGTTGTAGCGCGTCTGTAAGTGTTTCCGCGAACCATCATAACGTATGACGATGCTATGTTGTTTTAACTGCCGTCACGAAGCAACTCACCAATTAGCTCTCTCTCTCTCACACAGCAGATTAAACCCGGACGGAAATGTCTCGCATACGGCAGAGAATTCCGCAGCTTATTTACAGGCCCTTTAGAAACATACCTTGAATTCCAATGAAGGGCAGTCCTGTGAAAGAATGTTGTTTGTAAACACAAAATACGAAATGTTTTTGTTAACTCGCTAATCTTCCATTCCTTCATGAACCACATTGAAAGTGGGGCAGGAAAGCGTAATTTTCATAAGCCACTTCCGAAAATGAAATTCGCAATGACTTAGAAACAGTAGTTATGACGCACCGGGTAGAAGGTGGAACAAAATTGCTATAAACAAGTTAGGAAAGTGTGCATCGTATCGTATCGTGCAATGGAGTATTAGAAAGAAATTATATACCTGTACGTGAGGGGAATTTCGTTTTAAAGTTCTTTTCTTCATCATAAATAATCCATTTTCTTCCTATTTAATAATGTGGCATGCACACGTAAGGAAGTTAAACGTTTGTTTGTGAGACTGTTTATGTTAGCAACAATGAAGAAGTAACCATGCAAGAAATTTTGTTCAACTCGAATTAAGACATTTTTGTTTGATTTTCTCGATAACGGCTACTCCTACGGTAAAAATGTATAGGAAAGAAAATACTCTTCTTACAAATTCTACAACTTTTATTTGAAAAATATTTTGATATGAGCAATACTTTACGAGATATGACGAAAATTTATTTTTTTGTCACCAGTAAAGTGATTGACGTACGTGATTCATTTTTCGATTTTCTTCTTATATTTGATTGAAAGTCCTTAATATCAAATTTCATGAAAATCCGTTCGGTAGAAGCCGAGAACGAACATGCGGACGGACGGACAGACAAACCGACGATAATAGGCGTTCACGCTGGAAGCGAAACGCGCCTAAAAAAGGAATAACATGCAGTAATCCAATGATTAATATAAGTTACACCTTTTTCGTTCGTTTTATTTCCTTGAATCCAATTCGAATATTTTGCATTTGCTCTATTCCTATCATGGTTTAAATTCGTTAAATTTATCGACGGTTATAAAGCGTAACATTGATCGGAATTATTGCGGAAGGGGCGTTTCGCCATTAACGGTCGGATTTTTTCCCCCACTCATCGGGTAGAGTGTAACGGAAAGCTTCCTGTTGGATATTTGTACAAAATAATAATAAATAAAACTTTATTATTATTTCAATACTTATTTGAGACATTCTTCGATTATTTAGAATAAAAGGCTAAAATGATGACCCCGACGTGATTTGAACACGCAACCTTCTGATCTGGAGTCAGACGCGCTACCGTTGCGCCACGGAGTCGGAGGACCAAATGTCTGGCGGAATCGAAGTAGCAGAAATTGTTACCGTTAATTCCCATAATAATAACATGCTCAGATGTTATCATTTTTCCTTTAAACGATAATCGTATGATTCCTAGGTAACGTTTGTGAAAGTCAAATACAAATTAAACTTAACGAATTCAATCTTTTCATCACCTATTTTACTATTACGATTTATATTTAAAAGAGAAGTACATATTTGTATTTATAAGTAAGTAGTTCCTTCGTCATTGCTTGAGAAAATCAATGTGGTGCTTTACGGCGTGTTCGTTTTTTTATTTCACGGATGCCTCGGTTTTAATTTCGGAACCTTTTATAGATCCGCGGTTCCCAAACCCAATGTATCCGTGGCCACCCTCTTATGATCGCCGACCTGATCGCGAGCTTCTTAACCCCATATATCTACTAATAAATATAAAATGTAACTTTAATTACAAAATGTCACAAATATTTCCTGCGCGTGCACAAAGGTTTGCGTTCTTTTTAAAAACTCCCATACATTATATCAATTAATTAATTTGTATCTATTTTAGGCCGATTTTAGATTCCCGCTCATAGATTGAAAAGGTCTCACATTGGATATACTGCAATGCTGAACTAATCGTAAGATATGCTTTGTATAGACTTTAATTGTTGAATTGGATATCGCTAGAAGATCGCAGAATTAGCGCTTGGTTAAGGCTTCTGGAGAAATTTAGTTCGGAAGTTCTCTTAGAGGAGGTCTCAGGAATATTAGAGGCACCTACGTACATGGGCAGGCACGATCACGAGAATAAAATACGTGAGATCGACTGTAGGACCGAGCGATATAAGAGCTCGTTTTTCCCAAGGACCATAACGGGATCATAATAGGAGAGTGATTCCCACGAGGGACGTTATTAGGTAGGTTTTGGTGTTCTGCACCCCCTGCCACCCACCAGTCTGGTGATTTGCAGGGTATCATGTAGATGTAATGATATACTCGTATATATACATATTTTTCGGGATGATCAACATGAAAATACGTTATCAAAAGTAATCTCTTTGGGGTGGGAAAAATGCCCGTGATGCCGACCTCATTACCAGGGTTCCAATATGTGCTACTTTTGGTAGTACAGTACTACTTTTTCGCCTTCTGTACTATCTTCGATTACTTTTGTACTACTTTTTTCATCTTTTGGGAAACAGCAGGAACCGCAGAATTTCCATCTTTCTCCAACCCTCCAAAGATGACCTTCAACAGCGATTTGCTCATTTCATTGTGGTTCACCGAGGATGAGCCACTACCATGAATCATCATCCTAACGACAAGAAGAATCAAAAAGCCTCTTTCGCTGATAACTGAAGTGGAGATCGTAATCTTCAAATCGAATATGTCATTATTTCGAGAAAACTCACAATCAGTGAAGGGATATGAAATTATTTTTGGCGCAACAGTTTATGCAAAGTTGCAGACGCTAAAAGATTCAAATACAACCATTCAGTTAAAAAAAGAATTTCTTGAATTTTATTCTACTGCAGTTGCAGTTGGTTGGTATACGTAAGTGATTCAGAAGTAATGACTACCCTTCCTCTAATAAATGGTTATTATTTAAAAGTGCTAAGGATATTCAATACCATAAAATCCGAAAATCGACTGAATTTTTAATCCTAGAAATCGCTGCAAAGGATTCTTTGATTGATGAAATGACTGAATTGATTTCATTCCTAAGGAAATGCCTCACAAGAATTTCATACTTTTCCAATTGATAAAAAGTGGGCCACTTTCTTTAAAAATGATAATTCCATTGATATTAAGGAATTAATGTACATAATTTTCGCGATTCTAACATTGAATACTAATGTTGAGCAAGTTTTCTGATTGTGTAAAAAAAAACAATGGAATGACTATAGGATCAGAATGAAAATCGAGACAGTTAAAAGTTTGCTACAAGTGAAAGGTATGTATGAGAAGTTACCGCGTTACCGTTACGCCACGGAGTATATTTGAAAAAAAAACATTCGGTGACGTCTGAAGTAGAATATTAATGTATTACAAAATTTTACTAATATATTAGGAAACGTTGGCATATTATATTAATAAAAATCGTTATATGTTGCGTCTCCTCCTAATATTTAAAAACGGCCATATTCGGAAACCAATGCGAAAAAGATAAGTAAATTCTATTCGCTAAGCGCAATTGTTCGTCATGGTTCCAAGCTAGAATTTATTATGTGTATTAGTGAAAATTTTATTGACTCAAATTTTATTCATTATTATTTTCTTCTGACTTGCTAAAGCAAAGGAGAAAACTTAACCTTGGCTCCATCGGGCATTTACATCGCATTGCATAGAATTTTTCGCTGGTAATGTGGGAACCGAATTCTCCCAATGAAAAATTCACCATCATTTAAATTCTATGCAATGATGTACATACTATAATCATAACGTAACGCCCGAAACTAAGAAAACTGAACTGTATAAAAACAATTAAAAAGGCTTTTTTATAGTCCCATCCCCCTGGTTATCTACAACGACGAAGGATTACTGATCTAATTTTATTGAGAACTGCTAGGGAAATGAGCATTTATTTTAGAAGTTATAGATTTTATTATTCAGATAAAAATTCAACGTTGTCAGGTGTAATCGTTGTTGTGAAGGATTCATATTTGTCATTAACGGCGAATAATGGCAGTCGCCGATCGGTTTATGATTTGGCGTAGGTACTTTAGATACCGCTTAATGCGATCAATAAATGATGCCATTTAACTGACAACGGTTCGGCTGCTGATAGCAACGAATGATAATTTTGAATATTTATCCATCTCGATAGTAATCAACCGTGTACTCTGTTTTACTAATAACTGTCGGCAGGTCATGGCAACGAATAACAGACATTTTTAATACGTCTCTATGATAATTCTTTTATAAATTGTATCCATATAAGAAAGAACCTAAGTATAAAATTTCCGTGATAATGGTTTAAAACTAGACAAAATAATGACCCCGACGTGATTTGAACACGCAACCTTCTGATCTGGAGTCAGACGCGCTACCGTTGCGCCACGGAGTCGGATAACATACAACTCTTCGTAGTGAGTCTGAAGCAAAACTTATTTGCGAATATTACCAAATGATATCAAATAAGGTCAATGTATATAATTTCTACTCTTGTTCCTTTAAAAACCTCTTCAGCTGCTATTGCGAAGATTATATATAAATTATTTTCTGTAACCGCGAATGTCCATAATAATTCCTCGTTAATAAGTTCTAATGCTGAGTATGGGACATGCAATTGATGCAAAAATTTCTTAGTGAATCCTTTTATTCATTATTATTTTCTTCCTAATTGTTAAAAACAAATTTAAAAAATTATCGTCGTTCTGTCAAGCATTTGAAGTCGCAGCAAATCCATTTCACTGGTTGCTGCTAATTCACCAATAAATATTGTACTAATTTTACTTGGAATCGCCTTTACTGTGACAGTATGTACAAGTTAAGTAATGATTTTGCAGTATAGTATCTATATATTCCGAGGAATGTTCAATTCTTCCTAAATTTCCATCACATAATATAACACCAGAAATAATAAAATATCACACTCGAATCGCCACTATATAATTACTATATAGCGTAATAGCCCGTCAAATATGACAGGTGTGCGTGAATTAAGTAATACGTTAAACTAAACTAAAAATTAATCACTTTCTATAAACGTATGTACTTGCAAGTGAATAAATATGTATTGGTAACGATTTATATCGTCGAACAGGCTGAAATCTTTATGGCATTCACTCTATTTTTCTCTTGATATATAATCTTTACAGAGCGACGAATAAATTAACAAGTACTTCGTAATTATCTCAACAAACATTTACGGAGGGGGGCGCTAGAGCGCTATCTCGCCCGGGGCGCCAAAATTCCTCGGGCCGCCCCTGAATAAAATCCACATCGAATGTTCCAGAATAGCATTCACGGGCAAATAAATGTTGTTTGGCTATATACATGTATGTAGTATATATAGAAAGCAGAAGGCTCTAAAAATTGGAATATCTATCCCAATCAACTATAGAACGAATTGATTGAAATTAATTAACACTTCCAGTGAAGACAAAAATGTTACACTATAAGATCCAATCTTCGCATTATTGCGATTTTCTTATTATATTTGACTGTAAGTCCTTAATATCAAATTTCATGAAAATCCGTTCTGTAGAAGCCGAGAACGAACATGCGGGCGGACGGACAGACCGACGACAATATGCACTCACGCTGGAAGCGAAACGCGCCTAAAAAGGAGAATGCATTAAAATCTTTTAACGGTTTGACAACATTCGTTAGTGAAACCACAGATAAGCGACTGTTGGATTTAAGGAAGCCGCATTTCTTGCTAATCAAATTTAAAATAAACTATTTAATCGTATATCTGTGATCGTGACCTTCTCCACGAATTTCATATAAATTAACTACACTTATCCTAATTTTCAGCAGCGAGATTTAGTAGGAATATATGTGCACCGCACCTCCTGCCAATCACCTTCTTGGTGAATTGACGGTAGATGCAAGAATAACAGATATGTCGTTGTAGTGAGCGGAGTTCGAACCAGAGGAAAGGGTTACGCCAATGACGGTTGGACTAACCGAACTTTTATTGTTTATACCTTTCACTTTTTGGAGGGGAAGTGGAGGGGACGATGATGACCGTTGCAACCGTCAAAATCGAATATATAAATAAGGCGTGTCTTAGCGCGGCCGGTTCATTCTCTACTGCTCTGTCGTACGTAGCGGACTGCTGCCTATAACATACGATATCACTTCATAGTGCGTCGTTTCTGCGTTACTCGCATTATTAATGGAGACCTTTTTGTCACTGCTATGCTTCATGGGAAGCCCAACCGAGGAGGATTCATCAAATTTGGATGTGGTCGGAAGCCTACCTCCAGAGATAGCCACCAATATATATCGGTAAGTGTTACTATTCCTCAACATCATTCGCATTTTTGTGTAAGAAAAATTTTACTAGATAGTGTGCATTCTAATATTCAATGTGCAAACTTCTAAATTTTATCTGTTTACGCTTTCAGCATGCTGGACCCTGCATCACTCGTATCCACTGCTTTAGTTAGCAGGAGGTGGCTGCGTTTGGTCAAGTCCGATCCTGTTCTGAGATCAAGAGTTCGTCATCAACTTCGGAGTCAGAGGAAGCGGCGAGCTAGGCCGTTCAGGATGAATTGTCGTGTGCTCAGGGGAGCTGCCAAAGTAAAACCTTTCGAGGAAAGGAACGAGCGATTTAAGGTGAAATCTCTACAATCCACAACAGGTAGGTGCTTATTTCCGAAATAATCATGTTTTTGTTTCGTTTAATATTACGTAAGTTTCTGACTATGGATTTTATATTTCAGATTTGAACGCACCGATTCCTATTCGGCCGGTTGTGCCCGTTGTCGTTAAGGCACGTGATCCGACAATGACAATCGAAAAGATGCATAGAAACTCCAGTGAAAGAGGTAATTACATAACTTTGTGTGCATATCAATACGTCAATATTGAGTTCATTTATATGTTGCTTTTAACGCAATTTATATTAGTTCCAGCCGGAGAGAGCTTTTATCGAACCCAATCTGTTTACGGGAGCTCCCAGTCTTCGTCTCCGATGAGGTGCGCGCCTCGAAGAGATTTCGTTCCTAAGTGGAATAATCGACGGATGCTGAGAGTGTGACGAAGTTGCACTTGTAGATCGTGAAAGACTCAAGGCTGAATAATAACGGAGGAAATAAAAAGGTAAGATAACCATATTGATAGAATATATTTTTGGAAGTGTTGTGCCAATTTCTGATTTCTAATTTTTTTTCCTTCTGTATTTTAGGCGCACTTATTACCCCTCGAGTTCCTCAGCCGATTGTCGGGAGCTTTTGGCGCTGTACCATACTCCAGTGCCGAGGGATTGTGATGAGAGGAGATGACAATGTTTAGTTGTTGTGACAACGTACTACTGTGTACTCAGCTTGCATTGGTATAAATAATCCTATCTGAAACCTGTTGCATTTTCATTTCATGATCCTGATTTAATATTTATTACCAATGTTGATCTTTGAATCAATGTGGCTTGAGTATTTCTCTCCCGCTGTAGGTTTGGTATTAGATATTTTGTTCATTTTAACAAATTAATTCATATCCGATATTCACTTATCAACAGTTGTCAGTACACAAGGTTTCTTATTAGTACTTATTACTAGTATCATATAGAAATAAATTTATTTAATTCACTTTTTTGTTGCTCAAGTGGACGTTTTGTTTTAATACATTGCTTTAGTCCGGAATATATGCTGGAAGTGTTGGATGTTTATTTTTAAATTCTTGTATTTATCTTACCATTTTCATTTCTGCGAGAAAATATTCAATTTAATGTGGTATTCATCTCCTCAAGTTTATCAGTTAACGTCTACGTCTACGCTTCAAGTACCACCACCTTCTATCTGCCGTTTTTACAAATTATCTGTAACACGTATATAGTAGGGAGATGGTTATAACAGACTGCGACTGTAACCGCAGGTTCTAAGTAGCTATTGCTATCATTGCAACACCGCTCCTGTGATGTCTTTGCATAAAAATATTATGTCAATTTTGGGTGTCAACTCATCGGACATGATGTTCTCAATTCTATGGAACGAAGCTGGGCTGTTTCCGGAAGCAGGCACTTAGAGCCAACCGCATACTTGTAAAAGGCAAGTGATATAGTATGTACCACTGATTGACAAGCAAGGCAATACGTTGTAAGCATTCGATGCCTGGTGAAGAGATATTTACAACGCCTACTTTGTGGTAATGTACCTATGTCTCGGCCATTGAAAAAAAAATATACTTTATATAAAATACGAATAATATACGCGGATAAGCTGGTGCTTCTCGAGTCATAAATAATTCAATATTAAGAACGATATTATTATACATTTCACATCATTGCAGTTTAACTTTGTATAATTTTAAAATTCAAAGACCGCCGTTCGATTTTTAGATTTATGACATAGTGGTCTGTCAAAATCATAGTAAATGAATATTGGTGGTTTGCGTTTTCGTACGCATGCAGTAAATCTCGTTGCTTAAGTTGACAATTCAATCTTAAGTGGAAAATTTCTCCTAGTTCAACGTTAATGATACATTAGCGGAGTAAAACAAATATCTAACTTTTCATTAGTTTTTTCTTAAGCGTAAGGCAAAAAAGTACATTTTAAAGAAAATTACTTTATGTGTTACCCAGGAAAAACAAGTAATAACTCATTAAATGTTGTCCCCGCTTTAAGTGGAATTTCTTTATATACCACGAAGTGACTACAGTTTAATTAAAAGTAATTTATATAAAAATAAGCCGAAAGATAAAATGATCGGCCAGCTGCTAGGTGTGCGCTCAAGTGGCAGAATTATCCCGGCCTTTCTAGAGCCGCAGATATTATGCTTATGGTACGTTCACCTAAACAGTATTGCATAAAATATAAGTACAGTATATACGTATTGCGGTGCAATATAGAACATATTGATTACATACAAAATTATCAGTTAATGTTGAAACACTATTTATTAACTCCTCTATTAATTTCCTTTCAATTAGTAATCTTAAGGACCTAAAATAATATGGGTGTTCATTATATCTAAATCTGTTTAAAATAAGTTAAATATATAATCGTCCCACGTTTTATTTTGTTCAACGCATAGCCCACCTACTATTATTATGTAGTCTTTTAGATTCATTCACTCATGGTTTTCAATCCTAAGATTGGTTTGACATGACTAGGAGAATAAACAAATGATGTGGTGGTTTCCCGCTGCCTTCCACATCAGACACACACATGAGTGATGAAATATGAATTATGTGTATGAACATATCCATGCCCTTGGCGGGTTTCGAACCCGCGACCTCAGTGATGGTAGACCAGCGCGATAGCCCCTCCGCCACCGGGGCCGGTAGTCTTTTAGATAATAGAACCTTAATTGAAACAATTCTTTAGGCGCCACTCAATTTTTGTGAAATAAAGAAACATTTAATAGCGATATATTCTGATAGTTTTACACTAATCTAATAAAATATTTGAGGAGGTTAAAATACATGAATTATAACTAATTATTTATTAAATTTTTATGAAAGTTTATTGTATTGGAATGGATTTTCGAATTTACGATTGAACCGAAAAATATATAAGAACGCATGGAGGTTGATACTGTCAGTAACGATCTTCAAATTTCATTATTCAAGCGCAATTCGGTTGAAGTATACTAATTGTAAGTATAATCACTTCTAACTCTAGTATGATATATACCTGATTCCCTTTAGTAAATATTTCTAAATCCAAATAAGTTCCTCTTAATATTGTTTTTTATCTTTACTCAAAAGTATTTCTAATACTCAAATCAATCGTGGTTTTAATATTGAAATATTAACCCTAAAAATCCTGTGGTGCCTATGGATCTTTAGGTGACTTCCTATTTAACTTTGATCCAATCTGCCGAATCATTGTCAATTTACAATGCAATCAGTACGATACACCATGCGGAAAAGTTAGCCCCTCCCCCACATCCCTTACTTTGGGCTCACTTTAAAGTGAAAGTACAAATTCGAAAATAGTGAGCGGGGATTGGAGGAAAAACACCGCCAATCATCTTCGCGCTAACCTTTCACTTTTAAGGGAATCAGCCAATTCGCTGTTTCCTATGAGAAGCTTACCGTTTGAAATAATAAAAGATTTTGCGTAACGTCTCTCGGCGGTACAGACACGGAATTCACCATCGGTAAGCATTCTAATATTAGTGTTTCGTGTTGTGTTTAAATTCGTGAACAGTTTCTATACTCCCCTCTCCTTCACTTGATTAACCTCTCGTCGATATAGTCGGAAGAATTGCCGCTGTTTTGATGATTTGATATTTTATTATTGCTGCCCTTACGCATGCGGTTTTTCCTTACTCAATTTTTAGTACTTTTTATAATCGCACGATGTTGATCTATAAATGCCAATTTCTGTTACCTTGGTGAGCGGGAGGTAACCGACATTGACTCGATCTGGGCCCTGTGTCGAGATCTCGTTTTCTCCATCAGCTTCGACGACTGAGAATGCAGCTCTCTCTCCACTATCAACTATGTCATCTCTGTCCACTATTCGAAAGATAAGTACAAACAGAAAAGATTTCTTTCATCAAATAAAGAGATATGATTGAATAATAGAAGGTAATGAAAAGCAACATAGTTGTTACTTTACAGTGAAATAGTTTTGTCGAGATTTCTTGTTGAGCGTTCTACGTAAACGAGACCGCATTCTACACCGTATATTCCACTTCTAAGTACGAAATCACTTTACTTGTTTGCCGTCTCGAGGATTTCACAGTAAAAAAGTTTCGTTTCCGTCTTAATAGATAGCTCCAGTTCTTCTAATGGATAGAAAAATCTAATGTTCTGGGAAAGGGCTACTAAGATTGAATTTTAGGGGTATTTCCGTAATATTTAAGAATGATAATTTTACTGAAGTAAATAATAATATTCACGTCGTAAAATTTGATTGCAACATGAAAGGTTGGATTATGTTCCGTGAGAAAGATGCTGAAAAGTTACAGCTAACAGACTCCGTGGCGCAACGTTAGCGGGATCAGAGGGTTGCGTGTTCAAGTCACGTCGAGGTCATTGTTTTTTTAAGTTTCTACCCAAGGAGTCGACGCACTTTTTGATAAAAACAGTGACAGCTATTTCGATTGTATTTTAAAACAGCCCTCTCCAAAAAAATTCTAGTTTTCAGAAACTGTAAATTCAAGTAGTTTTAATTCGAAGCAAGGTCTCTGGACGTTTCAGTAATTTCGTGCCGCGTATTTGGAATGGGAGGAATTTCAGATATTTATTATGGATCCTCTGTCGGAGTTCAATACTGAACCTTAGTTATCTGTCAAAGAATAAGAATTAAGGTTACAAAGGTGAGACTGAAATCGATAAAATTATCTTTTATACGGGATTTTACTTCGAAATGATTTCATCAGTGTCAAAGAGTATTTGGATGGTAATAATGAATTGCATTTTTAATCACTACGATGTAAATCTCATTATGCATCCTTATACTCCATTAAATATCTTCTCAATTCACCTGTTTAACTTTAATAAGAGAGCTTTCCTTCATCTCAAATATATGGCATGAAATGACCTGCAAATACGAGACACCTTGTGCTTCGATTTATAAATTCACTTGAATTTACATGTTCGTGAGGTCTTATGCGAGGGTTTTGGACGCTTTTTGGGAAATTATTACGAACCAGCAGTGCCGTAACTAGGGCGAGGCATCTGCCCCGGGCGCAATTACGCAAGGGGTGCATAAAATCCAAAAATTAACCAAATAAACTAGAGAAAACAATTTCTTGAAGGGGGAGAGGACGCATATTTAATGGTTTGCCCAGGGCGCTAAAATATCTAGTTACGGGGCTGCGTACCAGATATCAGTTTCAAAACAAATTTGTCGATAACTTCGTTTAAACGTAAAATAAATGACCCCGACGTGATTTGAACACGCAACCTTCTGATCTGGAGTCAGACGCGCTTCCGTTGCGCCACGGAGCCCGTTGATAAAAACGGCGGGGATGGCGCTGAACAATACATTAAGTTGGTAACGTAAAATATAATGCAATATACAATGCATTGGTTTAAATATCGAGTTTTAAAAACCGTGGGTGATTTCTGAGTCATAATAACTCGTGAGAAAATTTAGCGTTAATTTTATTAGGTTAACAGAACCGTGAACCATTGGCCTTTCTTTGACCTTTATAATATAGAAAATAAGGTGTACAGAAACGAATTCTGTGATTTTGTTGCCCGGACGCTATTTTTAATGCTCAATTATCAATGGTGTTTGAATTGTACTGCACAATGCACGATTAACTTTAAAATCTCGCATAGTACAATCCTCCATTTAAATAACATTCACTAACTAACTAACTAACTAACTAAAGCTGCTTAATAATTTTAAAATGGAAATATTTCATTATAACTTGCCTTAGAATATTTATCAATAGAAATTTTACGAGGTCAAATACCCTTTTAGACTGTTTGCCTTTCCATGTTTTGAATGGACTCTTTCTTACCGATATTCGGGTTAAAATATTCGAATAGGAAGCACGGAGGTCAAAAATGTAAATACAACAGAGGACGTCGCAAACGCAAGTGAAAACCAAAACAAAACAACACGTCGATGAAATTCAATACTGATGCGTTTTATGTAAGTGTTCAGAAGTGAAATCAAGTTCTATCATTGCGAGAAAAGCTAATTTATATAATAAATTGATGTATGTACATACATATTTTTTGAAACCCTTGACAGGCCCGCACCGGGCATATTTGTCGCCCGGGTGCAAGCAGTTTATGCCCCCCCCCCCCCCCCCCCCCCCCCTTACGGACTTGTTAAAGCACCCTGGTCCAGATTTTTTTCGATTTTTAGATTAAAAGTTGTATTTAACATAAGAAATAAATTGTGCAACATACATTGCACAAACTTTCTCGCATACGAATCGTCTCGATATATTACGTAAAAGTACTTTATTTTAGAAGACGGTCAATCACATGAGTTTACAAACATAGCGATGGTAAAGGACTGTCAGTTGTGCTCTTTGACCTATCATCATGCCAAATTTCAGCTTTCTAGCACACTTGCAGTGCCCTCCGTTGGTCACGCGGTGAGCGGGTTTAGGAAAATTCGTCTAAAGACAATTCGTCTAACGGAAAATTCGTCTAAACCAAATTCATCTAAACACAATTCGTCTAACGGAAAATTCGTCTAAGGAAAATTCATCTAACCAACAATTCGTCTAACTGAAAATTCATCTAAAGAATTTCTGTCGCATTTCTAGTACATATAGTACATATCGCACCTTTGCTTCGAAAGTAGCACAACTCGAAAACGTAAATTTAAAAATGAATAAAAATTCTTCGAACACAGATTTTTAAATTGAAGTAGTTAATTAAAAATAATAAATAATTAAAATTACATTAATTAATTAATTAATCTACTATAATATATTTTGAAGGGTTTGTTTGTGTGTTTCTCCTCCTAAACGATAAAAGCTAGAATAACCAAATTTTGTATGATTCTTCTTTACATCCTAACTTAGTGAATTGTCAAGGTTTGGTCAACCGGGATTAATCAGTGCTGCCAATATAGGGGATTAACATTTTTCCATAAGATAACACGTATGAATCCATTTCTCGATTCAAGGTTTTCTTCCTTCAAGCATCAAAATAAGTAAATATGGACCGAATTTTTATTTTATCCGTACGTAGTAATGGGAAAGTATTGTGATAATGAAAAAAATCGACTTCGAGATTTCACAGAAATACACGTTTTGAGATCCCTAGAACACGTTTAGACTATTTTCGGAATTATGTCTGTGTGTGTGGATGTGTGTGTGTGGATGTGTGTGAGTGCGTGCGTGTGTATGTGATTGTGGGCGCTCTAACTCAAAAAGTACTTGCCATATCGTTACCAAATTTCATATATAACACTTTGGTATGGGCAGAGAGAAATGATTAGTTTTTGGACAATAACGGTTAAACGGAAGTCGAGGTTTATTCGAAACCCGATTCGGTTTTTGCAATATTTCTCCATTAAAACATCATTATTGTATATACAATTCTATACAAATGTTATAGAGAATGTAATTTCCTACAACTTTCATTTGAAACAATTTTCCATAGCAGTTGTTTGGAAATTATTTATAAAAATAATCGGTTTGTTCGGTTTTCGTCAAATATCTCCTTAAAAACGTCGTAATTGGTCATCTTCGTAAGAACCAAAGTTGTAGAGTTTTGTTTGAACAAATTTTCGTAGAACCATCCATTTCGGAGATATTTTGCTTATTCGTGAATTTTTAGTATACAGCGCTATCACCATCTAGCGGTGAATTCTGTGAAAATATTCAAACTATACCTAATTTAGGGCAATAAGGACGACTGTATTCTCTTACGATAGGAAATAATAATTTTGCCTTATAATGCTATTCATAATAATTTAAATAACTATACCTCAAATATGGAGAAAGTCATGTGTTGGCCATATCAGATTTTTTCGTTTTTGCTTTATTCGACGAATAAAACTATACCAACTTATTCCTGCGAAGTTTACATGTTACACGTTCGAAGTTTTCAGAAATACGCTATTTGTTTCGAAATTTTGTGGATTTTTCGTACCCCTCCCGGGTGTTGCCAATGCGGCCGTCATTGTTACCTCCGATTCAATTAGCTTCAAAGAACTTCCAAATAGACGAAAGTTTAGCGTTATTCGATTCACACTTTTGTTTAAGCTACGAAACGATCGATGTTTATGGATAGCAACGTAAATAGATACTGATTATTATTCAGGAAGCGTTTATTGATGAAAGTAATTGAACCTTCTTTCGTCTATCGAAAACTGGAATCTTACATTTTTACTTTCTCATACGTAGTACTGGGAAAGTATTGTATTCATGAAAAAAATCGACTTCGAGATTTCAACGGAAATACATGTTTTGAGGTCCCTAGAACACGTTTAGACTATTTTCGGAATGATGTGTGTGTGTGTATGTTATTGTGGGCGCTCTAACTCAAAAAGTACGCGCCATATCGTTACCAAACTCCATATATAACACTTTAGCATGAGCACAAAGAACTGATTAGTTTTTGGACAAGAACGGTTAAACGGAAGTCGAGGTTTATTCGAAACCCGATTCGGTTTTTGCGATATTTCTTCGTTAGAACATCATTATTGTATATACAATTCTATACAAAAGTTATAGAGAATGTCATTTCCTACAGTTTTCATTTGAAACAATTTTCTATAGAAGTTATTGTTTAGGAGTTATTTATAAATAACCGGTTTTTCGGTTTCCGTTAAATATCTCCCTAAAAACGTCGTTATTGGTAATCTTCGTAAGGACCAAAGTTGTAGAGAATAATATTTCTTCCAAGTTTTGTTTGAAACTAATTTTCGTAGAACCATCCATTTTGGAAATATTTACTTTTTGTCTTGTAAGCAAGAAACCTGTGAAAAGGCAACGTACAGTTGTCCATGATTGAACATTGACTGGTAAATGTACACCAGATACGTGAGCTTATTTACGTTACTAAACATTATAATGTAGACTATAATGATTTTACTTGATTGGCTGTGAGGGAGGGGAGTTTTTCAGTCTTTCCTTCCAAACCCCCACCCCTTCTCTACAACTATAAGTCTCAATTCCAAAGTAATGTCGTCCAGACAATAGTAGTTATGGTTGTTTATGTCATGTGAGTAGTATAATATTTTAATGCTGTTTAGTAAAGTAACATTATTCTCAGAATAGATTATTAATATTATTATTTAATTATATTTAAAGACCCTGCCATAAATAGAAGAAAAAACAAATTTTCTGATCGACTTCAGCAAGGGTATCCAATATATATAACAATAATATTATATACCTATATATACTGTATAAAATTTCAATATATATGAAGTATTATATTGAAATGTAGTTTTCTTTCATGAATATAAGAAATATTAAAAAATGTACTGATTTTACATCTAGATAATCTGGTAGTTTTCTTTCATGAATATAAAAAATGTACTGATTTGACATTAGAAAATCTGGTCACTTTACATATAGGCACTGTGAGCGATTTTGGGAATGAGGCACATTGCCTCCCTGTCGTACGGAGTTTATGCGAGTTTAACCTCTGCCAAACGCTTCTGGCGGCTTGCAGGGCATTAATGTAAATGTAAAACCTTGGCTGCAGAGGTAGGTAATACAGAGTTGGGGTAAAAGACATGCGTTTCATATGGATTTGCCGTAATGTATTAGTATCTGCGATCCAACTAAGTGCATAATAACTGCGTGAATCTCTTGAAAAAATCAAACTAGGAAATTTTTGTATTTCAGTCGGCGGCAGGATTGTTGAAAGACACTCGGTGATATGGCCTGAAAGTTTCTTGAAGACCGCGATCTACATACTAAGGTAATTAAAAGTTACCAAGTCACTCACCACGTTCTTTTTACGTAATAGTTATTTATCTTCGACTTTGATTAGTTTTACCCTCATAGGTTGTTGAACTTCAATTTGGTTATTACGAGTGACATGGTGAGCAAAGGGCTGTCGACATTTATTCGATCGATTCCATTTATGGAGATCATAGGAGAAGAGGCAGACGTTGCAACTAGCTGATACATTAAGACCGTACACGTCAATCTACTTCGCTGTCGTTCATTTCTCATAAATGATTAGTCACAAAAAAGAAAGCAGGCCATCAATATTTAACCGCATATAAATCGAATCGAATAGTAGGATGGAATCCCATGCCAAAGGTAATTGTTTATTATTATAATACAGGGTCCTCCAATAAAATTTTGCCACTTATGTGAAAGTATGATTTATTGAAGAAAAAGAAACGTTTCCGAGGTACTGTACGTATATATGTATGGCAACATTGGTGTACAAGTGAAGAAGTGTGCGCATGTAGTTTGCAGATTTAACTGACATTCAGTTTCAAACAACAGGTAACAATTTATTGGAGGAACCTGTATTTATTATTAATATATTTAACATCTCAGTCCTGAATTCTGTCGAAGATTGGCTGCCAGATATTCTACGTTAACGGAATCAGAACCTGCATCGTTTATCAATACATTTATGTTTAAATGCGGTTTCTCTATCTAAATTATGAAAGAATTTATCATAGAAAAAAGTTACGTGTATTCTATTTATAAGAAATTAGTTTTGTTTTAAGGTTATGTATTTCTGAAATAGATGTTAAAACTCACGCGACGACATCTTAATAAATAGATAGATGCGTGAAGTGACAATAGCTTGGCTTTTTGGCATTGGTTCAATATGTGCCGAAAATCTTTGAGCATCCGACCTCGTGGCACAACGGTAGCGCGTCTGACTCCAGATCAGAAGGCTGCGTGTTCGAATCACGTCGGGGTCATTTCCTCGCAATTTTCGAAAGCTCCCTTTGATTTTTTTCGTTAGTCACATGAAACCGATGTCGTTTTGAGACTGCCCTGCCCTAAAAGAGTTTAGGATTGCGACCCACGGATCCTATATATTTCATCACAATTAAGAGCCCAAATTACGTAGGAGGACACGACCACAGAGACAAGATTCGAGAAATTGATTGTAGGTCATATATAGATATAAGGGATTCTATTTTCCTAAGACGATAAGAGGGCACAATAGGAGCAAAATATGATAGGACGGAGATAATCTCCCCCGACCACACACCGATTGTGTGGTGGCTTGCAGGGTATTTATTCAGATACTTTTCCCACCCTCTATGTTCTCCATAAACGCAAGGGATTCCAGAACCATGAGAAGTGGCCTTCCCCCTATGCATGGTTGAATCACCACAACCCCTCGCACAGAAACGCAATCTATGTACTCGATGCACACCCTATTACGGACTCTTCATGATACATATTTAAGGTGAAATCCAAGTCGCGAATTTCTGTCCAATAAAGTGAAATTTAAACGTGAATTTTATGTATTTTTTCTACAGAAAAGGTGCAGCGTATGGCAGATAGATTCGGTAGTAAAAAAGCGTAACGCCATTAATAGAAAATCTAAAATGGGCTTCGTCAGATTTAAACTGCTTGAAAAATATATGTCGGAGGGACTAGCGAATGGGATAGTATATCTTATCAGAAGTCTCGAAAGGCATGAGATAAGGCATAAAATGCGCGAGATCGATTGTAGGACGGAGCGAGACAGAGCAGGGCTTTTCAAACTATTTCCTCCGCGGCACAATAATAATTTAAAATATGGTAATCGGTCAACCAAAATTATACCTCGTAGTACAGTGTCGAATAAGAATTTCTGACGATGTATTTAAAATCAAAATGGTAGAATTTAATAACCTGTAAATCTTATTATTTGAATTTGATTATCTTGGCAAAAATGTAACCTAAACTTTGGGTCAAAATATCTTAGATCGAACCTTCCTTGAGGACCTTATTGAATGTTTTAAAACCCACAGTTGGGCCGCGACCCATACTTTGAAAAACCCTGATATAGAGGATCCTTTTCCATAGGACGTTAAGAAAACGTAAAAGAAAAAGGCAGCTTACTAAAACTAAGGAATTGTCGTGCGCTGCACCCCCTGCCATCCGCCAATTAGTTGAGTTTTAGGGTAGTCGTGTAGATGTATTCAACTAATGCTTCCGCGTACTTTTTAAAATCCTTAACTGCATGCATGATACTGGATATCACCGTCATAGAAATCACGAGAGTGGAAGAAATGAAAATAATTATGCCACTGCAAAAAAATCTCATTCTTTTTAACCATGGTAAACTACATATTATGCCCTTTAAGCTTTACGTTACTGAAGAGGTAAATTCAAGTAAAGGATCTAGCACTGGAGAAGGAGTTCAGCCAATCACATTCGCGGTTCATATCTTCCTTTCACTTTTGGCCGAACGGCCAGTCGAAATTTGCTTGGTGAAGGAGTATCCCATAAATTATGAGTTGATTCAGTGTCTCTGTGTCATTGAGCGAGAGTCGACCTGGGCGGAACCACAACTCCAGAATAATACAATTCCGGTATTCTAAAGCGCACACATCAAGTACTATTTTGACCTGCTGCACTGTGATCCTCGTCAGCAAACGAAATTCGTGACCGAGTGACGTGCGGTGTTTAAATCCGACATGAAAAATTTCCTGTCTCTGCTCTGCTTCATGGGCAAAGCGGGCGATGGAGATTCGTCGCTCTTCGATTTGGTCGGAATGCTTCCAATAGAGATTGCGGATAAAATATTGCGGTAATTAACAACCACAAACCGTGTCGTCCTGACGAATTTATATTATGTATTTGTCCTTTATATGAGCATTGGTCGATTTTCGAATTTCAGTATGTTGGACTCCGATTCTCTGATCTCTAGCGCAATGGTGAGCAGAAGGTGGCTGAGGTTGATTCGATCCGATCCCGTGTTGAGAGCTCGCGTTCGCCATCACCTGCGAAGAGAGAGGGTGCAGCTGTCTATACCCATGAGTCCATATACTCCCATCAACTCCTTCGTCTACGTGTGCTATTCGAACGTTTATTAACGACTTAAAAGACCGTTTTCATCAGATTTGTAATCATCGTTCCGACCTATATCATCGTCATATGGTTTCTATTACTCGGTAGCGTTTTGTGCTAACCGACTCTTCCAATTCAAGGTCTTTCTCTTGATCGTATCATAATTTAAATCGGTTGTCCTATGATCTGCTAAATTATTTGTTCTTTATTCTCTTCCTTCGGCGGAATCAAAACTGATTTTTCCGTTTTCGTTAATTTTTCTCCGCGGAATGAATAAATAAAAATTCCTTAGCGTTTCTTTCCTTCAGCTTATGCTGCAATGTTTTAAGCTCCCACTGCTTCCTTAGAATTCGTAATCCTAACCCAGCTGCACGCTCCTAATTTCTCCATATATTCCATCCATATTTTTTTCATGTCTTTACGTCTATGTTGAAATTATATATTCATATTTTGTACGATGTTTTTTAAGTGTTCGCTAATATTCTGATGAAAACTAAATAAATATAACTTGATCAAACATTATCCCACGATTTACTTGATTCTTTAAAACGTAATATGGATACGTGCGGTGGAAGAACGGGGATTTTAAAATGATCGTACATTCCTCGGGCAATATTCATATGAGCGTTATTTACTTGATCGTTTTAATAAACACCCGCATCTATTTGAGTAATAATTTTCCAATGAAATATCGTCACTGAAAGGTAGCCTTAACTAGGCTGATTCATAAAGTTTAATACTCATATGAGTGCTTATTTAATAATTAGAGTTAATCCCAAAGCAAGGATATAAATATTTCAGATCACGATCGCTATTGGCACGTTCCTCTCGTGTATTTTATAACAATGATAGCGTAACTGTAGACAACGTGATATTTGGAAAAGCGTACCTTTAAAAAACTAAGATACTTATGTCATTGGTTTTGTACAGAGAAATACTTCTAAGTCGAAAATTTGGTTAAAGTAAACATAAACATTGATTCCATAATATTTCTCGGCATCACGAACTAGTAATTAATTGGATGTTTTCCTGAGCAACATATTGACTGAAACGACTCTGTGACGCAACGGTAGCGCGTCTGACTCCTAGATTGCGGGTTCCAATCACGTCGGGGTCGTTAATTTTAACAAGTTTTTTTCAAAAGTAAAAGCCGTCCTCAGTGCTCACTCACCGGTAGCTTATTACAGGAAGTATAATTATTTAAACGTTTTATGACGCAAATGTTTCCTCTGAATTATTTTAAACTTAATACAGAAGTGCAATAAAAAAAATAAGTTCCAAGGGCTAATTATTGCTGAAATTTTAGTTTAATTTTAAAAGAAATATATCTATTGACTATAATAAATTCTTTGCGATCAACTTTCAGTATTCGAAAAAGTATCAATTTCCGGGAAAACAAACATTGAAATATATTATTACCAACTGAATATAAAGGCATCAACTTGTAACCATTAAAAAAAATCTTTTTTTCAATTTGATGTCAATCATTATTTTACAGTGCGAATCTTATTGTTGATATCAATATATAAATTTCCATTGAAAAATGAAATTTTATTCATATTCATTAACGTAATCACTTTTTATAAGAAAATAAATTGTTTTTCCGTAATCAATTATATTTTTATCGTTTATTTAATTCTATCATTACATTCTAGCATTGGTTATTATGTGTCGTCAATGATATAGCACATCTGTGTGAAGGCTGGTTGTGAACTGTGTAATTTTTGCGCCAAACACAAATTAACGATAGTTTATTTCTACAGCTTTTAGTGAGGCAGGTGTGGAGAGGGTTGGAAATATTACTCTAAGCGTGCGGGTGCCAAGATTTAAGGGTGTAAAAATAGCACTGCGTTAGCGAAACGTTTGCATTCTCAGATGTGCTATCGCGAGAGGCGGACCTCTCGAGATCTAAGAATATTACATCCATGAAAATTCGCCATGGAAAAATTTTTCTCGCGCTTCTTCAATACAAGGAAATCATTTGAAAGAGATCCGACACTCTTGGATTTGATCGGAAATGTGCCTCGGGAGGTAGCCATTGGAATATTACGGTAATTATGAATGATTATTATTTTGTATACGATTGTTTGATGACAAACTAATCAGGAGTAGCAGTTTCACATTTCATAATATGTGATCGTGAAATGCATCTTTACGAGTTTAAACACGTTTTGTCAATTTCGTAGAATGTTGGAGCCCGCTTCTCTCCTATCCGCCATCTTCGTTAGCAAGACGTGGCTGAGTTTGGTCCGCTCAGATCCCGCATTGAGAACTCGCGTTCGCCAACAGCTTCGCAGACAGCGGATCTCTAGGAAGAAATTTTCCAGGATCGTAAATCGAGTGTTTAACGAGGGGGCAAAGGTCCACCCTTGCGAGGAAATAAACGGTCACCTAGTAGTGATTGCTTAAAAGGTATCATTTTTGATCGCATGAAACTGAAATACACTCTTCGGTTTTTAACGTTTCCGTGATACGTGTGTTTTAAAGTTTTAAACCGATTTTTGATGTCCCGCATAAAAATATCTGTTGCGTAGTGGATGAGTTGAATTTCCTTGATACCCTTCTAATTTTCCACTGAAACTCGCAGAAACTGTTATTAATAAAGATGTTTCTTTCGATCCACTTCTCGATTCTTTCAACGAAACTTAGGTTGTCGACTTGAAAACATAACACATAATCGCATGCTCCTAAAATTAAACACGAAGCTGATCTTATCGCTTAAAATGCTAACGCACAAGAATGAATATAATATTTAAAAAATGATCGGGACACGCAGATGCACATTTCAGTTACATAATATAACCATCCTCTGCGATGGCCCACCGATGGACGAAATGCGAGAAATATATTTTGGAGTCATCCTCCTTATTCAATAATTTCATATTTTACCCAAACGTTTCCGTCTGCTACGAAACCAAAAATTTCCCTCCGTTCACCCGCTGACACGGGTTTCTCCCAAGTGTTCCACTCTTTTCTCGAAAATAAATGAAAAATCGTCAAGTATCGAAGGACAGAAAAATATATGGTGTCCTATTACGCATTCTGACCAAAGTAGATTTAGTATCTCCTATTTTCATTGACATATTAAATTGCACGGTCGCACAATTGATGGCTCTTGGAAACGAAAGACCATTAATTTTACTTCGAACAACAGCGCACGCAACGTGAAGTAACTCATGAGGATGTTTCGCCACAACGATGGAGCGACTATTTACTCGTTAATTTTCGTCTGCATGTCTGCTCTCGCATGAAAACGCCATTGCGACAGAGTTACGCTGATCATGTGATAAATTTCCCAAATGATTTGATCGTAAAATTTGTTATGGATGACCCGAAGTAAAATGCATCAATCAAATTCTAAGTAGTCTATTGTTTAAAAAGAATCAAGTTTTAAATTAAGTGTGTCGTAGAATTAAAACAAATACGCCAATTTTAAAAAATCGTCAGACAACGAAATCTTGTTTATTTCGTAAAATAGTGATTTGTTTATGTGAATTAAGACAGAATGAACGGGATCAAACTCCATTTTGCATTAAATTAAATGTATTTCATGCAATAAAGAATGTTCACGCCTATAGGTGAATTTGCTAGTTATTGTGTATAATATAGCTCGTATTGAGCAAATGTTAGTTTATATTGTGCAGTTAGTAAGCGTATACATGTTCCTTTTTCATAAAAATTAAACAATTGAGAGATGAAATATATACCTGTAATATGTTCACATGAAAAATAAGCGTTTTACAAATACGTTGATTCCTAAGTTCCATAGCGAAAACTCAGTGCTATTTTTTTTAGTTTTTTTTTTTCGATACAAAAGGAAGGCTTCCTAAGAATCTTGAAACGACATCGTCTACATGTAAACCCCGTTTTGTCTTTAATGGCGTGCACTCCTTGGTACTCGTATCATCAACTTTCGGTATTATCTGTACCATCATTACAATACGACAGGGGTGCACAACTCAAAAGTTGACACGGGTCAAAATCGACCTTGATTGGACTCAAGCGGACCGCAACTTGCACATTTTGGTCCATTATAAAGATTTAAGTACACTATTGTGGATTTAATAATTGTCATAACAAATTTTACTTGCAATTTCTACGGCAAAAAATGAAGTGGCTAACAAATATAATTTACTTACAAATTTGGATTGTATTTTTGATATAAAAGGAATGTTACAAAAGTAAACATAACTCCTTAACGTTGTAACATTTATCTCACCGTAGTCTCCACCCCCTTTTTAATTATAAAAGGAATGAATCGGCTGAGTTACTCCCTGCTTCGATATGGCCGCACCTCCCCCTTTCCCTCGTTGTGAAAAGGCGATATGCTTACTCCTTTTTAAATTTTCAATTTTATGTAATCAAGCTATAAATGTAACCAAGCCACTCTGAAACATCCTATGCTTTTTAAATTACTGTCACTACTGTATTTTCCTAAATTTACTACAATGCAGTTTTGAATCTTCGAGAACGCCAAGCAACCAGCAATGTTCTAACGTATCTTCCTATATCTTCTAGGCATCGAAAAAACTTAGTTTCTTAAACAATAAATTTAAACTAGGGTCTTGTAAAAAGGTGTTTTTGTTTTGGAAATGCGAAATGCATTAAAATTAATATGGATATAATATGTGTAAAAAAATAAAATCCTTAAATGAGACCTTAGATTTTTAACTTATAAAAATTTGCTTGTGACATACCTATTTAGTTTCGTCTCATATTAGTAAAATTCGACTTAAGAGACCTGGTTTTACAACAATTGATTGAAAGATATATGAGAAATGTCATTCGTGTCCGAAAGATAAAATTCACGTAGAAAATATTACGTAAAATCTGATGTATGTACCTTTGTTCTTTGTATAATTCCTATCGCATCTATCAATGAGAAATACAAATTCAGATTTCATCCTGTTATACTTAGGAAAATTAAAATGTTGTGTAATACAAACATCAATTCGTTTTTTAAAAGAAAAATATGTTTATAAGACTGATATACAGAACTAATGATACTCAAGCGACGTTTAACAACTTACTAGAATTATACAAGTTATCTGCGAAAGTGACGGGAGAAAATTTCCTAATGTATTAAAGAGCTGAGTGTGAAAATAACTTATATGCCATAACCGTGACAATAACTTATCTATTTCTAAAATTGCGTTGCATTTTTCTTTCCAAACCACAAGACTCCAAAAGCTTCAATCATGTATTTCCGTAGTATATACAGGGTGGGCCAAAAAAAGGTACCCGATTTAAAAAGGATATCAGAAAATACACATACAAGATAAGATTGGATAATAAAGTTGATTAATCAGGAAAAAGTCAAAGATTTTTTTAAAATAATCCTTTTAGGTTTTAGGTTCAAAATTTCTCAGATAAGTTGACAAAAACAACTATAGCCAATAATAGACATGAAATCCTACAGGCTGTAATCAGCAACTGTACTGCACCCATTCGCATTTGTACTCAGAATAGTGGAAGATATTTGGAAAATCTGTATTGATGAAAATAAATTTGAAAGATCCATCTATTAATTGGTTTTTGTTTCACATTCATTTCCTAGTTCATCCAATTTTTAAAAATTTTGAAATTGGGTAGATACATTTTCTTGGTCCACCCTGTATTTATCAGCGAGCTTTATCAGTTAGCTGTTTGTTTAACGTGCGTAAACACACGTGTTTCAATATTCAATCTTGTTCATTAACACCAATTCCAATAATAACAAAATGAGAAATTAGTAGTGACCCGCAGGCGCGTGACTTGGGGAGAGCAGGCCCACGCAGTGCTTAGGGGCCCCAAGATATTTGGAGCCCCACGAAAATACTTAGAATTTTTCCCGTAATCTGACGTAAGGTATTCGAAGTTGTAATATCCTTATGGGAATGAAAGATTTCATCGCTCGAAATGAAGACGAAAATACCAATCTCAAGTGTTTGGAGTTGTTTTGTCCTATCCTTATAATGTTAGAAATATAGAAGTCTCAATGTATTTTTGGAATTAAAACGTAAAAAATATCGATAAAAATTAAAACGGTATAATAATTTCAGATATTTTTATATAAATACAGGCCCCAAAAACTTGACTTGCGTGGGGGTCCCATAACCGTAGTTACGCTCCTGGTGACCCGCCGTATTGCACCAATACGGAATTTATTATATTTTTTATCATTTGCGAGTGAAACTTTAACATTTATTTTACGAGAGATGGAAAGAGAGATATAGAGGATTTTCCTATATGACGTATTCTCCAAATGAGGTTGACTTTTACATGTACATCTATATTAATATTCTGCAAGCCGCCGTGTTTGGCAGGGGGTTTCATAGCTCCCACATAAACTCTTAACTAAAGCCCTCTATTGGCCTATGTTATCGCGCCTGGAAAAAAGGATCTGTAGTATTTCTTTCTTCTAGAAACTATCACGACGTATTATCATGTACGATCTGATCTTACTTTGCGCACACTAGCACCTGCTTGAGCAATGATGCGTACTCCTACTCTATAGGAGTTAACTGCCGCCTTAATCTGCTCGCACGCATTCAAACGTCATCTACTATAGCCGGTCCGTTTAGAATGCACCGGTCTAAAATAAAAGGGTAGTCATTGTTTGTATACAAAACACTAGCTTTCCATTTCCTTGTTTATTTACATTTTACGAATACTTTTCCTTTCAATGTTTTAGTCTTTCTCAATTCTTAAAGTAATTACTGTTTTTGAATTACGAATTCTTTAAACGTTTATAATCAACCCAGCTTTTGGCAGACACGAATAGTTTCATTGCAAATGGATCAATTCATTTTAAAGAAGCAGTAAATATAATATCAAACAATTCTCACTCAATACAACGTATTCCTTGTAATTCTGTTTAAGAAAACAATGGCTCTTTCTTATCCACTGAGTGTAAACTCATTCGATAAAAAGAAGCTGAGACCGATTGAATTATAAATCTAAGTAAGTGCTTGAACTATCTAAAAGATGAAGAGAATTATATAATGTCACATAATCCAACTACACCTTTATATATTTAAAAGGTAATTTCCTCGAATACTTTTTTCTATATTATACCTTAAATATGTCATTAATATATATTCCTGAATATGCTGCGTGGTTACAGTATGTTTGTATACATCGAATGAACAATATAATTATTTTCACTTACGTATTCATTTTCATGCGATTGATATCATTACGGTATATCTGAATAAATACCCTGCAAGCCGCCACAATTGTTGCGTGGCAGGAGGAAATTATCTCCCACCAATTTTTTTAGTCTCCTGTTACGTAAATGTGCGACCACTCATCACTTAACATCTAATTAGATTACAGCTATATTTAAAAAAACGTCTCGGATTTGCAACAAAGCGTGAGCATCGGACAGGCACGAAGAACATCCGCTTTCAAAATGCATACGTGATATTCAGTTATATATATATTCTGGAAAATTTCTTCTTGGCACCTCCGATAAGTTGACTCTATACAATTACAAAGGGTCCCCGGTATTCGCGGTTTCGGTATTCGTCGTGTCACTTATTTGTCACTCATGACTTATGGAACAATGTTTCGGTATCCGCGG
The DNA here is from genome assembly GCA_036926305.1 of Uropetala carovei. Lineage (NCBI taxonomy): Eukaryota > Metazoa > Arthropoda > Insecta > Odonata > Petaluridae > Uropetala > Uropetala carovei. Next base: position 3,542,250 of record JAXCHB010000279.1, read on the forward strand.
TTTTTTGCTTCGCTTATTCGTCACTCGGACTAATTGCCGCGGTGGAGGAAGAAGTCGACATGCACGCTAGTTGTTCAACAGTGACTGCCTCATTAAACTCGTTTTATTTTATTTTCTGTCCTATTTTGTTTATTTTTGCTATTGATAATGAATATACCATGTTGGTAATTATCACAGCCGGCTTGATTGAGGTGCGAACAGTGTGACTGCACCGGACCACCATAAGAAATATTTGTCGTACTTATGAAGTACAAGCATTTTTTTAAATATCGATGTGTCATAATGAGAGAGGTTACGTTAGTTATTATAATTTAGTATTAAAATTTTTAGAGGTGCGCACACTTTCCGCGATTTTCCTAGCCGTCTTTAATAATTATATTTTACTTTTTATTCGTTTTAAACGGCGTAAGGATACCATTTTACCATGTGTATGTTATTACGCACCAGTATCACGTGCTTTATTTTGGAATTGTGCCATGGACATCGTATGCGAGATTCTCGCGAGTTTTATCCCGCAATATCTGTGTACGGGTGTAATATTTGCGTGCGCGCATGCGAGTTATTTATGTGTGTGAGTCTTCCATTCGTATTTATGTAATTTTAAGTTATTTTCATCTATATAAGATCAGGCAATGTTCAGTGTATGTACTGCCCTGTATATTAATTCTTTCACGACCGGTACGCCAGTAAACGGACTTATTTTTGTAGTTTTGATGTCATAGGGTACCTACAGTGGCAACGACTTTAACCTAATCTCCCTTATTACATGAAATCTTATGAGAGAAAACCCCATTTTTCGTCACATTAACGATTTTAGTGGCGAATCGGAACGTAACCCACCCCTTATATAATGTATTTATATGGGGAAAAGCCCTCGGTATTCACGACCATTTTCTGGTACGTAACCCGCGCGAATAACGGGGACCCACTGTACTACATATATATTACTACGCGAGAATGGCACCAAAAATAATAAAGATTCTATATAATAATTTAGATGTGAGGTAACATTTGATGATCGTAAGGATTGTATTACAGAATTTATAGATCGAATATCCAATATGTGGAATACGTTAAATATTTAGGAGTCACCATTTGTCGTGATCTATCGTAAAGTATGCATATTCGAAGGGTCGTGGGCGCAGCTAATAAGAAATTGGGCTCCGTAGGCAGAATAGTAAGAAGTAGCACAGAACAGGTACGAGAAACGTGTTATTTATCATTGGTCAGATCTCAGGTCGAATACGCTTCCAGCATATGGGATCCGTATGAAAAGTGACAGATACTTGAGTTAGGAAGAATCCAACGCAGAGCAGTCAGATTCTTTAAGCAAAAATATGAGCAAAAATTAAGTTAAGGAGTTGAATTAGATATCGCTAGAGGACCGCAGAATTAGCGCTAGGTTAGGGATTCTGGAGAAATTTAGGTCGGAAGTTCTCTTAGAGGAGGTCTCAGGAATATTAGAGGCACCTACTTTAATGGGTAGTCACGATCACGAGGATAAAATACGAGAGATCGACTGTAGGACCGAGCGATATCAGGGTCCGTTTTTCGCAAGGACCATACGGGATCATGACAGGAGAGTGACTCCCGCCAGAGAAGTTATTAGGTAGAATTTGGTGCGCTGCACCCCCTGCCACCCACCAATCTGGCGACTTGCAGGGTATTATGTAGATGTTGTAGATTCGTTGAAGACGTACGCGGCATAGTCGTCCCCATCGGTGTTAGTGAACGTAATGTTAGATCAGAGTGCAGGAGAAAATATGTCGAAACAATCGCTAGAACAGAGAAATACTACAGATCCTTTTTCCCAGACGCGATAAGACAGTGCAACAGAGGAATTAGTTAGAGTTCACTTGGTGTTGTGACACCCCCTGCCAAACGTTTATTATTATTATTATTTCTGCGGGGCATCTATCGACGCTAGTACAGAGGAATTATGGTGCGTGTTCAGGGATATGATGCGAGAGGGTACGGATAAATTTATTCCACATAAACTTAAACGTGATGGTGCGGAACCAAGATGGTACAACCAGAAAGTTAGATGCGCTCTTAGACGGCAAAGAAAACTTCACGCTCGCTTAAATAGTAATTCTTCAAAAGTCACAGAGGAACAGAGGTCAATGATACGGCAACAATACAGAGAGGCGCGGTCAAGAGCTAGAGTAACAATGCGAGAAGCATTTAATGATTACAAAAAGAAAGTTCTGCATAGTAATTTGAAAGAAAATCCGAAAGCATTTTGGTCGTACGTTAGAGAGGTTCATGGTAGAGGCCCCACCATAGCGTCTTTGAGAACGGAGGCAGGTGATGTAGTACATGACAGCGCGGAAAAAGCGAACTTGTTAAATGAACACTTTCAGAAAGCGTTTACTTCAGTGAGCAACGAATTTGAGGAACCAGCTTTGAATGATGAGGGAAATTCGATGGAAGATATGATATTCTCGGAAACAGGTATCGCGCACCAGCTAGAGTCTATTAAGCTAAATAAGTCTCCCGGGCCGGAGGGCATACCCGCGCGTGTGTTGAAAGAGCTAGCCTCGGTAATCGCACCTTACTTGAAAATAATATTCGAAAAATCCGTTGCACATGGTACCGTTCCAAAAGACTGGAAGCTAGCATACGTAACGCCCATCCACAAAGGCGGTGATAAAGAGAACCCCGAAAATTATAGACCGATTTCCTTGACGTCATTATCGTGTAAGATTCTAGAACATATAATTGTTAGCTCTGTTCTGCGTTATTTAGACGGTCGTTCTTCACTAAGCAAAAACCAACACGGGTTTCGGAAAGGTAGGTCATGCGAAACGCAGCTCGCCCTGTTCGTAAACGAATTGTTACAATGCGGAGAGAAAAACACTCAGGTTGATGCCATTTTCATTGATTTTAAAAAAGCGTTTGACAAAGTACCCCATAATAAATTAATAGGAAAACTAGGAAAGTACGGCATAAACCCTAATATCGTGAGTTGGGTAAAAGACTTCCTCTCAGACAGAAAACAGATAGTAGTTATTGATGGGAAATCTTCATACCCGGTAAAAGTCGCATCAGGTGTTCCACAGGGAAGTGTCATAGGCCCACTACTATTCCTGATATATATAAACGATATCTGCTCGGTAGTTCGCTGCAAAATAAGACTTTTCGCAGATGACACCGTTTTATATAAGGAGATAAAGAGTCAGGATGACCAAAAATCGCTCCAGGAAGATTTAAACGCCCTTTCAGCATGGTGTCAAGATTGGAAAATCGAAGTTAATCACAGCAAATGTTCCCTATTGAGTTTCTGGAAGAGTAAGAACAATGAATTAGACTCGGAGTACAGAATTGATAGATTGAATATCCAATCTGCAGAGTACGTTAAATATTTAGGAGTCACCATTTGTCGTGATCTATCGTGGAATATGCATATTCGAAGGATCGTAGGCGCAGCTAATAAGAAATTGGGCTTCGTAGGCAGAATAGTAAGAAGTAGCACAGAACAGGTACGAGAAACGTGTTATTTATCATTGGTCAGATCTCAGGTCGAATACGCTTCCAGCATATGGGATCCGTACGAAAAGGGACAAATACTTGAGTTAGAAAGAATCCAACGCAGAGCAGCCAGATTCGTAAAGCAAAAATATGAGCAAAAACTAAGCGTCACATCACTCTTGAAGGAGTTGAATTGGATATCGCTAGAGGATCGCAGAATTAGCGCTAGGTTAAGGCTTCTGGAGAAATTTAGGTCGGAAGTTCTCTTAGAGGAGGTCTCAGGAATATTAGAGGCACCTACGTACATGGGCAGGCACGATCACGAGAATAAAATACGAGAGATCGACTGTAGGACCGAGCGATATCAGAGCTCGTTTTTCCCAAGGACCATACGGGATCATAACAGGAGAGTGATTCCCACGAGGGACGTTATTAGGTAGGTTTCGGTGTGCTGCACCCCCTGCCACCCACCAGTCTGGTGATTTGCAGGGTATCATGTAGATGTAGATAGATGTAGATGTAGATGTAAATGTAAATGATGTAAATGTAGACGGAGATGAAAGGAGTGGTAGGCAACAACATTATCAAGCAGCAGAGTTATATTCAATATACTATGAGTTTTTCGAATAGCTTTTATAAAATGAAAATAATACAATGATATATTGAGGGTATCAAGTGACGGTTAAAGCAACAGTGCAAGTGTACTCTGAAGTGAAAGGGCGGAGACAAGGATAACGCCTCCGCCAATCACGCGCTGACTTTTATGACGGTTAATTCCCTTTCACTTTTGGGGGGAGGTGACCGGTGACCGTTGCAACTGTCAGAACTAAAGAAGTATAAATAAGGGGATCATCTCGCGGCGACTTGCATATTCTGCTCCACTGTCATCCTGTGCGGATCGCTGTCCTACTCTTGAGTTACCCTAACTAACGAGAGATTTGTTTCGCTGCTGTGATCACGATCGCCATGGAGACCTTACTGTCGCTATTCTGCTTCATGGGGAAGGCCAGCGATGATGATTCTCCACTTCCCTTGGACGTTATAGGAAACCTACCTCCTGAGGTATCCACCAACATAATGCGGTAAGTATTATATATATATATATGTGTGGTTTTATTGAATAACTATCGATTGTATTTAACTTGAGAAAGTTTAGCAGTATCTGAGTACATACTTTTAATTTACTAATAATAAATTGCTCCCCCATGATAATTTTTAGGATGCTCGATCCAGCTTCGCTCTTATCCGCTGCGTTGGTAAGCAGGAAATGGCTGCGCGTGGTTCGCTCCGATCATGTGTTGAGATCACGAGTTCGCAACCAACTCCGCAAGCAGAGGAAACAGAGGGGTAGACCATTGAGGATCAACTGCCGCGTGCTAAGGGGTAGCGCTAAGGTTAAGCCTTTCGAGGAAAGGAACGAACGCTTCCAAGTGACATTTTCTCAACCTGCTAGAGGTATTACGATGATCTGGTGTTTTCTGTGCTATCCTTACTTACTTTCTTTTATACAGTTGATATAAATATTTGTGTTATTCTTTCAGATTTGATCGCGCCTTCTCCCGTAAGTCCCGTTATTCCCGTCGTCGTGAAGGGAAATCAACCTGCACCAAAGAACGTCCACAAGAAGCTTAAGACCACGAATGGAACAGGTAAGCTCAGCACTGTTTACATCTTGAATGTCTAGTGTTTTCCAAGCTGTTGGCATACGACCACACCCGCATTTTTTTCTGTTTTATAAATGTGCAAGTGTCTATCTTAAATGTATGCGTTAAATTCATGTGCGGAATTGTTTCAGTGAATGGTGATTAATGGTCGAACCCTGTTTTAAAATCAAGAAACTTGTTTGTATTATTATTGGGGTTCGTCTTTTGTTTATTTTTAGTGTTACATACAGTAATAGAATTTTACATTTACGCGATTCTGATTTGTTTCTGTCGGAAGCATTACACGTATAAATTATCTTGGTAATGTGTTGAATACGTCTCGCTGCTCCCCTCAGTTTTTAAAACCGCTGATCTGTTTATTACCAAGGCACGTTATTGTGTTTATATTGATATATCGCAAATATTTCTCACTACAGTAAGAGATGTTCTTCGTGTGCCTTCGAATGCGATTCCAGCGGTCCCTACGGTTTCCTGTGTGTCGCCTGTGAGGTGCGCCCCCAGGAGGGAATTTCCGAAGTGGAAATCTCAGAAGCCGCTGAGGGTGTGACGTTTCAAGAGTTGTATATTGCGTCTGACACGCAAGCTGACCAGGATTTTGGATTAAACAGGTAAATATTGTTTTTTCATTATTATGCTGGTAAGTCGCCGGTCGGTTATACACCGAAAGTTCGTTAAATTTACTGAGGAGATGAAATGAATTTCAATCGAGAATTTAATATACGATTGTCTTAGGGATTAAATATTACTTATTAAGTCCTTTTTTATATATTGCATGATTAATATCGTGCAACGCATTTATATTAATATCATATATTTGATATATTAAACTACTCTCATGCGCTAATGTTACTTGCAATTAACATAATTCATGTCGTTTTGGAATCACGGTTTCTAAGTATATACAATATGTTATATTATAGCCACTGTTTGCTGATTTTATTGAATTATTTTTTGCCATTTCAGTTTCGAATGTTTCCCGTTCCTCAGCTGGCATAGAAGACAATAGGCGCTTCCTGTTTGTCGCCATTAGCATCGAAATGGATTGACCTGCTGATGCCAAAGCCCGGATCTGCGGAAGATAAAGGCACCCACTGCATGTTACATGACAACGTACTGATTTGTACTTCGCCTGCCTTGGAAAATAAAATTATAAAACTAATCTGTTCTGTTTTCCTTTACAACCTCTACCCCAGCGTGGTCGGTCGAATTTAGGGGCTAACGTACTCTATTTCGGCAATAGATAATTATTTGCGTAGTGATGAAACTGTTGCTATTTGCGTAGTGTCCTGCTATTTCAAATTTATAACTTCTGTCATCTGGTTTGCGTTTTTAAATTTATCATTAAGTTTGCCATATATATATATATTACAAAGTGATGTTGGTTATGATTTTTTTAAAGCCGCATCTATTAACTATTCCCAGATATTTATTACATATCTCATACCGCACAGCATTGCTTTTACATATTATTTTTGTAGTAATATCAGTCTATGGGACGGGTAGATTGCCAGCGACAGCGGTCACGTCGCTACCACATCGCTTTAAATTTTGTGTTTTATGGTCATTCATACTCTTTAAGTACTCGTATGTGTCCTTATTGCGGCTTAGTGGTAGACGCCTTTTCTACAGATGTTTTTTTACGCAGTGAATGGGATTTAACGGTTATTACATTGTACCGTTTAGGCTTCAACTACATCCTTACTTGACAGTATTTTATAAGGAATAATTTTCGTGGACCGAGTAACATATTTTCAATTATTATTGGGCTGCGGGGATAAAAGTTTGTAAGTTACCGCTTTATATGATGTTTGTCACGATTCGTTAATAAGAACTCCCATGTATTAATCACATTATGGACGGATTTTCCGTAGATTATAACAGTAATAATGGGCTGCAATAGACAAAGTTCAAAGCACTCACCCTGTTTCTTAATTGATATCACTCCTCCGTTCATTCTGCGGTCTTGTTTCCGTTTGCGAGGCCGATTCTTTTTCGCTTCCGAGGTTCGTCAGAAGCGTTCTTCATTTCCCCCTCGGCGAATTCCTCAACAGATGCTGGACGTATTGCCTGTCGAACATAGTGGACAAATTATGTATTACTTATCAATATTCAAAACAGGAAAAGGCGGTGATTCAACGCTTTTTATTTATCTTTGAATTATAAAGCTCTTTTTATTGCGTAGCTATCACAAACTCTAGCTGTTGTCACCAATAGCTATTGTAAAATTTACAAGCTACTGCTTTCCTAATATAATAATACCACTTGTTGATTTTTTCCTGTAGAAGGTGCTTGTAATTGAATTTTTATTGGTAGATATTTTTTATAAACCCACGCCGCCATGAGTAGGTACTGGTCCGCTATCAAAATTGTTAATTATACAAAAATAACTTGCAAATAATATATAAATATGTCCCTTATATTACGTTATGTTGGAGGGAGTGGACTTAAAACTATAAATTTAATTTATGATTACACGGCGTTTTAATTTTACAAATACATGCGCATTCCATGAAAAATACAAATTAATTCTGCTGATAAGTGTAAAATTCAGTTACATACAACTTCAATCAGTTATCGAAATCCCAGTTCGCTTATGTTATGTGATCGCACCAAGTCGAATTTTTCCTGTGTGCGGCTTTTAGTCTTTTTTTGTGTCGAAACCATAAATACTGCTCTTCGCAGGAAAAATAGCTCTTCAGTACAAATGTAAGAGCATAACAGATGAACGAATAAGACTTTTTAAGACACCACAGAAGAGTATCGATACCGAACATACAATTTCAAGTTGTGATTCTGATTTGTTCAAAACATTTTATTTCCACGATAACCCCAAATATCCATATACAGCCGCTTGTTTTCGCCAAATTGCATCATTGCCACATTGGAAATACAATCTCATTCCGTCGAAGGTATGATTTTTAGAAGGAGAGATGGTTAATTGTAAACAGAGGAATGGAGTAATGTTTGTTAACATGTTCGCTCGTGTGTTTGTTTTTGTTCCAGTCTTGGAGAATGGGGCAGAAGTCCATGATGCAAAGTTGTAATATGGCTTTGAACAAACCGAATGTTGTCGGATTAAGCGGTTGTTTACCATATCTCAACGAATAAACCCAGATGTGCAAGAACATTTTAAATGAATTAAAGTGAAAGCAACAAAGTATATTTCAGATGTTTTGCCTTTTGTTTCGTTTTTAAATTTAAATTGTTGTTCTCCAGTTTCTCGTAAGAAAAGTGATCATTCCACAACAGAATAACATCTGGGTGCGGAGTAAGTATATGCGGTAATTGATTCTTTTCATACTGATGTTTCAAAAGTGTTTTCCAAAGACGGGCCTCGTTTTTTATTTCTGTGTATATTTCAAATTTCGGTAAGGTAAAAACACGGTTATCCTAGCAATCACGATTGTATGATTAAAAATTTTCCAATGCGTTGCTTTGATCTTTTTTTTTAAAGCGTAATTTGGTTCCATAACATAAGAACGAATTAGCAGGGAAACACTTGTGGTAAGTTAATGGATATTATTTTTATTTATATTTTAGGAGTCAATAATACTCATATCGAAATCCGATATAGGGTGCTATAAGCATGACAATCGGAGGAATTGAATGACTTATTCGCTATTTTATGTAGTACATATGAGAAATGGAACGTTACAGAATCGACGTTAATCTACCTCCGGAAATTGTCCCCAACGTATCCCGGTAAAAATTCATTAAATCAATTTTTTAAATTTCATAATTTTACGTGAAACCAAACTTACTGAGAGGTACCTACCCAAAATTTTTATGTTTAGGATATTTTTGCTCTGATCTTTTGTAATGCTCCACTCTGCGTCAATCACAGACCTTTCGCAGGGTGTTTAGGGAGTGCAGGGGTGAGTTTAGTGCATTGAAATATCCCGTTCGTCTTCCATGTTAAAGTATTTGAATCCGACCGAAAATGACATTTTCACACTTCAAAAAGGCATAATGTGAGTTCAGTTCTGTGGATACAGAAAGACGATGAAGTGTAATTAATAAGGTGACTAAATTTTCCTTCAACCCAACAGTTGACCTGCTTTATATTGAAATAAAACTTTGTTACGTTATTTCTGAGTGACGGCAGGAATTCAGATAAAAGTAATATGATGGAATCAGCTTCTCTCCCAGCAGAAACGAGTGAATTAATATCAAATCAGGTAATGGAACTTTTGAATAATGAATCCCTTACCGAAAACAATTGCATTAGTTGCAAATAACACACACGATTTTTTTAGGTTTGAAGAGAAAAGGAGAGGAGAATGTTTACAGAAAATTAGCATCATTAAGGGATGATTTGAATAATCCTAATTTCGTAACGTAATTTTTACTGATGTTTCAAACCATAAAAATGTCCCGTTTTATTTTCAACAAAAGAAATTTTTGTGCTACATCCATATTTTCACATCCTGTTTGCGTTTGATATTTATAAAGATAGATAAATATACGCGGCTCTTATATTGCCACTTGATGGATCTGGCACAACGGATTCATCGTCCTGATAAGTAGTAGTTTACACTGACAACCGTCAGGTTTTATTATGATATGGGTTTTGATATCACTACGCGTAACAGGTATCTTTTTGTTAAAATACATTTACATTTACATAAATACCCTGCAAGCCGCTAGAAGCAAAACCGATGAGTGCTACATTTATAATGCAATATTTTTAAGCAAACGGTTAAATTCGCAAATATTTATACCGAAATATCAGCCTTCGGTGCGCGCTTCTCATTTACGAAAACGTCAGGGAAAAAAGGGGAGGTAAGAATGAAACACTGAGCCAAGAGCTGAGCTGTGATTGGCCGTTTAACTAAAGAGCAATTCCGCTGACTGCGGTCGGATAACTAGGGGCTAAGCCCGTACGACCAATCCCTTTTCGAGATAACAAAAAATATTTCCTTTCACTTTTAGGGATTGGACCGGCGAATACGTCACGATGGCTGCTCCACTAATGCTAATCAGTAGCAAAGGAACTCTCGCTGAAGTGAACTCATTCTCATACCAAAATTTGCGGTAACGGCTCCCGAAATGAAGAATTGTATATCTTTAAACTGCTTCACCGGTCAGCCTCCTGACGACGAGCCGACGTTTTTCGACCTGCTTGGGGACCTTCCTCCGGAAATGTCCACCACTATACTGAGGTACATCTACAGGACACCCTGCAAATCACCAGATTGGTGAGTGGCAGGGGATGCAGCGCACCAAAGCCTACCTAATAACCTCTCTCGCGGGCATCACTCTCTTGTTATGGTCCTTGGAAAAACGAACCTTGATATCGTTCCGTCCTACAGTCGATCTCTCGTATTTTATCCTCGTGAATGTGCCTACCAATGTAAATAGGTGCATCTAATACCCTTGCCTTCACTCCGTACTGCATCTCCTGCCACCCACCTGTGTGCCAAACTGGAACTTAATTCGTCTGTAACTCGATTTTCACAGGATGCTGGATCCGGTTTCGCTCATTTCGGCATCCGCAGTCAACAGGAAGTGGCTAAAATTGGTGCGATCCGATCCCCAGTTGGTGTCCCGTGTCCGGAGGGAACTGTGCAGACAGAGGAGGGACAGGACGAGCGTTTACGTGAGCCCGTGGATGATGCTGCCTTTCATATCGAACAACTACTACAGATTCGCTTCGGTTCAAAACGGTGGTGCGCGATCAGATTTCTGATTTGTGTTTTAAAAATTTGTCTTTTAAGCGCCCGTTTTATTACAGGATGTTTTTATGTCTCCTTTTCAGACATCGATTCTTTTTCTTCTTTTCGTCAGTTCGACCCCGAATCACGCCATGACACGTACCCAAACTGGAGGAAGCCATCGTGTGCCGTAGGAGAATCCTTCGGAAGTGGTATGTGCATTAAAACCCCCATTGCCGTCCGACAATTTGGTGATTTGGAAGGTAACACGTGGATTCTGGTGCATTGCACCCCCTGCCGTCCACCAATAATGTGGATTGCAGGGTATTATGTAGATGTAACGCGTGGATTTCCGTGTTGTGAATTTTTCAAGTTGTGTGTTTTTCTTTGAAAGAAACTCTTATTGCGTTTCATTTTAGGCAATAATAACTTCGTCCGTCGCAGTTCATCGGATTCCAGCATTCCACCTTTTGATTCCACTGTCGGAATTTTGTCCACTGTATAGTTTACCGCGGTCCTTAACTATTCGTGAAGAAATGTTTTACTAAATCATAAATTCATCATTCCTCTTCCCTGAGATAGCCGCTAAATTATAATATCATTTTCACTCATAATTACACGTACTACGTATTAATGCAATGTACTGTTTGTGAATAAAATTTTAATCGCATGTTATTTTCCTGTCTTTTGTTTGTGTCGCCCGACTGAAGAGCATAATCTTTAACGGAACTATTACATTACATATTAAGATTGTAATTCAATTTTACATTCTCAAAGATCTAGATCAGTTTCCAAGATGGAGGGGGGAATGGGGGGGAGGGCGTGAGGCCATGAGAAAACAAACAATTTTTAACGTCACATTCTGCTGAAATAGTTTAAACTTATTATAGTATTACTATTTATCCTTTACGTAACGGCGGATCACCCCCTGCCAATCGCTTCTAGCGGCTTTCAGGGTATTGATGTAAATGTAAAAATCAGGCGGAAGACTGCATAAGATTTCTTTAAAGACTGGAGTTCAATTCTCGGCCATGGCAGAATTTACTCCCGTTTCAAAAATATTCCCTAAAGCAGAACCTGTTCAGTTTTACTAATGATTCGCAAAACACACGTCATTGTTTGCGAATGATGGGCTACGTGTGGAGTAGTGTGTCCCTTTTCTCTTTGCTTGTGCCTCTGTGACTCACTACACCTTCGGCCTATCGTGTGCTATCGTGCAACGATATTATCAACGGGAGACGTCATAGGGCATTATTCTCTGGTGACTAACAGTAGCGCAATGTAAGGCGCATTTTTACTCATATGGTGTTCATGTCTCGAATAAAAATTTGAGATAACAGTTACGTTTGTTGAATTTTTTTAAAGGCACACTCGACATTTCGGCGTGCAGGCATCTGCTGTTCTAAATTCGAAATATCAGCATACAAATTTCGGTAATGGATCGTTTTAACGAAAAGTGATCAAGGATTCTAATACTTCTCTTCTTCTTTCGTTTACGATTCGAAACCGCCCTCATTTTAAGTTTAATGCAATAAATTTGCCATTTTAATGCTAAATACCTTGACGACGGTCATTGTCATCCTCAAAGTCCTATTTTTGTAAAGCCGTACATAGCTTGGGAGCGTAATATTAACGTAGTAGTTCAAATGAATAGAAAGTAAGAGGAAAAGGAGACGGGGGGAGAGAACACGGGTGGAAAGGAAAGGAGAGGGAGAAGGAAGACGCTTCAATTATGCAAGAATATATTTAAAGACGTCTTTAGTAGAATAGTTTTCTATAGTGATACCATTGGACCCATTAATTGAATCACATTAGTATTAATACATTACTTGAAAAAAATCCCCGCAAACACTGCGCGGGTACAGCTGTCGCCCTACGACAAATTTGGCAACTGAGCAGCAGGGGAGGACAGAGCCACAGGGAAAAACCGATGCATAAGAGGGAGATAGCGATACCCCGTAAGAGACAATTCTGCCAACAACGTGGAACGGAGTTATAGCCGACCGTATGGCCTAATGAATGTAAACATCCTTCCTCGAGATCCATATGGATCTATATGACCATAGACGGAGGACTAAAAGGTCAACTGTACTCACAGTGGGTGAGAAAGTTTACGTAAGGAGCCAGAGCTCAGCTTATGGTTCTAACCGTTTCGACTGTGAGGTGGTGAACCTGGTCCTAGCTGGATTTCCCCGAGCACATTCCTTTCTGAGTCCCACTCCGACATGAGTCAGATTCCCTTGGGTTCTATCTGAAGTCGGACGTTGGTTCTGCGATAAGTGAGTCAATTTTTCTATTTTGTTCTGCTACATTATGTTATTTACCTTTACATTCTGTTTTAACTGCACAAAAGTGTTGATATTATCAAATGCAAGCGGCGTCGGTTTTTCTTCTTTTATGGTGGTTGCTATATACCGTATTTACTCGTTCAACCCATGCACCTTTGTCCGCATAATGCAAATGAAAAAAGGACTGCGGATGATACATGGAGATTTCTAAACAGGTTATATAAATAGCGAGTCTCGATAGCATGTTTACTGCAACACCCTTGCGTCTACGTTTATACTCGCAGAAGACGAAGATTTCTACTTATGTTAGTAAACCCGTATCTATACTATCAAGCAAACGTTTTGGATTTAAATGCGCGATTTATACTGCATCTTCAAGATCACGATGGACATTTTGGCGATTCAGGTGACAATATTTTTATAAAACTTCCTTTTAAACGGGTTTTAAGCTTATTATTGTTAGTCAAAATAAGTAGTTCTGTCATTAAAAATTTAATATCAATTTCCACTTATACTTTTGCCGGAATAAGTTGCCATCTGCAATGAGTTTGCCGATTACGCCGTGAGCCGCTCCTTTAACATGAGTGGCGACGGTCGAAGAGGTTTCTGCTGGCATCGGCGTAAAGAGAACACTCGGGAGGGAGAAGATGCTTAACTCGGGCGGAACTTACTTAAGAGAGGGGGAATCGGTGAATAGGTAACTTTTGCTATTATTCTGGCACGAATTTATTTTTTACACTCCGAACGGGCCGAAAAATGGGAGTGCGCGTGTTACACGGGTAAACACAGTATTCGGACTGTTGAACGATTTCGAATTGCTCTAATTACAAATTGAAATTGATTGCAAAAGAACGAGCAAAGATTTTTTAAATGATGAATTGAGCTTTCATTAACTATATTTAGGAATAATAGCTAGAAATGACAAAAAAGAAAAGCTGCGCTATTAATTTTTGTAGAACCAAAAGTAGCTCGCTAAATGTTAATTATTCGTTCGACCGAGTGAGGAATCCTATTTCACTTTAGGTTAAATATTTAGGAGTTAAGATACAGCGGGATCTCTCGTGTTACACCCACGTTCGCAGAGTGATAAGTGCCGATAACAAAAAGCTATTACACGATTGCCCTTATGCTCACAGAATGCAGTGTTGTACTAAATTTAGAAAATAATTATGTTGAAAAGCTAATTTCGATCGACAACACGTTTTAGGGAGATCTGTGAAACTTTTTTGTCCCACTCGAAAGAATTTTTAGGAGTGGTAATGGACAGCTTATCACCACGTCAGTGGATGTTTATTTATTTCCAGTAGCTCTTAACAGCACATTTACAGCCTTTTACAAAGATCTTTTACCAGTAACAAAGGCAGACACATCGATGCCGAAAGCACGATTCGAACCCGCTACTTGATGATCAAGAGATTTTTTAATTATCAGCTGTCTACGAACCACTTGCCCTAATGTGGAATCAATCTTTAAAAAATTTTACCGATGCCAATTATCGATGCAAGTGGGGAGCATTCATTTACTGTACCGAAAAGAAGTAAGAAAAAAACTTGAGAAAGAGCTTGTCTCAAAATAAAACAAACCTTTTATTTTTTTATTGCGTTGCCGAATGCGATAAATACGATAATTTGATCGATTTATTTTCTAAGAAAAGTCACGCAAAAAATTTAATTTCTCAGTGGAATGATTTGATTTACTTGATATTTTCTTATTTTTTGATAGGAAATTATTTCACAGTCCACATTATCTCAAATAGATAGCGTAGGTAGATCATAATATTTTGGGTCTTAAATATTTTTTTATTTGTAAGAAATAGGAAATGATGGTTTCGTAATGCCGTTAAGCATGGGTTTCGTAGAAATTATTACTAAAAGTATTTTGGGAAATTTTGTTTCCGAGTCGTTTGCAATGATAAAACTTCAGCATATTTTAATAACTTATAAGTATTATTTTTAAAAGGATCAGATTTACTATTATATTTGTATATAATCAACATGCATAATTTTTGTTGTTGAAACTTCGTCCGTACCTTCATATGCACACTCATAGATTTTGCCAATTATGTTCCTACATTTTGTTATTTTTTACATATTTGCAATGGTAATTGTTATTTATCATTTATGACATTTTTAGCTGTTTTTTAATGAATATAAGTATTTTCTTTTTAACGTGACTGTGAATATGTTGTAGTTTTAAAATTATAACGTATTTTATTTACTGAATATAAAAGGTATTGTTGGCAACGCGTATTTTCGTCGGGTTTTATTCTGGTACACTAACTCAAGGAGTCGCATTCTGGAGGGGGCTCAAATTAATCTTGACGCTTCGGACCTACGAAAGCCAAAATCTCCCACTGGTGACGAAGCCTCTCTACGACACTTGTCGAAATAAAGAATGTTCTATCTTTCCACTTTTAGATATCTACGTTTTGGGTTCTAAAGTACAGATTGGCAGTAATTGAAGTGACCTTATTCCTAAGCAAAATTGGCTCTTAGAAGGAAGAACTGATCATCATAGCCATCGATTTACGGACCAAAATGTCGAATACCTGACTCTTTAAGCTGTCGTACGGGTCAGCCCACCGACGACGAATCGCCATTTATCGACTTGCCAGGCGAGCTTCTTCCAGAATTGGCCATCATTATATTTAGGTAAAAGATTTTTATTAATTGAACTCGGATAAACCGCTGAAAATGGATCATCTGTTCACCATTAACTTTGGAACTTTTTATGGTGTGAGTTCTATCAATCTATTTTACAGGATGCTGGATCCAGCTTCACTAATGTCTGCCTCCACCGTCAGTAAGAAGTGGCTTGGATTGATTCGTTCTGATTCCCAGTTGGTGTCGCGTGTTCGGATGCAAATCAAACAATGGAATGATAGAAAAGCCGCCTTATTGGCTTCTCTTGATGACTTTGGCAATGACAGTGAATATGAGTTTTACGAGTATTTCTATGACAAACACTGTTGGACTGATTCTGCCTAATACTCTGCAAGCCTCCGCAATTGGTGTGTTGTGCTGTCTTATGGTTTCTGGAATAAAGTAATCATGCTTATCTATCTGTTCTACATTTTAATTTCTGGTATCTGCTCACTGGCCGCGGCGTCCTACGCAGGACGGGCTCCTAATGCATATTGCATTTATGCATATTCGAAGGATCGTAGGCGCAGCTAATAAGAAATTGGGCTTCGTAGGCAGAATAGTAAGAAGTAGCACAGAACAGGTACGAGAAACGTGTTATTTATCATTGGTCAGATCTCAGGTCGAATACGCTTCCAGCATATGGGACCCGTACTATAAGGGATAGATACTTGAGTTAGAAAGAATCCAACGCAGAGCAGCCAGATTCTTAAAGCAAAAATATGAGCAAAAATTAAGCGTCACATCACTCTTGAAGGAGTTGAATTGGATATCGCTAGAGGATCGCAGAATTAGCGCTAGATTAAGGCTTCTGGAGAAATTTAGGTCGGAAGTTCTCTTAGAGGAGGTCTCAGGAATATTAGAGGCACCTACGTACATGGGCAGGCACGATAACGAGAATAAAATACGAGAGATCGACTGTAGGACCGAGCGATATCAGAGCTCGTTTTTCCCAAGGACCATACGGGATCATAACAAGAGAGTGATTCCCACGAGGGACGTTATTAGGTAGGTTTTGGTGTGCTGCACCCCCTGCCACCCTGGTGATTTGCAGGGTATCATGTAGATGTAGAATAGTAGGACTTGGAAAATACGCGTAGTTTAATGTTTAAATAGACCACCATTTTGAATGAAGCGGACATACAAACACTAAAACCCTGCGTCGACCTTCCCCTTAGTGCCCTGCCAAATTTGGTTGGAATCGGTCGATTGTGGGCGTGCATAAAGGAGCCGACAGAAAATGGACTGCTATTAGCATACAAAGTTATTTTGCTTTTTGTACAATTAATATAAACATTTGGAATTAAAAATTAGCCTACGGCCTTTCTATTTATGAAGAAAGTATCTGTTGAAAGTTTGATTACTTTAACGGTGTGGAAAGGTATAGATGCCTAAATAAACAAACACACTTTTATAAATATATAGAAGATGGGTATTAAATCCAGAAATGTAAATGACGCCATGAAGCAATATTGTATAATTTTCGGGATAGCTCAACAATTACGATAATGACGGGGTGTGAAGCAAAAATATGGTAACCCACAAACATCTATTTTTAGTTAGGTTGCGCACAGAAAAGAAAAAAATCTGATGTGGCCAACACATGACTTTCTCCATATTTGGGGTGTAGATATTTAAATTATTATGAATATCATAATGAGGCAAAATTATAATTTCGTATCGTAAAAGAATACAGTCATTGCCGTAAATTATATTTTGAATATGTTTACAGAATTCAGTGCTGCATGGTGTTGGCGCTGTGTACTGAAAATTACGAAAAAAGTTGAATATCTCCAAAGTGGATGGTTCTACAAAAATTTGTTTCAAACAAAACTTGGAAGAAGTATTATTCTCTACAGCTTTGTTCCTCACGAAGATTACCAATAACGATGTTTTTAAGGAGAAAACCGAAAAACCGGTTATTTATAAATAACTCCTAAACAATAACTACAATAGAAAATTGTTTCAAATGAAAGTTGTAGGAAATTACATTGTCTATAACTTTTGTATAGAATTGTAAATACAATAATGACGTTTTAACGAAGAAATATCGCAAAAACCGAATCGGGTTTCGAATAAACCTCGACTTCCTGTTACCCGTTATTGTCCAAAAAAATAATCAATTCTTTGTGCTCATGTTAAAGTGTTATATATGAATTTTGGTAACGATATGGCACGTCCTTTTTGAGTTAGAGCACCCACAATCACACGCACACACAGACATCATTCCGAAATTAGTCTAAACGTGTGCTAGGGACCCCAAAACGTGTATTTCCGTTGATATCTCGAAGTCAATTTTTTTACTTTCTCCATACGTAGTAATGGGAAAGTATTGTATTCGTGAAAAAAATCGACTTCGAGATTTCAACGGAAATACACGTTTTGAGGTCCCTAGAACACATTTAGACTATTTTCGGAATGATGTGTGTGTGTGAATGTGTGTGTTATTATGGGCGCTCTAACTCACAAAGTACGTGCTATATCGTTACCAAACTTCATATATAACTAAAGTGACCAGATTTTCTAGATGTCAAATCAGTACATTTTTAAATATTTCTTATATTCATGAAAGATAAACCACATTTCAATATAATACTTCATATATATTGAAATTTTATACAGTATACATAGGTATATAACATTATTGTTATATATATATTGGATACTCTTGCTGAAGTCGATCAGAAAATTTGTTTTTTCTTCTATTTATCGCAGGGTCTTTAAATATAATTAAATAATAATATTAATAATCTATTCTGAGAATAATGTTACTTTACTAATCAGCATTAAAATATCATACTACTCACATGACATAAACAACCATAACTACTATTGTCTGGACGACATTACTTTGGAATTGAGACTTATAGTTGTAGAGAAGGGGTGGGGGTTTGGAAGGAAAGACTGAAAAACTCCCCTCCCTCACAGCCAATCATAGGTAGAGGGGAGGTAATGTTTGCTAGGAGGAACTACACAGCGTTGCCGCAAGTCCTCTTTACAAATCCTGGCAACATCGCACCTGAGCCACCTCAACCATCAATCCCACAGTAAACGAACTAAATAATTATAGATTTTTTCTTATTTTACAATCAGTACAACTTTATAATTCAGTACATATTTGAAATCAGTACACAATCTCTAAAATCAGTACTGTACTGATTAAATCAGTACGTCTGGTCACTTTATATATAACACTTTAACATGAGCACAAAGAACTGATTAGTTTTTGGACAATAACGGGTAACCGGAAGTCGAGGTTTATTCGAAACCCGATTCGGTTTTTGCGATATTTCTCCGTTAAAACATCATTATTGGATATACAATTCTATACTAATGTTATAGAGAATGTAATTTCCTTCAACTGTCATTTGAAATAATTTTCCAAAGCAGTTATTGTTTAGGAATTATTTATAAATCGGTTTTCTCGGTTTCCGTCAAATATCTTTAAAACGTCGCTATTGGTAATCTTCGTAAGGTACCAAAGTTGTAGAGAATAATATTTATTCCAGGTTTCGTTTGAAACAAATTTTCGTAGAACCATCGATTTCGGAGATATTCAACTTTTTTCGTAATATCCAGGTTATAGAGCCAAAACCGAAAGTTTACCTAAGAAGCCCGAACTCTGCTTATGGTTCTAACACGTTTCATCACTGTGAGGTGGCGAACCTGACGCTAGACGGATTTCCCCTAACACATTCCCTTCTGAAACACGCTTGCGTCTACGTTCATACTCGCAGAAGAGGAAGAATTATCTACTATACTAGTGGCGTATTGTCCATATATACGCATTTACCGGCGATAAACCTACCTCAGTTACCCATATGTTATTTTTGATGAAATGTAAAAAAATAATTCTGAAAGCATAATCAACCAAAGATACTACATCGCTGCTTTGAACGCGCGAGCGATGTAAGTGCTAGGCGCATTGTTGTCAGATCAACGGTCTGTCGACCTTCTACGCAGCGGTGGCGTGTCTCAGAACTCGCGCAGAAGCCTGGCGGCATTGTCATGTCGACGTCAACCCCCCTTTGTGAGAATCCTGTTGCGGCCCTGGCAGGCTCTTGAAAGTACGTACATACATCCTTTTTCTTATTTTAATAATATTTGTCATTTTAGTATGAATAAATTGCGTTCATAATTATTTTGTTTGAAAAAGACCGCTATACTCCATTCCATCCTTTTTGTTCAATATGGGCTCTTATGGGAGATTCGCCCTCTTTCTTTCCCATGTTATTTTCCGTATGGCTCTAGATTCGCCCTCTTTCTTTCCCATGTTATTTCCCGTATGGCTCTCTCTCTCTCTAAAGGTGCGGATAAGCAAATCCTGCCACCAAAATCATTATTTATTGCTCTATTGTTTTTAATTTTATTTTTCGTGATATATATAGGAGAAAATTTGTTCTTTAATAGTTCTGAATTTTTAAATTACAGGAAAATAGCGTAATAACTGAAAACCCTACGTTTTTCTCGTGCTAACACTGATAGATAACCAAAACTCCGGCAATTTCCAGTCTAAAGTAATGATTTTTCGTGTGTTACTCATTAAAGGTTGTAGTCAATGAATATCTCCTTGATTGTCGGCCAAAAAGTATGATAATTGTTTTTAAATAGTTTAAACCAAAACATAACTCGAAAATTTCCACGGAGAGCATGAAATTTTCAGTCGCCTGTTGAGTTGCGTTCTGTTGATTTTAGATGGATACAATATGCGGGAGAAATGCAATCTGCAATCGGGAAGCAATATAGTGTTCGATGGTCCGGACGGCCGCTGCCGCTTCCCGGAGAAAAATATGTACGCATTTACTGACGGTTTAACTGTTGATTTAAACTGTAAATACTTAAGATACTTTGATTTTATAAAAAAATATTTATTCTTGTGGCAGTGATTTTAACGCATAGGTAATTGCTATTATTATTTTGTTTCGATACCTAATCACTTCAGGTAATTGGTAGCTTTTGAAATATTCCTCGACATTTAAATGCGTAAAAATGTTATAGTATTTGCGTCATATAACATAAATTACCCTTTGAGAGCAACCTGTCGCTTTACTACATAGTTTATCTAACCGCTTCAATCACGTTCTTGTATTTCAGAAAGTGATTAAAGTAGGAAAAAATTTTAAATTAGTTTTCAGGAAATAATAATTGCATTCCTACAAGTTAAATATTAGGGTGGCCATATTTCTAAAATCGCAACGCGGGACAACCGAAGTGGCCGGGAGGAGGGAGGGGGAAATAAACTTTTAAACAAAGAGCTGGCACATCCAGTTGATCTATAGCTATGAGAATGTATGCATGAATGATAACAAAAAGTTGTTTCAGCACGGCGCAGACTGAATTTTTCAGTGGCGTGGTATTTTTTTCCGATATTTTTGCACGTAAAAACAAAAATTTAACAACAAAAATGACATTGCGGGACAATTGATTGCATACTCGGGACGCGGGACATGCAATTCTAAACCGGGACTGTCCCGGCCATATCGGGACGGTTGGCCACCCTGTCAATATTAGGTAGTTGAAGAATTTACTTCATATTAGTGGTACTCATTATAGTGGCATGCAATCGTAGACTTCTGGTTCGGCTGTTCCATGGAAGAATAATGTAATGTTAGTAATAGCTTAATAATAATTTAACTCAAATTCTCGTGGTGTTTCCGCACAGTATATGCTAAATAGGGGTACATTGTCAACCCTAGACAGATCCAGCTTTAGCAGATCTACTGGCGGCAGTAATTGTCGAATCGCCAAGGAAGGGGAAAATATTTTCTTCCAATGCTGTGTTCATAGGAAGTTTCTCACAATAAACTGTACGTTCGTGCTTGTTTTGCAGAAAGAATTTAGCCTGATGACTGAGGCTAGGGTTGAATTTACGCGATAATTTATCCCAAATTGACTAATATCTTTTGCAAAAGGCACGAAAAATTGAACTAAATTGAATCAGTGTCGTAGTTACTAAACAGCGCACCCAAGCGGCCGCGAGGTGGGGTGGAACTCGGCGGGCCCGAAGCCCGAAATAAATATTGTCTCAACTTTTGCACACAAATTAATTAGATTTGATGAAAGCGACCAACTCATTGAACTTGGCCAGAGAAAATATTAAACAATTCCGTACTGAATATGAGGCGTTAAAATTGAAGCACTAAATAAATCAAATAAGTGGATGGTTAACCCAATGATTAAAAAAAAAGCCTAAACGAAAAAAAGAGTACGATGAATATTGTGATGACTATAGATTTTCTAGTTAGAACAAAATTTGAAAATTAATGTGTACTACATAATGTTCGACATCATCACTACACAAATAGATTCCAGGTTTGAGGCAATGCAGATGGTAATACAAATATTTAATTTTTTGAATCCGAAAATTCTCATCAATTTAGATGAAGAATCGGGGCAGACATTACAGCGATATTATTAAAATGATATATCACCAGAATTTCCTTAAAAAATTGTATCCTTAGTGAAACCTCTTCATAATGAAATTGCTCTAATGAAATATATCAGAGGATTTGCCGAATTTTTACTTATACGAAACAATAGTCTAACAACTAGTTTTGGCGAAATCGTTATAGCCCTTTTATTATGTTTGACACTTCCTGTGGCAGCTGCTTCGGCAGAAAGGTCATTTTCAAAACTGAAGATGATAAAGGACTACCTATGTACGTCAGGGATGGCAAATGATTTTTGTGTCGCGTGCCAAGAAAGTAATTTGAATCAGAAGTTTTTTCGCACACGCAGAAAAAAGAGGATGGTGTCATATTAACCGTTATCATGTGTACGGTGGTGTAGTAAGGTTTTTAAACCGATTCGGTGTACTATTTAATTATAATAAAACATTTTCTTTATATGGGATTTCCATTTAAAAAAATTTCGTAAATTTCTCGAATTTTTAACTCCTTACATATATATCGCAGACATGCTCTCGCAGACTTTTTTGTGGTAAATTATCTCCTCTTTTGGAATAATTTTTTAAAAGAGGGGCTTACAGATCAAATAAGACGAATTGAAGGGAAAATCTTATTTTTCATTATTGCTCAGCATTTGGATATACTTAGCAACCGATGTAAACAAATTACGTTTGAACTATAAACATATCGTAAACGTAGAAATAGTTGATGAAATACTCATTTAATATCTTCTGATTTGATTGTATGTTTTTATTTCATTATCTATGGTCTTCTATACACAGGTTAATTCTGCGATTAAACATTAGTGAACTGTTTCTTTTTCTGTAATCGTGTCATTCGCATTATAGGTATGTTTGGATATAAGTTAAATTGTTTTTACATGCCTTTTGTCTTATTTTATTTCATATTTTGTTTAAGTGAAAATTACTGAAGATATATGATTAAATTACTACGTTAAAGTTTTTGTGTTTTCTTTTACCAGTTTATCAATAAAAACTGAATTGAGCATTTCATGCTAACATGCAAGTTTTTTCCTGTGCTCATCCATTTTGCGTTTCAATAATAATTAGATAATTTTTTGTAATATATAATATCGTTTTGAATTAAAAGAGTTTTATCAATTGGAAATAAGGTTCACTCTTGAGTAATTGTTATTTTAATACGAGAACTAAATTAGATTAACATTTTGAACACGTAACGCAGTGAATTTTGAAAGATTTTATTTGAATAATACTTTTGTTGAACTTTATTATGTCTTCTGAACTAAAATTAAGAATTCGTGTCTGCGGTTCCATGGGTAAAATGTAAACACTACCGATACACTCACGTAATTAATTACGTTAGAAAAGTAAAACATTTTACTACATTATTTAAAATCGATTCGTTCGAATATCTCAATCTATTATTCAATTAATTACGATGGAAAACACAATTAAGATCAATAATTTTATATCTATTTAGAGTAATAATAGGTATTCTTATTTAGGTTCTCCTGTTATTATGTTGACATACAAACTCATATTCCGCGTAATCAATATTTACTCATCACTACGACACGCTATTTTGTGATTGTTGGTTGTTTATTTAGCAACTGAATAGAAAGCGTCAGTCACCATCGTCAGATACATTGAGCTTTAGGGGATTATTCGTTGGTTGGTTTTGGTTAGTTTGTTGTTTTCATTTGCTTTCGTTTCGTGTCCATTTTTTGTGTTCTTTGTTTGTTTTCTTTGTTTTCGTTCTTAGTTGTTCATTTTGTAGTCTATGTTTATATTCTTTGGTTGTACTCTTGATTTTTGTTCCTTGATTACCTATTTGTCGGTTTACACCTTTTATGCCGGCTATTGGTTAGAGTTTAATTCATTTCTTTTTTCTTGGTGGTTTTTACATTGAACTTATATTCTTTGGTTGTACTCTTAATTTATGTTCCACGATTATTTATTTGTCGGTTTACATCCTTTTCTACCGGGTATTGGTAAGCGTTTAATTCATTTCTTTTTTCATGGTGGTTTTTGTAGTTTTCGTATTGGTTCGTTTCGTGTTCTTTCCACTTTATTTCAAGACTCCTAATGTAGTTTACAGAAAGGAGAGGAGAAGTTTTAGTATGTATCATTTTCTCAAGCTGTCTTCTAAGCGGGAAAAAGTATAACTATTTGCAGTCCGAAATGCACCCGGGCGAAGCCGGGTACGAAAAGCTAGTTTTCTATAAAAATACGAGTTTACGCGTGTAAATTAAGATCGCAGGCGTGCCACTTCCGGCACGCGTGCCACGTATTTGCCATCCCCGACCTACGGAATAGCTCCTCTCAACAATGCCTCAATAATTTGTCAATTCTTTCAATAGAAGCTGAAGAATAGGCTGCTATGCATAAGGAATTATTAATGAGAGACTGCCGAGGCTTAGTGAAGGAAGAAATTTTTGATTCATTTTTTTGTTTCTCTGTTTCACAATCTCCTATTTTCAGCGTTATTAAATTTGTGTTAAAATATATTTTATTGTTCAGTTGAAAGAATATAAGTACTTATTTTATTATTGTATTTTTGGTGTTTTTTTTGAAACGTCTATTAGGGGGGCCCGCAGGCAAACTTCGCGGGGGGAGTCCATAATTCATAGCTAATTGTAAGCCACTGAATCGCATGCACGAGTTGATAATTCGGAGCTATGCCCATAGCGGCGGTGATTCGGTCAATTGGTTTCCGCTGCTAGTAGTTCAAAATTCAAAGCCACAATCACACCATACCCGGACTAATCTACTGTGCGTCTCACGTTCACTGTGCAGTACAGGCTCTTATGGGAGTTTCGATTCCCATGTATTCTTCCGTATAGCGAAAAAATAGCCTCTCAAAGGGGTCCTGCGCTCGAATAAATATTGTTTAAGCACGATTTATTGGTTTGTTTTCTTGTTTTTACAGTACGGTATCGTTCCAAATATAACGTTATGTTTTAACTAATCATCACGTATAAGAATTATATTTATTAAACATAAATAACTTTGCTAAAAAGCAAAAACGATCGGGAAATGCCGCTTCTTCCGTTTCGGTGAAATAAAAATTGCGTTATCTCACTCGTATTTCATCAAAATCAGTCGGTTTTTTTTCTGAGGCTTCTTTCAAGAATGGAGATGGGTAATGTCTGCTTTGAAACCATGAAAAGTTTTTGAAACTCTTTCCAAAAATTCTTTTTGGATAACATAACCTTCGCAATTCCCGACTATGCAGGCAAATTTTGACGTCTCTGTGAAGAACTTCGTTTTTTGCGTGACGAAGATCTTATCAAGAGTGAAATGCTCAGAAAGGATGAAATTTTTATTTGGTCTTTATTTCGTAACGATATCTTAGATAGTTTTCGAGATATTGAGTTGTATATAAGAGCGCGGAAACGAACATGCAGCGGCGCAAGACTTCATTGCTTCTTCCGTTTCGGTAAAATTAAAATTGCGTTATCTCATTCCTATTTCATCAAAAACCCTCGGTTTTCTTTCCAGAGGCTTCTTTCAAGAATGGAGATGGCGAATGTCTGCTTTGAAACCATGAAAAGTTTTTGAAACTCATTCCAAAAATTCTTTGTATAACATAACCTTCGAAATTCACGACTACGCAGGCAAATTTTACGTCTCTGTAAAGTACTTCGTTTTTTCGCACTGCACAGTGAACGTGAGACGCACTGTAGGTTTGAAATTATAGTCGATCCCTTGAATAGGAGACTGTTTGTTTGGGAAGGTAGTGGGGAGGAAACCAGTCTCACTCCTGCTCTCGAAGAGATCGCATCGGACTGCGTTGCCGTTTCTACCGCCGTTTCCTTGCTGTGGATCAAAAAGAAGGATGGGAAGTATTTTATTTAGAAACTGCGTAGTATATCAGCTGAGCAAGAGCTGGCAGCGCGCACCGATATCTGCTCTCCCGCACGAAAGTTGAGAGGGGCGATGGAAGGGGAAACGTTCGTGATTGGCTACTTGCTCTAAGTAGGCCAAGAGACTTCCGAAGTGGGATCGACTATAAATTACATAGTTATTTGCGGCATTATATGCATAGAAAGTGAAATACACAAAAATAGGTGCACACTTTGAGGAGGATGTAACAGCTGATCGAGTATCACGCGGAGACATCAGTCACCGCCAAAGTTTACACTCGACTAAGTTTTGTAATTAAAAATCGCAGAAATTCGGTAAGTACCTGGGAACCGAAAGAACGAACTGCCGGTAAGAGTGATAAGTTGTGAATGTCATCCCGTTTTGGCCCAACGAACTGAAAAACGTGGCTCTATTTCCCAAAGAAGTAGAAGTAGCAGTATTGATAAGTACAACTAACGTTTCTTTTTCATTACTTATTAACTTCTCTTATAGTTTATTTACTCGTAGTGGTAGTTATCTTAACTCATAAACTCCTTGTCATCGTTAATAAATTGTAACATTTAGTAGTCATATACCATACTGTAGTACTTTTTCTAACACCCCATATGAGCTTTGCTTTTTTCAACCGCGATATTTAAACAGTACTTGTTGTTATTATTATTTTTTTGGCACGTTTCGCCTCCAGCGTGAGCGCCTATTGTCGTCGGTCTGTCCGTCCGTCCGCATGTTCGTTCTCGGCTTCTACCGAACGGATTTTCATGAAATTTGATATTAAGGACTTACAATCAAAGATTATGAGAAAATCGCAAAAATGAATCACGTACGCTAATCAGGAGTACCACTTTACTGGTGACAAAAAATGAAATATTCGTCAAAACTCGCAAAGTATTAGTATATCAAAATATTTCTCAAATAAAAGTTGTAGAACTAGTAAAGAAGACTATTTCCTTTCCTATACATTTTTATCGTAGGAGTAGCCGTTATCGATAAAATTAAACAAAAATATCTTAATTCGAGTTGAACTTTGAAATTTTCTTGAATGGTTACTTCTTCATTGTTGCTAACATAAACAATTTCACAAACAAACGTTTAATTTCCTTTCGTGTGCATGCAATATTTTTTAAACAGGAAGAAAATGGATTATTTATGATGAAGAAAAGAACTTTAAAACGCTGTTTCCCTCACGTACAGGTATATAATTTCTTTCTAATGCTCCATTGCACGAAACGCGCCCATTTGTGGTACGTTGTACACTTTCCTTACTTGTTTCTCTATTATATAGTAACTTTTTAAAAATTAGATTCTTACGCTATTTGTGTGCTAATTTGTATTGTATTAACGTTTGATTGTGTGCTAACCTATCTTTCCTGCCTATTATATTTTAGTAAAGAGCACAGATTAGTTTAGAGTTTAGGATGGCTTCTCCAAGGACTCCCGTTTCCTCCTTTTTGCGCAACGCTGGTTTGGAGGCCATGAGGTCTAGAATCACGGAGCTGGAGAGGGTGGTTGCGTATCTCCTGTAGAGGGAGGTAAGGTTCGATGCGGAGGGGGGGAGGGGTGCGGAGTCTTCCCTGAAAGCGAACCGCGTCAGATTGGCGGCTCGGTGCTCGGGTGCCGAAGTCGGTAGAGCGATCGGGGTTGTACGTGACTCCTCATCGCGGGCTGAGGGTGCTCGGGCCGGGAAACCCCACGAGTAGAGAGTAGGGCTGCCACCTTTTGAGTATTCCAAAACCGGAGATATGATCTTATGAGGATTCCAAAACCGGAGATACGAGCAAAAAAATTATATTAACCATTTACACGATGAAAATGCTCATGCGACAATGTATGGTTCCTTAACGATGTTACAACAATGCATAACATTGCAACGCACATCTGTTCTCGGTCGCTTGTGAAATCCACCGCGGAGTCCGAGTTGATCAAATTGTCTTCTAGATACGCATACAAAAAGATTCATTGTAACGACTTACAGATGAGCGAAATTTAGAAGTCATTTAATATAATAAAAGCCGTCGTCGGTTGGTTGGTTGGTCACGCTATGCAAACGCTAATAACTCGAGAAATAATAATGATAGAAACTCGAAATTTGGTAGGGATGCTTGATTAACACTTATTCAGAGAATGACAAATTTAAATCGCGAAAAAATTCCTTGGTTCGTCTCCAAGAGAGGCATTTCCCATTGCTTAACATGTAAAACGCGATTTTTCATTTGGAAATTAAAATTAGAAGAAATTAACAGACGACCTTCGGATTTGAACCATTTTGAAGAAAAATTTATAGTTTCTTAATCCGTTCGTCTTTTTTCGCCCACAGTTCGAAATATTCCATGTTAAACGTTTAATTTGCATATTTTGTGGAAATCTCGCCATTTTAACGTGATGTTGCTATGTCGACCATTATCATTGTTACACCTCAAATTACAATTATTGTATACATCCTTCTGGGAATAAGCGTGCCTTGAGTGCTTCAATACGAGAGAGAGGAAGGAAGGGGAAAGATTGGCGTGTTTGGTGGAAAATAATTATATTAACGTAAATATAAAAAATTTTAAGTATCAACAGTGTCATTTTAGAAAAATTGGAAATAAAAAGCATTCTTAAATTAAATTCTTTGTAAACCATACGTGCTTACGAATTTATATTGTTATTCCTCGAATTAATTTCGTAACAATGGCCGAAGTTTGGAAACGAATATAAATTCAAATTCAAATAAAATTAAAAAGACATTTAAAACTGTTAACAGGCAATTTTCGAAGAAACAACAGTGGATCTTTTAATGAATTGATTCGTTTTTATAAAAGGAATTTCGGTGCTTATTTAATACAGAGTAAGTTCTAAGGCTTATAATCCATTTAAATCTAATAACAGTGGCTATTATAGTTTAAGGAAAGAACTTTATTTATTCACTTTACAGAATGAATTAATTTTAGGCTAGCACTGTCTATTATAAAAGGAGTTACTTTGGAATTTACAGTATGTAATGTGGAAGTTGTACTGAATGGACTCAAGTACTATATTTCAAAGCAAAAATTAATTCAAAACTATTGTAACGGTTTCTACGATAAACAATGTTTATTTTTTTGTTAATATGGATCTCCAATACAACAATCCATTCAATCGTCAAGGGAACAGTTTACAATGTTGAAATAAACTGATTTGTTTTTGATCAGATAGTATTCAAAGAAATTATTCCGCTGATTGATTAATTAGTTAGTTTTTAATTTAAATATTTTAAAGAGTTTTATTTTAGCCATATAATACATAACGACGGAGATCATTATTTTGGATTCGAGTAAGCTTTCTTTATTCGTAAGTACAGAGTACAATTTTAAAACAATCATAATGTTAAGTGCACGAAATTTAATTATTTTCCCTACGTTATATATGTATACATATAATTATTTCCCGGTCTTTGCACACCGATATTTATATGCAGCATTGACGAGAACAAGGTGGGAGAAGAATAACAGAATTTTGTAGCCGAAAATAAAAACCAAAGGCCTTTACTAAACGACAACAGAATATTCACTAGAAATGTAATATATGACGAAATATTTCATTTGTAAAAGTGTGCTAATAATTATTTTAAATGCAAATATTAATAATCAATCTATCTATAATTCTTCCGTTGATATTTCAACGGGCATATTGATTTCACGCAGGATAAGGGACATTTGAGGAAAATTGGCCGAAAAACGGCCCGTAGCCAAAGACTGGTTATTAAAACCGGAGACCGGAGATAATACATATTCAATATTATTTTTAAGGGTCCGTCCTATAGTGTGTATGGCCAATACTATATTTTTTAATTTTCAGACCAGTTAAAAATTATCTTAATCAATGGTGCGCTAACGCAACTTTGGCTGGATATGGGTTAAAGATGTTGTTAGGAACGCATATTTTCGTATCCCAAATCACTGAGTCGCATTCTGGAAAGGATCTCAAATTAATCTTTACGCTTCGGACCTACTATGTATGTACATATGAATGCCGAAATCCGCCACTGGGGACGAAGCCTCTCTACATCCTTTGCCGAAATAAAGAATGTTCTATCCTTTCACTTTTAGGTGTCTACGTTGTGGTTCCTAGGGTCCAGATTCACAGTGACTGAAACGACCTTATTCCTATGCCAAAACTGGCACTTGGAAGTAAATAAATGATCATCACAGACATCGAACTACGGACAAAAATGGGGAATAGCTGGGTCTCTTTAAAATGGTTTACCGACGGCGATTCGCCATTTGTCGACCTGCCAGGCAAGCTTCCTCCAGAATTGGCCATCGTTATATTTAGGTAAATGATTTTTATTCCATGAACTCGGATAAACCACTGAAAATGGATCTTCCGTTTATCAATAATTTTAGAAATCTTTGGAACTTTTTATGGTCTGAGTTCTATCACTCCATTTTACAGGATGCTGGATCCGGTTTCGCTAATATATGCTTCCACCGTCAGTAAGAAGTGGCTTGAATTGATTCGATCTGATTCCCAGTTGGTGTCGCGTGTTCGAATGGAAATCCAACGGAGAGATATACTGGACATTTATTTTCAAGAAATGTATGAAAGAGCACATGGATATTATCACTTATTTTAGGAAATTGGCAGTGATTGTTGGTAATACTCTGTAAGCCGCCGCAATTGTTTCAGGAATAAAATGACCCTGGTTATATATCTGTTGTACAATTTCATTTCTCCTGGCGTCCTACGCAATGCGGCCAACTAATTACATCTGATTATTGATCTTACATTCGTTTGTTCTAAATCTCTGCAAAGGTCAATAACGTTTCACACCATTTTCCCAAGACGCATCGAAATTCATCTACGTATTTGACTCGTGACGCTTACGTGCCTACCATATCTACGTTTAACGAAACATGTTACCTTTTAATGTATTTTCCCCATCTCATGACAGACAAATCTCACACGGATCCCCGTCACACACAATTAACGGGCTGACCGGAGAAAAATAAGAAACCTCAGGTATAGCTTCCGGATACCCCCAATATTCCAAGGACAAATCCTAGCCTTTTTCGAGCTCCCCCTAACTTGGTAGCATACAAATACGAAACACCATGCGAGCCCCATTTTTTCCAAGCCATAAACTTTTTTTTAACTAAAAGAGAAATACGTTTTTTAACTACATAGCAGCTTGTAGCATCAGGAAAGATTTACAGTACTACCCTGAAAGTCGCAATGACGCTTGGCAGGGGCGGCCGTTAGACCAAACATATATAACTGTGATGTTGCGATGTGAAAATTGTGCATTTTTAGGCGCGTTTCGCTTACAGCGTGAGCGCCTATTATCGTCGGTTATTACCAAAAGCAGCCCGCCACCAGGAAAAGGTTGGCGACCCCTGTTCTGTAGAACTATTGAATGAAGATTTGTATTCTAAAACTCAAGAACAAAAGTTAAAACACGAGGTGTTTCTTTCTGTATTTGACAACATGATAGCACTGACAACTGAGAGGTTCAAAGAAACTGGGAGTTCGAGAACTCTTCTGTGTTTTGGAGCCGAAGAGATCCACTAAATTGAATGAAAAATAAGTCAAAGAATATTCACAAAAGTTTATAAAAATATATAGCAAATTTGTTGACCAAGGTCTCTTTAATGAACTTCTTTCCCTATCAACAAACACTGTTTTGAAAGGCGAGATTGGAAATTGTATGGACATTAAGGAACTACTGGAATCAATACAATGATAAAATACCGACTACCACCAATCTATAGCTATGTCTGTGCAGCTGTGATGATATACTTGACATAGCCAGTAACCGTGTCATCAAATGGAATATCATTTTCAAAATTAAAATTAATAAAAACTTAACTACGCACTCGTATGGCCAGCAGTAGATGAAAGTATTTATCAATTATATCAGTAGAAAGCATGCAAGTTGAAAATTGATGAGCTGATAGAAAGTTTTCAGAATTGAAATTAAAAAGAGGGTTGGAGACTAAGGCGAGATGGATGTTTCAAAAGTAAAATTAACTCCTTAAATTAAAATAATACAAAATAAATTGTTTTATTGCGTACTTCTTATTATGTATTATTGCTATAATTCGAATTTCTATTAGTCGAATTTTTCATCACTATATGTGAGTTAATTTTGAAGGTCAAAATCTTGTTCGCGTTATTTTTCTATAGGTCGAATGAATAGATACCTTTTGTTTTCCTTGAGAATGGAATTAAAGAAGTTCCACAGTATTTTTGGAATTGAAACGTAGAAAAAATCGATTAAAATCATAACGATACAATAATTTCATAATTTTTTATACAAATGGGAGCCCCAAAAATTTGACTTGCGTGGGAGTCCCAATATCGTAGTTACGTCCCTGTTTCTGCCCAGTACAAATCTATACTCCATACATAGCATTTTATCAATTTCTTGCGGATATCATCCTTTATATTCTCTGTTAGCAAGAGTTTCTTTCTTCTGAAAACGGCATTTGCTTTCACATTTCTATTCTTTATTTCATTTGTGCATTTTGCCTCTGCCGTTATGATGCTTCCAAGGTATTTATAGTCAGAATCTTGTTCTAATGACTTTCCTCCAATACTTATGTTAAAATTTTCTTCTTTACTTGATATTCGAATGACCTTGGATTTTTCTATATTTATTTCCATATATGTGTGTATGTGTGTGTGTTACAGTGGCCGCTTAGTTAGTGCCATACCTCAGGCAAGACTTAATGTTGGGGAGACCCACGCTTCGGAAGTGTGCAAGTTGAAGACATAATCGCTCTCGTGAGAAAGACCCATCTGCGGTGTCCTTAAAGGGGTGAAGACAGGGAGACAGCTGTTTGCGCATGGGGTATGATAGGAAAGGTTTTTTTTTAAAGGTGAGAACGGGAAGGTGGGAAAATAAGGAGGTCCAACTTACAGCTGTCCTTTTTTCGTTTCGAAAACGAAAGTCGTGGAGAGAGAGAGAGAGAGAGACAGAAAGGGAAAGCACCCGGCAGGTGAAAGGTCACAGAGTCCCATACAAGAGAAAAACTTTCTGAACGATTAAACTCGCAACTTCCGCCTCCGCTTTGAAGCATCTCTCAACATTTCGGCAAAGGGTTTATCTTCCACCGTCCTGTTGCACTTCTCATTATTCATGAATTGTTGACTCTATCCATATTCCAGATAGAAATGTTGCCCATTAAAAGTAATTACCTAATAAGATACCACTATTATTAGTACGTTTTAACGCCATTAAGGTACTGAAGAAGATAAAAAAATACAAAAATTTGGCAAAAATGTACGCGGGCGTACTGTTATTGTTAACTTGTGTAAGTAATCGTAAAAAATGACGGGTACACAAGAATGAACCATTAACTAAATTAAAATTAAAAGGTGAATGGATAATCTAAGCGTTCATCCAGAATGGCGTCTTAAAATATGGCCCGTTGTCAACATTCGTCGAACCTTACAAATAAATGCCGATTATATCTCTTCTATTATATGTTGATTTTAAACGTCCAGCGAAGTTACGTCATTCTTCAGCCGTTTCCTTTGGGAATCTCAAAATAAAACTACGGGTGAAAATTAAACCAGCAACTTATTTGTTGCTACACAAATGAAATAAAAATTAACTTACTATTTCATAGCAATTGAAAAGCTGAGTTACGAGGAATATTTTCCAACATAAAACGATATTTTTTTATAAGATGAAATAAAAATATCTGATGTTTGAACATTCTTTTTAATTTCAATGCAAATGTGTCAATTATGTCTTTCGTTAAGACATACCTATGCAATATACATGGGTCCGAAAAGAAACGCCAAACTTAAGGACTTTCATCTGCTCAACTCAAGGAATTGCATTTTACGCCACATACTAGTTACTCTGCTTTATATCTAAAGTCGACTTTGGTATGCAAAATCTCATGAAATAGCAACGATATGGATGCATTTAAGTACAAAAATTTTTCACAGCGTGACAGAATCACACAAAAAGGCTGTTTATTTCATAAATTTCGAATGCAAATAAAAAAGTTAAGAGATTGTTTTACTATTTTCAAAACTTATTCTAAACTAAATGTCCCCAGTTTTATGAAACCCAATTCACAAGCAAAATAAATACAACATCGTCATCTAGTTGAAAACGAAACAACTTGGGCTTTTGCTTTCAGGATTTTCAATCTAAACCAAGCTTAACAGGTGACTTTACCTTTGTATAAGAAAAAGCCTTGGATCGGTTGATAACTTCCGTGCGTTATATGGACAGCCAGGAAAACAAAACATGCGTAGCAATTTCAATGATTTCGCTAAATTGAACGCGATTCACGCAAAAGTTTTCCCGGACCTTTGGCATGTATTTTTTCAAATCTCCTTAACGATATTTAAAAAATTAAGAAATCCTTAACCGTACAAAGTAAGAATATTTAGAGACGATACAAACGGTAAAAATAAACGGTAATACCGTTTGTATCGTCTCTAAATAGTATTCTTACTTTGTACGGTTAAGGAATTCTTAATTTTTTAAATATCCATCTCGCCGTAGTCTCCAACACTTTTTAATTATCCTTAACGATACTTGCGAAACGGATGATCATCGAACCGATTTTCCAGAACAGATAATCGCCACGGATTAGAATCTCGCCTCTTTACCATCTCCGGCCTCGAGTGATAAATCACGAAGAATTCGACCCGTAATTACGCGATTCGTATTCTCGATAAGGTTTCGGCGATATCATCGCGGGCGGCTGGAGAGTGGCATTATTATCAACCACACGCTCCATGCGTGGAATCTAGTGGAGTTAAGTTTTGGCGGTACCTTTCACGGTTTTATTTTATTTACATCATTACCCTCCAAGCATCTGAAAGTGTATAAGCAGGGAGTATCATTGCACCCAAATAAAAAAAATCCTTTTGGACTCTCTTTACTCTAAAATGAAAACGGAATAGTGGTATCCGTAGCTGTAGCAATTATTTTAACGTATTCTTTCGACTCTATAGTGGACCGGTTGGCTAAGTCCATAAAGTCGTGCCTTGCACGCCCTTGGGCTGTTTTAAAACGCAAGTGAAAATACAAAATTCAAAACGTCAAAACCCATTTGCAGGAGATAGAAATAGAGAAAGGTTAAATAAAAAAATACATAAACGAATAGGTTTACATCGTCAGTCAGGTGGTCCACAATAGGGTTCCATGAAGTTGTGGGTGAACTGGAGTGTGCGCGAAAAACCTATGGGTGAAAGGTCTTTGGATGAAGCTTCTCGTGGGTGAAGTGTCTGTGTGTGAAACGTCCCGTGGGTGAAGTCCTTTGGGGGAAACGTCCGGGCACCGACAATAGCGACATTCCACAACGCTCTTCCAAAAAAAAAGGTCAGTCCTTCAGCAAACGCGTCACGTGACCCTTTTCGTTGTCTTTTCTCAATTAATTTTCCCCTCGTTTAAAGCTATGAACACACTATGCGAACGATGGTGAACGAACGACAGCGAACGAAAGAATTCGTTTAGTGTGTACAGTCAAACGAATGTGAACGAATGCTTATGGATGCATGCGTCCACCTTAGCTAGGGTTCGCTAGCAGAGCGATAAATTAAGAGAATTCGGTGCGCAGTGTGGACGGAAATCGTTAGCATTCGCTACACACAATTGAGTTAGCGTTCAGCAAGACAACTGGACTAAAT
The DNA here is from genome assembly GCA_036926305.1 of Uropetala carovei. NCBI lineage: Eukaryota > Metazoa > Arthropoda > Insecta > Odonata > Petaluridae > Uropetala > Uropetala carovei. The sequence continues at coordinate 3,577,842 of JAXCHB010000279.1, forward strand.
AACCGAACATCAACGAATGCAAACATTCGCTTGCATTCGCTTGGTGTAAACACCTTTGCGAACGCACACTCCGAATGACTCCGAATTCGCGAATGAGGTTCGTTCGCCACCTTAGGGTGGCCAACCTCTCAGAAAGCGAAGGAGGGACATTTTATAGTGTTGTGTACGTTTGTATTTATATGCTTTTGCAGTTATTAAAAGTTAATTATAAAAGTAAACAACAGTTCCTAGGAAGCTTATGGGGAATATTTTCTAACAGAAACATACAACTAAAATAATCAACTTTATTTAATTTTTAAAATTATACTTTTCTACAGAATGAATTTTGTTTAGTACTTCAGGATTTTTTTAACAGATCTTCATAAAATTCCTCACAACTACATTCAAAATTATATATGACAGCATAGCTCGTAATGTTTCAACTTTTAATTGTGTTTTCTCCGAGGTCCATAGTTGATTCATTAAAGAGAATACTTCCTCAACACAAGTATTCGTTCCTGGAAGGCTCAAGTAGATTCAATCATATTTTTTACATTGCCAATATCAATATGGGTATCCAAAAAGTGTTTTAGTATTTCCACCCATCGCTTGTCTATTCTACTTTTTTTCCCCTCCGTTCCTGCAATTTTTCTTCAGTAATAAACATATTAATTCTCCTTACTTCATCAATCAGTAAATTATCATCAATTTTAACAAATGGATAGTTTTTTTGGAACATCACCACAGTTTCTTGAACACTATTCCAATCCACTGCCTTCCTCAATGACGTCCAATCAAAAGATCTTCTTTATACATCGTTTGTTCATAATCACTTAATTTGCTGAATTGAGATTTAATACTTAATGGTATGAAAGACTTGTCTAACCGGTATCCTATTATTCTATTCTATTCTATTATTAGTATTGATTTATGAAAAACAGCTGCTTCACTATGAAGAAAATGTAACCATATTTCGGACGAAGGATTTTTTAAAATATCTGAAAGAAATACTGGACAATTATCCATCTCTTCCAAAAAAATTGTTTTAATGCACTAAACAATGATAGGACTCATTGTAGGGCAGGCATTAGTGTCAGCCAGCGTGTTTTTGCATATCCTAATATTTTTTTTATATTCAGTTTCTGCATTATCACATATTTCTTCAAGTTTCGCTGATCTGACAGAGAAAATATGAAAATGACTATAAATTTACCAACATAAGTTCAACAGATATGGGTATCTGCACCTGTTTGAATTGTATTATTTAATATATGACCACAGCAACCAGCTCCAAAAAGACTTCTAACGAGATAATCTTTTACTTTTTTGAAAACATTGCTCTAGCCTTTTCGTTCTCTACCTCCGAAATGAGTGTTTCTATTAACCGCTGACAGTGCAATTATTTTCTGTAGAATATTTTCTTCATTTAAGGAATCTATAATTTTGTTAGCAATTGTCTGCGGTTTCTCTAACGATTGAAGAAAAATTTAGAATTTTTATTTATATTCCTTTCTCAAAATTGAAGTACCGAAACAAAATAGGAAACATTCTGAGATCGCTGTGATTAGAAGTATCTAAAAAAAACACTAATAAAGTTACTCTTTGCAATATCATCTTTTAAATAACTTTGGGCAAGAGGAAAAAAACATTGGTAATTATTTCTTCACTTTACCATTGTAGAAACCACAGAAGAGGGACAAAAGTTGGGGCATGTTACATAGAGGGACGTGTGATGAAAAAGAGGGACTGTCCCTCCAAATTTGGGACGGTTGGTCACCCTAGTGTACATAGCTTGAGACAACCACGTGGACAGTTGCGGATGTGCGAAAACGAGGAGTTTTAATCCCGTCGTTACATTTAAGAGGATGGCTAGGATGCAACTTCAAATACCCATTTAATTGGCTGAAAGTAAGGCAGGTGTCAATCATATCCGGTCTCGCGTCTGCTGCAGGTGTAAGAGAATAAAAACAAACACTCTTTATGCGCCTGCAACTGCACCCTTCCATGAGAGAGATGCGTCCCTTCATCGCGCAGGCCTTTAACAATTTACGTTTTTCTTTTTCTACCGAATGACGAATATTCCCGACAGATGTTTCTTCATAAGAGAGATTTCCGGGTGGAAAATGTCCAAACTTTGGAAAGAGTGCAGGAGAAAATATGTCGAAACAACCGCTGGAACAGAGATCCTTTTTCCCAGACGCGATAAGACAGACCAACAGAGGAATTAGTTAAGAGTCCATTTGGTGTTGTGACACCCCCTGCCAAACGCTTCTGGCGGCTTGCAGGGTATTGATGTAAATGTAAACTATTAATTAAAGCTGTATGTGGACAAATTTTTATCGAAGTGACAAACTATATATATATATCCTCTTATTTCATTGGTTGAAATTTCCAATCATTCGAGAATTGCCTTCCTCTCTCGCTTTTTTCCGTAAATTTAAATTGGATCACGCACTGCAATGACTGCGGCAACGAGTGTTTTTTCCCCATCAATTTTCAACCGGTGATCCTTTTTAATGAGCACATTTCATAATACCGCCTTTGAGTGGCCATTACACCCAATTATCCAAATTTAACGTCGTTAACAATGTACTCTTGCCGCGGATAATAATTTCAATGCATTTTTCATCCGCATAAACAGATTCTTCGGGGGCACAAAAACAAATCAGGTGGTCCGTTGCACGCATGCGCCCCGTTCGTTTTCCACGTCCATCAAATCATCGCCTCTTTCTCATTCCTAAACGCTTGTTCCGAACCTTTGAAAACCACCCTTAAACTGCCTCCCCTCGTTAACATAATACCTACTTTGCGATGCGTCTCATTATTCATAGCGACCGTCAGCCAACTGCGCCCCATAATTTTTCGAGACTTTCTCGCGAGTGTGTCGCTTGCAACGATAGCACTTAACGGGGAAGAGAAGTGCGAGAAATGAATCGAAAGGAAAGAAGGTGAGTTTGCGAGAACATACAGTGAACGGAGACGAAGATTTTTGACTTCGCTTCGAATAACGGCTAGCTGTCTTGCCGTGTCGTTGCGACGATGTTTTAACCGGTCGAGTCGACTATATTTTTAATGTTTCAGGCTTAGGAGAGAACATAATAGGAAGAGATACCGTAGGAAAACTAGGGAATTTTGGTGCGCTGCACTCCCTGCCGTCCACCAATAGGGCGACTCGCAGGGTATCACGTAGATCAGGGGTGCTCAAAGACGTCGATCGCGATCGATCGCTCGATCGCCAACTCGTTTTAGGTAGATCTGTGAAACTTTTCTTCCCTGCTCGAAAGAATTTGTAGGAGTGCAAATGGACGGTCGATCACCACGTAAGTGGATATTGGTAAGTGCCTCCGAAGTTTAAATCCTGAAGCCCAAATGGCATTTAATTAAATACCGCATTTCAAACCCTAAATGTAAGAAGGGACATCACAGTCTCAATTTCGCCCTGAATAAAGTCGTTTGTCTGTCTGTCTGTCTGTCTCCCCGCTCGAAATAATCTTTTAACAGTGAAGTTGGGAGGTCGTTCGCCAGGTAAGTGGGAAGTGATAAGTAGCTCCCAAGCTTGTGAGTCTGAGCACCCCTGATGATCTGAATCTGAGTCAATGCCCTGCATTCCACCGCAATTGGTGTGTGGCAGGGGGAGATTATCTCCGACCTATCATGTTATTCTCCTATTTTTGGTGCTCTCTAATCATCTCTCATACGTATCCGTCCTACAATCAATTTCTCGAATCTTGTCAGTGTGGTCCTACGTAAGTTGGGATCTTAATTACGCCTGACAATTCACCATTAAGGTCTTCTGATATAAACCTCTGCAATAAACCGATGCCTAGACTTTTCTCGCAGTTCCTCCAGGCTCCCATCCAAGCTCTTCTATTAGGCTCGCGACACTCAGCAAAACGGACGAGAAAAATCGAAAATTACAAAAATGTTTATTTTATTGGCCGTTAAAAAATACCAAAATTTAAAAATGTTTCATCGTTTAGGTATTTCTAAATGTCCTACAATGCTGAAATTTTTTCTGACGGTAGAATTAACTAAATAATCAAAACGGGATTATAGATATTTAAATACGTTTATTTGGCCGTTAAAAATTCATAAAAGTTAAACAAATAGACAATTGTTTATGCACTTTCGTTCGAGTTAGGGAGCTGAAATTTTTCAGAAAAGTAGAGCTTGGTGTTCCAGCGGTAATTAACACAGAAAATTACAATGAAATTTACCATTGCGGCCGTTACACTTTGATAAATTTTAAACAATTAAATGAATATAAATGCATTACTAGAGTTACCACATCGTTAAAATTTAGCAAAAATGTGTCATTTGTAACAAACATTGGAGAAAATATAAAATTGCAATTTTTAAGGGCTGTTTTGCCCCATTATTGCCCCCATACGAGGATAAAAATTATGACGCACTTCCAGATGAGCTACAGACTTCAAATTTGGCACGGTTGTAGGTTTTCATTAACAAACAATGGAAATTTTTGACTTCGTTAAAATTCTAATTTTTAGGGGTTGTTTTAACCCACATGTTGAAAGGCTGAAATCCTTGCATCGTCTACTAGTAATAACTATAGTAATCATTGGTCAGCGGTGAATGCTCAAACAAAATTTAGAATTAGAATTGGGAATAATGGTTGATTTTTTACCGAATTCGATTTTCACGAAGGATTTTAACATTTCGGTCTTTCTATTTAACGGTAAGTTAAGTTCGCAAAATGTAGATACCAAATCTAAAGCCGTTTCATAAAAGGTGAAATATTTGTAAAACGAAAATTGAATTGTTGCCCAACGTTCACGTCCAACACAGCGGTAAAGTTTCGGCTGAAACGTAAAATTTAAAAAAATTGAATGAAGTTTTTACGTAAAAATGATAAACCTGCAAGCTCCCAAAAAAAGCGTTTTTATGTGCTCGTATTTTAAATGCCGATGGGAATACGTGATACCGAACGGCGTTTTGATGTCAACCCTTTCCGCACGTGTTGGCGCTTGAGGGAGTTTTCAATTGTTTCCAGCCACTAATTATAACTGGCGAACGAAATAGTCCGGCAACGGAATTAATTTTGTCGTCGAACGAGAGGATTTCAGCGGGTGCATTCTAACCACGTTTCTTTACGTTTCGGTCACATTTAAAGAGAATTTAGGACGCAATTAAGCCTTGCGCGCAAACCGAAATATTCGATGGAAATGCCATCTTTCGAAAAATAAAATTCAACAAGGGTAACTACCTAACGTATAATTTTTAATTTATATAGTCTACAATATCATTTTTCTGTCTGTCGTTAAATACGCAATTTCCACAATAATAAGTACGAATGAATATTTAAAAAATAACATATACTTGCTTTTCTTTCTGTAGCTGTAGTATCTCAACGCTCAAAGACATAATTCATTCAGTATTCTAACTCAGGTAAAATAATTAATATATTGGAATGCCACCAGCAAACAAATAATTCCAAACCCGAACATATTATTGCACACAGGTGTTTGCACACAGGATCAAATAAAATTATAGGTAAAAATTTTCAACTATCAATAAAGTTTTCAAGCGTTGTAAATAATATCATTCAATCATGGTTCCAGATCACAATAACTTATGTTTATTCTAATTTATTTAAAGTGACAAGAACGGGAATTTGGGAATGCTAGTGATCTGGTGTAGCGTTATATGCGTCTGTATCACAAGGATAGAATACGAGAGATCGGCTATAGGACAAAGCGATATCAAGGTTCGTTTTTCCCAAGGACCATACGAGAGTGATACCCGCGAGAGAAGTTACTAGGTAGGCTTTGATGCGCTGCATCCCCTGCCACCCACCAATCTAGCGATTTTCAGGGCAACATGTAGATGTATATAATGTAAGAAAAAACGAATAAATATTCAAATGTATTTGTGTTGGGAAGACTAAATTATCTAATCGATCCATATAAAGCAACAATAAATTTAGGTACCTATCTAGAATATTTTACGCCGTCTCTCTCTTTCGTTAGACTGGTCGATTACTTAAAAATATAATCTATCCATTAAATAAATAAGTTTGAAATTTCAAAGAATCGACCGATATTACCAAGAAATTCAATTTACTGCACATAAGCAAGGAGCTATAGGCATAGGTGTCAACGATTTCAATGAAATGTGTACAAAAAAAACAGTAAAATAATCTCTAAAACAGCATATACATTACAAAGCAACTTGCTCAGGTACTAAGACGCGCCAATAGAGATTTTAATTGACAACCCCTGCCATATTACAGTGGCTGCTTGTGGGATAATAGCCTAAATTTATATGCAAATAATCCGTGACGGAGAAAATTTCACATTGAGACAACTTTGGATATGGAGTGTTCCGGATTAGGGCAATAAAGGATGTAACATGTATAGATAGGCAAGATAATGACTTCTAGTGGATAAAATACGTGAGACAGATTGTAGGAGACAGCGTTATCAAGGACAGTTTTTTTTCCGGTGACAACGGGAGATCATGACAGTAACGACAAACCTGCGCGAAAAAATTGTGCATTGCACCCCCTGCTACTCACCACTTTGGTGAATTACTAGGCGATATTTAAACGTAAATGTGTAGATGTAACGGTATAACCGTCCCCTGCCAAACGCTTCCGGCGGCTTGCAGGGCATTAACGTAAAAAAAAAAACTCAATATGAGAAGCTTCTCCGTATTTTTTTTTTCGCTTAAAAAATGTATCATAAGTCTTCAAATTGATCAAAGGCAGAAAAAGTTTTAAATCAGCACTTTGATTAAACAGTTTTCGTTCCTCGTCATGAGTCGATCCATCCCACAAAGAAAAGGCCCGTGCTGGTGCGCCTCTCTCACCTTCGGCTTCCCTCATCCACCTACGCAGTCAACGGCAGATGGCACACGAAGCCACAAGTCCCTTCTCCCCTCAAAAAATAACCCTTCCATTTCTCCCCACTCACACAGGTCAACCTTAAAAAGGAAACCAACATAGGTAGCACATTCTTCAACCCCTCACTCTCCCCTATACTACTCCGCTAGCCCGCGTCTCCCGCCCCAACCCAACCGTGAAAAAAGAGATGCTTTTCCCTTTAACACGCCTGTCACGCCACGCCCCCCTCTTCTCCCTTCCAGTAACCCACCAAGTCCGTGCCTATTCTCTTTCCTATCCGCAAGAACAACCCGAGAACTCGCTCAGCCTCCCGACGACTTTACCAACTGCCGTAATCGAATATATATATATAAGGGGTTCTTTTCGCGAGGGAGGGGGGGGGGGAGGAGGATAGGTTGTAGGGAGCTAATCCAGGATTTAGAACTATGGAGACAGAGTGAGAGAGAGTTTGGTTGTCATGGTGACGGAACAAGAAGTGTTGGTAAAACTCGACGTGGAGAGGGGAAGAAAAGGGTGTGAATTGGGGAAGTCTAATTAGACTGACTAATTAGTGGGACCCTCTATTACATGACTCCCTCCCTTTCTCTCTCTCTCTCTCTCTTTCAATGGTCCGAAATCTGGGATATGTCTTCGAAGGAGCGCAGCAAACTTATCCCTTTCATCTCCAAAAGCCTTATATATATATATATGCGCCCTTCTCGTTCGTTCCCCTTCGAATTCTCGCTCAATTCTACTCATTTCTCTTCACTCCCCTCTGATCCCTCACTTTCCGCCTCTCCGACCATCTAATACAGTGGTTGACGACCTTTTCTACGTGGCGGGCCGCATTGGCAGTTGGGAATTCTTCGGCGGGTCGGATTTAACTGTACATCGGGCGTCAACTAGAGATTCTCTGAGGTAACATAGCAGTGAAAATCAAGCCTAATTTAGGTTTTTTTACTGTCGTAATTTGAATGCATATTATATTAATCTGTATGTTGAATTTTACGGATCTCTTTTTAATCATAACATAGCATGGCGGAATAAAACTTCCTCTCTTTCTCCTTCCACTTCCCTTCCCAATTCAAAAACTCTTCCACTTTTTACCTCCCTACCTCTTCCGCTTCCCCCATCACTTCTTTCATCTCTCCTCCCTTTCTGAATAATAATTTCTGACACAGCATACAAGATCTTCGCGATACTGACGAGGCTTCAAAACTTTCCTGTCATTACATCCGTAACATATAACTACCGCATGAATAGAAAAGAACCTCGTCGAAATCTAATGTCTATCTTTATGAGTTGAAGTTCGTTTGAAATGCGCCACTTTTTAGATAGCCGATGGTCAAAAGATGTTCGAGTGTTGCAATAGGAAATATATATTCTCATACATTGCACGACATTTTTGGCGAAATCAGAGCCACTGAAACCGATGATATTAGAACATATGCGTACGATACTATATGTTAAACTAACAATAAACAATGCTTTTCCAAACCTTGGATAACTTAAAATATATACCTATCATCATCATTTACACTGATCCTATTAAGATATTCTTGATATGCTAGGTGCCACTGCTTTTGTTCTCGTCTCGGAGAAGAAACGTGGAGATTTGTGGCAAGTATAGAGTGGCTTTTTATATCTACCGCTCTATAAATTCCACAAATCCCTCCCGACACGTTGAGTGTCGAATTATAATTTCTGACAGAGTATCCAAATTCTACGCAACGCAGCTGTGTCTTCAAAACTTTCCTATCATTATATACGCGTCTTATCATGGCAGATCTTCACGGCTACCGTAGCGGTCACAGGACTCACGAAGACTCCACAATACATACATCACCCTGTGAAGCGTCAGCCTACTTCTCTCCCCCACTTGGTCGTTAAATATGGAAACACGCATGGCAATCAGATTAAAAATAAGACATCTTATAACATAGAGTAAGCATTTACTAAATCGTTCTTGCGGTCTTTGTCTTGAAGAGACCTATTTACATTTTTTTAAGGAATCGTCACAAGTTGGTATGTGGATTTATGTAATCCATAATTAAATAGCAAAGTACGTACCATGAAAGATACATAAACACTAAGATTTTAACGGTAACTGTGATGACCATCTTGCAAGGTGATGATAACGCGCAAACCGGGTTGGAATACTTCGTAGCCAATAAAGCAAGGTTAAAAAAGAAAATCTCCAAAAAAAATCCATATAAAACTAATATTAGTTTCCATTGCGTGTAAAAGACGTTCACACACAAAACATTTGTGTGTGTATATATATATATATATATAATGGCAGTTCTCTCGAAATATTTAAAAGTCTTGTTCGTCGTCTTTGAATTTCAATCGGGTTGAGTGAGTTGTTAACTTCAACATAAATATTTTCACTAAGCAAAAGGTAGGTAACACATCGTTTTAGTAGGGTAACAACTCAAGAAAACTACAACCGTACCCTAGCCCATTTCCACCTCAGCGGGGAGAATTTCCCTTCGACGCCAAGGAGAACCCCTGCAGAGAAAAACGACAAACACGGCGGTTCGGTCCGGGATGGGTAAAATAACAGAAACTAAACATGGGAACGCACAAACACTAATGTTTTTACTTCCTTTTCGAAACGTCTTCTCCTTTCAAAACTCGAGCGGCGAATTGAGGGTTGTACCACGCTATGAAAACTGCCCTCACGACCACTTAAAAACGTTACATAGGTAAAATCTGTGATGGATGAGTGGCAGGCGGTGCCTCAGTACAACATCCAACTTGTTACTTTTTTTTAGTTCCGTGTACATAGGTATACAACCCTATTAGTTAAGTAACTAATAAGCATGACTGAAAACCCAACAAAGTTAAATAACGAATAATTATGCCCTACTGCAAGGATTACGCAAATTAATTTTACTCGCAGCAAATTATCAAAGGCGAAATAAACAAGCCGATCATAATTCTATCCCAAGATAAATTTGTGAATTCGGCATATTCAATTGCAGTTTTACACAGGAAGAGAATCAATAAGAAAAGCCGAAGAATACGGAATGTCTCTCTCTCTCTCCCAACTCCTTCAATCGAATCGATTTGATTTGCCTTCCCAATTCGACGCATCCTTCCGATAAATGACGACCGCATTTATAACTGGGACAGGTGCAAAATTCCGCGCGACGAGTCGAGCGGAACGCTAAAAGCGAAGCGAAGAGAATCACTGGGTTAGACAACTGCATCAAAGTGCAGTCTAAGGATGTGACGATAAAATAAAGCGTCCTTCAAAATCGAAGAATCCTGTTTTGCTGCATTGGCGTTAGTAATGACCGGACGAACACTGCTTTTTGAATTCACGCTCGAGTCCCTCGCTTGTTAAAAGGATTATTCCTCGGACCGCCTCCATTACATCGACGGTGCATCGCCGATTCAGATCGTGTAAAAATCCTTAACGGGAATGGGACAAAACTTGCGTTTCTCGAAATACAATTTCGCGGAGGCGACGACATCTGTTTTGGGAGAGGAACTGAAAAATTACCATCATAAAGTTTATGCATTGATTCCAGGTCTTGGGAAATTCATTTGTTTTTTCTGGTTTAAAGAGAACAATCAAAAAAATCATGATTCATTAAATATATTTTTCATAAGCATGGCTTATGTAAACCTTATTCTGACAATTTCACGCTTTCTTGAAATCATTCATAATGGAAAAATTAACATATGTGTGGAGGGGGGGGGGGGGGGGGGTGGAAAAGTACAATGTGTATTCCATTATGATTAATATCAAAAACTTCCGCAAAGTCACGTCTGAGACAGTTATATACTTTTATGAAAATTGAGAGGATTTTAATCTATATGTTTTATTCTATTTAATATAAGGAAAAGGTTCTTTCGTTTTAACTAGATCAGACCATGCGAATATTTAATATGTCTTTTAAAGTATCCCAATTCCAAACTATCCCTCATTTGTCATCGCCATATGCTTCATAAATTTATGTTTATTAGCTCACCCATACCAATCTGCCCCATCCTCATTTATAAGGTTCAATTTATAGCTGCATTTTTAATTGGCTGGGTGATCATTCCTATACACCACATATATTTTGTTTAATAATTATTTACATAATCGCAAAAGCCGAGGTGGGGTGGGTGCCCGCGATGTCATTACGAAAGCGAACCGTGAAATGTAACACAGACAATTTCGTTTTTTTTTTTGGTTAAAATTTAAAAAAAAGGAAAAACTTTTCTTGTGAAGTTTACACGATAAAATATCATTAAATATCAATTTTCACAGATAAAAACTTTCGTATCCTCTCGTGTAACTTCCGACGTGGTTCCTAATGTGGCCCGCCGAAGCATTTTCATCTGTTAATGCGGCCCACCTAAGCAACCGCAACAGTTCAAAAGTTTCCCCACCCCTGCGAAAAAGGATAGGTAAGTAAACTTCAATTCACACTGCAATCCAAATTCCTTAAATAGTGCTCGACTCTTTTATCAGTTATTTTAGTAATGAGCAATGCGTACAATCAATCTTTCCCAGGTTCTCTCAAGTTTTAAACATAATTATTCGTTCATTTATCTCTAAACGCGTTTTAAAAACCAAACCAATTCCTGCGAATCATTGGTTCCGATTTAAAATGTCGAAATATCATTCTAAAACCTGTTCACTTTAGGCGGAATTCCTCCACACGATTCGTCTGCGATGCTTCCAATTATTAAAAACCACCGCAACAGAATTTTTCCGTCATAATCTATGATTTATGCCTAGCGCAATAGACTCAAAAATACAACCTTCTACGCGAGTGTTAAAATCATAGGTCGACTTGGTCACCGAGGAAGGTGAAAAGGTTCGAAAAACCTCCCCCCTCTTGGGGTTCGGAAACATAAAAACACTAAAAAAAAGCTGCAGACACAAAAACGGCGGCCAGTGCCCCATCGCCCGTGGCGCCACACGCCCCGGTGAGGATTCCTCTCACTAAAGAGGCGGCAGGTGCGACCGCAAGGCCACACTCACTCGCACGGACACGCAGGCACATAACCCTTTCGGGCGCCTCTATGATTGGAGGATAGGAGCAAAACGACCGTCTTAACCGACGTGCCTTGCGGGCCGAATAAAGTGTGGGCCGTAAAACAAAAATTAAAATAAGAAACATCGACGCGTCTTTTTCTTTCTCTCTTCACTTTTTTTTAGTGCCTATTTGTCTTTCTTTTTTTCTTCCTACTCCTCAGCGAAACCTTTGGAGAGACTGCTAATCGCGGCCGAGAAGGTGAAGAACAAACGGTCCGAGACGTCCCCATCCTGACGTAACAATGGACACCGAGAAATTCCGTCATTTCCTCGCGACGGCGGTCGACTAAAAACTATTTAATTTTCGAATGGGCCCCCAAAAAAAAAAAAAGGGACGCGCACGATGGAACTCTCACTCGGGAACGAGTGCGGTAATCTCAGACTTGTTTTTTAATTAAAAACAAATAAAATGGTGACGATGAGATGCCATAACCGATTAATCACCGAGGTCGGTATAAATCGAACTACTCATGCACGGCATCGCGTGCACCGTATATCGTTTTGGTGCAACAGGCTGATGCACAGTCGGGAACTTTTTTTTTTTTTGGCGCACCACCAGCGTCCTCTGTGAATGCATGCGGAATCAGACGAGCCCCGCTCGCATTTCGACGCGTCTCCCCGTGAATTTTCTCCGGATGCTCTTTTCTTTTTCTTTTCGGGATTCCTGCCGGCGAAAATCCGACGTAAATCTTGATAAGGGTGCCCTCTTCATAGAATGTGGATCAGTTTTACGTAAATGAATTTGGACGTTCTCGCGATGAATGATGGGTTTTAAAAAAAAAAGAATAAAACTCGTAAATCGAATCCAAAAATTATACCCAAAATATGCTTCGAATTAAGAGGTGAGCACGTGTTTATCAGATCAAGGTAAATTTAGAAAGCGTGAGTGACACCACAATTGGATTTCGACGCTTGGACTTTTCCGTTGGGACTGAGCTTGTGGAAGGCTTCTGCTGTTTCTACATAAAGTAACGGAGTATTCCCCCGGCCGCGGCCGGGGGAATACTCCGGTTGATTTTTTCCTTCTTTTATTTTTCGTGTTTCGCGGAATGGTTACTTCTAGAATCCGAAGAAATCCCCCGCAGCGAGAATGACCCAATCCCTGCGTAAAAAAAGCATTGAAATCTTTATATTTAAAAAAATTTCGTCTTCGGAATTCAGCGATTTATGCAATCATACTGTGTGTTGCATTTGGTTACATTATATCGGCGATCGACTAAAATTCAGAAGCGTTTATCCGGCTGTGTATATACATTGTCTGGATGTTATCACCGGCTTTAATAATGAGGTTGAAATTCAAACTCAAGCAACATGTATGCATAGGTAAATGACGATTTATGGGATACTGACTGCATTTAATTGCATTTAGGTGCGCACATACAAGTGGGCGCCTGGGAGCCTCATATGACCACGTGTTATATTTTTCTGTCGATCATCATGACATTGTTTATTCTATTTATTTAATGGAATATACCGATGGAAAATACACTGCAATGGCGTGCGAGGGCAAATAAAATATTACTGAGCAAAATTAACAAATTAAACAAAATTGTTTATGACCTAATGGTCTCTATCAAATATCTAGTGGGCTCCACATGCCTACTTACTTACTAAAGAGTAAAATAATAAAAAATCCATTAGATACGCACTTGCATAGCGATTTCGTGGATACACTGATTGTGAGCCCAAATTGTTTTAATCGTTGATTGATACTTGACGTGTTCAATTAAAAATTTATTATAGAACAAATTTTCAGGGAAGTTTGATATTTACTGCATTATTATCGATTACTCTGCATTCAACTCCATAAAAAATAGTAGAAATCTTGCTTAAAAAGTCACACTGAATCTATATACACACACACGCAACGCATACATTCATCTAGTTATAAGCCACGAATTTGCGATGAATGAAGTATCATGCAGAAAATTTCGTATGAGTGGTATCCTCCCTTCCGCTTTACCGACGCGAATTTCATGTACAGAGACATCAAAAATCCCTCAATCCCTTCAGATCCGGCCATGGGTTTCCTAGGATTCGCCCTTTCGAGGAACAGCGCACGACCGAAAACGTTTTACCGCAGAAGGGAGTTTTTTAAATAGAGAGAGAGAGAGAGAGACCCTTCAAAGCTTTTTTTTAAGGTTGGAGCTTTAGTTTGGATGGCTTCCTATCCCGCTCTCCCATTGTCCAGGGGATCCGTCACGCCTCAAACGTGACCTATGACAAAAGGGGAAAGATCCTTGAGGTGTCCCTTTTTAATCCCGACGCTTGCGACAAAACTAGAAATTATACTCGCGCAATCCAGCGCGGAAACACTTTCTCTTTGTGCGCCATCGGGCGTAATGAATCCGACGAGCACGACAGTTCCGTGCGGGCGCGCTCCTGATGAGAGACGGTGGGGGCCGGGTATGAGACAATACGGTTGATTGGTTTGAGTAATATGAGAAGACAATTAATTCCAACTTAATGAATAAACGCGGAAAATTATGGAAATAAAAGGCTTATCTCTCGAGATTTTTTAAAACTTTTTTTGGTATTTAACTCTCAAGCTATATATAATGTGACGTAACTGAAATAGGAAGGCCATGTTTATATCAACGCCACATAAAATGAATTAATTTTCAATGTGAATATATGACCAAAATAAATGTCTTCGCCGAAAATCAGATATGACACCTTTCAGTTCTTTTAAATCCATCTGAAGACTTTCACACCAATATTTAAATGCGACTTGGTTATTCCTGTTTTAAAACCACACATTTATTGCTATTAATTTTATTGTTTTCACATGTGGGATGTGTGTACAGTTCTGCCTTTCTTCTCGGAAATTATTCTTCACCGAAGTACAAATGATGATGACTTTGAAGTGTTTTATTCTATTTCATTCTATTTTTCCTGCTACAGGATAGCCTTGATGTAGAAATAGAAACAATTAATATAATATTTATTATTCAAGATTACCACTATCCGCTTTAGGAAATGAAATTCCATCGCGCTCGAATCAAAGGAAATGCCACGGCAACATAACAACCTCTGAATAGGTTGAATTAGAAGTCTAATCAGACGGCGGAGGATAAATCTGGACCTCATTCCTTCCTCCGAAGCTTCAGGAAAAGATCTCACCTCTCCCTCGCTCCATCGGACCGCTCACCCAAAAGGAATTAGGTAGGTTGACCCCTGGCGCGCATGCGCCAAGTGTGGTTCGAGAGCATTGAGGATGAAGGGGCCAAAGAGAAGAAAGTATCGGGAGTTGGGTAGGGGGATGAGGCGGCAGGTGCAACTTCCGACGCCAGCTGCCGAGAGAGAGAGAGAGCGCGGGGGCGAAGTGCCCATCCCAACCAGGGATGGGAAGGGGCAGATGGCAGGTTCGCAGGTTTTTTGTCTGAGGCTCTCGAGGAATGCCGATGCACACGGATTGTGCCTCGCCCTTATTTCTTCAAACCTCTACAGACCACCTCTCCAAGGCGAGGCCACCTACCCCAAGACGAGGATGGACTTTTGGAGAGAAAGATGATTTTTTTTAAACAGGACTTTTTTATGAGGTTATGCGTCTTATAGGGCACGTGGAATCTTTAAAAAAAAAAAGCGATCGGAACGTGATTGATTTATCATTATGGACCTCACGTATCCCTTTTTCTTTTTTCGATTTTTCGAGCAGCTGGAGAATCAAGTCGACGACCACATTTTGAGGTAGAAATTAAAATATGTAGGTAGCGGAAAACTGTTGTATGAATCATGCGTGCGTGATAGTCATCCTCGCCGGTAATTAATCGGCTGTAGACTCTGAAGGTGATATTCCACTGACGACTTTGCGGCCTGAACCCAAACGCTTGATAAACAGTGGTTCCCAAAATTTTTGACATGACGCCTCCCTATTGGTTTTCACTAAGCCGTCAATGCTCCACCTTGTTTTTGGTCGAAATAAAGGTAACCCTTTGTACTCGTATTTACATAATTATTCATGATCAACTTACTCGTAATTATTTTAGGCGTGTATCTGGTACATATCGGGAAGATTGAAAAATACGTTTAAGCTATTAAAGCTGAATTTGACGTTAAAAATTGATTTTTTTCTCATGCCCTCTCTCACGCCGCCCCAGGGGGGGAGGGGCGCCCCCCAGTTTGGGAACCGCCGTCCTAGAAGAAAATTGACGTCATTTCCAATGGAACCCCTATCCCTTGCTGATTAAAGTCGAACAAAAACATTTCTAATTAGAGAAAATCCGAGTTATTGAAATTCTATGTAATGTGTGAAATTTAGTATGTAATTAAGTCTCAAATTTATTCTGCGTATACATAGATATTACTCTGCAATTAACCAAATTGCTGGGTGGCAGGGGGGACGTTCGCGCCATAGTTGGACCCGCTGGTGCTAATGATGAGAAGGGTAGACCACAGTGCACAATAAAAACGAAGAAATAATTGCTACTATCGATAGGTATCGCTGATATACGTACAGCACAGGCTGAGATTTATATTGTAGGTATGGTGCAGTGGCACCTCTTGCCATACGCTTTTAACAGTTCACATGAAGTGATTTTTAAAAATGTAAAATGTATAAAAATACTGATGAAAAAATATCTTATTAGAGTCATCCAGGCGCGCACCCAGGATTTTCTCTAACAAAAAATATTCCACCAAACATTTGGACAATTTGCCGCCCCCCCCCCCCCCGCCCCCCCCCCCCTCAACTACAGGCAGGAGCAGAGGTTCCTCCTGAGTACCTACATATCTGGTTAATACAAAGTTTTAGGTTCTTAAGTCAGAAAATTTAGCGTCATCCTCCTCCCCCCCCATTTTGTAAAAGACCCAATCCGAACTTGCTAATGCATCTTAAAACATTAAATACACGACAGTCTAAGCGTCGTGGTTATGATAGATTCAAGGCGGATATTTTTCATTAATGTTCTCTAATGGAGATGATTAGAAAAAAGATAATCTTAAGATTAGCTCCAAAAGGCTCGCTTATGTTATCTGGCTGAATTAATTCAAGATCGAGGTACGAGGATAAATAACTTCATGAATATTATATAGCGAAGAAAATAATAACTTCGTTAAACTCCACAATTGTGGAATTTAACAAAGTTATTTTTTTCCTCGTTAATATGAGAATCAATTACCACAAAGTTCAGTCAAATTCCTTAGATTTTATTTCATGATTAATTTCTGTGGGGTTTATAGTTTATTCGGTAATGATTTATTTCATGATTAATTTCTGTGGCGTTTATAGTTTATTCGGTAATGAATCTTTATATGGATATACTTGGACGTAATACTAAAAGATGAATCTGCAGTTGTTGGCCTTGACATTTAAGTGCCTCGGGTGCTCCACTCCCAAAAGCTTGAGGTACGAGTTCTAACCTGCTCAAATGGCACGTGCGCTTGTGTCGGCCCTTGGCCCTTGTTATTGATGAAATAATCAGAGCGAGGGGCCATAAGTGATATTCCTGGGATAATGATAACTGTCAAAAATATAAATATTCCAGTCCGACAGATGTGGACACATTTTTTACTCGCTGCTTTGATATTTTTATCTCACTCCATCAGTCAAAATTGTAATATTAATATGTACTTAATTATTTTCTGCATAAATATTCAATACGTTTTATAATCCCGACAACAGCCTTAATGCATTAAATAAAAAAAACAAGTATGTCGATGATTCATATGTATTATGACAAATCGACACGTTAAAACTGCGGGAAACGCGAACGAACCGATTTTTTAACCAAAGTTAGACGTTTGATCTCGTTGGAATTATTAAAATCGAGTTTCGGAGCGGTTCTGCTAGCTGGGAGCGGGTAGACAAACTTAACGAATTGGATAGGAAAATCATGTTCGTCGTTTTACAAAACCAAATGAGGGATGTTAAAGACGAGGGAGCAAGTTGGGAACGAAAACGAGTTGCGAAGTTTCGCTACCGCGTCTCAAATTATTTTTCTTTTTTTTTTTAGAGGTTTTAATCTGCCAATTTCATCTCCTTGTCTAGAATGAAGTTTCGGCTCATTCAGACGTAATCTCCCGTTGAAGAGAAGATGTGAAAGAACTTCCCGACGCCATTAGCAACGGAAATTCAAATTGTTACTTGAACTATGAATACATAAAGGGTTAAAATCATACCACTCATGAGTCCTTTTAATGTTACATTCTGCGATCATGGTTATATTTTACGACAATAACGTTTCGTAGGTGTTCAATGGTAATGTGTATATTTTTGATTCATTAAATCAGCATGTATTGCATAGTGTCACCTTACTTACTTTTAAACAGGGTTGAAGGGTAAAAAATTGTTGTTATGTCTCCGCGGCAACCTCTGAATCAGAGAGGACAAATAAGTGGCACGCTTGTGCTTTTACTTGGCACGCAACACAGAAATCACTTGCCATTCCTGGACTAAATTAACCAAAATATCATCAAATTTAAATGTTTTACGGTTAAATAATTTTACCATCTATGCATCCAGACAAATACTAACTGTTTTCAATTGACATTACAGTGCAATTTGACTTAACTTTGTTCTTGTGCGCAATTTCGGAAAAATAAGTAGAATGTATTACCGTATCACCCAACAACATTCCACGTTTTTCTATAAGATGACCACGATTCTTGAAGTTCATAAGGGTCATAAAATTACGAATTTCGCCATGGATACATTTTTTGCGTAAATTTTTTAAACGTTCCAGATATACTGCGAAAAAATCGCACATTTGGAGATTTGCTGAATAATTGCCCATCACTGAGATTTGTCTGAAATTTTTTATGCTTCGAGTTACCAAACAGAAGAACCGAATGTCATCGGTTAAGTGACCTTCGTTCGAGGTTTTCAAATTGCGGAAAAGTGATAATTTCAAAAGACCTAATAATTTCAGCACTCGAAGCCGAGTTATAAAGATTGAGAGCCGTTTGAAGGGAGCATCGGGTTAAAAACGTTTTGGATGGACTGCCAGAAATAGCTGGCGATAAGCAAAATGTAGTGGAGGGGGAAAAAAGACGAGCGGAATTTAATGCGACGATTGACATATAAAGGTCTTCAGTGGGTAGGGACAGGGAAAGAGAGAGGGAGAAGGAAAGAGGGGGAAATGGCGCGACCACATATATGAAGTGTCATTCGTATGCTTTCTAAAGGGTCGAATAAAAAAGAAAGAAATCGAATTCTCATTTCGAGATGGGTTAAAGAACGTTTTAAACTGTAAATTATGAAGTTAACGGTATTATTTTGCTTAATTACTAATTTCTGTGTCTCGGGCGACAATAAATTTCAGCGTCCTTCGGACGGGTTTGTTGCAAACTTTAACGTATATTCATTACTCCTTTCAAAATTGAAACAGTAACTATTAAAACTGGATGAATGCCGTTGATTTTCTACCTTTCCAACGATATATTCAGTTGAACTAGAATTGAACCCTGTTCGATATTATGATGCAAAATCTTCCGCGGGCCGCACAAACATCAACGGAGGGCCGCATGTGCCCTGCGGGCCGCACTGTGCATCCTGTGATCTACATTAAATCGCATGCAATAAAGAAAGAAAATGTGATTTTTTTAATTCTCACCTGTCAGGAGATATTAAACAGCACATCAGATATCAACGGTCTTTAAGGAAAAGGAAAAACTTGTAACACGCCAGAGCAGTGGTGCCCAATCTTTTCTACATGGCGGCATGGGCGGATTCAAAAGGGGGGGGAGGGATAAAAGAGGTAATTACCCCCCCCCCCCTAGAATTTCTGAATACTCGAAAAATTACCCTTTAAATCTCGTCCTTCGTGCTGAGCAGTTCATAATTGAAGTTCTTTCACCCGCTTCACTATAATAGACTGTACCGTTTCACTGTATGTATTCGCTTTTGCTATTGAGTTCTACATTTCCTTTTTCTGATTAAAATATGTATTAAATAAGATAGTTTCAAATACTTTTTAAAATAACTTTTATATTAACCTCACTCGATATCTATAATGTATAGCTGAAAGTAATTTTTATTTCACTTTGAGTTTATACCCGCAAAGGGGTACTTAAAATTCAGTGGAAAGTCGAATTCACCACACGTACACTTATGTAAAATTAAGCAAGATAATTGAAAGTGTAATGTGAAGCGCCATATAACTTTTACAAATGTTATTAATAAATTTTAGTAAATCAGCATTGTTGTATAAGAAGAAACTTATTCTACTGAAACTGTCGCGAATTTTGGTCTTCCTTACCAACATAACTCACAATTGCAGTAAATCAAAATTAATTTTATTCTTTTTAGTGCATAATACAAAAGTTATTTTTAAAAACATTTTTTTAATTAATATATTTTTTCACACCTAAATTACCCCCCCCCCCCCTTTGATGAAGCCTGGGTCCACCCATGCATGGCGGGCCGCATCGGTGGTTACGAATCCTTCGGCCGCATTGGAAGTTGCCAATTCTTCCGCGGACCGGATTAGAGTTTAAATCGGAAGTTATCTATATATTCTGAGGTTCCATTTAAGTGAAAATATAGTATTAATGAGGTATTTATAGTAAACATTCCGATATTAAAAGATTTGTTAGCGAAAATTTCATAAGAATAAATGAATTAGTGTGTTTAATTTTTCGGATTGCTTTTACATCATGGGTTCGCGGGTCGCCAGAAACCCTTCACGGGCCACATCCGGCCCGCGGGCCGTAGGTTGAGCACCACTGCGCTAGAGGAACAGGAACATTTTTGTATATACTGTTTTCAAATCAAATTTCTTTTTGAAATTATCGAACGCAACGACGCGAAACATGGAAATAAACGTTATCGTAAAAGTGCTATCTCTGGAGTTAGCTGGTGTTTTCGGAAGCGGCAAGGCGGTGTTACAAGCGCCCACACGTATCTGAGCCAGCCGATCTTGATGGGTCCGAAAATATGCGAAAAAAATAAAATCCTACGAACGGAATATCTCTCTTGGGCCAACTAGAATTCTCTCGGGCGGCGATTGGAAAAAAAAAATGTTGAGCAAACAGTTTAGCCGGAGTCGACGCATGCCCACGAGGCGCTTACAAGCCAAACAACACATTTCTGGCAATATGTGAGATGTTTCTCCGCATTTTTTTCCCTGCTCACTGTACGTTCTTTTTTAGTTTCTGGACAATAAACGTTCGACGAGATGATCTGCACAAATTTATACTCGAAAAGAACTGCGATACATCACCGCCCTTCCCAGATTAGGAATAAGACACATACTTTAGATTTGCGCTGAAAACGACATAGTTTTTCCTTTCTTTTGGATGCGAGCATTCTTATAATGTGGAGTTCTTACAATTTCGTATTTTTTCCATCTGTTTTGTCCAAAAACATGTAACTGTGCAAAACTCAAGCTCATCTGAAAGTTCCTTATAATTTTTATCCTCGTAAGGGGCAATAATGGGGCGAGACAGCCCAAAAATTTTGAAATTTTTAAAATTTCGGAGTTTTTCCTTGGTTGGACAAAAAAAACTAAAATGGTGCCAAATTTCAAGACTCTTAAGTTATCTGGAACGGTCTCATACTTATTATCCTCGTTTGGGGCAATAACGGGGCAAAATAGCCCTTAAAATTCAGAATTTTTACAATTTCAGATTTTATCCATCGGTTGTAACAAAAAATCTCTATAGAGCTGCCAAATTTAAAGTCTCTATCTCATCTGATAATGCCTTATAATTCTTAACCTAGTGTGGGGCAAAAATGGAGCAAAACAGCCCCTAAAAGTTGGACGTTTTATAATATCGTATTTTTCCCATCGGTTGTAACCAAACATATACAGTCTTGCCAAATTTAAAGTCCCTAACTCATCTGTAAACGCCTTATAATTTTAAACCTCGTATGGGGGCAATGATGGGGAAAAATTTAAAAATCGAAAGTTTTATACTATGGGATTTCCTACATAGACTGTAACCAAAAACTTATAGTCTTGCCAAATTTCAAGTCTCTAGCTCATCTGGAAGTGCCTCATAATTTTATCTTCGGGACAAAATAACCCCGAAAAATTGCAATTCATATAATACCAGATTTTATCCATCGGTTTTACCCGAAATCCTCTAATCGTGCCCGATTTCAAGTATGTAGCTCGTATGGAACTGCCTCATAACATTTATTCACATATAGGGCAAAAAGGGGACAAAACAGCCCTTAAAATTTCGAATTTTTACATCGGATTTCTTCCATTGATCTTATATTAGTTTAATGTTAAAGGCAATATAACATAAGCAAGCCTCTGATACCCTTTAAAAATTTACCCATAAAAAGCACCATCAACTCTTCTTGGAACAATGCTAAGTTTGTCTTGACAGCTTGATAGCTGCAATTCCATCGCATTTTTGACATCTCCGAATGTTTTCAATGATATTGTGATCAATCAAGAATTGCAAACACTTTTCTTCATTACCGAACGTAAACATAAATTCCTCAAGAGTTGGAATCATGTTGGAACGGTAAATTATCATCGATTGTTAACCTAACGAATGAAATAAAAAGGTAAACAACAACAAGGTAACTGGGGAAAGGAAAACACAAAATAATAAACAAAAACATAGTAACCTTGAGGGAAAGGATATAATACACTTTGGACAATCAACAGAAAATGGATGAACAAAGGAACAAACGAAATTAATTAACTTAACGAAAGACAAAAAAGTAAATAGAGAACGTTTAAGAATCACAGAGTGAATATTATCCTCCGACTATTGGCTCGATTCTCTCATCCATGAGTTCTATTACGAGAAAATTGTTTATGTCAACAATACTTTGGAAACAATGAAACTATTTATCCAATCACAATTTGTGGAAAATCTACATCTAATTATTTAAGATACATAGTTTTAAAAACAGCTTGCTTTGGAGAGCTCTACGCCACCCGAAAATATTAAAAACTATTTATTAGTCATATTTCAGTTAAAATCGACAAATATTTGGTTGCCATGTAAACAACGCAAAATTGCACACTGAAATTGAAAAACGATTTTAAGTTAAATATGTTCCCATATAAATGCATTGGACTCAACTTCGGCGACAATAGGAGTTGTCATGGTAGCTTATAATTGGTATTGTTATAAAACTGATAAAATCGCGTCTTTTTCTGATTCTAAACGCATTTTTACGCTAATTGGATCAGGATTCGAATTTTGTCTTCAATAAAAATAAACTTTATTCTTTCCCTCATAGAACCATCCAAGTCTCAAGTTGGTACCTTGTTTTTAAGTAATTTTAAAATTCAAATGAAAAATAAGCTGCACTCATCCCTATGTTATCCAAATGGAGAAAATGAAAAAAAGAAAATATTTTTAAAAATTAGAAAGGTTAATCAAACTTAACTCTTTATTCCGATTAAAATGACACCTCCCTCTTGTTTCTAAGTGCTGTACTTGCTGAGCTATAAAAACCGTACATACAGACAAACACTTTTATTTACAGATATCTATAGAAAATATTTCCATTTGAGAAAAAGATTACATTTACTGGAATTTTTTCATCGCGTGATTTTAAATCGACTTCGTCGTGGTTTTCAATTGTAAATGTTTATTTCATTGTATTGATTTTAGAAAAGTTGATTTTAAAATACAAAAAATGTTTGAGCTACATAATATATTCAGCCAATATTTCTGTAACTACATTTAGCTAAAAACGTTTTCGCAATTATTTCACATATACAACTGAGGCACGGTTAAACCTCGAGGTGTCATTCATCCAACAACGTATAATTCTGTCATTTCTTATATAGGTAGTATTCAATTTCTTCTAATGCCAATACCATATCGTCATAGTTCATTCGGTTGCATCTAAACGTATTTACGTCCGTACTGACAGATTGGCTATAATATTAGTATGAGTTTTAAGCAGGGTCGGGACGAGAGTGGGGCGAGCGGGGCTCTTGCCCCGGGCGCATCATTTTAGAGGGCGCCAAAATTGTAATTATATATATATATGTATGTATTTTATATAAACATATATTTACAACCAGTGCTTTTTTCTACCAAAAAAGGCGAAAGAGGAGAGTGGGGGGGGGAAATTGGAACTGAATGTAATTTGTCAGCGGAGAGATATGTGAGATGGTGAGTAAAACATTATTATTATATTGCAAATGACTTCATTTGATTTGGTTTAGGTTATGCAAATTAGCATTTTATTGCAATAAAGGTTTCGGAATCGCGTTCCGGCAGAAAAAAGCATTGTTTACAACAACAAAATTTATTGAAACGAAGCGACGAGGGGAAGACAGTAATTATAATTATTATTAAATACAGGGTTTGGGCTAGGGGCGCTATTCACGTTCTTTACCCCGGGCGCCAAAATACCTAGTCCCGGCTCTGGTTTTAAAAAAATAATCACATTGCCAAAGATGAAAAATCCCTACGCTAAAAAATAAATTCATTTTGATCACTACCAAAACGGTTCACCATCATCTACGCGAACAAATTATTTTAGAGGATTAAACGAACAAAATTTTCCTATATATGTATGTACCATAATTCATAATGTGAACTTTTTCTCCGAATAAAAAGTCGTTTCTCCCAGTGGCAGATTTAACGGAGCGCACTGCGATACTTAATTTATTGAAACGGAGAGTAAAATAAAGTGGTAGTCGTTAGGTGAAGTTTCAGTATATACTAAGACTGCAGGGCCCCCAATAATTTAGCGCCAGGGGCACCAATAGTTATGCGCAAGGGGCCTCAAAATATATACCAATCCGCCACTTGTTTCTCCAATTACACGTTGTAACATAACTTTCTCGTCCATAACTTCGAGAATCGTTTCAATTTTGGACATAGGCCAGGCGATAACGCGTTGATGGCTTGCCAATCCGACGAATATTTCGGCAGATTTATAACATTGGCATCGGCAGCCGATGTTTGCGTTTCGCCTCGCTTTCTTTTTTTATCGATGAAGGCTTGTCAGTCCACCAGTGATGTACGCTTATTAAATATGAAACGCAAGATATTTCGGACGAAAAGATATCGAAGCAACTTGGGTCCCGGAGGAAATGGGGTGGGGGAGGCGCGAAGGAACGTTTTCCTTGTACCGTAGTTTACGCTCGTTTATAATTCACGCATGCGCATGGTTAAAGAGACAAACAAAGTCTCTCTTTTTTTTTCGCGGCTTGGAAGCGAACGGAAACTTCCAAATTGATAAACACGTCGAAAAATCAACGGGAGGAAAATTTGATCGAAAAAAAAACTCCTCCCGAAGCTTTGAGTTAAGGGAAACACTCAGCCATGTCCTCTTCAGAGAGAGAGAGAGAGGTAGAAAAAAAAGAGAAGGAAGTCAGTGCGCACCTGATACACAGCACCCTCACTAAAAAAAATCAACCCTAAACGATACTCTTGCTTATTTTATTAGTAGTGCCTGCGTTCTCGCCTCTCGATACCGCATAGGATATTGAAATTTTCAACGAAACTTATGCTTTTTACGGCGTCAAAGGAAGAGGAAAAAATTGAAAAACGCTAAGCGGCTTCGGGTATTATCGGTCTGAAAACACAGGAACGATGCGTAAACATATATGAAATTAATACGAATGTGTGATGCAACGCTGCCTGGCAGACCGCGGAGTATTCCCTTGATCCTCCAGAACGCACGGTTATAAAATTGATCCCGGCAACACGAATCGACGAACGACTTTTTTTTCCTTGCTCGTCTTTGCCGAATCTCGTTTCCTCTCTCATCTTCCCCGCCCCTTTGAAATTCCTATCATTCGTCTTCGACATCCTACGCGAATTTTTCATCACCTGTGTCGTTCCTTTCTTCCGCTCTTTCCCCCTCTACTCTCATATTTTCTCTTTTCTGGGGGCCAGTTCCGTATTGCCCCCCACTCGGTTTCTATGGACTTATTGATATAAATAAATTATGGATAAGTCACCCACGTCCGCATCACCAAGGTACCGAGGATATTGACGAGCCTTCGGCTCGCTATGTTTCACTATGTTTTAATGCGTAGTCGGCTCCGAGCGCTACCGCGCCCTTCGCCTCGCCCGAAACCAAAGAAACCCTCCACGTTGTCCGGAGATTGGGTTTGTAAATGTTGAGACGGGCCAATCAGTTTCTTGTCCGGAGATTGGGTTTGTGAATTTAAGATCGATATTTGTTTATAGTTACGTAAATAGTAACCCCCTCCCCCCTCCTAGTGGGGGGCAATACGGAACTGTAGCCCTTTTCTCTTTTTTTTTATAATAATAATATTTATTCCACATACATAGTATATAACATATAAAAACATAAAAAAGTTCAATTTTAATTAGTGGAATATAGGTACCCCAGAGGAAAACCTGATTTGGGGTTACCATCCAGTAAATTTAAACTTAAGGCAGGCAGATGGCTGGTGTAGTGAATACATTATTTTACATACAAAATAGACATAGAGGTTAGATACAAATATAGTTGACAACTGTAGTGTGTACATTTAGTTATATAGACAGAAACAAAGGAGAAAACATTTTAAAGTCCAAAAATTAAATACTTTCAGATTATAGTATTATTTATGAAATCTTCTATAGTAGGTTTTTCAAAAAGCCATATTTTTATATTTCCTTTAATACATTTTCCTATCTCTCTCCATCTTACTCTTCATCTCTTCCTAACTCATATTTCTTTTCACCTCTCTTTTCTTATCGTTTAACACTCTCCATCCATCCCTATTTTGCTTGTTTTTTTACTCCATCACCTCTTCTCTTTTGTCCCCATCCGCTGCCTTTCTCGCTTCCCAACTTTGCGCACATGCAGTGAAATCCCGATCAACCGTGTCGGGTGGAATAATAATGAGCAAGTATAACGGAAAACAAGTTAGGAAAGTGTACAACGTATCACAAATGGGCGCGTTTCGTGCAGTGGAGTATTAGAAAGCAATTATATACCTGTACGTAGAGGAAAATAGCGTTTTAAAGTTATTTTCTTCAATATAAATAATCCATTTTCTTCCTATTTAATAATATTACATGCACACGTACGGAAATTAAACGTTTGTTTGGAAGATTGTTTATGTTAGCAACAACGAAGTAACCATGCAAGAAATTTTCTAAGTTCAACTCCAATTAAGACTTTCTTGTTCGATTTTATGGATAACGGCTACTCCTACGACAAAAATGTATAGGAAAGGAAATACTCTGATTTACCAGTTCTACAACTTTTATTTGAAAAATATTTTGATATGAGCAATACTTTACGAGATGTGACGAAAATTTAATTTTTTGTCTCCGGTAAAGTGGTACCCCTGATTGGCGAACGTGATTCATTTTTGCGATTTTCTTATTATATTTGATTGAAAGTCCTTAATATCAAATTTCATGAAAATCCGTTCGATAGAAGCCGAGAACGAACATGCGGACGGACGGACGGACCGACCGACGATAATAGGCGCTCACGCTGTAAGCGAAACGCGCCTAAACACGGATAATACAAAGGCTGATGTCGGAGGTTAAATTGTAAATTGTAAAACTGTAAAAATATGTTAAATAACTAAAACAACCGTCATGTGCCGTACTCGCCCGAATAAATACGCATAAAAAACCATTGCTATATTAAATACCGACATTCGTATAACATACAGTACACCACCAAAGATAAAATAACTGGGTATACTATTTTGTTATGAGGTAATGGTAAATAAATAAATACACTTAGAAAGCAAGCATGTGAGGTAAGGTACTTTATACCATGACGCAACCCAAACTAAAAATGTATTTCTCATAAAATATTTTCGAACAAAATAAGAAATGTAATCATTATATTGAATCAACGCTTGCAAAATACCCGCACTTTATTTTTCATCCCCAATTAAAACACTCCATAGGCAGTTGGAGTACAGAAGAATGTTCTTAACATGGAATGCGGCCCGTGGATTACGTGCATTGCGACCATGCGGCTGAAGCTTGGTTTGAGTTTGAGACGCCTTGTTTCACTTCTTTCGTTCTCTATCCCTCTCTCCAATCGTCTTCAAATATCACCTTTTCCCTCCACTCTACACGCCTTTCTCTCCTCGTCCAAATCTGACTCCCTCCTCCATCTCTGCCGGGTGAAAATTAACAGGTGATGTACGTACCATAATGCAGCCTTTAAGGAAAACCGCCCCCTTCATTCAAAGCCCGCATCGCCTCCCATATAACTTTCATCCGCTGACTGATGGAGGTCTGGCGGGTATTCATCGCCGAATTGAGTTATGGTTGCTCTCGGAGACGAGATTCGATCGATGGGGCGCGCACATAGTATACGCGACGGCGGCTTTAGAAGGCGAAGAGTATACCATCCTTTAAAACTACGGGCGCTGTTTGCGTCACCGCAGCAACGATGCTGCTCCAAATACGTACATAGTACGGAAACAATTGGAAAGAGTCAAGCAAGACATGAGATTAGTCTTTGGGGATGATAACTTCTTCGATCTATTTCAAGAGGAGTCACTTCCATCGTTGTAATCGAAGTTCTGAAAGAATGGGAGATTCTTTTTTTTATCAGAACGTGGAAAACCATGTTAAATTTAAAAACCAATTGGATGATTTCGGTAATTTCTGTAGCCATTAAATCAATAAGTAAAACAGAAGGCTTGGAAAAGGTCTTCGGTGTGAATTTACCTTACGTTTTTATTCAATACGAAAAATTGAAAATCCATTGGGATGGAGGAGTTAATGTACATCACCGATTGAATTAAAAATATAACGAGTTCGATTATCCGATTAAGAATTTTCAATTCAATCGAATCTCTGTAACTGGAACGTTAGGGGGGGAAAAAACAAGGGCAAAAACTCGATTAATTGAGAAGTCGATTCAAGGAAATGAATGCCAACAGGGGAAAAAAATACTCTCCTCGTACCGTCGAATCCGGCAGATAAAAACGTAATTCGAAATTAATACATAAAAGTCGGAAGCACAGAGTGTTCCAAAAAATGTATGCACACTTTGAACATTCATAAAACAGGTAATATTACAGATAACGAGATTATATTTAAAGCGATATGCAGTACTTCATCTAGATGGCATTACTGCTCTGTTTAGTATTGTTACGTCCAGCTACAGCTCTTGTTAATCAGACTAAAATAAATAAGTGAATAAAGCGTGAATGCATTTTTTGAAACACCCTGCAATTACTTCACGTTTAGAGATTTGGCTGCGCCGTCTAAAAACGAAAAAAATCTCCATCCCCCCTCTCCCTTTCATTTTTTCACCTCCGGCCACGTGCTGCGGACCTGAACACCGATGTCGAGAGATGCTCAAGAGGATCTGGAAGGAGATGGATGCTTCGGTAAATAAATAAAGCGATTTATTTATAGATTTAACGCGGGAACCGCGAGCCAACGCCCAGACGCGTGTCTCGCTCAAGCCTCCATCTCAAACACTCTCTCTCTCTCTCTTCCACTAATGTTATAAGCCCACGAGGGACTCGCCTCGCCCCTTTGGGATGCCCCATTTCCGCCTGGAGAGATAAAAAAGCAACTCAGGTATGTATTATAGACGGCCTGAAGAAAGAGGATTCGCACGAATTCGTCGTTTCACGCTACGTAGCACGTGCCCCGTCCCCATGCTTTCCAAAAGTGCCGTTTAAGGTCGCCGATTTCGAAACCATCAGCGAGAACGTGCACCTCTGCGTTCGAGTTCCATATTTTAATGCGAGCGCCCGCAGTTCTCGACAATGCACGGCGTGACGATTTAAATGTTGTTCATGGACGACGCAACCACGACGACGAATACATGCGGCCACGCCTTCACTAAATTTTTGACGTGAAAGGAAATAAATGGCAACTACTCTCGAGAATGGATGAGGATGAATGGTTAAAACTAGAACGCACTTTGAGGCGTGCGTTTCCACGGCAATTTGGTATGCATATAACCAGGGCCGCTCCAACAGAGGTGCGGGGCCCAGGGCAAATCGACCTATGCGCGGCCCCGTTTTCATTAACCGCCAAATTAAATTTGGACTTTCCTTGCGGTAATATAGAAGCGCGGGGCCCGGGTCGGTCGCCCCGATTCCCCTTGCCCTAGGGACGGCCCTGCATATAGCAAATAGCCACGTTCATTAATTTAATTATTGAACAATTTCTGTGCTCAATATGGAAAAGCACATTTTTCAACATATATTACCTGAAGATTATTTAATATTCTGTTGTTTTAGCTTCCAGGATAAACGATGACCGAAAATGTTTACTGGTGGTCTAGAAAAGAGCTGTTTGCTAATAAGTTTCGTCGAGGCGACCATTATATTCCTGTATTTTATTCAAGACTCTTATGATACACGTCAGTGGTAACCCAAACTTTTTGTATGCGAGGCATCCTTTCACAGAAAAAAGAATTTCACCGCGCCCCAGCCTCGAGACGTAGTTTTTATATCTTTACGTACGGGTATTACAACTTTTGTACGTGTCCATTTGTTGGTAATACACCGTAATTAATTTATTATGAAAAAAAGTTTCCCTAGTTAATTTATTTAGTAAACAAAGTTTTTCGCATCACCCAGTTTGGGAACCACTGATGTGCATATTAAGCCCCGTGTTGATTATACATAAGATTATAAAGAACCTTATGTTTATCGCATCGTAATCTCACATTATCTTGAAACAAAGGTATTAATATAAGCAAAACGTAACATCACTCTGATAAGAAATAGGTATCAGTGGAGGACCGCATACTGTGGGCTAGGTTAAGCCTTTCGGAGAAATATAGATCGGAGATTTGATAGAAAAGGCTTTAGGAATAGTTGAAGCGGCAACGTGTACATTTGAGGGCACGATAACGACGATAAAAATTCCCGAGACAGATTGCAGGATAGAGCGTTGCCGAGGATCGTTATATACCGAGTACAATACGAGGGAAAATTATTAGGTAGGCTTTGGTGCATTGCGCCCCATGCCAATAAGGGCAACATGTATAAATATAGACAGGGCCAATCAGAAGGGGATCAGGAAGACCATTTGGCCCGGGCCTCGAGCTCAAGGAGGGCCAAGTTCAGAGACTTGTTTAATTTTTGGCAGGCATGACATCTCACTAAATGGAACAAGATGGGTTTAGTCAGACCCTTCTTGTTCGGATCAGAATTAATTTTTATTTGATGAAAAAATTAAATTTTTTAAGGGGACATTTAAAATTTTTATTATGACAAGGGACCCCAAAATCTGGAAGTGGCCTGGCCCTCTCTGAATCTCTGAAAGGGCCTGGATGTAGATAATCAAACTTTTAGGTATAGGTCCTGATTCCTTAAGTTTTTGGGGTTCCTTTTCGATTTGAGGCAAATCTGTCAATGCTTCGTAAAACATTACTAGGATTGTTACTGATGTTGTCATTAGCAATGTATAATTACAGGTAGATAAACAGATATAATAATATAACATTTAGAAACATCGTTTAAGATCCATTACAACTGGATACGCAAAGTCACTTGTTTTGAAATCTTCCTTTGTTCGAGGAAAGTAATTATGAAAAAACAGAAGAAATAGAAATTAATTTATACCCGTACGATCAACGAGGCGGAAATATACGAATGCAAACGGAATGAATTCAAGGAAAGCAGACTTAAATTTAAACACCGAACATAGGCGCATAATATTCATTTTAATCGGTAATAACAGAAATAACTACTTCACTGACATACTTTTTCATTTGGTCCTATAAGATTTCCAGAGGAATCCTCAATGAAGTTAATCATGGCGGAAGAAACATTTGCATTTTATAAAATTCTCGTCGAAGCATAACCGTACCGCAGATTTTAAACGAGTCGATTGGAGCGAGTTGCAGCGACGCATAAAGAGATGAAAACCAACAGAAGAAGACAGCGGCGCAGTAAAACGGTCAATTTTTTTTTTTGGAGCCATTAGTACCTGATGAGAAGTGATTCTAATTTCGAAAATAGGCGCAGCCGAGTAGAGAGAGAAAAATCGTGCGAAATTTTAAAAACAAATACTCCTGCATCTGCGACTCTGTTTTTAAAATACCGTAGGAGAATTTCTCGAAACACGGCACCGACCGATTTTCTTTTTTACTTTTTTTTATTTTTGAATCGCATATTTCAATCCGTTTGGCGAAGAAAATAAAAACGAAACGATATCTCGAAATGCCGAGTGGTACAACGACCCTTTCTACGCTTACGCGACGAATAAAAAAAGTATTCGGGGATGAAACGGGTGACGTATGTGTGTGTGTGTGAAAGAGAGAGGGAGAATGAGATATAGTGGGGGGGAGGGAGGCAGGGAGAGAAGGAAAGGCTAGAAGGGGAGGGAGGGAGGGAGGAAGAGAGATAGGGAGGGAGAAAGGGAGATAGGAATAAAAAGAGAGGTGGAGAGGTAGAGAAAGAGGGGAATGGAGTGTATGAGGGAGAGAGAGAAGTAAGGAGGGAAAGAAGTGAGAGCGTAGGAAAAAAATCGGAACGAAGAGCAGCATGAGATGGAATGCCAGTCGCACAAAAGCTGCACGCTGCTGCTTGCGTGAACACGCATGTTCGGCCTCAACGGATTTAATACCCCGCGGAGTCGGCACCGCGCCACGCCTAACTCCCACACGGTGATGAAGTAGGGAAGAGGGAAAAATGTGAAGAAGTCGGGGCGGAAAATCAAATGCTCCACCTGCCGCATTTGGACGCGCCCTGGAGGGCAACAGCATGCTGAAGACAGGTCTTTCGGGAGGGCGTGGCGGCGGCAGGAGGGTGAGGGCGATTTCGGTGCGACCGAAAAAGTGGGCTGGCGAAGGGGGAGGAAGGATGCGGGATGTGGAGCAAGGGAGACGATGAATGCGGTGTAAAGTGCGGGAAGGAGAAAAATGTGGGAAGTAGTGGAAGACGATAAAAAAAGCGAACCGGTTTGAGATAATTTTTAAAAACATTTGCGTAGTTTATCACCAATAAGATGCTTTTTTAAATCACTTATTATTTTTTTAGCTCTCCAAATGGATGGAATTCAGTACGATAGATGATCAACTTGGGTGCGCACTTAAGCTACAAAATACCAGGGTGGCCATATTTCTAAAATCGCAATGCGGGACAACCGAAGTGGCCGGGGGCGGGGGTGGGTGGTAAAAGCGTCAACCAACGAGTAGGCACATGACGCAAAAGTTCTGTCCATTCTGTTTTTTTTTGCACGTAAAAACAAAAATTTAACAACAAAAATCACATTGCGGGACAATTGATTGCAAACTCGGGACGCGGGACATGCAATTCTAAACCGGGACTGTCCCGGCCATATCGGGACGGTTGGCCACCCTGCAAAATACGCGTCCTCGTGGGTAATTAATTCACCAGGCACTGACGATGATCTATGATATTTAGTACGCTTACTACGTAAAAGAAAATGCACACCTGGTTCACTCCATGATTTCATCGCTTGACGAACTACCAAGATCATATGTCGATATTTTTAACACATTTTAACCGCTTAGGAATTTGTGACGAAAGATTTAATTATCTGTACACAAGCAAACCACCCTTTTATACGTCGTTCTGGGTTAAAGAGAATAATCGTATTTCTTTGATCTTTTCCAAACTTCTCCAATGAGTGAATGAAAATGGGGCTACCAACTGAAACACATCTCATTTTAAATATCTAAAATTCAAATCCTAAAATTTTGATCCTAATTAAAGAGTTGCACTCTGATTCATACAGCCGATATGTTGCAGAGGAAATATGCAGCCATCAAAGGATATTTTCATAAAGAATGATAGATGAAAGCATCTTCGGAATTCTAGACTCCTGCGCCAAAAATTTAAAAATCCATTCGTTAATTTGTTTAGACTGACATTAACACGCACGTTAATTTAAAAAGCGCCATATCAATGAGCGTAGAAATATTTTTTGTTCCTAACTCATGACAATCCAATGCTAAAATTTCGAATATGGATAGGAATATTTCGAGAGTTAAATAATATAAGTAACATTTAGATAAGATCCAGATTTATTTTAAAGACCTTAAAAGGCTATCCCAGGAATGACCAATAGGATTTTTATACTGGTCAAACCATTAGAGATTGGATCACCAAATATGCTACAAAATATATGCAATGTTAATAAATAGGATTGTAGGTGTTTGAAAGTAGGCTTGAGGTTGTAAACCAACATTAACCGAGACTAATACGCAGAACGCAGTTAGCCACAGTACTCCATCAATTTTTAAACGCTGGTATAAAGTAAATATATTTCCATTCCTCGTACCTTTAACATATAGGCTAAATTCAGGGTATGACCAATATTTGACTCGACATTGTTTTTCGTGGAAAAAATATTCCCACGCGCCGAAAACCGTAAATTAAGAATATTTTCAAAATCAGAAGTAAAAAATACAACTGACTACGAGCGTATCATTTCATTGCATGCATATGGCCCATTCGCTACACGGGGCGAGTGACTAACATATCGGGCACCCTCGTATTATCCAATGATGTTACAGCACCACTAACACAACCGTTAAATATTATATTTAATACATGAAGCCGATGGTGGCGGCAGAGGAAAAGAGGATTAGGAAAGCGGGATATGTGAAGAACATGTTTTGTCTGCGAGTGAAATATTTCTAGAAAAAATGTCTTCATAAAAAAAACCGGGAAATTACTTTTTTTGTTTCAGTCAAGAATCGAGCAGCTGTTCTGGTCCTGTCAAGACGTCGCCAGGGAGACACTCCAATTTGAAACTGATTAAAGGGAAGAAAAAATGCACTCATGGCGCGTGAAATAACTTAGGTTGGCTTCACAACAGTTTTTTATTCTTTAAACCAGTTAATTAAGTTTTCCCCACGGAAAAGCTAAAGTTTCAGTTCTCTTTATCGATTAAGTTTTCTAATGAAATACACCTCCAAAAGCATCCTTCTTTGACGTGAAATTCAGCGAGCATGATCGAAATGCATTTGTAAATACCATTTGGTAGACTTTTCTCCAAATCTGCCAACCTGATGAAAAAATGTCTACCCGAGAAAAACCCCGTGTCTTTTTTTAATATAAAATTTCATGGGAAACTTTGTTTCTTGCTTGAATGTTTTACAATGGAATCAAAATCACGCTGTTTTGCTCAATAATATGGTTTGTTTTTTATCCGATAATTGTACATAAGCCTTTTGTTCATGCGATAGTAACAAATTCTTTACATTATTTCATCGGCAGATGCCTGATACGTGCGTACGCTAAGGCATGTTAATGTCAGCTTTTTATTTTTGAGCAACGCGCCTAAAACAAAACATCAAAAGAATAATTACCGTTGGATATGAAGTCCAGAATTCTCAATGGTTAAATATTTGGAGTAATTTTATGCCAGAGTGACAGAACCATTTATTCATATCTTTATTGCTCTGCGGATATTATGATACCATATTTGTCAAAACAGATTAGCTGTCGAAGGAATGCTTTTTGCAATTCAATCTAAAGCATTAGGTTCACATCTATGATATATAATATGGAACGTACTATGAAGTACGTTAAAATTTAACCACAATCGAAGGGAAATTTCGTCTCTTCTTGCCATATTGATAAAGTAATTAAAAAATTAAATTCGCCGTGTAAATACAAAAGAGATGACGCTCATACCCAATAAAATTATCTAGACAAAAGGTCGTCAAAAACTACAGCAAATTATGTTTAAAATTTCTCACTTGATAACTTTTAAAAAGGACTCCCTGCAGGGGGAGGTTTATTGCATTGCAATTGCTACGAGATCCTATTTCGCCCCTCTCTTACCGATGCACAGCTTCCTCTGAACTCCTGGACGGTGGAAAAAAAACACGCTACGATCTTTTACTTCGGAAGACCTCCGGAAATTCGACATCCGATGCACGTAAGCGGCTGCCGGCGTCTGAACTCGTGTCGCGCTATTCTTCCCTCCCAAAAAGTTCGCCATAATAGGAAGAAAAAAGAACTCGTGAAAAAAGACGCAATATTTACCCCAACGACGACATAGTCGGGATGAACCTGCATTTAAAAAAATTTAAAAAAAAAGAAGCGAAAGACCGAATTTCAAATTAGAGCGCAAAACTTGACTGAACCTTCCCTCCGACAAAACAAACCCGGCGTGTTGCATCTCCCTGTGATCACTAGACCGAAAGATCTCTCTCTCTCTCTCTACACTCTTCAGTCCCTTCCTTCAATCTCGTTATGAGTATTAAACTTAGGCGAGTGCTCTGAAGAAGTTTCGGAAGATAGTTTGTCGTGTTAGGGATGACAAAAGAAATAAAAGACGCTCGAAAAACTCGAGAGAGAGAGAGAGAGAGAGAGTTCATGACGGCGCACGAAACGTCTTTCGGAAGGATGAGAAGAACAGGTGTCACGAATGTGGGAGGCGCGTCCCAGATATCTCTCCTTTTTTATACGTGCATACATACGAGTATTTTCCTTTTTCTTTCTCTCTCTCTCTCTCCTTTTGCAAGAGCGTCTGGCTCAGAAATGCCGGAGGTCCCAAAACGCTGCAGTGTGGGACTCCGTCGTGTAGAGGGATTGCGGAGAGGAGGATTGGGGAGAGGAGGAATGGGGGAGACGTGCCGTCTCCATGGAGACCGTGCGTCGAACCGGGACGAAATCCCAGACTTGGTGCGTCGCACACCTTGTCCGGCGCATCGATATTGGAATCTTGGGATACTTTATGAATGTTTTATGAAGCGGTCGTATGTGTATGCGCGAAGGGAACCCCTGAAGGATCGCTTTATCTGGCCGTATCGTCTCTTCCTCGGGCAAAACGGATGGGATACGATTCCGGAAAAAAATGAGCACGCGAGCCTGTAAGAGGCGGACGGCTAGGGTTAAGTGGAAACGACGGAGATAATTCAGGAAACAATGACGCCTCGGAATGCGAACCGTAGGAGTGTCACTCGCGTTTGTTTTTCCGTGCGTGCCCCGCGTCCGTGCCGAACCAGGCACGTCTAACACGATAATACGTGTGTGGAGAATTGCATTGTGTTATAGATTCGATAGAGAATTGTCGAGCTCGTCTCATGGCTGAATACAAATTCTAAAATAAGTATAAAAAATTGAAAAAATAAATATTTATCTTAGGTGTTTAAAAAGGTTGTGAAAAACTAGAGATACCTAAGATAAGTGCGTTTCAATTTTTTATAACTTTTACAATAAATTCAATTTGTCAATTTCTGTTCTTGTATTCAAATCCCAAAGAATTCTGAATACTCGAAAACGTCTGAATCTATTTTATATAGATCAACACCTAAAGAGGCTTTGTAGTTAATCACCATGTAATATAACCAGCCGGAGATGATTCCCGAAACGTTCCACTTACATAACCTGAGAATTGGAGCAGTATAGAACTACTGAGTAATCCATATAAAAATAGCCGTCACTATTGGTAATTCTAATAATAGACAACGGTCGACGAGGTACCACTGACGAAGGATTTAGCATTTTTTTCTCCTGGAGTTTTAAGGTTAAATGACAATGTTTATTTAATGTAACGGTAATTTAGGCGTAAGCTCCATCAAATGGCAACCTCCGTAGATGGCGATTCAATTGTATATTAAAATTTTATCGTAACGATAAATTGACATAAAAGACGCGGGGCACGAAGCGATATAGTGATATGTATATTTTTTAAACAATTAAATTAAAATATACTGTTTGCCTTCTCGTACCGTCAATTTTCATCTCGTCGATCAAAGGCTGCAATGAAAATCGACAGTAAAGACCTTACCACTATGACGTCCTCAAAAAGAATAAGTTCACACAACGAATACAAATTCTTTAATAATGAATTCCGTTATCAAGCACAACAAAATAATGCAACGAGAACCTTATTATTACTGAGGTGAAAAATTATGCAAAAATCATTTCGTCGAAATGCATGCAGAAAATTCAATTTAAAATTAAAGCGTATTACGGTACACCTTAAGCTATATGACTTTGGAACTCGTTAAATTAAATCGCTTTTTCCGAACTTCTTACAGAATCCTACCCAATTAACATTTAAATCGCAGAGAGACTCTCAGAATAATTCACCGTTGGGCCTTATTACAACCGATCTCAGGAGTAAAATTACCTCATTTTCTTACGTCTCTCATGCAGTAAAAGATCCCATGCACTCTTATATATATATACTTTTTAAATTTGAAAGGATCGACACCCGAATTTACCCGAGGAAAATAATCAAGTCTGGAAAAATGAAATGAGGCGCCGTATTACTTTTAATGCCGGAAGAAAAGCAATCGAAAAAAATGTGAAAATTCCAGACTTCCTTCCCAAGGAGCTTAAAAAGTCGTACAGGGGTGGAAAATAAGTCCTGCGACAGCGTTTCTCAAACCTCTCCGCAAAGGCACCTTCAACCCCTGCCTCCCTTTCCAGTTCCTTTCTCTAAAACTCGAATCTTAAACGGATACCAAAATTCTAGTGATAGAGCTCGGAATAAGATGGCTTATCTGGTGAATTAATCGAAACTATATTAATCGAATAGCAGAGGCAAAGGAATCCAATTGCTTTAAATCCTACCCAAAGGAATAACGAAATAAATGTTCGAAGACTCATCTCATTGTAGTAAATACATTAAAAAAATTTAAGCCATGGTGTCGAAATCATAAAAGATTTGACTTCAGACGGTATGACAGAGCAGTGTTATTCCACCTTTTTCGGTTGGCGAACCCCTACTTAATTATGTACATATTTAGAACTAGCAGGAGTGCCCGTTGAATTTCAACGGATTTGGTGAATCTAAAACTTCGACCGTGTAACACGTAAGCATCGCAAGAATAAGATAGTACACAGTTATACCCGTCGAATAAAGCAAAAATGAAAAAAACCGCTCCGCATTTTCTCATTTAGATGAATGAAGGAAGAAAATCTTACGAAAATAACGTATAAACTCCCTCCCCCTCCCTTCCACCCTCTCCTTCCCTCTCTCCACCTCTTCCCTCTAATTCCCTCTCTCCATCTCCCCCCTCCGTTACCATCCATCTCTCTCCCTCCCTATCTCGTATTAAAAGCATTCAAAGCGAACAAACAAACATTCTCCTTTGTATGTTAGATTAGAAGATAATTCAATTAAAAACAACAAATATTTGGTTTCCATGTAAACAAATTAAATACGTACACAGAAACTGACAAACGATATTACGTTAAAATATTTCCCCTATAAATGCAATGAACTCTCAATTTCGGCGACAATGGGAGTTGTCATGGTAACTTATAATGGGTATTGTAATAAAACTGATAAAATCACGTATTTTATTGATTCTAAATGCATTTTTATGCTAATTCGACCAGGATTCCGATTCCGTCTTCGTAGAACCATTCAAGTCTTAAGTTCGTACCATGTTTCTAAGTAATTTTAAAATTCAAATGAAAAATAAGCTGCACTCGTCCCTATGTTATTCAAATGGAGAAAATGAAAAAAAGAAAATATTTTTAAATTAGACAGGTCAATCAAATCGATATAAAAACTTTACTATACCACCGTACTCGTTATTCCGGTTAAAATGATCTTTCTCTTGCTTCTACCATCTGTAGTTCTCGAGTTTTAAAACTGTGATACACACACACATTCATTTTTATATATTAGATTTTGGCGCGCCCCCTGATAAATTTAAATACGTAGAACGCGCTTTTTAGAAATGATGAAAAGCACCAAAAACGCGAAATATTTAGTTCGTTAGAAACATTATATAGAAGACCTTCACTGAAAATCAGTAATTTTAAATCGTGTCCGCGACTCTTCGCGAACCCCCCTCTGAAAAAGCTCGCGCACCCCCAGGGGTTCGCGCACCACAGGTTGAACACCGCTACGATAAGAGTAAGCAGATTCGGCGCCTATGGCAGAGTATAAATAGGCGTCTTTACAAATAGTTTTGAAGATGTGATTTGCTTTTTAAGAAAATTTTCATTTTAATCAAAGTAACTGTAACATTTTCCACATTTATTTTTACGAAAAAATATTTTTCGCACCTTTTGCGAGAGAGTATCTAATGCAACCATCGCTTATAGAAAACGTCATCTTTGCCGCGGCCAAGAATTTCAAAATTTCAGAAAAAGAGGGAATATTACGTATTACAAAAATAACCATCAATTATGGTTTTTAACAGGATAAATGATCGAGACAATTCCTGCAGTTCTATTCTTCATGACAGCGGTTTATCGTTTATCGGAGAATGATAAGTGTAAATTTATTTAATTCATAATAAACCCTGTCAAATATAATAAACACTGCATCATGCCTCGTTATATATACATACATAGTAGTGAGCGAAGAGTTCCCGACGTTCGTAAGGGCGACCTTCCTGCTATCTAGTGGCCAACACAGAGAACGAATTCCTTTATATGCCACGCGCATAAGCAAATTGTATTTCAGTTATCGCGAATTTAAAATATTAAACACTCGTAAAAGTTTACCAATTCTCTGTTTTAATGTTTATCATGAGTAAGATATTTTCTAATACGTAATTATGATTTTAGAAAATCGGAAACAGCAGGAGGGAAGATTTTTCTAAAATTATCCCATATTTAAAAAAATACATATTCAATGGCTGCCTGAAGGCTTTGGCGCACGATTTTAAGGCATAAAACTCGCCGTTATCCAGCACTACACGATAAAAAGTTTCGGGATCGGTGTTTTATTCCTAATTTTTAAGATGAACATTCAAATTGAAGAAGAAGCACATATCTAAAATATGAAAAAGTACCACAAATACCCATAACAAGAACACGAAAAACCAAATTCGCGTTTCTGCTACAAGCCAGCCGTCATCAGCGATAATTCACCTACAGTGACTTCTGGAGAATGAGCACTCAAAAGTTTTTTAAAATACCTGTTTTACAAGCAAATTATGTAGTACAGGGGCTCCCAACGTTTATGTTCCCAAACGAACATTCGAATTCAGAATAGAAAGCAGCGGACATGTTTACTCAGTAAAACTCCGATTATCCGAAGGCCGATTATCCGAATGTCCAATTATCCTAACCAAATTTTAAATTGATGCATTTTTTTTTAACTTTTACGCCGTGACATATACATCCAGATTCACGCCACTGGCTTGAAAACAAAACTTTCTTTAGATGCTCCCGCATTCAGGATCCCTTATTTGCCTTTAAAACTCGCTCTAAACATCTCTGAATACCCTCCTGTGCGCAAATACCTCTGAGTGGAAGGACACGTGTTCAGAGGTTATAAAAGCTGTTTTTGACTACCTTTTGGAGAGATCCGGAAAAGTTTTATAACCCCAGTGATCAGAGCCGCTTTAAGGCAATGTTGGACTCTGGGCAAAGTATCATCTTGGGCCTCCCCTCTCTTTACTTAAAAAAACTATTTCCTTGTTTAGGGGCACCTGAATAATCCCAGACGGAAGGCATGGCGTCCGCGAGCACCGAGTTGGGAAACACTGAATGTAGGACATTTTAATTTTAGTCACCGACCTGCACGCAAAAACAATAGGGCGCGTGCGAATGTTCGCTCTAAG
The DNA here is from genome assembly GCA_036926305.1 of Uropetala carovei. Classification (NCBI taxonomy): domain Eukaryota; kingdom Metazoa; phylum Arthropoda; class Insecta; order Odonata; family Petaluridae; genus Uropetala; species Uropetala carovei. The sequence goes on from JAXCHB010000279.1 coordinate 3,619,008, forward strand.
TAGCCAGCTCCAAACAACAAGAAGACTGAAGGGAGATGTGCTTTTAAAATGAGGAGCGACAAACTCCGACTAATTGATGAGATTTGCGAAGTAAAAGGAAATAGGTTTGGGTTTAGGGCATGTGTTTTCCAGACTTCTTGTAGGCACGCCACCCTTTTTGAAGATAAACGGAATTTCGCGGCACCCCAGCCTTGAAACTAGGTATTTATAGATGGAATGGATGATCCGAAGATCCTTATGGAACAGGCATAAGCTGGATTGATGGGTAATGTGGAAACAGGTGAAAATACCTGCTATGACCGGGAATCGAACCCGGGTCTTCCACTTGCCGGGCGGATATTCTACCACTTTAACTATCGTAGCAGACAAATTCTCCGGTTTCCCGGTCATGGAAGATTTTTTCACGTTTCCACATTTCCAACGGTATTTATACGTATGCATGCCTGTATTACAACATCGGCACGCATCGATTTATTGGTACTACAACGTAATCAATATATTTGAGTAAAATTATTGCCTTAATTACCTATAAACACATCCAAATCGTTGATTTATTTACTAAGTTTTTCGCGGCACCCCTAAAAATCAACTGCGGCAAACAGTTTGGAAACCATTGGTTCAGTTGGAAACCGCAGGGATCTGTGGACGCGCGCGAGAACAGTTTGCCGGAATGATTTTCATAGAGTTATGGTCTGTGCGTATGTTTGAGAGCGCTTATAGGACGAAAGGAAGTGGATGAAGATACCGCAGTATCAAAACAGAGAGGGAGATAAAGGAGGAGAGAGAGAGAGAGAGAGAGAAAGAAAGAGTGATGGCCGTCGGCTCATTAGCGTCACGAGCGCTTAAGTGAAGCAGAATCAAGAGAAGGGCTCTCTTTTGATTGATGGCCGGGATCCTCAGAACGGGAAGGCGGGAATTTCTGTCAAAAACAAAATAATGAAACAAAGAGAACGAACCCACCGAATCGCCGTATTACTGCGAATATATATTACATTACACACACACATATATCCATCCTAAATTTTTTTCCTACCAATTCGTACGTTGTAGACCATTTGTAAAAAAAAGTGATAGTAATACAAAGGGATTTTGTTTATCGGAGGTAGGACGTTGTCCCGGTGATGAAAACAAACCTATATCGGCCATTTTATTTTTTGTTCTTGGATGCCGGCGAGCCATTAGCGCATGGGATCCATTAATCATTACTAGCTCCCAGCCATATTCCATTACCGGGGGAGATTTTTACTGGAAATTTATCCTCTGAGAGAGCGGTTTGAAGCGATTCTCGCGGCTTGAGCTGGAGTTTTTTTTTCTCCCGCGGTCGGAATCCGCATTTTTTCTTTTGCGCCTGGTTTCCTTTGGGGTTTGCAACGTCAAATTCTCTCGTGAGCGTTGAAAAGCATAAATGATGCATTCGGATTATTAGTCGGCATCGGCACTGCACAAGTGTAACGTTCAAAACAATTCCACCGAAGCAGCTGACTATTTGTTTCGTTCGTGAGCAAACATTCTAAAACTCAGCGACGAATTGGAGGGATAGTTCGTACGTGAGTTATAATAATTAACGCGTGATCTTCTTTAACTTGTGAAGTAAAGCGCAAAATTCACCATTGCGAAAAAGGCCGAAATTATTATAAACTTTAGAATGCTAAAAGTTTTACGCGACGTTCTCTTTATCTGTACCTAAGGGATGACGGCAATTAAAAGTTATAGGATTGTTATTAATATTTCCACTGGCGACGAATTTTTTCCACAAAAAAGCTGTTAAACATATCTTTAGGAGGTAGAATGGAAAATCGCTATAGATTTATTAGAGAATTCCCTACATGCATCGACTCCCCGATTTTGCTTCATCCACATAATACCTTTTCTCCAAAGTTAGAGGGATAAATACGAGTATATTACGCATAGTACATACTGGTCAATACAACAAAAAAGCTCGCTTGAAAAATGATCGCTGTGGTACTAGAAAGAGAAGATGCATTGCAGGAAATTCTTCCTCGGCCGTCATGTCTAAAACAGCCCCAAGAGAGAGAGAGAGAAGAAACTTTAAAATTATAGCTTTTCCCGGACTTATAATAGGTATATTTTTATTGTTCCAAGTTACTGTGACGTTATTGTCGTAATGAGGGTCTAAAAAAAATACGAGTTGAAAGCCCACGGAAAATATTCCTATGCATTCTCTTTTAATCATTTGAAAATGTAGCCCACAGTTTTTATATTATTCTATACGTATTTAAGGAGAACAACCGTTTTAGTTTTAACATACCCTTAATCGACGGAATATAAATTACCACGCCTATAGCAAAGCAACAAAAAAGTCCTAAGTCTATGTAAATTGTTTGGAGACGGTATTTTTAAATGTTAAAAACCTATGAATATTAGATTAAACAATGCAGGATGACGCTAGAACAATATTGGAAGACGCTATAAATTTATAAATGTATGTTTATATAAATTAATTAATGAAATAAAAATAAAACAAATGATAAAATTAAATAACATAAAAACTATGCAATTAAATTTTAACGCGAAAACAACAATGATAATCTACGAAACGATTTAAGAAATACAAATACAATAAAAAATGAAAATTAAATAGGAGAAAATTATATAAAAAATGATTGAATGGAACGTAAAAATCTAACTTTACTGCCTTTGTTTACTTACGTGTTTATAGGGCCTTTCCACGAATGTGCTTTCGTTCGACCGCATTCGCCCGAAATTCGCGCGATATCATTCGCTCCAGGTTTTTCGAATGTTTTTTTTTATTTTCTGCGTCCCCCCCCCCCCCCCCCCCCCCCTCCCACATCCAGTTCTGCATTAATTCCGGTGGCGGACTGAGTCAGACAGCGGAAATCTCCTCTTTCGGCCGCAATAACGTCCTCCATCTTTCATCTCTCGGATCAGATGGCGTTTGTTTCGATCCCTCCCCGCGACCCTTTCCTACCCTTCGCCATACCGCATTCGCTGTTCTTTCGCTCTGTAACCGCGGTCGACTGACTCTCTGGGCAAATTCTTCATCTCTTTGGGACGGGACAAGAGGAGGAGGAGGAGGACATAACCGCGGCTGATGGAGGAGAGCAGCAGCTCGGTCAAATGGATGTCCGCGGAATCGGCGGGTGGAAACATAAACAAAGGCGCACACAGTTGGAGAGCAAGAGTGGAGAGATACGCGGACATGTCCATTTGATTAATTTTACTTAAATTAAAATTTATGCCATTCAAGCGAGGTACTAACTAGCATTTATCGGGTGGAGCAGAGTCGGCCAAGCACCGAAGGGAGCCCGGACGCGAATATCAATGGGGGTCCCAAGATATTAGTAGTATTTATAGTAATAACGAACGATTTTTGGAGCCCCAGTTTAATATTATAAGTTTTACGGAGTGTTTCTCTGTTGGAAATCAATTTGCAAGTGATTTTTAGTCAGATATTTTGTAAAATTTACGCTCGATACTTGAATGAATGAGAACTTCTGTGCCCCGCATCCCCCCATTGGCCGGCCCTGAGGTGGAGAAACATAGGAAAGAGAATATTTAATTCCCTATAACGCCACGAGTTAGGCAAGAGGTGATTTTGAGAAATTTGAAGCGTAATGTCAGGCGGTTTGCATCAGCAGGGACTACTCTGCCGTTCTATTATTACAGCAATTCTTTTATACTTTCAATGTATTTTATTTTGTATTTTTATTTAAAAGTACTTTTTTAAGATTAGCACACATTTTTAACCTTGAATTGCACACTACACGATTTTAGGCGTCTCTGAGGCAGATCCGGGACGAGATATTTTTGTGTTTATTAAATTAAGTCCGCCCTCCTAATGAAAGTATAGAGTACGCCATTTTACCTTTCAAAACTGGATTGTTTACAATGCAGAAGTAAAATCAAATATTTATAATCCTTAATATTATTACAGAAGGTGAGGTGAGATTTTTTGCTAGGTCGAGTTCATTCTCTAATCTACCGGTAGAGAGCGTGCTTGTATAGTAGGTAGTTCTTCCCAAAGTAGCGATTGAAAATTACTAAGAAGCTACCTTACGCCTCGGGGATTGGAGGGATATGTAGAGTTGGTAGTTTGTTGTAGAGATCTGCATATCCGCAATTTATCCGACCCCTACCCGCGGATATCCGCAACAAAAGTTGCGGCTCGGGTCGGATTATGCGTAACTTTTTGCTGATGCGGGTAGGATTCGGATATATTGCGAATATCCGCAAGAAAAGTTGCGGTTCGGGTCGGATTATGCGTAACTTTTTGCTGATGCGGGTCAGATTCGGATATATTGCGAATATCCGCAAGAAAAGTTGCGGTTCGGGTCGGATTATGCGTAACTTTTTGCGGATGCGAGTCGGATTCGGATATATAGCCTGCGGATGCGGATCAGGTGCGGATAGGAAAATCAGTATCCGTGCTGAAGTCAAAATTCGGTGTCTTGAGCACGAGAAAAAATAACGTTGGTTGCACCCTTCTCCTACCCCGTCCAAGCAGATAACACTAAAGGCTCTGGGTCTCTTTTTGCCCTCCTTCTTACCTTTCGAGGGACGCGACTTTCTTTGGGAGCTTTGGTGGGATTTTCCAAAAGAGAGGGTCACTGATATGTTCTGCTGATAGTCATTTTCTTTTGAATTTTTGGATTTTGGTTCGCAGATGTTGCTCCAGATAATTTTTGCCTGCGGCTACGACTTATGCTTGCAAGTCGGATAGGTTCGGACAATTCATTTGTGCGTGTCGGATCGGGTCGGGTAATTTAGAAAATTTTGCGGGCACGGTTCGGTTACGTAGCCCGCGGGTACGGGTCGGGTGCGGGTACGGGTCGGGTGCGGATACGGAAATCTGTATCCGGGCAGATCTCTGGTTTGTTGTTCCTTCCGTTTGTCATTTTTGTCTGTTTGTTGCTGTAGTTCTCTCCTTGTATTGAAATAAAATAGGCCCCTAGTATCTACTATGTATGTGGGACGACATCTAAACCAGGCGCAGTAGAGACGGTGTTTGTTTGTGCAGCGAATGAGAGGCGACGACGTTGGTCAGGAGGGAATATCCAAACTCGGCCAGCTGTCAGGTTGCTTGGAGAAGACCCATAAGGGGTATATCCAAATTCGGCCAGGCGAGTTATAGCAGGTAAAGGAGGACAGACTCACTACGCCCCCCCCCCCCCCTCCACCCCTACTGTTTCACAGACTCGCCACTGTCCTTTTTTCCATTCTTCTAGTCACTTGTACTTCGACTAGTGCACCAGTTCGTTCAGGTGCAATATAGTTAAAACGGAGTTAGTTCTTAGCGAACGAGGCCGTGAGCTAATCATTTATAAGAGTTACCCGATTCGCTTCGCGAACAGACGACAAGACAAAGTTGAAAAATGGCGACGATAAGTAAGAATATCTGTTCAGCTACGATCTACATCAATAAAGAAAAGACGACGGTATTAACAGAAGCAGGTGTACATAATCATGATGTTTCAAAGAACTTATCTAGGAGCGTTGTGAGGAACTCAGTGAAGAGAAAAGCAGTGAGCGATATATCGGAACGGCCAATCAAGTTAATTAGGAACGAAATTACAGCTAGAGTCAGACGGAGATAAGTTATGTCATATCGATTTCAGTTTAATAATAAGAAAATCGATTCATAGAAGTCGTAGTGCTGTGCTGCTCGAACTGCCAAAATCCCAGAGTGTCGTTCATGATCTTATTAATTCGATTCATATAAAAACCAATAAACAAGAAGACTTCTGTTTATGTAATGAAGATAAGTTGAACATCATAATTTTTTCGTGAGAAACAAACCTGAAATATTTATGTGAATCTAAAGAGATTTTCTTTGACGGAACATTTAGCTATTGTACAAAAATTTTCTGCCAGCTCTTCACAATTCATATAATGAAGAATGGATTTTACATCCCATTGCTTGATAGTGTATTAGGGAATAAATCCACAGACACATACGAAAACTTATTCCTTTAATTAGAAAGAAATGAGAAGAAAAAGACATGCATTTCTCTCCAGAAAAGATTGTTGCGGATTTTGAAATATCTCTACGTTTGGCAGCGCAGTCAATATGGCCGTCAGTTAGTATAAGTGGGTATCGATTCTTGGATCCGTAAAATACAGCAGTTGAATTTTATAGAAGCGTATAAGTCCAACAGAGAAGAATCACAGTGGTTAAGAAACGTGTTTGGGCTTTCATTGCTGGGCCCGCAAGAAGTTGGATACTGCTTTGTGGAGGATTTTATGTCAATAAAACCAGAAAGTGAAAAAATTGATGAATTTTGTAATTATCTCACTGAAATTGCATTGCCGAGGACGCAAAATTATATGAACTTCAAGTGACATCTAAACAAACTAATTCTTGCGAAACCTTTCACATTAAATTTAATGGAAATTCTTATAGTGCACATCCTTCAGTGTACCAATTTATAGATGTTTTAAATTATTTTTAAATAGTTACCTATTCCTCGTTCATTAGCATTCAGAAAGTGGGAAAAATAATAGTTTAGTTGAAAAAATTTCCATCAATATAAAAGTAATGTTATATCAAGATTCGATTTCGTTAAAAGTGTCTCACTTCTATAAAAATAATATGCTAGGGTGAATTAATATGATATGGTATATGGACAATATTATGATTTAGTATATTACTGACAAAGAAATAATGTTTTCTGCTAGTTTAGGGTTAATGATTGACAAGGAGAAGAATATTCCGCAACTTTTAAACCAGGCTTAATTTCTAAAAAAAAAATAAGAACCGGAACGGAATGCAATAGACCGCATTATTGATGACGCCAATACAGTGGTGCCGCCTATCGAGTTGTTTCCACTATTACACAGTTGACAGCTTATTATTATTTTTCTCATCCGAATTCACAATTATATCAAACTTAAGTTTTAAGGCATTCTCCAATGGTTGAAATGTGAATTCCAGATGTTAAAAAAGAACAGGAACGCCGTTCCGGTCGAAATTAAGCCCCGTTTTAAACACACAGCTTTGTGCTGTCAGTATTAAGCCTGAATGAAAGCGTAAAGGGAAGATGCAGGATATGGAGGGACGCAGGTACTTAGGCGTGGCCGAATTTGGATGGCGTTTTCAGGTACCCTTATAATCGCTGGCCGAGTTAGGATACAAATAGCGGGGTTGACCCAATAGCTGGCCGAATTTGGATGGGCGAGAGAGGGGGGATTGGCTCGAGCAGTAGTTATACGGCCGCGAAACGACGTGGTTGTGTACTATTTGTTAATAAAAGGCTCTACACAATTGACTTCACGCGTTTTTAAAATCTACTTCCCGTATACTATATAAATATATAATACATGCATGATATATTTTATAATATAAAACATTACACTTCATAGTTCAAATTGTAATTTGTCGCGCCTCTAGGTGTGCTGCGCCCTAGGAGGGTGCCTCATCTGCCTATCCCTTAGCCCTGCTCTGCTATCAGGGATCGCCCCCCCCCATAATCCACAATTTCCGCCACGGCCCTCGCCTACCGCGAGTTAAGTCTGGAACGTAGCCCTCGCGGTTGGCGAGGGACTGCTGTATATATCCGAGATCATTAACGGAGCCAAATCTCCGTCACGCAGAAGCATGGCTCGCAAGCGATAGAGAGAGAGAGAGAGAGGGAAAAGAGAGAGAGAGAAAAAAGAGAGAGAGAGTCGGCTGCGGAATAAAACTGGAGTTAATGCGAAAACAAAAAAAAACAAGGATAAACAATAAACGCTTCCGCATGTACGAGGCACCGCTTTGCAATTAACTCACCCCCTTTCGGTCTCGCGAAAAGTTTTAACAGCCGCGAGTTTCCTACCACCTTCCCTCCCTCACCCCACACCACCCCTTTGCCCCCTCCCCATTCCGTTAACCGAGAGCTTTATTGTTTTCCCTCTATGGTTTTTTCTCGCTCTCTCTCTCTCTCTCACCCCTTGCATCTGCTACATCGCGTGAACTTTACGACTCTTCCGACGGTTGTTACTAGAAATATTAAAAAGAACTCAATGCCGTTATTGCGTTGGAAATGCAGCCGTGCGGACTGCAGCAGAGGTTTTTGACTAACTGATTTCGGCGATAAAAAGCTCCGATCCGTACAAAACATTTCTCGCTTTTTGTCTTTTCATTTTTGCAATGAAAAAGCTGCATTTCGTGTGGTACTTTTTAGAAAATAGTTGGATGTAACGAGATAGAGAGACGGAATTGTCTTTTTTGTAAAAAGGAAAGAACCGTTCGCTCGAAAATCCACTTTGTCATTTTCTTCTTTTTTGCCTAAACGTGGAATTCCACAAAATCTAGGCAAAAATAAAAAAGGAATTTGGCTGTAGCGCGACTTGTGAACCGAGTTACGAGGCTTGTACGACTAGTGTAAACACGGAACTCGATAGAAAAAGTGCTAATTTCACGGTAATTCGGAATAATGGACAAGGCGGTCCCGGTATATTCCTTAATTTATTTTTATTTTTCAGGTTCGAACAGCAGCCAGGGCGCGTCGTCACGAACTGGACTAAAGAAATGTCGACTTCCTGTCGTGCCATCGATTTTTCAATCAAATTCCAGGGTTCATTAATCAAAAAAACGTTCAAATTATCAAATTTACTTGGTTATTTGACGAACGCACCTTTTTAATTCGAATAGTAAAACGAACGGGATATCTGATATATAGTTGAAAGAAGTATTTACTACAGTGAAGTAAAAAGTCAGAGTAGCTGTCAAAGTAAAAGCCATCCTTGTCTCTTGCACTCGGCCTACGAACAAAAAAAAACCCGCATTCAACCCATATAGCAATATCACTGTTTTCATAATTGTGTACAGTAAGTCCCCAACTTACACGGTTAATTCGTTTCGAATGTGGCCGTGTAAGTTGAAAACCGTGCAAGTCCAACAATGCTTAAATACGATATATTTTTTGACATATACGTTCGTTTCAATGGATAGTTAAAGCTAAAAAAAAAGTAGTGCTTATCTGACGAGGGTTTATAGTTTGTTTATGAAAAGCAGTACAGTAACGAGACACAACTTCCACTCACGGGATAACAAATCTAAATGGCGAAAGCGACGCTGTCAGCTGTGCGTCAACGTACGGTAATCCCTCGGTTTACGAACTTAATTTGTTCCTCGAAAACTGCTCGTAAGGCGAAAACTCGTAAAACGAAAATTAATTTCCCCTATACATCCCATGTTATAAATTTTATAAACAATAGTTACATCATTAAAGTTGAGATGCTGTGACGTTCTGCGCATTCGAGAAGATTCGGGAACCGACGAAAGCCGAGAATAGGTGCCGAGAAAAACGACTGGTTTGAAGGAAATCGTATAAGCAAATCAGGTATTAATTTGTGTATCTCGTATAAGCGCAAACCCGTAAACCGATTGCTCGTATACCGAGGGAATACTGTACTAGTAACGCCATCTACTGAGTGGCAGTTGAACTAAAAATCGAGCGCGCTGATAAGTTGTCATGTATCCGTGTATCTACGGATCATTTACATTTACATTTACATAAATACCCTGCAAGCCGCTAAAAGCGTTTGGCAGGGGGTGTCACAACACCAAGTGAAGTCTAGCTAATTCCTCTGTTGGATTGTCTTATCGCGTCTGGGAAAAAGGATCGGTAGTATTTCTCTGTTCTAGCGGTAATTTCGAGATATTTTCTCCTGCACTGTGATCTAACATTACGTTCACTAACACCGATGGGGACGACTATGCCGCGTACGTCTTCAACGAATTCGGAACTTTCAAATTTTTCAAATAGTTTCCTTTTGTATTCAATTCTTCTACTCTTCAACGTCTGCCATTTCAGATCTCTCAATAACTCTGATACACTCGCATCATACCGATATTCTCCTTTTACAAATCTAGCCGCTCTACGCTGAACCATTTCGAGCTCTCTAGTTAGGCCCTCCTCGAAAGGGTCCCAGACGGCGCAACAGTATTCCACGATGGGTCGTATTAGGGAAAAGTATGCGATTTCCTTCACGTTCGAGGGGCATCCCCGCAGGACTCTAGAGGAAAGCCCTTGAATTCTGTTTGTCGATGCTATAACGGATTTGATATGCTCTCTACTAGACAAATTGCTACTGAGAATTACTCCTAGGTATTTGTAGCTATTGACGTATTCTAGCTTTAGTTCAGATATTTGGTACGGGTAACGGTTGAAATTCGTGGAGCGCGTGAAGTTCATTGCGGCGCATTTCTTTATGTTCAGATCGAGTTGCCAATCTTTACACCATTTCGTAATAGCCTGAAGGTCCTTTTGCAAATTCTCCTGATCGTGTATTGTGTTGATTTCTCCATACACAAGTGTGTCATCCGCGAAGAGTCTAACTTTACACTTTATATTATCCGCTAAATCATTTATATATATCAAGAATAACAAAGGTCCGATAACACTTCCCTGAGGCACGCCGGAAGTCACTTTGACGACGTCTGATGCAACTCCATCGAGGACTACTCTCTGGGTTCTATCGGAAAGAAACGAGGCGATCCAATTTACAATTTTCTCGTTAATTGAATAAGCCTTTAATTTTTGCACTATTTTCACGTGAGAAACGGTGTCGAAGGCTTTCCTAAAGTCTAAAAATACTGCATCAACTCCTATTCCTTTATCCGTTGCTTTCACAATATCTTGTGTGAGTAGAGCTAACTGAGTCTCGCATGACCTGCCTCTCCGGAAACCATGCTGGCTACTGTTAAGCGCTTCTTTGCTTTCGAGAAATCGCATTATTGAGCTACCGATAATGTGCTCAAAAACCTTACAGAAGATTGACGTCAACGATATAGGGCGGTAGTTTTCCACTTTTAATTTACTTCCCGTTTTATGTATTGGTGTAACGTTGGCTGTTTTCCATATCAAAGGAACTACACCCTCATCTAAAGATTTTCTGAATAGAAGCTTAAGGTACGGAGCTAATTCGTTTGCTAACGAGTTTATAATGAATGCAGGTATGGCTTCAGGCCCTGGCGATTTTCTTTTGTGGACCTGACTTAGTAATTTGACGATACCGCTTTCGGATATTTCTATGTCGCTCATATTTGAGTCTATACGAGTAGGGAAATCAATGAAATCACCGCTGTCTATTGTGAAGCAATTTTCAAAGAACCGATTTAACATACTAGCCTTAGTAAATGAATCGTGTACACTTTCACCGTTGTCTGTACGTAGAAGAGGTACTGTGGACTGACCTCCTCGCATTTCTCGCACGTACGACCAAAATTCTTTCGAGTCGTTTTTGAGTGAATCCGAGAGTGTCGTGGATCGGTAGGCGTCAAATTCCTTACGCGCTTCGTCTCTTGCAGATTTACGACTATTTCTGTATATCAAATACTCGTTCGCGTGGTCCCTACCAACTTCTTTAAGGTGCTTTATGTGCGCGTGATGCCGTCTTTGTTTCTTGAGCAAGGCACGGAGTTTCGGTTAAACCCACCGTGGGTCCTTGCGATCACGAATTGCTTTAGTTGGGACAAACGTTTTTAGCCCTTCTCGAATTATTCGCAAAATTTCCGTCCAAGAGTCATCTACGCTGTTACTATTCGCAAAATTGATAAATGTCGCTATTTGGTTTGTAACATAATTTTTTAAGCCTGGGAGATCTGCTTTACTGAAGATATAGACTAATCGCGTTGGCTTATATATTGTCGCAGGGGTGTATTTGAAGTCGGCAATTACTATTTTATGATCACCTATGCCGTCGTCGATTTGTAGGTTTCTAGTCGATAGTGGGTGGGTAGTGGCTAGCAGATCTAATATGTTTCCGTTTCCGTTGTTGTCATATCGCGTCGGCTCGTTGACGATTTGCTCTAGCGAGTTTAGAGTGAATGCTTCAATTAATTCACGACAAGCTTCTCTATTTTTTCCACCACTAACATAGGTTACGGATTTCCAATCGATCGATGGAAGATTGAAGTCTCCTCCAAGAATTATTACTGGATCGTTCTTTCTCCTAGCTATCACCTGCAATGTACGACTGAGTTCTCTAATGTTCTCGACTCCCGAGTCAGGTGGGCGGTAAAATGAGCAAAAAAATAATTTTTTACCATTTCTCGTACGAAGGGAGCACCATATCGTTTCGCAGTGTTCGCTGACGTTAATCTCCTCTAATTGGCTTGATATACTCTTTCTGACGGCGATGAAAACTCCGCCTCCGACTCTTTCCCTCCTGTCTTTGCGATACACCACGTAATCTGGTGGGAAAATCTCGTTAGAATTAATGTCGCCCGATAGCCAGCTCTCAGTTCCCAATACAACGTCTGCACGATGGCTTTTAACTAAGTGGCAAAAATCGGCCTGTTTCCTTCGAATGCTTCGGCAGTTCATAATAATAATTTTTATTGTGTTTTCTACGGGTATTTTCGTTCTGGATTTCCCCGCCACTTGATCTAACAATTTTATTTTTTTACTTCTCACTCTACCGCTATTCTTGGACTCCCTACGGTTAATTTTGGCGGACTCTTTTCTAACAGATATATTTGTGTTATCCTCTTCTAACCTAAAAAAACCCTAGCGTGTTCAAAAACCCTACGCGCTACCGCATCCGCTGCCTCGGCCGTGTAGTGGACACCAGAACCGTTTAGGGGTACCCTACATGAGTCCAGCACCGGCCTCAGGTCAACGAAGTCCACTCCATTGCCCCTACAGAAGTCCCACAGCCTACGGTTCAAGCCCACCACGCGGCTCCAAACCATAGACCCGCAGTCCGTCCGAGGGACAATGCTGCAGATAGTAAGCCGCACATCAGAACCCGACTCCTCTCGGACACGAGCAACCTCAGCGGCCAAGTTCTTAAAAGAACTTAGAACCTCCTCGGAGCCGCGCTTCGAGGCGTCATTGGTCCCAACATGGGCCACCACCCGCAACGAGGAGCAACCCGTGCCCAAAACCGACGCCCTGACCTCCTTCGTCACCTGGGGCACCGTACCTCCTGGTATACACCTGGAGAACACCCGCTCATTAACACCCTCCCGGCGGGCCCGTGACAGTAAAGGCGCCACCACACGCCGGACATTGGAGCTCCCTAACACTAACAGCCCCCTCTTTCCTCCCGAGCTCCCCTTGGGCCTGGTCCCCACCGAGGAGACGGGAGCGGGTGCGGGCGCAACGGCTTCGGAGTCGTCCTCCGACAACACCGCAAACCTATTACGAACAGGAAGAGGGTCCACCGAGGTGTTCCCAGCTCCCTGCCTCCGCAGCACCACCCCACGATCCCCCCGAGTGGACACCACTCTCCACTCATCGGGTTTCCCGGCCCGAACACCCTCAGCCCGCGATAAGGAGTGACGGACAACCCCGATCGCTCTACCGGCTTCCGCACCCAGGCTAACCCGAGCCGCCAATTTGGCGCGGTTTGCTTTCAGGGATGACCCCGCACCCCTCACACGCACCAAAGCCGCCTCGGACTTTTCCACCCTCTGAAGGAGGTCCGCAACCACCCTCTCAAGCTCCGTGATTCGAGACCTCATGGCCTCCAAACCAGCGTCGCGCAAAAAGGAGGAAACGGGAGTCCTTGGGGTAGCCATCCTAAACTCTAAACTAATCTGAACTAGCTAAATTTTTTAAAATATAACTTAAATTACTGGGCTAACTTATTCGTTGGCTGACAAGCGCTGTAATTTAGGCTTAACGCAGGTAAAAAGTGAAAGGGAGGGGATGATTCACTACACAAACAACGTTAGTATCGACCTGCAAGCCTTGAGTCAAGGTCGAATAGAAAGTGAAAGGAGGGTTCCGAAATACACAAGTAGAAATATAAAGCCTTTGCTTTACTAAATTTTATGCACGGGAATGATATCTGTTAGTTAAGACTAAATAAGAACGATACTACGGTATTCAACAATTAAATATTAAGTTAACACAAAAACGATGACAAGGATTATTCAAATACTACAGACAACGTTAGAAGTTAATAAAACAGAGGTTAGCACATAAACACCTTACAATTCTAATAAAAGGAAGAAGTTACGTTTATAGAGTATGGAGTGTTAGAAAATTTACTACACTACGGTATACGACTAATAAGTATTACGATTTAAAAAAATACAAGGAGGTTATTAGTTAAGATAACTACTACTATAAGTAAATAAGCTATAAGAAAGGTTAACAAGTAATATAAAAGAAAAGTTAGTTCTACTTAACAATACGTCTACTTCTACTCTAATGCTACTGCTACAATGGTCGCTCGTAAGTCCGTTGGGCTCCACTGAAGGAAGTGAAAGGCACGTCCGCTCTCTTCAACAGCCGTGTTACTCGGACTCGTGTAAGTCTCACTGTATTTACGCGCAGTTTGACTCTTAGTCATATGTGCGATGTGTGCAACGCCCCCAAATAACGGGGGCGGCCGATTTATCGTCAGACACGTACAGTAATTTTAACAGTAATGCGGATTGTATTATAATATGCCGTATATTCTTTCATATTTATTGGCTGCGGAAATTTATCAAACCATAAGGCGTTTTTATTTTCTTTTTTATAAATAACGCCCCAAAAAGGGCGGCAAATGAGAGACTTGCACGCGGGCGCCTCTGCTCTTAACAATCAAGCCGCTTCAGCTAATGGGGAGAACTTGGCGATTGCTGGGCGCAAAAACTCGACTGGACGCTATGTTCTTACATTAGATGTATATAAGTAAAATAATATTGTTTATAACATGTTGACCTATAACTGGAAGGATTTTGATCGATGCACTTTTAGCCGATTTTGAGTAATTCGACATTTTGCAAAACCCGATCAAAACAAACTACTTCCAACCTTGCCCAATATGGCTCATTTCAACAATTTCATCAGATTATGTTGAACTGTTTATCCTGTAGTGCTGCGCACAACGACAGACGTAAGGACTACAGATAGACAACATCGTAAAAACCTTTTTTTTTTAATTCAGAGACACCCAAAATGTGCATACTTGTCAAAAATCACAAATTGTTTTTTTCTATCAAAATACTTTCTCTTTATATAAGAAAGTTATGAGACGGTAAACAAATTTTGTTGGCTTCGTAAGGTGGAATGTTTTCGAAACAAAAGGTTTTCCATGGCCGCAATGGTACAGTTTTACAATCTTAATGAGTTACTTGTAACCGTAATTTGATTCATTGGTGGCTACAAGTTGAGAATGGCTTATCAAGTACCTATGCCTCGCCATGCGTCCGATAATTTTTTTTTCGGAATTAATCAAAATGGATAGCCGATCACCCATGCTATGTCAATAGTAATACATCTTCTTACAATTAGTGTAAATAATGCCAGATGTTATGCTTTCGAATCTCTTTCTTTAGCTGTATTATGACAATATGATTGTAACTCATGAGCTTTTCGTTAACAGGGAGAAGAACTACTCCACTAGTGAAACTTTTTGATTTGTTCTCTTATAAAAAAGGCGACTAGTAATTTTAGTGGAGTCCCTGTTCACAGACTGATGGACTGAAATTATATGTTTTGATCGAGAAATCCGATTGAGTTGATGTTTCGATAATCACCTCGATACGCAGTTATGATGATCGATATACTCCCGTGAATTTAGTAAACGTTTCAAATAAGAATAACTTCCTTTTACTTTTTCCATACGTAGTAATGGGAAAGTATTGTGTTCACGAAAAAAATCGACTTCGAGATTTCAACGGAAATACACGTTTTGAGGTCCCTAGAACACGTTTAGACTATTTTCGGAATGATGTCTGTGTGTGTGTGCGTGCGCGCGCGTGTGTGTGTGTGTGCGCGTGCGTGCGCGCGTATGTGATTGTGGGCGCTCTAACTCAAAAAGTACTTGCCATATCGTCACTAAACTTCATATATAACACTTTAACATGAGCACAAAGAACTGATTAGTTTTTGGACAATAACGGGTAATCGGAAGTCGAGGTTCATTCGAAACCCGATTCGGTTTTTGCGATATTTCTTCGTTAAAACATCATTATTTTATATACAATTCTATACAAAAGTTATAGAGAATGTAATTTCCTACAACTTTCATTTGAAATATTTTTCCATAGCAGTTATTGTTTACGAATTATTTATAAATAAACGGTGTTTTCGGTTTCCGTCAAATATCTCTTTAAAAACGTCGTTATTGGTAATCTTCGTAAGCACCAAGGTTGTAGAGAATAATATTTCTTCCTAGTTTTATTTGGAACAAATTTTCGTAGAACCATCCATTTCGAAGACATTTAACCTTTTCGTAATTTCCAGTATACAGCGCCACCACCATGTAGCGGTGAATTCTGTAAACATATTCAAAATATAATTTACTGCAATAAGGACGACTGTATTCTTTTACGATACGAAATAATAATTTTGCCTTATAATGCTATTCATAATAATTTAAATATCTATACCCCAAGTATGGAGAAAGTCATGTGTTGGCCACATCAGATTTTTTAACACAATCAATTCGTTACCGTATCTGACGTTAGCCTAACACTCCACGTGAAAATCAGGCGTCCATAAAATGCAAATTTCGCGCAGGTATTAAAACCGTCTCATGCTGTGCGACTTAATTTCAGCGAAACAAAATATTATGAAACAACTTATATTATTATCAGAGAAGATAAAAGAAACACGGTCGAACCTCTACAATTCGATTCTTGGCCTAGTTATAAAAGCATCGGGGTATGGAAAATTAGATACATGAATTTTCAAAGAGTATTTGAACGTTGCCGGGAAGTAATGTCTCTCGGAAGATATAAGAATTCGAATTATATAGATTCGATTGTACCTCTCAGATGTAAGAAAAAAGTCACATTACCTTATCCTCTTTTTCCGGGCGCTGGTTAACGGGGGGCGATTGCTTGAAAGTATCCGAATTGGTTACGCACACACAGAAAAAAATATAAATAAACACCCACAACCTCTGGCACACGCAAAATCACCAATATTAAAAATCACACGTGGAACGGCATAAACACATACGAAAACGCACACCGTCTAACTTCTCTCACGGCAGAGCGAATAACAGAACAGGAGCGCTTTTTGATCGCCGTGGCACGCAAATAAAGTACGTATGGTTGTTCACACGCTCCGCAGTGCAAACGTATTAGCTTCTTGGAAACAATCTACCAGAAGTGAACTGCAAATATGCCTATCTTATTTTTCGCGTAGCCAAACAGCCTAACGTACTGAGCGGTATCTGTCCTCGAGAACACGAACTGGATTTCAATGGTGTTTTCATATTTCGCATTTCGCGTCAACATGCGCGAAGGTCGCACAAACGCCCCTGTTCCGGGCGTTGCCATCAAACGGGATCGCGTTACCAAGAAAAACAGCTGCACCGCTTTGCGATGATAATTTCAGCTCTTGCGTTTGCTTTGCTGCCCGTAAACATCAAAGCTTTACTTAAAATGTCCTGAAAAAATAAAATAAAGAATCACAGTAAACATAAAGAAGACATTCGAAAAAAATTAAACCAAAAGTTGTTACTACTAATTTTTACTTTGCTTCTTGTACGATCGATAAAAACTGTCGAGCAACTGGTTTATATTGTTAATTGTAATATTAGAAATTATAAATATTCTTTTCGAGATTAGACCAATATATCGCCGATAAAGACATTCCGTAATTTTTTTACTAATAAAGTCTTCTCGCAACCCAATGAAAAAGCGAGGAAAACTAAAGTTGGAAGAACTTTCGTTAATCACGAGCCAGCATTTCTCCGCGATGAGGAAATTCTCAGCCGTGAGCGAAATACTCGTTAAAAAGAATGAGCAGGCGAGAAGCCGTCTTCAGCACGATTTTGATCGTTACCGTTTTGACAGAGACGGCATTATAATGTTTTGGTAAATGATTTAGTGCGATTCTATCATCAAAGAGAGACGTTTTCGGTGAGGTACCATAATCTTTCAATGGGGTTTCAAAAGACAACACGAATATAAACAAATGAGAGTAAAGTTTAATTTTTATAAATAACTTTTACTTATATAATACTTATATATGAATTTTCCATTTGATGCGATGCACCCCCTGTAATTTTGCTAAATCATCAATGCATAGTGGAGTTTCCCTTTGCGGAGGAAGTTTTTCACATAAAAAACAACCTTTTCATGTTCAAAACAAATTCGTGAGTCAATCGACGTGTATTTGAAAATCGACGGTAGGGAAATGTATTTACATTCTTTTATGCGTTTTTTCGGTTCAAGTCGTACAATTTTTGAAGCAATTTAAAAACCCAAATCAAAATTCGCTGCATCCATTC
Organism: Uropetala carovei; assembly: GCA_036926305.1. Classification (NCBI taxonomy): domain Eukaryota; kingdom Metazoa; phylum Arthropoda; class Insecta; order Odonata; family Petaluridae; genus Uropetala; species Uropetala carovei. The sequence goes on from JAXCHB010000279.1 coordinate 3,637,158, forward strand.
CCATCCCATTGAAATGGCGGAAGAAAACGGTCCTCCTATCGAACTCGGGTCGTTCTGTTACAAGTTTACATGCGGGAGTTCCGTAAATACCTACGAATCAAATTTTAAGATCATGGCTACTAAAGAAATCGAGATGTAACGGTTTATGTGTTGAAAACAGACGAACGTGAAGCGAAGTTCAAGCACATATTGTTAATAACATGGTCCTAAGGATATACTCGGGTAAATATGTTGCAAGACGTCTGATATTTAAAGCAAAAATATTCATGTAAAGTGCAAGAGTTTTGCTTTCGCCGAAAAAGCATTTGATCGGTGAGACGATGTTTTTTTAAGCAGCAAGATCCGACGCCCGTTTAGACTTATTCTGAGACGTGGTAAATAGAGATACGAGAGTAAACGAATAGGATAGAAGGTCAAAAAGGGAAAAAAAATTCCGGGAAAGATGGAAAACATGGGATAAAAGATATTTACCGAGGAAAGGGAAATTGAGAGAGGGAAAAACGGTGCAGTGTTGCCCCTTCACTTGGGCGATATTGAGCCTACATATATAGTAAGACTTTCCTCAATCTTACCCTGTCATTCGCAAACAATGAAATACATTTCACATAAATTACACAGTGACGTTAGAAATCAAGGTGAAAAGAATTTGTGGAAGGAACCTAACGAGGAACACACTAAATATATCTTGGGAAGCCTCCAATTCAAGAAAACATCCACACAAGTAAGAAGGCGAGTCAAACCTGCGAAACATAGTCCGCTGCACCCCCTGCCACCCACCAGTCTGGTGATTTGCAGGGTACGATGCAGATGTAGAATAGTTTGGGAGTAATACGAAAAAATAACGCGTTGGTGAACCTATAACCTAAGCATAATAAGAAATTAAAACAAAAACAGCAGTTGTTCCAAGAAAAATAAGAAGATTCGACAGTCTACAGAAGTCCGAAAGGACGGTAGGCGCAATGCTCCCATTGAATCCCACCTCTCCCACTTGAGAAGTTTCTAGATTCCCTTCGAGGTTAAGATACTCTTGAGTTTATGTAAACATATTCTTGAAAGGAACAGCTTACATCAAACATATTTGTTAAGTGGATACGACCAATGCTGGCAGCAGGGGACATCCCTTTAAGACAGGTTTGCCCAACCTTTACGCCTCCCCGTCGATATTATGGGCTCATTCATCGGTAATATTAATCCAAACGGGCAGGTTGGCTGCCCTTACGCTTCGGGATTTAATGGTAAAACTCCCATTACTGCTGAACTAGTCAGCGAATTGGTAGCCAGGTATTCAGTGAAGTATTGTGAGTGAAAGCACGGTCTCTTTTTGACGGTGTCGGGAATATGCAGTAGCAGTTAATAAGTAATCTATATACTATTTCCTATTCCCACCGCGAACAGGAGGGGCGGGAGTTGGTTGTAGATAATTTACTGGCAAAAACTCATCTTTGTGTGTATAAGGGGACATTTTATTTCGAAGATTTCGCTTTTTCGCGGTGCCAGGGATAGCAAGTGATTTTTTAGTCGCTGGCCAAGAAAGTAATGTGAACCATCAGAATTTTTATTCGAGTGCCACTAGTTGACTCCTCTAAGAAACTCCATATTTTATTCAGAAATTACAAGCTTACACGTGCCGAGGACAGACGCTTGCGTGCCATTTCTGGCAGGCGTGTCACGTATTTGCCATTCCTACTATATGCGATCAGTTTCTCCTACCGAGATATCGTTATTCGCTTTTGCGCGGTTGAAAATTAAATAAAGGCTCGTGACGTTTATTTCTACTACTATGAATTTTAAATAAACGAATACTTTGAAGATAAACAAAAGTAAACATTTCTGCTACAATAAAGGCAAGATATTTTTATCAATAGCGAATAACCTACATTAGATACCATCGACGTAATTTTAAAACATAATTTTCAGAGACCGAGTTTATAAATGAAATGTGATTGATATTGTGTACATTGAGAAAGTTAACAACTGTTTGTTAGCCTCTTATTTCGTCGCATTGACTCGCAGTTATGAAAAGTACCGCCGTGATGTTCTAATTTAAAATATTTACTTAACTACAATAGTAGGTATAATAAATACATTAATTTTAAATTAATTATTTATACTTTGAAATATTACCGCGAGAATTTCTCCCAAGCTCTTGTGTATTTTTAAACTAGAAGAGTTGCTAAATGCAGTGAAAAATGTATTATAACAAAATATACCGTTTAACTCCATTCATTTTACAGTACAAAGTTATACATTTTCTTTTTCTGTATTAAAATATACGTGAATTACGATATTTTCAAATACCTAGTTTATTTTTTCATTCCTGATTACCTCCCCATTGATGAAGCTTGGATCCGCCCTTGATGAGTCATATAATAGTAATACGAAGAAGAATCAAATTATATGAGTACATATCGTTTAAGGTCAAGATACCATTCTTTAAATTAAATCACATTATTAATAAAATATTACTCTGCCCGATGCAGCTTTGCTTAGACTTTAAAATGAAAGGAAAACAGACCTTAAATTGAAAATAGTTATGACAGTATTATTTCTTTTAAACAAAATTTTCCCGTAATAAATACATTGCGTCACCACTTACAACCATTGCTTTCTTTAAATAAGTTAGAATTAAGATACGAACGTGAGACACGTACAGTTATACATCCAAAGGAATATAGGGTATTTTTTCTCTGGGGGATAGTATGAGTTCATGCTGAATTAGCTTAAAAATTCGTTTGATGCCAGGAAAAAAATGAAAATGCTTCAAGATTTTGACAATGAGACATTCTGACACCATGGAAACGAGTCCAATGTTTTAAAATAGTGCAATGCTTTTATATAAATGCGAAATTGGTGTGAGGAGGAAGGGAAAGAGAGAGAGAAGAAAGTATAAGAAAAATGTGGAAAGAAAGAGATACCGAGATAGGGACGCGAATGGGTGAGAGAAGCGATAGGAGGGTGGTGAAAAGAGAGGGAGAAAGTCAGTGCTCGAAATGGAAAATGTTACGTAACGGAACGCTTGTTATAAGGGACGGTATTTCTATATGTCTGACGAAACGGAACGGTCTGACGAGCCGGAGCGGCGTTCCGGCTCATTCCGAGCACTGGAGAAAGTAGTCGAAGAGATAAGAGAGAGATGTAAGAAAGTAGGATGGAAAAGGAATTTAAGAGAGGAAGATATTACAGCGCAAGAAAAAGCATATGAATGGAAGCAGAGTGGGAATGTATCACTGGTAAATATTAAGAAACTTTTGACGGTAAATTTGGGAGGAAATGCGGGCAGACGATGGACGGGGAAGTGCGATGTAAAGGAAAGGAGAATGATGAATGCTACGCGTAGAGAAGCGGAGAGGCGAATAGATGAGTGGAGAGGAGAGTTAAGAAGGAAAGGATAAGGGGAGAGATAGGAACTGTGAAGGACATTGGCAAATAAAGGAAGAGATCTGGAAATTGAGTGAGAGGAGACGGCTAAGTATATAACGTAGAACACGGAAGGATGAGAGAGAGAGAGGGGGGAGAGAGAGAGGGAGAGAGAGAGAGGAGAGGGAGGAAGGGAGGGATGGAGAGAGAGAGGGAGGGAGGGAGGGAGGGAGGGAGGGAGGGAGAGGGAGGGAGGGAGGGAGAGAGGGGGAGAGAGGGGCGGGGAGAGAGAGGGGAGAGGGAGGGAGGGAGAGAGGGGGGAGAGGGGGAGAGAGGGGGGGAGAGGGAGAGAGAGGGGGGAGAGAGCGAGAGAGAGAAAGGGAGAGGGAGGGAGGGAGGGAGAGAGAGGGAGGGGAGGGAGAGGGAGGGAGGGGGAGAGGGGGAGGGGGAGAGGGGGGAGGGAGGGAGAGAGAGGGAGGGAGGGAGAGAGAGGAGGAGAGGGAGAGAGAGAGGAGGAGAGGGGGAGAGAGAGGATGAGAGGGGGAGAGAGAGGAGAGAGGGAAGGAGAGGGAGGGAGAGAGGGGGAGGGAGAGAGGGGAAGGGAGGGAGGGAGCGAGAGGAGAGGGGGGAGAGAGGAGAGAGGGGGGGAGAGAGGAGAGAGGGGGAGAGAGAGGAGAGAGGGGGAGAGAGAGGAGGAGAGCGGGAGAGAGAGGAGAGAGGGGGAGAGAGTGAGGAACAGAAGTAGAGAGAAAAAAGAGGGAGAGAATAGCAAGAAATAGTGGAAGATAGGAAAAATGGAGAAATGAGAGGAAGTTAAAGAGGAATAGAAGCAGAATAGAAAAAGTGAGAGGAAGATAGGGGGGGAGAGAGAAAAAATGAGAGGAAGGAAACACATTATATGAGAAATAGGAAAGGAGGATTATAGCGTGGAGCAGATGGCATGAAAAGGTCGGAGGTAGAAGAGGGAAGAAGTGGGAAATCACACAATCGCGAAAACCTCTCCGCGGGGAGGCCTCAGAGTGCGTTTGCGCTTGTACGTGTATTTGTAGGTGGAATTGAAAGCCATTCCGCCGCGGCGACATCTGTTGGCGACAGAAGAGTGGGGGAAACACACCCACGGTCCCACGAAATGCGGTTTTAGCTCCGATCGGCGTTATAGGAGAAGAAGCTGAGAGGGGGGGAGTGGGGAGGAGAATGGAAAAGGCGGATGGGGGAATCAGACAAAGGACTCACGACGTGGAAATTCGAAACACAGGAAAATAAATATTATTAAATTATGGCTCAGGTGAGGCATACAGTGTCTTTAAGGATTGCACGGTAACTTTCCCCTTTTGATAGAACCGCTCTCTTATTTTTACTTAAAAATGCGTTTTTGTATAGAAATACGTTAAAAATGCTGAAAAGTACTTTACAATAACAACAATGATATAATTGCAGAACCAGTGGCGTAATAATAGGGGGCACTCGAACTATTCCGAATATACGTAGAATAAATGAAGATTTTTTTAGCGATTTCTCTTTTTCGCCCTAATTTCTGAATGAATTTCCGCTTAATTATTGGTTTTGGACAGTAATTTTTATGGTTTAACCTTTCTGGCATATTCCTGTTAATTATTAATAAGGGCGATGGGTTTCAAATTTAACTGAACATATGTATTTGTTGGCTGTGGGAGTGGGGGTTAAACCTATACTTGCATAGTATTCTTCGAAATTCCACCTCCGGACCAGCTTGTAGTCTTATCGGGAGGTAAAAATCCTATTTCCTAAGCCTCTCCTTCTTGTGAAGGATAGTTAGTGTCAGTGGCGTAACTAGGAGCAGAAGAGTCCGCGGTAATAATATTATCTACGGCTGCTATCCCCCTCCCTCACCCAGCAAATACATGTCTAATTAAAGCTGAAAGCATTGTAAATCCTAACAACTTGCCCTTATTAACCAAATGTCAGGAATATGTGGAAAAGTTTAGGTTTTAAAAATTTACTCTGTCCGACAATAATGCTTAACTGGTGATTCATTAAAAAATTAGGATACGAAACAAAGATCGCAAAAAAATATTTATTTTATAATAGGCCTCTAGTATTTGGGCACCTACGCCACCCTATTGTCACTGCACTAGTTAGTTCGTAGTTTCTTCATTAACGTAAATTTTAATGTTAGTAAAATTAGCCAACTAGAAATGGCCGCTTGGAGAACCACTGGAGACAGGAGACAGCGGTTGACAAAACCAGCTACAAATTTTCAAGCCCTGATGCTCAAAACCGCGGTTGGTGAACTGTATATACCGTATTTATAACGAGTTTTTTTCAGTCAATTTAGAGATCGCCTTATATTCGCATAGTAATAAATAGATAAATAACAGTTGCAATGATTCCGACTTGTTTAGCATGGTTTAAATCACATTTAACTTTTCACTGGACATTGTGATGACAGTTTTTATAGATTTAAATATAAAATAACTAATAGTTTTGTTAGATTTATGTGCTTCGGAATTCATTATAAAACATATTTTGTCCAAATTACCTTCTATGAAGGGGTCATCGTACAATTCAGTTCCTATTATAGTAAGGTAATTACGGTATGTTGATTTCTACCCCTGCTGGTGTTGCCTCCATCGACCAAAATGTAAACTAATTGTTTAGGACCTAAATTTTAGGTATTCGCGCTTGTGTAACTGGTGGTAAGGTGCCCCCTCTATCGAAGAGAACGTGAACGTCGTGTAAAGAGCGCGCATCGTATCATGCAAAGAGCAACAGGATTTAACAAGAATATTTTCGACAAGTTAAATATTATTTGGAAAAATAGAAAAAGAAATGAATTTTCTAAGACGAAAAAGTAAAAATTAAATATATATTTTTTTAAATAAGGAAAACGATTTTTCTCGGCGCACCCTAAAGGAGAAAAAAATATTTTTTTCTAGTTGGGAGTAAATTATTAACTTAAGTGCGACCGCTACAAAAGTGGTATTGATACTTCAAATTTGGAAGTGAAGTTGTTTAATACACCAATTCTATGAAAATTCTGCGGTTCCAATAGTGTCAACAACCATAATAAACACAAACCGGTACACCACATAAATTTTCTTGGAATGTTTAACTTGTCTTTGCCACAAGTATACTTCTAGTTTTGGACTATCAAAGCCTTTGTTGAAGTGGTCACACTTAAAGTAAAAATTTACTCCCAACTAGAAATTTTTATTTATTTTTCGTTTTGAGTACACAGGAAAATTGCTTTTCCTAATTTTTTATATTTATTTTATTTTAGAACACGTAAGCAGAGTAATGCGGTTTTAAAACACAGCGACGAATCGAAAATTTTCACTTAAGGTTCTCACTAAATAATTTTGGCTGATCAAAAAGGGACGAAGCCGGGCTCTACTGGACGTCAACCAAATCGTGCCCGACTACCGATGAAACCTAACCATGGAGTTGGGCAAACTCCATTCCGTCACTCTTTTATAAGAAAATAGTTTTAAAAACTATTTGTAACAATGAATCAGAGAAATAAGGTCAGATTAAGAGATAAAATCCTAAAAGAGTCAATACGATGTATAATACGCAGTAGCTGCTAGATGTAATGGATACTCTTCTGCATACATTCCGCAGACTACGTCTCCCCCTTCCACTTTACGTCGCATCACCTGCTTCACGACATTTAATAAGACATGTATAGAACGCAAAGCATTATGGCAACATGGCTCCCGGATTCCACCGTTCCAAGTTCCAGCATTATACTATTCCCCTATCCAAAAATCATATAGACCGCAGGGCATCATGGGAACATGGCTCCCGAAGTTCCTTTTTTCGAACATTGATATTATACAAATGCATCTCCAACGTAATTTCAAGGATATCTTGCACATATATCGTAGGATTATTAAACACAAAATACAAGAAAATAAGTTCAAATGAATGGGCATATTCGGAACAAACGATGCACGATGGACTTCATTCGCAGAATAGTTCACCGGAACAGAATACTTTAACTAACAGGTATATTGAAACATTTATAAAGTAAAAATTTCTAACAATCCATGTCTCTTGACTTCTTATATGCTGCTAATGTTATGGTTAAACGATTGTATTGTGTAACATTACGGAATTACAACGAAAAACCCCTAAAATATTTATAATACATGCGAGTCAATGACTCGCAATCATCGAAAATAACATTCGGAATAATTTACATAATTTGACACTATAAACCCAAATTAATTTCATAAGAATACTATCTGATTTAAATTATGCATTCTCACCTAGTTCAAGTGAAGTTTCTAGCGCCGATGACAAATAATTCTTGTAAAGTAGCAGCGCACTATCGCAACCGTCAACTTCTCTCGAGGACGCAGACACCTGTAAAAGTGCGGGAGAGGCTATATCTAATTAAGCGGACCCCCCTGGGCTATGATACCCCTGGCGCTCCCTATGGAGTCAATGACTCGCAATCATCGGAAATAACATTCGGAATAATTTACATAATTTGACACTATAAACCCAAATTAATTTCATAAGAATACTATCTGATTTAAATTATGCATTCTCACCTAGTTCAAGTGAAGTTTCTAGCGCCGATGACAAATAATTCTTGTAAAGTAGCAGCGCACTATCTCAACCGTCAACTTCTCTCGATGACGCAGACACCTGTCAAAGTGCGGGAGAGGCTAGATCTAAATAAGTGGACCCCCCTGGGCTATGATACCCCTGGCGCTCCCTATGGAGATTTTTTGTAAACGATTTCAAAACCTATAAAAGCTCATTCAATCTCTGTGCATCTGAAGCATTTTGCAAATGTGTGCATATAGGTTGAAATTACCAAGGAAAAAATAATTAATAAATTAGCATTTATAATTTGCTTGTAATACGAGTGAAAACACATTTTTATGTAAAAAGACAGGATTTGCATGATAATATGTGGTATTACGTTTGATCAATTCTTAACCAAGGTGATAAAGCGTTACCATACTTCGCCTATACTAAGAATTTATGTATTGTTTTTAATATTTGGGAAATAATTTTATGCATAAATAGACGGGAATTTTAATAGACATCGAACCAAAATTCTTTCCTCTAATCTTTACTAAGGCTCTGTTTTTTAATATCAAGAAAATGTCAATTGTCACAAATTTATGCAACACTTCATTAGCTAATTTTATAATTTTTATTTCTCAACGTCAGAACATTAATATGCACAATTCATTTTTTCTTAAAGAACGAAAGATCGTTTCGTTTTCTTGCAAGATTTATTTGAAGTGCTTGAATTATCGTCTATCGATAATTAACTATTTCTGGATGAGTTTTAACGGCATAGATAAGTAGTTTTAAAACGCCAGTTATAGATTTGCGCTAGATTTTACGTGCGCACATGCACGAATTCAATCTAATCGTGTCCTTAGGGCGAAATTGGTTCAGAAAACGTTTCTTCCCCAGCGCCCACCCTAACAGGTCAAAAAAGATCAACTTATCCTTACAAATATCCCACGAGTATCGACATCCAAACAAAAGGAGGTGGATTCCAAAGGAGGCGAAAGTAATTTGCGAAAGTCTTTTGGATTTGAAGGACACAGGTTAAGTGGCTCCGAATTCCACTGAGACGAATGGGCGAAGAAATAAAAAAAAGAGCTCGGATCTCGGGGGTGAGAAAAAAACTACGAAGAGAAAATGCGGTTGAGTCTAAGAACAGGGAAAAGTCTGACAGGTTATAGACGTTTGAGCGAGGATAAATAGAGAGGAACGAAAGGAGAGAGAGAGAGAGACGAGGAAGGGAGGAAAGGGAGGGAGATGGATTGAGGGTAGAGAGGGAGAGAGAGAGGAAGGGATGAGAAAGAGGGTAGATAGGAAGATGAGATAGGGGGAGTAGAGGTAGATGTGAGGAAGATGTACGAAAGTTGGAGAGGAGGAAGAGGGAGAGGGCGAGAGAGGGGGAAAGGTGAGAGATAAAAGTGTGAGAGAGCGTGCGATGGTGGGAAAGAAATGGGGAAATAAGTGAGGGAAGGAATTGAGAGAGAGAAAGGGGGGGAGGGGGATTCCTGGAACGGGCTCTGTGGAAAAACGGAAGGAATGCGAAAAAAGTAAGGATTCTTGCGACGCCGTTGTCAATATTTGATTTTGATCAACGTGGAACTCTTAAGGGCAAAATGATTCTTCCAAGTAGACTCCCGCGCACACAACTTTTGCGAAGCTTAGGAAGAGGCTCGAATTTTTCGTATTTCGCAGCCTTTTGGGAGTAGGGCCACGGACTTCGGCTGAGAGACGAGATTTATTTTTACTATTTTTTTATTTAAACCGTTTTCTGAGGAAAATGCGAGGATAGAAAGTGGAGAGACGTTTTGCACCTCGGAATATTTTATGCTCTGAAATCGAAAAAAAGTCGTTTCCGTTCATCGGGAACTAATTACCGTCGAATTTCGTAAATGCCAGAAATTTGTCTCGGCTGAAGAGACTAAGCAAATAAGCGTGGGTAAATGTTCTATGAAGTCCATTTGGTGCAGTTATTTTTCGCTTTATTTCTTTTCTGTTCGATTTTTAATGCGGAATTTATACGGTTTCTCTTGAAATTCCTTTTCTACGCGTAGCTCAACTGCATAGTTTAAATTTTTTATGTAATCATAGGCGATTCGTAGCATAATAGAGCCGGAATTAATTTTTAAAATACGCTTTTCCATATCTAGGTTAAACTCGAGGAAAGAAAACGCGAGACACGGACGGAAAGTATCTTTTGTCGAAAATTTGTTACTATAATGATAATTTTTAGTTTAAAGTTTTCCCATTATAAGGAGATTTTTAAACTTAAAACCGGACATAAACATGTATTTAATTGCAACAAAATGCCAATTAGTATTTAATTTTCATTCATAACGACATGAGACCAAATGGCACCTATTTTTTTAAAAAATGCCATTAAGGTTGTAAATTTAAGGTGGTGCCCTGAAAAGAAACCTCTAGAATTAGTGAGTGAAATTGAATTACACGGTCAGTTATTTCCTTCAATTTTTTGACATTTGAAAACTCATTTTTAAAATTGACTCTGCACTTGTAAATTTCCATCATATTATTTAGTAATAACATGTTTTAAAATTAAGAATGAATGCTTATAGATTCAAGACGAAAAAAATTACCGCCCGAACAGGGACTCGAACCCTGGACCCTTAGGTTAAAAGCCTAATGCTCTACCGACTGAGCTATCCGGGCGCTTACACGAGATTGTGAAGTGTATGTATATGTATAAAACTTTAACTTTTTTAAAATTATCAATTCCTACGTGTGTTAAATAATATTTAACAAACCCGGGAAATACTTTCGATTAAACTCATATTTACAGAAATACAGAGATTAACAGTGTAATACTGGCCGTTTGCCGCGCCTTTTAATGTTATTGCATCACCTTGTCTTATAAAGGGAACATTCATCATACATGCTGCAATAAATTAATTATATCGCGTATTTTGCTTTTAGGTCGCATAGAAAATTATGTAATAGGAAAATCATTTTAACAATACAATACACGAGCAGTTTAGATCTTGTTTTGTGATAGCAGTTGAACATTGCGCTAATGAGTAGCTGGTGCTTTAACTGGCTTTGACGTGCAAAATAGACTTATTGTTAAGTATTTATTTACCTAAAAATATTATGACCTACCTATGTAAATTTAATATTTTTACTGTATCATATTATTTGAACAATACTAATGATGCTATATTTTCTTTCAGAATGACAAGCTTCGCACCATTTATACGTATTGACTTAAAAGATTTTTTATAATACAAAGAGGACCAACAGTTTTCAGGAATTTGTGTGCTATAATGTCATTAGCGGATATAGCACTATACATTATAGAAGATGTATGATGTGAATAAGTTCTGTATCGATTCAATTCACTTCCGATAACTATCAGATAACATTACTTTTGAATTATTTATGTTATTATTGCCTTTGCTAAACAAAAGTTCTGCATATAGTTAATTTTTAAAGACCGAATCGTATCCTTGTGTGCGATACATTTCGCCAATTTAACTTTCCCAGTGAAACAAAATTTGGCTGTATCGTTTATTACTATTAAGTTATAAAATTGTCGGAGAATGACGGTTAGAAATTTTAGCAGAAGTCGGTAAAAATCGTATTCTACCGATCTTCAAAAATCTTTGTCAAAGAAGCAGTACTAATTTGTAGCCAAAATAAGAAAGGAAACGCCTAACCTTCCGTAAACTAACCACTCAGAACAAAACTGAATACATAATGAGATCTATGGTCCTTAATAAATATAAAGTAACTTGGAAAGTGTAAAAGAAAAAAATCTTGTACAAATCAAATGTTGTCCCGCAGGAGGGAGGTCGAAATGTACAGACATTAATCAGCCTTTAAATTCTTGTAACTTACACATTTTCTATTCAAACATTTTAGAAACTTCCCCCCAAATAAGCGAGGGAATGCCATTCCCTCATAAATTAAGCATTGCAAAGAAATTAATGCCTATCTGCTAAATAAGTTAATTTCCAATACAAGAATTCAAAAATATATTACCTATAAAATTTTTCTTGCTTCCTGTATGTTTTTATTATTAAAGATTGACATTTTCATTGAACTACCTTCCAGGTAAGACATTTAGTTGCAGCATTATAGCCATATGAATCCAAATAAAATTGTAGAAAGCAACTCATTTCTTTGGTAATGATGAAGTATAATACTTAGGGAGGAGTGGATTTCTAATTAGAGCAATTTTCAGCAAATCGCAAGCATTAGATCTGAGATGATTGACTTAGAAATTCTAAGAGAATCAATCATCTACTGCCCTGTACTGTAAAACAGGTAACATTTTCTTTCTTCTAGTCATAATTGCTAGTACACCCACAATACAATTTAATCAAGCCTTTATAAATCATGTAATAAAAGGTTTTGTTTGAATAATTTCAACAGATTAACTACTTTTCAATTATAATATGAGCTACTTAGGTATTAAAGAGGGACCCAATAAAACAAACAAAGAAAATGAGAACTTGCCAAAAAAAATTTTTATTTACAAGTAACGGAGGATATTGGCGAGCCTTCGGCTTGCTTTCTTTTTAGATTATAATGCCTTTTATATTGGGTGCAGCCATCTCCGGGCACTGTTGCACCCTTCGCCTGGAACAAAACTATCCCTCCACATCGGGTGGGTCAATGTCACCACAGGCAGATCAGTCATGAGTTTGCAAGCTTTTGTTTTGCATGGAAGGGTTATCTCAAAAAGTTATTTTTCAAAAGTGGTCCAGGATAACTAAAGAGAACCCATTTTTCTTTGAATTTTAACATTTCAACTTGGGTCTCCCATTAATGTATAAGTACCTAATATGATAATAGAGATGCACTGAAGTTTGATTCTGCCAAATATCCCTAAATCTACTATTCGGCTTCTGCTTTGGCCTGTGTGCGTTTATGGCCGAATGTTTTCCAAATACCAAATAATTTTATATTTTAACTTTTTTTTAATGAAGGGAAGAATATTTATTATTATTCAACAATAAACAGGGTGTTTATAAAGTGCTTGTACAAATTTAAACCTTAAAAACTTTGGTTAAAGAATACGGTTGCCAACTTTAAGATCTGAGTTTGATCTGAAACCTGGAGACTGGAAGAAACCTTTTTTTTTCTTTTCACAGGTATTCTGTTATTCATGAATTGCCTAATTAAAAAAAACTGTAAATTAAAGCAATGAAAACTGTAAAAATATCGAACAAACATGGTGAAGGCAATGAGAAAGCAGCAGTATCCAACATAGCCAAGCTTACACAGAAATATCTTGCCCTTCCTTCAACCTCTGTCAAAAGTGAGCAAATTTTTAGCATTGCAGATGTTCAATACAGCGCAGAAGCAATTTGGTGGAAGACAATGCACAGAAATGATTGTTTTTGCACAATAAAATAAAACTTTCGAAATTTGACTATTGATGCTGGCAGCAAAAACTTTAATAATAAATAACTAAAAATGTTAGTTGATAAATTTTGTTTCATTTTCGTAATTTAAAAATGAACAATACGACAGTGTTATTCGGCCTTGTCTTAACGTTGAGTTTAATATTCGACATTTGGCCAAAACAATATTTGGTGCATCTCTATATGATAATTACAGATAATAAGACTTTAAAAGGAGAAATATTTAAATGATTTTTATAAATGGATACAGAAATAGTAAATAAGAAAAGCCAAATTCACACCAGTGTCAATAAAGCTGACTGTGTAATATGGATGTCGAGAATGATATTTCTTATTTACAAGAATAAATACTAAATGCACCATTGAAAAATATATATTCTTTTTGTTTGCTTAATATAATAACAATTTGACACAGTATAACTATTTGTAAAATTTAATATCTTATCTTGATAGATTATAACCATGCAAAAAATAACAACTGACACACATACCAACTTATATACATATACGAAAATGAAGGAAATAATAGCATTAATTTAAAAAAGTCCTTGATAAATATTTATCAAAATCTTCATATACGAATTTGCTTAATTTCTCGATAAATTTATGGTAAATGTTAGGTACTATAAGAAAAATAGTGTAATGAAATACTTTACTTCATTAGAGATCCAAAAATTTCAACTTCAAAAACAAAGCAGCTTTGGCTTGGTTTACAATAATTTCCCACATGATTATAGGGAAAGGAAATATTGGAATGCAAAATCGCTATGCTAATATCTAATAAGTAAGAATAAAATCAAATAAATTAATAAGCTGGAGAGTGAAACAACAAAGTTGCTCTTCATGAAAATTTGATAAACAATAAATAATGTGGCAGTTATGGCTAAGATGTTGTACATAATTATATCGCTAATTAGCTTTAAGAATGCCTCTGCATTTTTAACAACAAATCAAAAATTGGCATCAAGTTTATAACTTTCCACCTAAGGCAATTACTTTTTCAAGAATAAATCACAAAGCCTTTTTATTTACACAGTCACTCCAACCTCCCCAAGGATTTCAGAAAGACGTTCTAAATGTTGATTCACAGTTACACTATCACCTCGACTCTTATGCAACAACTGAAGAGCATTCATATACTCAAGTTCTGAGAACTGTGGACCTTTGTCTACTACTCCATTCAGGATTTCCTGCAACAAATAAATTTAACATTATATATTACAAAATTCAAAATGAGGAAGTCAGTTCTCATTGAATGTAGCTAACTAAAATTATTTAATAAAATGTTAACATTTCCACTAAAACAATAACAGTAAATAAAATTATCTACTCATTTCTAAGTCCTTATCTTAAATATTTTATCTTCATGTCATTAACTATAATAACTATCATTCCACAGATGACCAATTGTATGTATACTTTAAATTCAACAAAAAGTGAATGTTACATCATTTTTAATAATTAGTAAACAATAAAATATGTATTGATGGAAAGGATGATCCAAAGATCCTCATTCCACTTGCCGGGCAGATATTCTACCACTGAACTAATTCTCCTGTTTCAGAATGGGAATATTTTCTTGAGTTGGGAACAGACTAGCTATGCTAGTATCAACCAGCCCCAATGGATGTCCTCGAGGAGATACATCAAATGGTGAGAATGCCATGCTATAAATTGATGGAAAGGATTATCCGAAGATCCTTATGCAACAGGCATAAGCTGAAATGATGGGAAATGTGGAAACGTGAAAAAATCTGCTATGATCAGGAAGCGAACCCGGGTCTTCCACTTGCCGGGTGGATATTCTATCACTGAACTACAGTAGCAGACTAATTCTCCTGTTTCAGAACGGGAATATCATTTCAGCTTATGCCTGTAATATAAGTTTTATAACAATTTCTATTTTGAGCACTGATACTAGAATCATTAACTAAATAAAATTATTTCAATTTGCTTATTCTACGTTTCATTGTTTTTGATGCATGTTTTGTGGGAAGTCTATTTTGCAATTTTGCAAAAATTACAGCAGTCAGCTGATGAGCTAGTGAAATGCGGAATATTAGGAGAGGATAGAATTATAACTGTATAGAAGTAATTAGGTGTTCTATATGTATAATTAATATATGTATAACCTGGATTATTGATAATTATTGTGGTTTTCCCCTTAATTCACCCAAAAAGCGAGAATCTGGTGCGAGGTGGGTTCCCTTTATTTTCCAATTTTAAGTGCACAAAACTGTTACCCATGTATAACATGCACCCCTACTTTATGACCTGAAAATTTTGCCTTCAAACTGCGTTATACACGAGTATATATGGTATTTATTTAAATATCAATCCCAACTAAAATGATTTGGTTCAAAGTAAATCATAAGGCATTAATATTTTTTCAAAAGCTTAGCTTAGCAATGATTAGCAAAGATTTACATAATGAAAAGATAAATAAAATAAATTTAAAATGAAACGTAATAAGTGTTGCATATTTTGCATGACAATATGCCGCCATAATTCTTACAAGGGGAGAGCCACTTATTGGAATCTCGGATTTTGATGAAACTTGGTAAATGGATAGTAGTCAAGACGAGATTTACGAATCACCCCCCTTTTGGACATAGACACACTAAATTTTCTAAGAGCACACGAATGTGTATCTTAGAATATATCGGAACAGAACCACGTCAACCCCGGTGCACATCTGTGCACTAGTGGCATGCATATCAATATTCATTCCACCCATGGATGAAAAAAAAGAGGGAACTATGGTTCTCTCCCACATTAAAGGAGCATAAGCGACTCACGATGAATTCGGCGAATACAGATACCAGATGCCAACTTATTCCAGCAAAAAGTGTAGGCAGAAACTGATAGTAAATTTTTAACTGACAGAACTGCTTTTTTAGAGTAACAATAACAAACTTAAAACTCTATTAAAAGGTACAGCTTTAATATTATAAAAATATTACGTCATCTCGATGAAGATGCACCGATGGCAGTATAAACCGCACATTTAAACACTAAACGTTTCTTGGTCGTGTAAATACGAGTCAACTTCATAGAATTCTTTGTCTTTTGCGAGTATAAACGTAGACGCAAGTGTACTGCAGTAAATTTACTATCGAAACTCGCAGTTTTTTAAACTTGGTCAGAAATCTTCATGTATGACGCGGTCTTTTTTTTTTACAGACATTTTTAGAAAAAGGTGGGCGGGGTACACATTTACGATATTTTATTGAATTTCACCACCGTAGAGATCGATCACGATCACTAGGTATAGTTCATTTCGATAGTATCATTAGCCGTTGACATCAACCGAATTATAGGAAACTTTATTCAGTGGTTCAAGCTCTCTAAGAATAAGTTTCTTATTGGTTGAAATTAAAACATCTGTCAAGAATAGAATGGACTCTAAACAGTATTTATATAATAAAAGCCGTTGTCCGTTGGTCACACTATGCAAACGCTAATAACTCGAGAAATAGTAATGATAGAAACTCGAAATTTGGTAGGGATGCTTGATTAACACTTCTTCAGAGAATGACAAATTTAAATCGCGAAAAAAATCCTTGGTTCGTCTCCAAGAGAGGCATTTCCCATTACTTAACACGTAAAACAAGATTTTTTGACGTGCAGGCTTTTATTCATTTGGAAATTAAAATTAGAAGAAATTAACAGATGACCTTCAGATTTGAACCATTCTGAAGAAAAAGTTATAAAGTTTCTTATTCCATTCGTCTTTTTTCACCCACAGTTAGAAATATTCCATGTTAAACGTTTAATTTGCATATTTTGTGGAAATCTCGCCATTTTAACGTGATGTTGCTATGTCGACCATTATCATTGTTAGCTTCAATACGAGAGAGAGAGAGGAAGGAAGGGGAGAGATTGGCGTGTTTTGTGGAAAATAAGTATATTAACGTAAATATAAAAAAATTTAAGTATCAACAGTGTCATTTTAGAAAAATTGGAAATAAAAAGCATTATTAAGTTAAATTCTTTGTAAACCACACGTGCTTACGAATTTATATTGTTATTCCTCGAATTAATTTCGTAACAATGGCCGAAGTTTGGAAACGAATATAAATTAAAATTCAATTAAAATTAAAAGGACATTTAAAACTGTTAACAGGCAATTTTCGAAGAAACAACAGTGGATCTTTTAATGAATTGAATTTTTGTTATAAAAGGAATTTTGGTGCTTATTTAATACAGAGTAAGTTCTAAGGCTTATAATCCATTTAAATCTAATAACAGTGGCTATTATAGTTTAAGGAAAGAACTTTATTTATTCACTTTACAGAATTAATTAATTTTAGGCTAGCATTGTCTATTATAAAAGGAGTTACTTTGGAATTTAGAGTATGTAATGTGGAAGTTGTACTGAATGGACTCATGTATTTTGGGTACTTTCCTGTTAACGGGAATACCTCAAAAAATAAACACGTATTGTTGTGATATGTTACGACGTATTTGTTTGTTAACAATGCATAACAACGGGGGAATTACTTAAAAATCACACTTTTTTGAAACTTATTTATTAATAAAAGCAACATAATTACTAATACAATCTAAATTTATGATACTAGGGGGCCAATATGTCTTTATGGCATTTAAAATAGCTGGAAATATGTCGATTTCTTTGTTATGTTGTCACCACATGAATTCTGTCTCAGAAGTAAAGTTTCATAATATGGCCCTTCTTGCACATTCGCCCTTTAGATAAAATATCATGGTCTTGAAGCAAAGATACAGCTTCTTCTTCACTCCTCGGCAAGCTCCACAAATTCATCATTAAGGGATCAACGTAAATATCTTAACGAGATTTGTTACGCATTATTAACAAACAAAATATCACAACATATCACAACAATACGTGTTTATTTTTTGAGGTATTCCCGTTAACAGGAAAGTACCATTTCAAAGCAAAAATCAATTTAAAACTATTGAAAGTTGTTGTTTTGGAAACTGAGAAGTCCAGAGTGGTGAGCAGATGCTAAACGATATTAAGGTACATTATATTCCAAAATCTATTTAAAGTATTATCAGAGGCAATTGAAGATTGAACAAATTTTTTTGTTACCAGAATTCTGCTTATTTCATGAAATTGAAATGCTAATGCATTAATCCATTAAAATCTGTTAAGATGGCTATTTTAATTGAAAGAAATATATGTACATGGTACTTTTATTCACTTTTCAGAATGAATGAATTCTAGGTTAACACTGCATATTATAAAAGGATTTTCTTTGGAATAAGAAGTTTGTTATGTGGTTATTTTAACTGAACTGAATCAAGTTCTCTTCTAAGTTTGAAATCCATATAAAATTGGTGAAAGTGGTTGTTTCGGAAAATGAGAAGGCAAGAGTGCTGAGCAGACGATAAACGATATTGAGGTACATTATATTCCAAAATCAATTTAAAGTATTATCAGAGGCAATTGAAGATTGAACCAATTTTTTGGAACCGGAATTCTGCTTATTTAATAAAATTGAAATCCTAATGCTATAATCAATTTAAAACTAATAACAATGGCTATTTTAGTAGAAAGAAAGGTACTATTTTATTCACAGGGAATTTCTGTGAGATTTTAGTTAATTAATTAAAAAACTTACAATATAGAAATATTCAATGGTTAAAACAGTGCACAATTTTATTCCTGCGATTTTTACATGTTGCATTGACGAAAATTTAGATTCATTAAACCCGTTGAAATTCAACGGGCACTTATGCTAGTTTATATTTTTATTGTTTATTTCTGTTTCGTTAAAACTTGGTTTGTATATGACTTTGATTTTGTCAGAAAATGATTTCATGAGAAGTATTTTTAAGTGAAAAAGAGGGGGTCGACTTATACGGCGAACATATGCCAAATCATCTATTTTCATTCAAAAAAGTAGGGGTCGACTTTTACGCCAGAATAAACAGTACTTGAATATCCATATGAGAAAAATTAGAAGTTTATCTTATCAAAGCCAATATATTCATGTTGTCATCAAAAGTTAGAGATTACAAGCTAATTTTTAATTACCAAACATTAAACTACTGCTCTAAACCAACTTATAATTTCATATACAAACTAAATTCAAAGAAAACTTTTGATATTACCTCAGGAGTTTGATAAAATAGCTCATAATATCTTCTAGCATAGTCCAGGGCTACTTCTCGGGCCATAGTAATGTTAGTAAGAGTTTGCTGGAGAGTAAATATATTACGGCACATTTTACCAATGGCCACTTCATCAATGCATTCGGCATGTTGTGCAGAGCCAATTAAAATCTTGGCAATAAGGTGGCCAAGTCCTTCAAATATATACTAAAAAAAAAGAGAAAAAAGCAAAAGAAACCATCACATGAAGATCAATTCAAGAGTAATTACAACAATAATGTAGAAACAATAATATGCTAAAAATCATTAATTATCATTTATGAAGTAAAAAATTCAGTTCTGATTAATTGCTAATTAGCCATCAAATTGCTATTCGAGAAAAACTGCATGCTAAAATGAATAGAGATATACCTTAGATTTTCTGGGCTTCAAACTTGAGCTCATAGCTTCATCTATGCTCACAAGAACCCTACTAAGTTCTAACACTTTTGGGTCAGGTTCTTGAGAATCTATACCACCAAAAACTGCTGTACTACTTCCACTACTACGAGGCAAAAGATAATGAAAACACTGAACTCGGACCTGCAAGAGGAATAATAATAATCTATAAAGATAAGTTTTTATAAGTATGCACATATTTTTGTGATAATGTATTGAGTTAAACAAGAGAATGAGAGAACTACTTATAACTCAAACACTTTTCATTCTTTTATGACCAAACTTTCACGAAGGAAATAATATTATTATAAATTACACTAAAAATATCCATATAAATTTTTATTATAATCTTTAACTATAATGACCAATCAACATAATATCAAACTCACTTCAAGGTGCAAAACAAGAAGACAAGTATCAGCCAAATCTTCAAAATCTCGAGCCTGCTGCTGCAATGAACGCATTGTACCCTCGGGAATTAAAGGCAAGGACTCCAAAGTTTGAGATCCTGAGGAAGGGGATGGCATAGTCTGCTGGGATCTACTCTGCCCAGGAAGTCCAGCAATAAATAAACATATAGTTCCAGCAAACCACTCCTGTAATAATGTATTACAATTATTAGAATCAAATGCATATAAAATTAGAATGACTAAATACGTACTTCATTTTAAGGCTTTCACTCATTCTGGGATCTTAACATGCTATAACATTAACTTAGACATTAACGATATCTATAAGGCTTTAATTTTCATATGAGACAAATCCATTTACTGAAATTAAATCATCTTTAAATTCGCCAAAATGTAGTACAGTACAACACCAAAAATCCAGCTTCCAAAACTTTGGAACTCAAAAATCCAGAACAGACTGTGAATGACTTAGAGCAAGGGTCGGCAACTTACGGCCCGCGGGCCTCATGTGGCCTCCGAGATTGTTTTATGCGGCCTGCGAAGTCATGATGAAAAAGTGATCGGTATAATTTAACACAGTCAATTCCATATTTTTTCTGTGAAATTATGGTTTAAAAATCTTTTCTAGTGTAGCTTTAACACTAGTAAGCTAATTAGAATTGATTTTGACTAATATGAGACCACAAAATCTCTAAGTTACTCCTGATTTAAATGCCCATCCGGCCCGCTGAAGCTCTTGTGATTTCCAATGCTGCCCTCCGAAGCATTCACAACAACAAATGTGGCCTACCATGTAGAAAAGGTTGCCGACCCCTCACTTCGAGTACTCTGCATATACTACAAGTTTTCAGAATTCCAATATGACTTAGGAAGCTGCTTGCTAGAGGGAGCAGTTTACTGGCTACATTAACATTTTCACCTAAAAATTCTGTAGAAAAATGACTAGTAATTAAGTGAAGAGGAAACGTTTTAATTACTCTAGTGAGACCCCAATTTAAGAGTCCTGCATGTTTATTTTTGCAATCCCTTTTTAGGATTGCATTATTTTTTTCAAATTAATGTTCCTTGATTTCTGACTCCTTCGTTAAAAATCTACCACAGTAACTTACTACTTCAAACCTTAGGCTATGGCCACAAGAGCATTATTTTAATGTCAGAGTTCAGGTATAAAAATCGCAACACATCAAATGTAAACAGTGCTAGGTGGCCAGACAGGTTTTGTCTGAGTAAACAAGTGCTGCATCTCTTTAATGAGGAGACCAGCTTCTTCTGATGTGAAATCTCAATAGGAACATTGGCAGGAAGCGAAGAAAGTCAGCCTCAGGCACAAAACAGTCCAAAGAATGACTATTTTGGTATGTAATTATTAAAACAAACTACAAAAACAAAGCCAGTCATTCACTGTGACATTTTTCTTCTTGATCAAATAGTTATATAATGATAGACAGTACATGATGTAAACTCAGTCAACATCTATTTTACATATCTCTATCCATTGTAGGATATAAAAAAAACAAGATGTATTAATAATAAAAAATAACTTAAAAATGGGAACCATTTGCAGATGCAATATGAAAAAGCATATCTTTTATTCTTTATAAATTTATTGATGTAGTTATGACATTTATTCGATAGTAAATTTTAAAATTCTAACTCCATCTATAACCATTTGCTCAGAATCTTAATTTGAAATCTTTGAAGGCACTCCCTGCCAACCAATGATTTATCCAAAAAAATTCTTTGGCATTGTAGAACATGTACACCTCACAAGGTTGTCTTATATCTCTTACAATTTACTTGCTATTTTGATTTAATTGGTTGTACAGATAGACAGAAAAAGTGAAAACATAAGCAGGTTTATAAAATAAAATGTGCTGAAAAACCACTTCACTGAGACACTTTTATTTGCAGTAACTCAGAGCCTCTTCTCCCTCTCCTTCCCAGGTATCTGGATTTTCCTGAAATCTGAGTACTGCTTTCTCTCAAGCTTTCCAAGATGTTTGGAGTTGCACTGTACTTATTAAAATCTACCATCAATACCTTCGAGGTAAGAGTCAACAATGTTTGTAGCAAAAGTTTTGTGATTTATTTGTACAATAAGCAACTTGGTTTCCATAAAGGAAGGGATATAAAAACAGTAAAAGCAGCCTTAACAAAATCAAATTGGCCATAATCTTAATAGACAATGAAGTTTATCTAGTAATAGATAAGATTGCCAAATTTTGAAGACTAGGCTTACAGCAACATAAATAGCCATATTTTAAAAATAGCAATTACAACATAAAGCATTTCAAAACAAAAATTGCAGATCAACCAGGATTATTACAATGAAGATGTAAAATATAATCTTTTAGGTAACTTATACTAATGATGAGTTACTCATTATGAAATATTAACCATTACTTATTTTAGTATATTAACTGATATAAAGTTTTAAATTGCTAATTCTAGATTTATAAAGTGGTACAATGGAAAAACAGGAAAAATCTATTAGATTTGGTTACTTGCTCACTAATATTCTCTCTCTCAGACATAAAAAAGTGCCACATAAGAAAATTATGCAAGTAAGTTAATACCAATGAAATGAAAAATATATGAATTTACTTACCATGCTTTCCTGAAGCTGTGCCAACATTCTTAACTGACTAACATCTGAAATAATTTCATGAGCATTGATTCCACCTTCGCCTAAGTTTCCAGCTAATATTTCTGCCTCACGTGCATTACGTTGGCGAACTTCCTCTGGACTCTCCTCTTCCTCACTGCGCCCCTGACTACCTATTCTTGCTGCCACGCTATCGACACCACCTCTCGGGCCATTCTTCATCAACTCTCCATTAGCAACTGCTTGTTGGTGAAGACCATGCTTGGTCATCTGCTGCTGCAAGGCTTTTTGAGCTTGAAGATCAGTCCAATTGGGTAAAGACCTGAACAAGTATTTGCATAAGTTTTAGAGGAAATAAATATAAATAGGAAACACTCCTTAACCTTATACAGTTAAAAGAGTTTATTTTACATTTGAAACCCATCTTGCCGTAGTCTCCATCCCCTTTTTAATTATAAATAGGAAAAGCAACAAGAAAATGACAAAATAAACATCAAAAGTAAAGCAACCATGACATAAATACCATATTTAATCGATTGTAAACTGATCTTTTTTTACCTCTTTAAAAATTTCCACTTGGCTTAGAATTGAGTCTTAAAGATTGAAATAAATGTTTCAATAGATTCACTCTCGAACCATCTCTAGTATGCACATAATCCTGGGATTCTTTGAGTCAATCGTCAATTCCTTGTGCCTTTGCAAGCATAAGTTTTTGCCATTTACTTAGGCGAGTTTTTCAGTTTTTTCTTAACCTTTAAACCGTGACGTGAAAAAAATTACGCAAACTGTGACGTCGGTCCCGCAGACCGGTAACTTTGAATAAGTTTTTTCTTCCTTTTTTTTCGATTTCTGAATGGGAACGCATAGCCTATAGATTTTTAATACTCTGTGAACTCGTTTTTTACATTATACATGTTTTAACTTGTAAATATACTGTAGTTTATTTTTATAATATGCACTGTAACAACCGTTACAAATCATTGAGAACTGCCATCTTTAATAGGATTCTACTTAGAAAAAGGGGGATTTCATTTTTTCCTACTTATTTTCAGGATTGTGGGAGTGAATATAAAATACGTAGCATGAAATACGGATCAAAAAGTGCTTCTCGGGAACATAAAGCATACTCCAACCTTTCACCGTTAAACATTCTCGGAAGACTCCGCATCCCTCTTCTAGGACTACTTGCTCTATTTCGCACGTGTGCACATAATTAGCCTTTTTGCCCCGCATTTTCGGAGGCCAGACCTTGGGATGCCATTGTTTCTATACAGCTGTTTTCCGTACGGTCCCCTGCCACGGTTTACAACCGCTCAACTATTTCGTTCCCGCACTCAAGGCCGCATCACCTCCACCCACGGTTCGTTGTTTACCGTTACGAGAAAGACCTCTTCGGACGTGGGATGAGTTGAACAGAAAAACATTGAGTTTTGTGAGAGAAGGAAAGGAAAAGGGAATTGGAGCAGGTTTATCACATTATCTTTATTGAAATCTAACAAAATATATCTACAGTAAGAAATTTTTTTCTTTTTATTTCTCAACTTCGGTAATTTTCTTTTGTGCCTTTCAAACATAGAACACATACTTTTTTCTCGCATCCCAAGCATACAGGTCGATCACAAGGGACACTTATATGATGTTTTTCTTTTCAGCTGGTAGGGGCAACTATAACATGTTCTTCTTTTCTCCATTGTATCGTCTAATTCTTGGCTTCCTTCAGTTTCCTTTGCTTCTTCCTCTTCTTCCGGTCCTATTACGAGTTCCATGCATGTTTTCAGTGGTTTGTTTATTCTTGGATTTGAGAGGCGTCTTCTTATGTGCGGTCCCGCAAGCTGCATCCCGAGCTCCTCTAAAAAATTGGCCCTTTTAATCGTGGGAGTAGCTCTGTAGTGGATGTATAAAGCGAATGCATTGATTCCACTAATATCTACTAATCTGTAGAAGACACAGAGTGGCCACCTACTTGTTCTCCTGATTCCGCTTAATTGGAGCACTTGAGGTCCAATGTGTCAATGCCCCCTTTCGTGCTGTTGTAATAGGAAATCATTTCTGGTAATCCACTTTCATCGCTTTGAATTGCTTGGTGCATAGAAGAGACAAGTAACACTGCTTTGTTCTTCTTCGGAACATACGAAAGTAAGACCTTTTCTTTAGCAAATGCTGGACCCAATTACTCTTTCTTTCTTTGGGAGAAATTGGGGAGGAATCTCTTTTCTTTTTCTTCAATGTACCCACATATGTAAGTCCTCTTTTCCGTAGTTCATCAACTAATTCTATTGAAGAAAACCAGTCGCCAGCTGTTATATTTCTGTTCATGTTGTAAATTGGCCGGCAAAGTCGTAGAACAGATTATGATAGTTTCTGAAATTTTTTCTCTGATTTAGAAAGGCCTACGCCATCGCTGTCTCTGCCACTGTAAATATACCCATTATATAAGTAATGTCTGTGAGCATCCACGAGACACATCATTTTTATCCCGTATTTAGCCGGCTTCTTTGGCATAAAAATTTTAAAACGACATTTACCACAGAATGGAATCAGCATTTCATCCACGCAAGCTTCAGGACCTACGGAGAAACACTTTTGTGAATTTTCCATCAAACGCATAAAAATCCAACTAATGGAAGCAGTTGGATCAATTTTCTTTCTGTCAACTTGCGTACTTGGATCGTCGAAGCGGAGACACTGAGTTAGTACTTCAAACCTCTTGCCTGACATTATGGAGCGGAAAATCGGGCGCCCGGTACGACCAGAAGAAAAAACTCTCTTTACATTTTCTCGGTTAGATTTCAACATCGAGGTAAGTAAAAGAAGCCCGATGAGAGCCTTCATTTCAATAATGTCCATGTTTGAATATTCTGACCGGTTCTTTCTCGTAAGCTGGCTTCTAGCACTTTCAATTTTTCGGTTTGTGAATTTCAAAATTTCACTGAACACCTCCTCGTCAAAAATCAAGGAAAAGACTTCTGATATGGAAGGGTTATTACTAATGATGCACCAAAGCTCGGCTTCGGCCTCGGTATTCAGCCAAAATCTGCTATTCGGCCTTTGGAGGGACGGCTTGAACTGCAAATTACATTTTAGTAAAAATTGTATTGAATGCTTGAAAATAATATAATTTTATACCATTTTTCATTAATTATGAATTGAAGAAAACGCATTTATACTTTTCGATACTTTTTCTGCAACAAATCCCGGTCTGTACACCCAACATGGAATTTTCCTCACGTGTCCTTGTGAAAAGTGGGGGTCGGCTTACAATTGATTAAATATGGTAAATGATTTTGAAATAATTCTACATAAAATAGGATACTTGAGGTCATATTTTATCTTTGTTTTTGTGACAATAAAGGTAGAATTTATTAATTCTAATTCCAGAGCATGCATAATATGAAGGAATATAAGTTCAATAACTTAATTCCTATTAAATAATAATTGTGAAGTATTGGAATACAGTTATTACTAATCATAAAATGATGGTTGCTCATAATATTTACTGTCATGAGTGCAACAGCACATCTGAAAAATATTCCAATCATTTTCATTTTTTCCTGAGGCATATAGAAATTAATATTCCTTTTAGGGAAAAGTTTTATGGTTAGGTACAGGCAGCTCCCAAGATTCGATAGGGATGCGTTCCTGAAAACGTGGTCGAATCTCGAATGTCGAATGCCGTTTTTCCATAGACATACAAGTTATAATCGAGGGATATGTTCCTGCACCTCGGCTGGTGCGAGTCGTTTGTTACAAATGACTTGTGCGAGCCAGACCGGGCCATCTGCAGCACATCCCTGCATACAACTATATATCGCAGCAAAATTAATATAAAAGTTATTAAAAAGCACAAAATAACTTGCAGCCTCGCCAGTTAATTTAAGGTTATGCAAACCTGCCCATCTCTTAAATCTGTCAAACCAACCATCAAATTATGTGAATTTATCACATGTTCTGGAATTTTCTCCTGCTTCACATAAGTGCTAATAGTTGAACAACACTTTTATTTGATTCTTTTGCATTATCACTATTACATTTCCTTTTAGATGTCATGTCAAGTGATAAATTTGAAGGTTTATTTGGCATTAAATGAATCGGAGGCAACAATGAGTCTCTCCTTGGCAACGCCCGGAATGAGTACGAAAAATCAGCAAAATTTCAAAAAAGAACACGTACTTCTAAAAATGTCGACTGTGTAACATGTAAACATCGCAAGAATAAAGTAGTATAAAGTTTTAGCCGACGAATAATGTCAAAATGAAGAAAATCGGTCCATATTTACGTATTTTGGTGAATGAAGGAAAAAAACCTTGCACTCTGAAAAATCGAAAATCCCATGTAAACATATGGGAAAATATGTCTCCTGGATTCGAACCTGGGACACTTTAGCAAATGAAAATACTTTTCCAGGAACCTCATAGCCAGTAGAAACAAAACGCCGTTTACTGCATATCTTTACGACGAATGGTTACTGAGAAATACGCCGATATAAATTGTACACAAATGTCGACAGCCATCAACATAAAATTTATATATAGTTAGATTAACAGAAAAAAGAGTGAAATCAGCACAAATTCAAACAATTAGAGCAGAAATAACTATGTCTACACTGAAACTAAACCTCGAGTGGTTGGTCGGGACAAAAATTACTTCGCGTAAACTAGTTTCCAATTCGATTGGCTGGGTCGAAATCTCGAATTTGTCGAATCTTGAACTGTCGAATCTCGGGAGCCACCTGTATAGCACTTTTTAAGAATGAACTACATCCAAAATAGACAAATTTATCATCTCAGTGATTCATATGATTAGTTATGATGACTACTTCAAAAATTAGCTTCCATTTTAAATAATATCCTTTTAAGACTTCAAGCAAAATCTTTGGGAAAAAATATACAGGTGACTCCCGAGATTCGACAGCTTGAGATGTGACAAATATGAGATTTTGACCCGTCGAAACCTGCTTATTCGACCCATTGAATTTGAAACTAGTTTATGCGAGGTAATTTTCGTCACGACCAACCACGCGAGGTTTAGTTTCAGTGTAGACATAGTTATTTCTGCTCTAATTGTTTGAATTTGTGCTGATTTCATTCTTTTTTCTGTTAATCTTTTATTTAAATTTATTTATTATACTGATTTATTTATAAATTTATCACTTGACATGATATCTAAAAGGAAATTTAATAGTGATAATGCAAGTGAATCAAATAAAAGAGTGTATAAGACTCATAGTTATGAATTGAAATTAGAAATTTTAAAGTGTTGAGAAAGGTGAAAGCCATACTGAAATCGCATGATAGTTGGGAATGTGTCATTCAACTATTAGCACTTATGTGAAACAGAAGGAGAAAATTCTAGAAGATGTGATAAATTCACATAATTTGATAACAACAATAAACAGTCCTGGGCATGGTGTTGTGATTCCTAAAATGGAAAAACTTTTAAAACTTTGGGTAGATGATCAGTGTCAGAAACACATTCCTATTAGTGAGGCCATGATTAGAGCAAAGGCTAAGGATTTCTATGATGACTTGAAGGAAAGGATTGATGAAATTTTGTGCTTTTTAATAACTTTTATATTAATTTCGCTGCGATAAATAGTTGTATGTATAGATAGATGTATGCAGGTATGTTGTCCGGCTCGCGCGAGTTCGAAACAAAAATTTATTATTTCCTTTTTAGTGCAAAAAATAAGTTATAGAGTTAAAATATTTATTATTTAATTTATTCATAATTTAATATTGTTGTATTAACATATTAGTAATGTTATTTTATCTTTATAGAACGGGAGAGGAGACTTTTTCCCGAGACGCGGGAACGTATCCCCCGATTATAACATGCAAGTATATGGAAAAACGGCGTTCGACATTCGACAATTCGAGATTCGACCACGTTTTCAGGAACGCATCCCTGTCGAATCTCGGGAGTCGCCTGTATTTTTAATTTTTTTGCTACGAAAATTTCATTAGTGCTTTCATTAAACATTTTATGGAAAAGTAAACCATTGCTGCATGCTATCCTGAGTAAAAATTTGCATGTCAATTTAACGTTCCACATTTGCATTAAAACTCATTACAAGAACTCTGATTACCTCATTCATTGTTACACTTAAACAAATTGGTATAACAAGAATTTAAACAAATTTTTTGTTTTCGGAGTGAAATGAAGTTATGTGAATATGATAATTCAAGTGAATTCAATTTGAAACTGACTTCTTCATATCTTAGAATATATTATTTTAAGAAATCACAAACTTACTTGAGGAATCGACTTATATCTTCATCCTTCAACCATGCAGCACTAAACACACGTTTATCTTCAGAGTCAGGTTGCACGATACTCCGATATGCTGCGTGGCATGTGTCTCGATAATTACGTAAAATACTGCACATCATTCCAAGAAAATGTTCTGAATATGTGGGCAAGGAACGAGTCAAATTCTGAAGATCTCTAATGCACTTTTCCACTGTCACAGTACTCTGTACATATATAAAGAGAATGAGTAAAATAATTTTTTTAAATTTACATTTAATATTTACCAATACTTTGACAGAAGACATTTATTTCATATCAATTAAGGGCATTTGAAACCATAAAATGCATTACTGTCATGTAAATGACAGTTCAATTAATTCAAATTTATACTTCAAGAGAGAGCCCACTTTTCTTTAATTGTCACCTAATTCTAATATCTGATAACCACAAACAGGAATATTGTTAACAATAACTCCTATAAATTAAATTCTAAATCTGACTAAAAAAATAAATTTTAGTAAAAATAACTAGCATCTCTAGAATAAAAGTCCTGAAGCCCTAATTGAAACTGAATACAAGAAAATGGAATTATTTTTAAAAATTTCCAGTAAGGTTACAATTCAGAAAAAACAAAACTCTGGATGTAGGTAAGGCAAAAGAATTTCCATTTATTTTTCTTCTCAGATAAGTTCAATAAATTAATTACAGTAAAACCTCTAACTTACGAACTCCCTTAGAACGAAGAACTCCATATAACGAAAATTATCGCCGGTCCCAAAAAATTCACTAATAAAACTACACAGAAAACCTCTATATTATGAACCTCCAATAATTACAAAACCTCCCAATTACGAAATAAAAATCGCAACTGTTCCACTAAAAACCTCCATATAGCAAAATTTAAAAAAAAAAGAATACTGTATGCGCTGTTGTAAAACAGAAACCAATGCCATCTATGCGGGTGTTAACACTGTTATTATGACCTCACCTGAATGATTTGAAGCGTAGTATTTGTTGTAATTTCAAACATTTAGAGTGATAAGATAGACAGACCTCATCTTTTTCGGCTTTATCTTTCGCATATTTCAATCTTTCGCAGCTCCGCATTTGTGACCAGTTTTGTCTTTCACGGAGAAAAATCACGGAAAAGACTACGTGAAATTTTTTATATGCGGAATGAATTGCCTTTTCCTCACGTTTTTTTCTCATAATCAGGTCTGAAAAAATATTGTTGCATTATTTTTATATTTTAAAATATTTACCTAAGTGCATTAATGTAATATATATATGTAATTTAAAAAATTAGATACATGTGTCTTATCATCATCACCATAGGTAGTCTGTTGTCCATAGACAGGTCCGTGATTATTCAAGGTTAAACTTGGTTCTCCATATACTCCTATTTTCCACAGTCTTCTTCATGCCTTGATAGGTCTCTTTCCATTTCAAGTCGTCTATCAGCCGAAACCTTTTTCTACCTCTTTCTCTTTTTCCATCCAGTTCTCCTTCTAGAACTTCTTTAACCATGCTCTCTTTTCTCAAGTAATGTCCAATCCAGTTCGCCTTCCTCTTTTTGATAGTCTGTATAATCATTCACTTCTCTCCTATTCTTCATAGTACTTCCTCATTTTTCATTCTATCTGTCCATTTTATCTTCAGCATTCTTCTCAATGTCCACATCTCGAAGCTTTCCAAGTATTTGATATCATTTTTCCTTAGCATCCATGTTTCTGCCCCATACGAAGTTATACTCCATGCATAGCATTTTATCAATTTCTTGCTGATATCCTCCTTTATATTTCCTGCTTGTAGGAGTTTCTTTCTTCAGAAAGTGGCTTTTGCTTTCGTTATTCTAGTCCTGATTTCATCGGTACATTTCTTATGTCTTATATATACTTTTAAATATTTTTAGGATGCTATCTTCCCACACTATTGTGCCCCTTCACATGTGAAAAGTTGCAAAATATAAGCTGGTATCACCGTTCAGGAGCTTTCTTTTTTCTGACGACAGGGAGGTCCGTGGGGAAAAACTCAACCCTCAACTCATTGATCTTTCCTACTCAGGATCATTGGGGTATTTGCTCAGGTATGACGTAAGTCAAATGCTTAAGCTTTGCGTTTTGCACATCATTTATTATTGGTGGAGTTTCATGGAGTTTTTCAGGAATGTAATCCCTGAGAAAGACAAGAGGTCTGCCGAATTTGGGAAATTAGCCCCTGAAGTTATGCAACCACAATTCTTTTTTTTTTTCGCGATTCTACTACGGAACTTAAATAAGATTTTATTTTCTGATACTTTTTCGTGTTATTTTATCTTGTTTATGTCTCTCTTTCATTGACGTTCATTTTTCCATCTCTTTCTCTATTTTTCTGAGGTCACAAATGCAGAGGACAAATGATCCATTCTTGCTGGGATGGGAACCAAACCCTGCATTTCCCACTGCCTTAATTACTTCTCTTTTGCAATTTCATCTTTTGCAGTGTCTTCAGGAAAGTAACCCCTGTGAAAGACAAGTTCTGCCTGTATGTATAATTAAGTATGAAATTTTTTTTAAAAACACGTAATAAAATATACTTTTTATAAATAATTTTTCTATAGATAATTTATCGTTAGTAGCTCTTTGTGGTAAACGTTGAAGACCAACTGAATACGTAACTTTTATTTAAATAAAGGATAAAAATATTTTTTTTATTAATATTTTTATGCTATATTTTCATTTACTTCTATTTGGCTATTTATTGATATACTGTCATCTCTAATGTACATAGTGTTAAAAATTGCAAAATTTGCCATTTAAATATTTTTAATACTGAAAAAGTAAATTTAGTATAAATAATCCAAGTTTGATCAATAATAATGATATAGCTCAATGGCCCAGAGATGCCCTACATCCTAAATTGCCACATCATATACATTGTTTTTACTATGAAAATTGAGCTATGTTACAGGAATGAAAAAATAATGTTTTTTATCATAAAGTGAATTTTTTGGAACCATTCTTTAACTAAAATGTTAATATTGAAATAAACTATAACCAACAATAATATGCTACTATTATCTGTTCATTTTATCTTTGCGACTGAGGTTTCGTATGGGTCCGTACCCGCTTGGTTCTTTTTGCCACTAGGAGGTGGGGTTTCACAACTAGGGGTTTGGGGAGATGTCTCCTCGCCGGAGAACACGCTAGGCGTTGCCACGTCGACTGAAACATAATTCCTGCTACGAGTCCAAAGTTCAGCTCTCCCGCAGGAAAGGGCGACTTAATTGCTTGGGCGCTACTTCTATAGTGAAATACACGATTGCTTTTAAGACCTTTTATTTTGGCGTCATACGTTTAAAGCTCCCTCGACTCGCGATGAAATAAAAATTATAATTTCTTGATTTTGGTTATATTTTAAGAAAATCTTGACTCATCACCCTGAACTAATAACAAAACCATCCAATGTCCTAATTAAACAATGTAATTTCGTTAATATCGCAAAAACACGAAATACGTAAGCAAAGCTTGCCCTTTCGTTAAATTTTCTCTACACACCGGTTGAGAATCGTTGATGAAACCTCTCCGGAATATGAAATTATTCAGGACAGCCCATATTAAATTCTATGAAATGTTTACTTAATTTGGAAATAAAAATTTCTTTTAAGGTTGCATTCAACACATTTATTTTACAGAAATATACAAATGGAAAAGATTTAATTTTCGTCCAATGGCAAGGCTAAATTATCCTGCTCGTCGTCTGTTTCTTCTTCTTCTTCTTCAGAACGCTCACTGTCAGACTCACTCTCCGCAAGCCGCACAATTACGGGATCCATTATGTCATCCCTTGCAATTTCTTTTTTGAAATCTTCCTCCTGTAAATTCTCTGCGTGACGAACGCATGCAGCCGACGCTTCTTGCGTGACTCCGTCCAATGCCTGCAAAAGATGACACTTATTGTACTTTTGGAAATGATGTAAAGCACATTTTAATGTATCCATTTTCGAAAATCTTTGTCATTCTTACCTGGTTAGCCAGACTTTCCAAGTCGTTTATTCGAAACGTAGTATTTCGCTCTGCTATCTGTCTCTTAACCTGCGACCAGACAAGCTCAATCGGGTTATATTGGCAATGATAAGATGGCAATCTTACCACCATGTGTCCTTCAGCTGCAGCCTTTCTATCAATGGCATACTCTTCAGTGGAACCCTTTGCTGGTTTCACTAAAGACAGCAACTCTGCCCTTGTCTGGTCGCAGGCGTACGGAATCCCTTTTAAAGACAACCAATTCTGTATGTCTGCTTTTCTCGTGGATGTCGTTGGTGCCTTATCTATCACCACTGAATGGTAACTGGCATTGTCCATCACAATGATGGCATTGTTTATTTGTCTCGCCTTAAGAGCCTCCAAAAACCCATCAAACCTGTAATATTAAGGTAGAAAAAGATTTTAATTCAGTGATGACGATATATTCACAGTTAATGCAAAGAGAACGTTAGACTGGACGTAAAATATATTTAAACACAAATGTCTAATTGCAAATACTTTGAAACATCTGAACCTGTAATATAAAAAAAAGAATAATAATTACCATTTCGTGAACACTTCGGCATTCATATCCGTGTGATAGTCGGCACTATTCTTGCCCTTCTTCCGGAATACAAGTTTGCATTCCTTGAGGAATCCCGTTTCCGCTGATCCTACGTGGCATATAATTAGCCTTGATCCCTTGCCCACAGGAACCTTCAGTCCACCTTCTTCTTTCGGACCTACCCATACGGCGCCTAGAGAGTAATTTTGGTTTACCCACATTTCGTCGAGGTAGAAAACAGGTCTCCCACCGACGCTCCGAAGATCTCTCATTTTCCTCAGAAAAGCCACCCTTGCAGCCACAATGTCGCTCCTCTCCATTAAAAATTTTCTGCCATCGACAGTCCGTTTATAGCGGAAGCCAATTTCTTTAACACATTTCCAAAGAGATGTGCGGCCTCCTTCAAAAATATCCTTTTCCCTCAATTTCGAGTGAATTTTTGATATATTGGGAAATTCCCCTTTATCATAAAATTCAAGGATCGTTCTCTTCAGCACGTCCTTCTCAAACTCATCCAAATTCGTCATAGGTTTGGAGCGTGGTTTCCACTGCTTATATGGGGATTTAAACAGAGGCGATCCCATTTCTGTTACAGAATCTCTTCCTGTAACGAGACATAATAATTATAAATAATGGCGTTCAAATACTGATGTAAATATAAAAATAAATCATTACAAATTATAAAAATCATTAATGGATTATCATTCTTACCTTCACGAGCAACCGACTGCATTCTTCTTCTACTTAGACCACAGGCATCGGCTGCTCTCTCTTGAGCTTTCTCAAAAGAAAGCATAGTTCTTCCTAACGCTTTCTCTTGAAGAAAATATTTCAAGACATTGTGCGCCATGCTCTTGGCTTGACTGCGAAGAACGGAAATGTATTTCTTCTCCATTGCCGACGCAAGGGTTGTGAAAACTCCACGAACGGAAGAAACACACTCAAAAACAACAACTCAATAGTAAACCCAACGATAACAAAGTAACAAAAACTCAATGTTAACAAAGTAACAGAGTAACAAAAACTCAACGTTAACAAAGTAACAGCGTAACAAAAACTCAACGATAAACACATGGCAACAGCGCACTCTAAGACTCGTGTGATCACCAAGGAAGCAAGAGAGAGAATGAACTTTCTACGGGAAAGAATCCTTCTACTTCGTTCCGATTGGTTCCCTTAAAGTCACGTGATAGGTAGAGCTCTTCTCCCCCTTCCCTCCAAGTCGCAAAGATAGAATGAACAGATAATATGCATATATGATTAATCTGAAAAAACCTCCATACAAAGAACCTCCTTACAACAAATTGCCAAAAATTGGGTCCCCTCAATTTCGTCATAAGAAGGTTTTACTGTATAAGAATTTGCCAAAAAATCAGTAAAATATGCAAGCTTAATTAACATAATCTATTTACATGCACAGGTAGAACTTAAATATGATGTTCACAATTTTTAAAAACTGATCCAATTCAAATTTTTTTGTCTTACCAATAACAGAGGCCTAGATACTCCAAGACCACGTGTAATTTCTGGTCCAGTTGTGGCTCTCCATGCATCTGAAGCCTTGGTTGCAATATCAACAGCAGCTGATACAGACTGATGATGTTGGCCAAGGAACACTTCCTTCACATAATCAGACAAGAAGGTACTCAAGGTACAAGGCCTGAAAAACAAGGGCAGTTATTTTCAGAGTTGTACATTAGCATTTAAGTTTACCAATAAAATCTATTTCTAAACAGAAAATTAGTTTTTTAAATGATTTAACAACAAAAATGTCATGCTATGCTATGGAATAAAAATTACCGTATTTAATCGATTGTAAGCCGACACCGATTGTAAGCAGACCCCCACTTTTCACAAGGCCACGCAAGAAAAAAAATTTGATTTTAACCCTCTCGTGACCGGACCGCCTAAGAACGCCCGTAAATTTTTATACTCCCGATCGCGAGATTGCCCGAAAAATACGCTTTCAAATTTACCTCTGAAAACATTTGACTGGATGGCTTCTCTCTCAGAAATGAGGTAGTATACCACATAAACACGAGATTTAGATCGTATTTGGCAGATTTTTCTTAACTTTGTATATGACGAATTTTTAAATATTCGATCGAAATTCGCTATTTTTTTGGACCCTGAACAATCTAATATGTCTCGCAGTAATTCTCCTACTTCGGAGATTTTTCAAAATATATATTTTTGGAGATTAATGTATAATTGTTTTATTTAATGTTTTCCATTTGGCAGCCATCTTGAATTTCTCCGGACTTTTAATGCCAGCAGGTGCCCCACACCTCAGGACTTGAGAGGGTTAAAGTATTAACTAAAGTATCAACTAAAATTACAGTGACATAAAATACATTTTATTCACTTATTCATAACAACTTCTACGAAAAAAGTAATTTGACCTCGCGGGATCTTAATATAGATAATAATACACCGGGAATAAATTATGTAAATAATACGTGGTGCGTCAAAGTCTTAAAGAACGCAGTGATAGCGTTCGTATGCGTAAGGAGCTAACACAATGTTTCATTTTACTCGTGAATCGAAGCATTTGCCCTCCTCTGCCCTCCCTCCTCCACCTATCATGTTTCAGTGTTAGCTCCTTATGCATACGAGCGCTATCGCTGCGCTCTTTTACGACTTTGATGCACCACGTATTATTTACATCATTTATTTCTTCGTAGGTGTTGTCAATTTGATTCTTTTTTGCATATATTTAAAGTAGATAGTTTACTTACACTTTAATACACTTATATCTCGCGTTACGAACATAAATTCACTGACTACTTTTTTTGCCCCAGATTCTAAGCCGAGTGGCGATTTCTGAGATGGTAAAAAAGGTAAAAAAAAGGTCGGCTTACAACCGATTAAATACGGTATACACATGCACTTTTAATCTTTTATAGCCAATGAATGATGGTAATTGTTCAATTCTAATATTAATGCATCAGTTATGGCAGTGGTTCTTTAGGGATGACCAAAAGTTTTCAGTGAGAGAGGGGGTCACAAAAGATTTTTGGAGTGTTGTGAAGGTTCTCAGAGGGTGGTAAGGATGAAATTGTTTCGGATTTTTTAAATTTATGTATGAATATACATATTTACAATAAAATAAATTTTTGTGCAAATGAAATAGATATAATATTTCAAAAATAATACTACATTTTACATTCATTGATGGGATTAGGGAGTCATGGTATGATTAGCTGCTTTAAGACACGAGTGATGACTAACAAGCAGTATCACATTTTGGGGAATACAAGGGGCCACAGAACAAAGACTAAGTTAATGCTTTAAATTACAGTAGGTTAATTCTGAGTGCTTATTCATGATCATAACATTCTAGAACATTAATAAAATTTTAAAAATTCAAAGTAATTCAATGAATTTAAATTAAAATTACTTCTGTGGCTACATCAAGATAAAAGCATTAATTATGCACGATTGTATCTTCTGTTAAATGGGTTATGTTATATAAATCAGTCATCTTTTACCAAACAATTTTTTAAAGTAACTAAAGTACGGAATGAAACATCAGTCTACCAAAATTTAATTTTCACTATTATTGCTCAAGAAATTACAAAAATCAATTAATAATGGTCATTTCCATATTTTCCCTAATGCTTCAGTCTTATCTTACAGATATTAATTACATAAATCTTTTCTTTTCCTTTAAACATGAATGATGTAGACGAAAAAATTTTCATTACTTACCCTTGTTTACCAATTCCTCGTTCAATCTCTTCGATAAATTTCATAAGCGGGATAAAAATAAGTGTTATATTCCCAGGATCTGGTTGGCAAACAAGAGACCTCTGTGGCCTTGGAAGATTTGGATCAGTGAAACCCTGGCAAAAAATTAAGACAATTGCCATTTTTGTAATGCGAAATGATTTTCAAAGATTGCATTTGCTTGATACTTAAGCAATAAACCCTTCAAAATAAATCTTTCTCAAGCAGAAAGAAGTTCCTCATGCAAAAGTAAAAAGACCATTCTTCATACCTGCCTTTCTCCAGTTTCACCTTTCTCTTCCTTCAGATAGTTATTCATGCTTAAGGCATGAGATGAATAATCAAACTTAAATAGAGGTGCCTTCTTCTGCCTACAAAAATTAGAAGGTAAATAATAAAAAACATTGATGTTTCATCCATGTTATACTATAAATACAGTCGAGCCTCCAAATTTGCGGCTTCCAAATTTGCATGCTTCGCAGTTTCGCGGTTTTTCTAACTACTGCTGCCGTCTTTGAAGGGATGAGAAAAACACTAAACAAATGAATTTCCCCATCCGTGAGGTTTTTTTTATCATGCTGTACCCCGTTTTGTGATAATACCGAAAGCAGACGCAAAAAGATGTTGACTTTAAGTGAGAAAATTGAGTTGCTAAATAAACTTGCTAGTGGCCAGTGTGTGGCATCAGTGGGTAAGCAACCACTGACCTCCCACACTCCTCTGTGATGGGTCCGGATGAATCGGACACTAGGCCAGAGGAACAATAACCTTCATTTTAAGGTATGATTATATTGCTGAACATAATGGTAGCGTAACAGTATGCTCGGCAAGGGGTTTTCTAGCTCTCACCAAATTTAATGCATGCATTTTTTTTGCCATTTACGTGATTCAACAAATATTTTTTCGGTATATTCTTTGTTAATCATGGTTTATGCAAAATTATCTCTTTAAACCTACTGTACGGCTACGGCAGATTTAAATGCCAAACCAGCAGCCCGCTGCAGCTACACTTGCAAATAATCTAAATAGTTCGGCCCTACGTTAGATCATATCGCTGTATATACAAAGGGGAAAAATTTTTAATTCTACCTTACTTTAGTTCCAATGATTATCATTGCACCCTTATAGACGAACTCACAAACAGTTGCTTTCCTTCAAGTGTCTATCAGCTACTGCTTTTAACTTCTTACAGTACTTACTGTAAAGGCGACGTCAATGCATTTATTTTGATTATCAATGAAGAGAAGAAAACAATAACGCTTTTCTTTCGTCTATTTGAAGGTTTAATTGGCCTTAAAATTTAAGGCCAATCAAACCTTCAAATTTAAGGCTTAAATGAATCGGAAGCAACAATGAGAGTCTCCTTGGCAACGCCCTGAATGAGTACGAAAAATCCACAAAATTTCGAAAAAGAATGCGTATTTCTGAAAAATTCGACCGTATAACGTGTAAACATCACACAAATAAGATATTATAGAGCTTTAGCCATCAAATAAAGCAAAAAAGAAGAAAATCGGTCCATATTACGTATTTTGGTGAATGAAGGAAAAAAACCTTGCACTCTGAAAAATCGAAAATCCCACGTAAATGTATGGGAAAATATAATTGTCTCCTTGATTTGAACCTGGGACACTTTAGCAAACGAAAATATTTTTCCAGGGACCTCATAGCCAGTAGAAACAAAATGCCGTTTACCGCATATCTTTACGATGAACAGTTCTTGAGAAATACGCCGATATAATTACGCGAGGCTTCATATGCATGCAGCAGCCGCGAACCTAACCCCCATTTTTTCATATGAAGCTTCTATTTTTGCAGATTCCAAATTCGCGGTGTTGTCGGGAACGTAACCCTCGCGAATTTGGAGGTTCTACTGTACTGTAATTTTCTGATTATAATATGCACCCTATATACCATATTTAATCGATTGTAAGCTGACCCTTTTTTATGTTTTTACCATCTCAGAAATCACCACTCGGCTTAGAATTGGTGTAAAAAAAGTAGTCAATGAATTTATGTCCGTAGTTACATTATAACGCGAGATATAAGTGTACTAAAGTGTAAACTATCTACTTTTAATGTATGCAAAAAAGAATCAAAATGAGTGAACACCTACGAAGAAATAAATTATGTAAATAATACGTGGCGCGTCAAAGTCGTAAAAAAAATGCAGCAATAGCGCTTGTATGCGTAAGAAGCTACATACATGTGTACGATGTTTCATTTTACTCGTGAATCAAAACATTTGCTTTCCTACCCCCCTCCCCTACCTATCTTGTTTCAGTGTGTCTAGCAGGTGCGTACTGGGATTTCCTGAGCATACCGTTACTTCCTCGTGCCTTAGCGGCATAGCAGCAAACTTGGGAGAATAATTTAAGAATAAAAGTGAAAAGGAATGCCCAGGTGATACTAGCGTAGTACTAACGTATGTTATGTAATACGGTATCCGTATTTGATTGAGGAGAAACGGCTATTTTTTTACGAGAATAAGATCAGGGGAATAACGAAGTCAAATTACTCTTTTAGTAGAAGTTGTTATTAATAAGTGAATAAAATGTATTTTACGTCGCCGTAATTTTAGTTAATACTCTTTATTTAATTACGAAATCAAAATCTGAGACGTAATACGGTGTCTGTATTTGATTGACGAGAAATTGCAATTTTTTTACGAGAATAAGATCCTGGGGGATAACGAGGTCAAATTATTCTTTTCGTATGAGTTGTTACGAATAGGTGAATAAAACGTATTTTATGTCGCTGTAATTTTAGTTAATACTCTTTATTTAATTACGAACTGAAAATCTGAGGCGTTCATACGGTATTTTGAAATAAATGACCCCAGCTGTCTAATCACTTTAGCCCAGCAGGGCAAGCACCGGGTCTGTGAGACCCACTTGATTTAGTAATCGTGTTTACTGCAAGATGGTAGAAGCTGTAGAACTGTTGTTCCCTATACCTTTCCATCACTCCCTGCATTACATACATCTTAATATCAGTAGAATGTCTGTCGTTGTAGTGTACAGAACCCCATTTCATCATTCTGGGTCTCTCAGACCCGCTGCGAGCATTCAAGACACTATTTCGCGCTTTGAGGTAAGAAAACATTTTTAACAATTTCATCCATATTAGTTAGTGTATGAACTATCCTTCAAGTAAAATTAAGTGCAATAAAAAATACAACCACTGTAAAAATTTACAGCCATTATTTTTTGTTTTTTGGCTTATTTTATTTATTTTAGCTATAGATCCAAACTCAGAGTAATCTTTCACATTGTCACTAAAAATGATATTTAAAAAATGTAATTTGATACTGAAAACTGAAAACAGTACACAAAAAACATTAGAAAGGATGAATAAAGAATATATGATTCCAAATTGATTTGATTTTATATATTGGAGATATAATTTTTCATCTTTTGAGAGTTCCTGAAAATGATCAAGGAATAATTATAACTCAATAGGTTCTGCGCAGTGATTTTGTGTATACCTTGTATTTACTTGAGATGTATCTTTATAAGCAGTGAATCTTTTTATCACTTTTATATAACCGTTTTTCAATAACCCTACATCAAGGAACGTATTTTTGCCATATTGCAATTAGAAAATGAAATGAAACATTGTTTATGCATCAGTATTCTGTGAGACACATAAAATGCATTCGACAGCAGTGCTATATTGTCATATTATCATTAAAAATAATGAAATATACTCTATAGATTAAGTTATCATACCTATTTTGCATGGGTCTCTCAGACCCGGTGCGAGCATTAACGTTTGAAATTAGGGTGCGAGCCATGCCGGGTTAAAATCAAAATTTTTCCTTGCGTGGCTTTGTGAAAAGTGGGGGTCGGCTTACAATCGGTTTTGGCTTACAATCGATTAAATACGGTAATACACACCCATGTTTTTATGAGTGAAATGCGAAAATTGTCTTATCACCATGTATAATACGCAACTCATTCTTTGTAAAAAGATCACTGTAATTTTTCACTTGGTTATTAGCAGTATCGAGACAGTTTTCGCCTTGCCGCCTAGTGAGAAATGTGCAAGAATGTTTACAAAAACTTTTGACTCTCACTTTAAAGATCGATACAATGTATAAAACATGTCTCAATGTTGCACTGCGTAATAATCTGGTCAGTTGGAATAACAGTTCTCGCATTACTGCCAAGCGAGTTATGTGTGAGAGTGTTTACGAAAACTTCACGTCTACGGAGTCCAAGCTCGAGTATCGAGTACCTGGGTACTCGGAATTTGGAAGCCTTTTTCGAGTACTCGACTACCTGGGTAATTTGACCGAGTATCGAGTTGCATATTCTCTCTTGAGAGTTTTGTTTACGCCCTCGGAGGCGAGGATACTCTTGAGCTCTGTAAACATATTTAATTTTTCAAAAAATCTGCTGTAAGAAACAGTGTTCTTCAAAAGCATGTGCTGGCACAAGAAGGGAAGAAACTACGATTGTTACTTGGTTGCAAGACTCGATGGAACTCCATTATTCCTATGGTGAATCATTTTTTAAAATTGAATAAGCTTGCCGTCAAAGAGTTAAGCAAAGAGGACTGCAATTTACTGAAAGATGAAGGAGTTTGCATCTTTCTTTTGAAAAATTACAACAAGCAGATATGGATCTCACTACTGAAAAGAATTGATGAAAGACAAAACAAAGATATTGTGTCATTGTTGCTTATTTTGCAAAGTGGCAGTTGTCCTAACTCCCACTTTAATGATCATTTTATATATATATTCTTCAAAAAATGTAATCAAATCATTGGCAAAAGATACATTTCAGAGGTTGTTTGGTGAAGATGAACATGAAAATGAGCAAGAAGAACCAGCTACGGAAAATGAAGGTTCTGCTAGTTCTGTGTATGGTGAGCTGCAGAAAGCAATACGATCTGTTATGGCTATTCCGAAAGAAACTTCAACAAAATCAGCACTGGAAAAGGAACTAAAATTGATTGAAGGAATCATGGCAAAAGAGGATATCACACAGAAAAATTGTTCCAGGATTTGATAACAATCCAACCTACTTCAACAGTTAGTGAGAGAGTTTTCTCAGTAGCTTCAAACTTCATTACTAAGATCTGAAACAACTTAAAAATGTATACCTTAAATGGCCTTGTATTTCTCAAATATTATTTCATGAATAAAAAATAATTTTTTTTAATTATATTTTTTTTAATTATCCCGGATACTCAGGTACCCGGGTAGTTCAAAATCCGAGTATTTGGATTCCCTATTCACGTCTATACAGTTTTGACTCTCACTTTAAAGATCGATACAATGTTGCATTGTGTAATAATCTGGTCAGTTGGAATAAAAGTTCTTGCCTTGCCGCCGAGCGAGATAGTTTACGTGAACATCACGTCTAGTTCTGCCTCTGTTTTCATACAAGCCGGTCGAGGTATATAAAATAATATTTGTTGTTTGCAGCTTGCATTGATTTTTTCTTAATAAGCGTGGCTTTAAAAAGTGTTGCCTCACAAACACCACGGATGGTTCAGAAGACGACATCATATGGTATGATGATTTTGCGGAAGTGGATAGTGAGAATGAAGATGTCATTCTCGGTGACGCCATTTACGTAGACGATGAGAGAGAACAAAATTGCCTGTGAACTATTTCAGGACAGCAACAATGAATTCAGAGGCTAAGATTTGGACAGTTAAAGTAAATAAATAGTAATTATTCTTATTTTTGTTTTGAAAAACGATATTTAAAAGAATGTTATCAAAATGCATTGAAATGTATGATTTATGGGTAAAAACATACCCGAAAATATAAATTATTTCCTTACTAAAAAAAGTTGTATGGGCTCATTACCATATATAATACGCACCCTAACTTTTTGTCAATTTTTCGTGAAAGAAAATGTGTATTATAATCGGAAAATTATGGTATTTCAAATTTAATTGGCTTAACTATACACTCAACAAATGTTTGTAAATATTTTGTATGTTTACCTTATTATAATGTCATATTGTTAATCAATGAAAATAAACAGCGAGACAGACACAGTGCCTTATTTATAAAATATCTGTGATAGGTGAAACCTCGATAACCAACCTTTGCGGCTTCTTTCGAGCAAAGTATGAAGATATGTCAGTGGATGTGTCAGAAAAGGATGATGGTGCTTGATGCTGACCACTAGTTGTATTTTGGATATCCAAATAGTCAGTCAGCAAGAGTTGAACCTGAAGCGACAATGTGAGATCAGTTGATTATACAAAGAAAAGTAATTTCAAGTAATTGAAAGACTACAGTAATAACATTGCCATCTAAGATTAGTAACTTGTTTTCATGAAAAATTCAACTTATGGAGAATATGGGTGGCTATGATTTATGGATTTTAATGTGACATACCACAGCCTGTATCTTGGACCATACATCCACCATCTCATACATCTGAACATCAACATGATATTTTTCAGACGTACGACGGAAGCACTGCAAGATGCAAGAATGAGCTGCAGCAATTAGACGGAATTGGTCAAACACTGTCTGTAGGAGTTCTAGGAGAGGCTTTCCTTGAGACACATTGGGTTCTTGTTGGGCTGGTAATGAAATTCCAGGGGCTGCTGTAACACCCCCAGCAGTGACTGCAGAATTACCACCAAAGTCTATCAAAACCTGCTGAGTTGTTCTCTTTGCAATGGTCAACAATTCATTCTGCATTTTCACCTTGATATCCTACACAACAATAAAAATGATACATTAATAAAGGGTCCTTCTGATTCTTTTGGTACAGAAAATTGCTAATGCTTCACCAAAGCTAAGTAACCAATAAAACAACAGTAGAGGTTCAATAAGACAATGCATTATCACAGTGGTTTTGCTCTGTGAATTAATGATAACT
Organism: Uropetala carovei; assembly: GCA_036926305.1. Taxonomy (NCBI): domain Eukaryota; kingdom Metazoa; phylum Arthropoda; class Insecta; order Odonata; family Petaluridae; genus Uropetala; species Uropetala carovei. The sequence goes on from JAXCHB010000279.1 coordinate 3,681,373, forward strand.
GAACCATAAGAATTAGTATGTATTTTGGTATCTGTATTGCAAGGCAAAACTGACATTAAGGTATACATTATTATTTTATTTTAACAATGATGTACATATAGTATGTTTGTTACAAATAAATTCTTCATAATAATAAATAAGAGGCATAAATTTAACATTGTTCAATGTTTAAATCAAAATTAACTTAAATATTTTATTAATATGTGCTCATATAATAGCTTTCATTAAATTAAATACCGTATTCATCTGAAACCAAGACGACCTCCCATTTGGATGATTCCAAAACAGAAAAAAGCTTCAATTGACCTTCATTACTACAAAAGTTATAAATCTTGTCAAATATTTATTTTCTCCTATACTTTTCTTGTCTTTTAACATTTTAAAATCATAAGATCACATCACAAATAGAACCATTCAGGTTTTCAAACAAATTAAATGGTAGCATTCATTTTAAGATAACATTAAAAATAAAGTAAAAACATTGACCGAATAACTTATTTCAGGACAACAAAAAACATTTCAATCCAAGTGCTGCATAAAATCATTTTATTGTGTTAGTCATCATCACTGTCTATGCAACTTTCACTATTTTCCTCACGCTCACTATCTTTATCGCTCTCAACTTCATCATCAGTCTCCCACAAAACATCATTCTCACTCCCATCCATGGCATTAGATAAGTAGCATTTCTTAAATCCTTTCACTATTACCTTTGCATTTATTTGTTACCACGATGCCTTGATCTATTGGCAGAGCATTGCAACTTCAGGTTTCTTAAGATTTCCTTTTGGTGTTAAAGTGTGAGTTCTACTTTGTAACCACTCAGAATACAAAACCTTTAAATTATTTTTAAAACACTTAATGACAGCAACATCTAAAAGTTGAAGTTGTGATGTCATTCCTTCAGGTATTACAATAAGATCAGTATTCATCAGTATTATGTTTTTCATTTCAGGAGATAAGTGTCATTTGAATGCATCCAGTGAAAGCATTGCTCTTTGTTTTAGTAAAGCTCCTGGCCTTCTATTCCACACCACACGTAATCAATCTCTCATTAGTTCTTTAGTCATCCACCCCTTTTCTTGACACCTATTATTCCACTTGGCAAATGTTTCTTAGGCATTGTTTTCTGCTTTAGAATCACATATGGTGGTAATTTAGTCCCATCTGCTAAAACCGCCAACATTACCGTGACTCGCATTTTTTCGTTGCCTGTAGTTTTAATTAGGACGGACTTCGCACCTTTTTTGTTCACAGTATAATTAGATGGCATGTCGAAGAAAACCGGAGTTTCATCGGCATTTCCTATTTGGCTCAAAAGGTAATTATTGGTTTTTCTAAGTCCAATTACATATTTCTGGTAAGCGAGAAGTTTTTCAATGTAGTCTTCTGGCAATTTCTGACACAGTGAAGTTCGTCGCCGTAAAGAAAAATTATTTCGTCACATAATTCTTACGCACCAACCTCTGCTGGCCTTGAATTCTTGCAATGATATATTAAGTCCTCTAGCAATTTCATGAGCTTTTAAGTATAATACTATCAGTCGAAACAGGCATACCGTTCTGCCTCATGGTGCGCACAAACTTGACTACTTCTTCTTCTATGCCATGAAATCGGCCTAATTTGGACCACTGAACGAGTTCCTTATGGCTTTGGCTTTTTCTAGTTCCTGTTTTGAGAGTTTCCATCGACTCACATTTGCCTCAGATACACCGAACTTTCTACTCGCATCACAGCTATTAGATTTTTCGGCGTAATTTATCACGATCAGCTTAACATTTGCATCATAGCTCCGTCTAATTCCTTTTGTTAACTTTCCCTTTGCACTCATGCCACGTACTTCAACATGATCTGTCATTTTAACTTAAGGGTTGTGCATTTAAAACAAGAATGCGCAACTCAAAATTACTGTCACACTTAGTGAGTCGTTTGAAAGGGGAATCCCAATGATTTCTGCTCTCATTTGTTTTTACCTTGCAGTTGCCATTACGTGCAAGATAAAAGTACGTCATCTGTGTTATGATCGTCAACGATGATTATTAGTCTAAATAATTGTTATTCCTGTTGTTTTAGTTATTGTTATTACTATTTGTTTATTTCAATTGTTTATGTACGTACTTGAATTTGCTGTTGTGAATTGTTTACTCTTACATACCATTTGTTGTAAAAAACATCGATTAAATGCGTAAATATACTTCGTATTCGAATGTAAGCCGACTCTTGATATTTACAGCTGACAATCTGGAAAAAAAGGTCGTCTTAGATTCAGGTGAATACGGTAAATCACCCAAAACTGCTGAAATGATAAAAATACATAGTTGCTGTATGGCCATGAGAGTTACATATATCTATTTTTTTTATTAAACAGCTCATAAAAACTTAATGGCCTTTTACAATAAGAGCAAGAACAATAACAAAGACAAGCATATGACCACACTCTCAGTAAGGTTCAAATCTCTAACCTGGGCATGTCAAACTGGTGGCCTGTGGGCCACATGCAGCCCTTTCTCTGCCTTACTGCAGCCTAAATGCTAATTTTCTCTCAACTAAATCATTCGAGATTTTTGATAAATACTTCATTTTTGTGAAAAGGAAACAAGATTTTTTCTTAGTTTTTGAAATACAATAGAATGCGGTTTCTAAATCATTGTCCATTTTGCCAAGTTTGGCCCTCATTAAACAACTGTAATCCACCCATCGCTTCAATTTGGCCCAGATGCTTCTTCAAGTTTGACATGCCTGCTGTAACCCTAGCATTGGCAGCTAATTACACTAAGCACTCCTATATAACAGACTAAAATTATTTTTTACAAAATTAACCGATGGAAGCAAACTTTACCTCCACAGCATCAGATAATTTTCCTAAATGAGCCAAGCATTCAATAAGGATGGCCATAAAATGTTCGGTCCTCCCTTCTGGATCATCCTCATCAACATCCTCTTGGATATTATTCAAATCATCAGCAGTAGCGACGTGACCACTAGGAATCAGCTGCAAGCCAGGTCTTCAAAAAATAATACATAACGATGGTATTTATTGCTAAAAGGATGTACCTTTTAAGAATAAGAAAATTGCATGCATTATCTTGGTAAAGGAATTTTCTGCTGAGAATAAATTTTATAAGATACGATTTCAAAAATAAATTTAAAACAAATGCATTTTCCTGAACCATGTTTACCAATTAAAAAAAAATATAAAACAACCATGTAAATTACTCACATGTTGGAAAAAGTATTTTAGTTTTATCATACCTAGTATTCGGACCACCAGGAGCAGGAGAAAATGAAACATCTAAAAGAATCCTCCTAGCCTTAGGTTGAATCTGCTCACCGTGCCGAGCTCTTCCAGACCCAACCCTCTGCAAGGGAGTGTACTGACCTCCTGTACCACTCTCTCTTCCTGATCCTTGTCTGCGCAGATTCAATGCTTCCTGGCTTGTCTGAACGTATAGATGCCGAGACACTTCCCCCATCAACTTTTGGTGTAGTTGCTTAAATGAAAATAATCAAAGCCATCAAGCATGGAAATTGCATACGGTGGTGCAAAAGACCCACCCCTTAAAAAACAAGTTAGGAAAGTGTACAACGTATCACAAATAGGCACGTTTTGTGCAATGGAGTATTAGAAAGAAATTATATACCTGTACGTGAGGGAAATAATGTTTTAAAGTTCTTTTCTTCTTCATAAATAATCCATTTTCTTCCTATTTAAAAATAGTGCATGCACACATAAGTAAATTAAACGTTTGTTTGTGAGATTGTTAATGTTAGCAACAATGAAGAAGTAACCATGAAAGAAAATTTGTTCAACTCGAATTAAGACATTCTTGTTTGATTTTCTCAATAACGGCTACTCCTACAATAAAAATATGTAGAGAAGGAAATACTCTTATTTACTAGTTCTCCAACTTTTACTTGAAAAATATTTTGATATAAGCAATACTTTACGAGATATGACGAAAATTTATTTTTTGTCACCAGTAAAGTGATATCCCTGATTGGAGTACGTGATTCATTTGTGCGATTTTCTTACTATTTTTGATTGTAAGTCCTTAACATCAAATTTCATGAAAATCCGTTCAGTAGAAGCCGAGAACGAACATGCGGACGGACGGACCGATGATAATAGGTGCTCACGCTGGAAGCGAAACGCACCTAAAAAGGCCATTTTCCAGTTTAAAAAATTTTTCAACTCATACAAAAACATTTGTTTTGATAAGGGTATAAGATTCATCAATGGTTAAAAAAACAACCAAGTTAATTATTGGTTGAAAATAATTTTTAGTTTAACAATTTTGAAAATACACCCTATTTACTTGCATATATTTCCAAAGTACAGAAAAAACTTGCTAGTCCACAATAATTGGGGGAAAGGAGGATCCAGATTACCCAGAAGTTCTATTCAAAATATACAGAACAAATACGTTACATATGTATATGAATAATAATAAACCTATAAATTCAACAGTAACATTGTAATTACCTAACCAACAATAAATATACTTGATGGGTTTTGAGGACTACATATCATGCAAAGGTTACTACACTGATTTCTTTTCTTATAACTACTGCTCTATAGATTACACTTTTTTCTTTCATAAATTTCTTAAACTTCTCATATTTTTTCACTTTTTAATTTTTTTCCCACACAAAACACATTTTAGCCTGAGTCACTCTTAAATATTGGCAAAGGTGTCTCAATCAGGATGTAGTCCTGAGTAAACAGCCTGGAATAGTAAAGTTTTACTATACTTAGGCTTACCATATATGTATTCATAGGGTAAAACCATGATAAAATGATTTCTGTAGATGAAAAATCAGAACTTAACTGGGATGTGTCATAATTTTTTTCGTTACATAAACTTCAATGTAATATATATGAACTCTGCATTGCTTAAAGGTATTTTCACTATTAAATAATTTTACTAATTGGCCAAATGCGATATTATAACAGTTATGATCACCATGTTTACAAATCACCATACCATAACATTATAGGATGCGAGGGATGTGGTAGCAAAAAAAATTTAAACAAAAACGTTTTTCATATTACAATATTAAATTTCGATTTTTTAACAAAAAGAAATTATTTGACACTAGGAACCACTTTATTCATTCAGAAACAGGATATTTTTATCACTACTCCCAGACGTTCACTCATATTTATTTTCCAATACAGAAAACAAATTGGCTGGGACAATACCTCGAACCTGTTACAATCCCAGTTAAACTGGGATGTATGGTAAGCCTATATTTATATTTTACACATGCATTTGAATTTGTGCAAATATAAAATAGCAAATTATAAACATAAAATGGAGATTAAGCTTTTATTTTTATCTACCATCAATTTTTTCAAACATTCAGTAAATATGTAATAATTATGTGGAGCAGTTGTAGAGCACATGAGAAATGTCTACAACATTAATGAAAGTTAACCTCTATTATTTTAACAAATATTCCAATAATTATTAATAAACAAGCAATACTGTTTCAAATGAATAAATATGCAAACATTTTTCAGTTACTCTAATCATAGTATAAATATGAGAACAAAACATTTAAACCTCAACAAAACTTACCTCTTTTTTTGTTTTAAGTTCGGCACGTACATCTCTAAGAGCTTCTACGCCTTCAAGTGTACCTTCACCTAAAGATATTGCTGAAACCAAAAGCTGAGTGGCATGCAGATAGTGTTTCTTGGCTATGTATTTCTCAAGTTGATTTGGGACTCCTCTGAGTTTATCGCTAAAGAAAGAAAAATTATCTTCATGAATAAAGCCCAAAGTTTACAAAACTGTAATGTAGGTAAAAGTTCATCTTTGTGACAATAAGGAGGTGCCAAATAAAATATTCCAAGAAAATATTACAACTGACTGTCTCATTGTCACGGCAATTTGTGCAGGAAATTACTATGGCTACACGTTAGAGAAGATTAACGCAAACAAGTCACTAACATCATGAACACAATAAAAACAACAGATGAATAATTATGCATTTTCCAAATATTGAGATTTATCATGATATTATCCCTATACATAAATGAGTTTCACGCACTTACATTTCTTCTAGAAGATGCAAGACATGTTTGTGCTCCACTCCTTCAAGCCAGAGTTTTTTTAGCTCATCACGCCTACATCTAAGAAGCGTTTTACAAGCGTGGAGATTTTCCTTAACAGTATGTACCTTTTCTCTTGACGAAGTTACCATGTTTGACAACTGGCCGAAAAGCTTAAGAAAGAGTAAAGTTACTTAATTCTGAGTTAAAACCAATTAACAAGAACAGAATAACAAATACTATTTTGAGTGGTTATGAAATGCTCATTTGTATATGACATTCATACCTGCATAATTTGACTGAGATCCTCATCATGAAGGGATATCAATTCATCTAATCTTTGGTCACTCTTTTTGTACTCTTTCTCAAGTTTAGCTTTTTCCCGATCCCTTTGTTCATTGGACTCACTTGCAGAAAGTGTTCTAATAACTGACATTAATAACCCACTCTGGGAAAAAATATTTTTCTAAGATAAGTAGAGTATCGTAAATTATAGAATTTTTTAAATAGAGGACAATATTTTTCAAACTTACCGTTTCTTTTGGATGTTTCACCCCCCTCGGAGGTTTTGTGGGCGGACATGGCACCGCCATTTTTGCCACTCGCGTATGAAAATTTTATTAGTCAAACTTACGTTCTTGACGTCTGTACGTTTCTGCATAATTATGAGGACCGTTTGTCGTTCATAGAATTGATTACCTGATCGTGTATAACGTAAATAAAAGCTGTAGTTTCAAAGGAATTTGTAAATATGAGATAAAATCAATTTATGTACTTGACAAAGACTGAACGAAATTTATTATTACCGCCAACACTGAACTCTTTAAGATTTTAAAAGCATACAGCAAATAGCTTTTGTTGTTAATAGCATTTTATAGAACTCCATATTCTACTTTTTCAAAAATAAAGCAGTTAATAAAGAAAACAATTGTTCTAAGAAACTGTAACAAAAACAACAAAACAATAATTAATCTAACAATGTAACAAAATTTATGGTAACTAATAAATATTTCATTTCGAATATTCAAAATTCACAGTAAAATTCCTGTTAAGTCTTTTCGTTTGACCATTTACACAAGTAAATTTGTAGTGTTTTTAACATATATTTTATTAATTTACAAAATGGTAAGCAGCCTTATTTTACATAATTTCTATATTATGCTTATTTTTTCATCAAAAGTTTGACATTTTTTAGCTAATAGATACTTACGGGATTAAGATTAGTTACCACCTACAACAATTGCTTAAACTTGGGTTTTTATATTCAATTTCCAATGAAATTATTGATAGGAATTAATTAAAGAATTTTGCTTCTAACTAAGTTGCTTTACGTCAAAAGTAAAATATAGAATTAACTTATTTAAAAAATGTTGATTTTACAAGGATACTTAGTATTATTCTCTTGCTAATGGAATATTTTCCAGAGTAGCTTATTCCATCATATTCTAGATAACACTTCTTGTATACCTGTTGGCTGCCCCTAGAGCTGGACTACCATGGGCAGTCACCCACATAGCCCATGCCTAAAACTGGCTCTGACTAACATAATGAAATTGATTTTTAAATTTTTTATGATGAAAGAATATTTTTCATTTTTCAGAGAGAATGTATTTCTGTTCACGTAGGGCAGGCAGGTGTACAAATGGGAAACTCATGTTGGGAACTGTACTGCCTAGAACATGGAATTCAACCAGATGGTACAATTCCTTCTGACAAACTGACAGGCAGCAATGATGATTGCTATAATACATTTTTCTCTGAGACTACATCAGGTAAAATGATTCCTAGGGCCTTAATGGTGGATCTTGAGCCAACAGTTGTAGGTAAGTATTAGGGGTTTTCGTAATTTTTCAAATTATGATACATTTAAACATCTTATATTTGAATTTATAACATTTGGGATAATAAAGGAAATACCGTATATTCTGGCATATAAGTTGACCCCTGCTTTTTTGATGAAAATACATGATTAGGCATATGTTCGCCATATACGTCAGCCCCCACTATTTCACTTAAAAATACTTCTCATGAAACGTTTTCAGACAAAATCAAAGTCATGTACAATCCAAGTTTAACAAAACAGAAATAAACAATTTTCAAAAATATAAATATTGTTTACAGTCTGTGCTATTCTTCTTGACCATTCCATGTGACATGTTTTAATTTCAACCAATAAGAAAATGTTATTCTTGGAGAGCTTGACCCACTAAATAAAGTTTCCTATAATTCAATTGATGTCAGCTGCTAATGATACTATCAGAATGAACTATACCTTGCGTCCACATTTATACTTGCAAAAGATGAAGAATTCTACGAAGTTTACGCGTATCTACACGACCAAGAAACATTTAGGGTTTAAATGCACAGTTTATATTGCCGTTGGTGCATCTTCAACATTGGGATGACGTAATATTTTTATAATATTAAAGCTGTACCCTTTCATTGAGTTTTAAGTTTATTTTTAATACTTAAAAAAAGCAGTTCTGTCACTAAAAATTTACTATCAATTTCTACCTACACTTTTTGCTGGAATAAGTTGTCATCTGGTATCTGTATTTGCTGTATTCATCGTGAGTTGTTGACACTCCTTTAACCCGGGAGAGAACCATAGTTCCCTCTAATTTTTTTCATCCATGGGTGGAATGAATATCGCTATGTATGACTACATGATGATAGTGCGGCCAGTTTCGTCCAGCTTGGTACGGAGAGGTATAAGCATACATTTAAAAGTCAATCACTCTTTTGTCACCCATACAGAAGTTGAAATAACATATATATATGTGGTTGGGCACTAGGAATGAATACTATGAATTAATACTAATATATAATTTTCAATTTAATATTTGCAGGTCTGAAGGAAGGTAAATTAGTGAGGCTTATTTTTGTGTTTTTTGAAAAAGAAAAAATAGATAACATTATTTTGTCAGTGCAACAATTTTCAGTATAACAGTTTTCTTAATACTAACACAAACTGCGAGTAGGGTCCCCATAATGCCTGTACCTAGGGCAGTGGTTCTCAAACATTTTTGGTCTGTGGACCACTTAGACAGGCAAAAGACCTCACGGACCACCTACTCCCATCTTGCCACTGATAAACCTTCAATAGAATAACCATTTCTGATTGTTTCAAACATAGTAGGGGAGTAGGAACAGTTGCTAGGACATTTCGTTTTATCCACTAAGGTTTTACGCAGTGAAGAATTTAGTTAATTTCAGTGATATTAATTTAATTTGTTTTGTTCAACATTAGTTGCTTTAGGACTAATCAGGTGACCTACGCAAATGAATTAATTTAAAATAGTACATTTAGCCTTATCCCTATTGTAATACGTCACGCAATTGTTGGATATTAGGGTTCTGTTCTTTAGTATGGTCTCGGCATTGTGTATCATTAACTTGCATTTTGGACCAGCCCACAGACCACCTGGAAGACTCTCATGGACCACACTGTGAGAACCACTGGCCTAGGGATCTTAATCTGCAACTGATTATTTCTAAGATTTTAGTGTTTTGAAAAATACATTTATTTTGAAAAAATATTGTTAAAAAGTGGTTCTGTATTATATCACATTGTTAGTATCCAATTCGATTGAACTGGCATGTCTGGCTGAATTACATCACTGATCAAAGTTTATAAGTCAGTCTTTAAAGTTTTTAAAAATTAGGGTTAACCTATAAGTTGAGTACAAAAATAGGAATTACAGGCCTGTGACTGCTGCATGTTCTCAAGATATATTTGATCTTAATCATGATTAATTTGTTCTTTCTCCAGTCTAGCATCACTTTTTCACTAATAATAAGTTCCCTCTCTGCAGCAGAGGATGTTGATTGTTTAGCCAATTCTACCACTTTTAACTTGAAACTAGCTTTGTATTTCATTATTTAGCTCTGTGGTGCCATGATAAGAGTATTAATTGTCAGTTTGAATAAATGTTATTGGATATCACTATAGATATATACTGTGCTTTTTTCTGCTGTAATGCACCAGAACGCCATTCCAGAAATTGTTTTCATGCATAATACTAAATCATGAAACTTGTAAGAATAAAAATTTATAAATTATGAAAACACTTCAAATTCAAAATATATATTACTAGATCGATGAAATGCAAACCACCATTTATGAAATGATGTTTATAATATCCACCTTTTTATCGGCAAGAAACTATGCGTACTGGAAGCTTCTTTTTTTAGAAAAAAAAGCACTGGATATATACATATAAAAGCATGATAGTACATGGCATTACACATGTTATGTGCACATAAGGATTTTTCTCCAGGTGGGATTTTCCTGTGTTTTATTCATAAAGTCAGCTATTCATTATTGAGATTATTATCCATATTTTATTCAAAACTTTGAACCAATGGGACCTCGATTTTGTCTGTAGAAAGATTTAATGAAATATATTTATTAACTGGTTGATGAAAAGTACATCATATTTTAAAGAACTCATTTCCTAATTTTAGATGAGGTGAGAACTGGTACTTATAAAAATCTGTACCACCCTGAACAACTTATAACTGGTAAAGAAGATGCTGCTAACAATTATGCCAGAGGACATTACACAGTAGGTCGAGAGATCGTAGACACAGTTTTGGAGCGAATCAGGAAGTTAACGGATCAATGCACTGGTTTGCAAGGTTTTTTCATATTTCACTCCTTTGGGGGTGGAACAGGATCAGGCTTCACAGCTTTGTTGATGCAAAGACTCTCTGAAGACTATGGAAAAAAAAGTAAACTGGAATTTGCAATTTACCCAGCACCTCAGGTATACTTTCATTTCTTCTTTTGAAAATTTGACCAACCTAATGCAATTTAATAAATTCATATAATTCATTGCAGAAATATTTTATGCTAATAATTCCCCACATTTTATTTATTATAATTTCTTCATTGATTCAAAAATGAAATTGTGGCTATAATATTTGCTGATTGCCAAAACTGTGTTATTTTTTCTTATTTTCAGGTATCTACTGCTGTGGTGGAACCTTACAACTCCATCTTAACAACTCACAACACAATGGAAGAATCTGATTGTGCTTTCATGGTTGATAATGAGGCAATCTATGACATATGCAGGAAAAAACTTGGAATAGAAAGACCGTCATATGCCCATCTTAATCGTCTCATTAGTCAAGTAGTATCTTCAATAACAGCTTCTCTTCGATTTGATGGTGCTCTTAATGTTGATCTTACAGAGTTCCAGACAAATCTTGTTCCATATCCTCGCATTCACTTTCCCCTTGCCACTTATGCACCTGTTGTCTCAGCTGAAAAAGTATTACACTCAGCACTGTCTGTGTCAGAGATAACAGCTGAATGTTTTGAGCCAACTAACCAAATGGTAAAGTGTGACCCAAGATCTGGGAAGTACATGGCATGCTGTCTTCTCTACAGAGGTGATGTTGTACCTAAGGATGTAAATGCAGCTATTGCAGCTATCAAAAACAAAAGATGCATACGTTTTGTTGATTGGTGTCCCACAGGATTCAAGGTAAAGTAATCAAGGAAGGAAGCCTATTCCTAAATGTGGTAATATGCCATATGTGAGGTACCTGAGTAAATATGGTAATAATGGTTAAATAATCTAAAAATCTGACATTTACTCATTAGGTTGGTCTTAACTATCAACCACCAACAGTAGTTCCAGGAGGTGATTTAGCCAAGGTCCAAAGAGCTGTATCCATGCTCAGTAATACAACTGCAATAGCTGAGGCATGGGGAAAACTTAACTATAAGTTTGATTTAATGTACACTAAGAGAGCCTTTGTTCATTGGTATGTTGGCGAAGGCATGGAAGAAGGAGAATTTAATGAAGCAAGGGAAGATCTAGCTGGTCTTGAAAGGGATTATGGGGAAGTGGCTACAGATAGCAAAATACTTTCTGACAAAGAAGACTTTGATGAGGAAGAGTTCTAAGAAGTGGGACCAACAAAATGCTTCTCCATAGTCATGGGCACTTGAACAGAAAAAATTCTCCATTTTGTAATTTACTGGCATGCAAAGATTACGCATTCATTTGTATAGTTTTGGAGAAGAAATTATAATATTTGGTAAATGATGAAACCCTTTTGGTGTGATCCCATCATTTGTTAACATTTTAGCATGAGCTCAAGCTTTATGGACATAAGTTAAAAATTTATGCTACCTGATTATCTGGGAATGATTTTATTAATCTACTGTATTTATTTAATAAAATGATTTTATATAAAAATCCATTCTTATAAAATAAAAGGTTGGCGTGCATTTTGATTGTTAAAATTAAATGATAAGGATTACAAAAAAGTTCATGAAATGACATCTGAATATAAATCTACAATAGAGCAATAATTGAAATAGGTAAAAATGTTCCAATTAAGAAATATATTAAGAGGAGATTCAAGTATTTAATAGGAATGCTGTTTAATTAATAATATAAGCTGCAGCTAAGCAATTGTTTGGTAACTCAGTCATTTGAAAACTGCTATGCGTAATGAACATATATGATTCAAGTGCTACGTAGTTCATTTTTTAAACCAGCTCCGAATTTTTTTGTATTACATTAACTTTTGTAGTATATGTGTAAATAATTTTCTTATTTTATGCTATCGAAGTGAATGTTAACATCAACTTTGGCAAGTGCCTAATGTTTGCGGATCTTGTATGGAAAGTAATTCTGGAAATTACTGTAACTTACTTTTTTTTGGAAATTAGTTTTCCTTCAAATGAAGAAATGAAAAAGATGTAGGTAGTCACATTGAAAAGAGACAGCATCACACCAACAGTGCATTCCAAAGTATGTTCGAAAGATTTTTCCAAAGTGTTTTGATCAAGGGGAGTTCGGTGTGGTGCTACCATCAGGTGGGGATATGTGTATTGCACTTCCTCCAACATAATTTTTACCTTATTTTAATAAAATATTCTATCTAAAACTGTTAATTAATCTAAATGGTGTCACTTGGTGTAATCCTGAATTAATATGATGAAAATTTTAAAAATATTCTATTTTTGTTATTTATAAACATTTGGCCAGAGAATACATTGAGAAATGTATGAAATTTGAGAGAAGCTTTAATATTTGGCAACACTTCTCTCATTCTAAGGTAAATGAAGGTAAATCACAATCAAGAAAATTTATTGATGTCTGTTTCTTAGTTACCAAAATGTTTGTTCACATGAATTGAAACAAAACAGATTTTTAATAATCATTTAAAATAATCATTAATGAGATCAAATACACCCTTAAAAGTTTTCATTTTAACAAATAGAAAATGCAACCCATTTCATCAAATTCAAAATATAATTGTGTAACATTTGAAAGCACTCCGTACAGTGAATTAGATGTAATAAAATTGAGTTACTTTTATGAAAACCAAGTAAAACAGCTCAAGAATAAGATTCAAGAGTTGGAATCAAGTATAAACGAGACATGGAATTGCTTTGATGAAATTTTGAAAGAAAATTCTACATTCCATGAGGAAAAGAACAAATTAACAGAAGATGTAACTAAAGCTCAAAAAATAAATCAGGAAACTTTGAGTTAGTATACAAATTTTAGTAATGGTCAAAATGTGTAATTTAGTTCCATGTTATAATGATTAAAACTCATTTTTACTTAAGTACTGTTTATAGTATTGTTACCTCAGTTTTTGTTTTGCTCCTGCTGTGTATCATGAATTTTGGAATCAAATATTGCCTATTATCTTACCTTAGAATTATTATTTAGAAGAAAGGAATATGTTTGTGGGAATAGTACAGCTCATCCATTTTCTTTATCTGAGAAAATTTGGTCTTCACCGCCAGTTTCTAGGCATGAAATGATTCAAACACTACCTTCAAGATGGACCCAATTCATAAATAAATTGCTGAAAGATGTTAGGGTAAATAACTCATTAAAAATGTTAATGCCATTCTCCATGTAAGTTCATACTTAGGCTATAGCTCAGTTATTACTTTTAAAGGAAACTAGAAATGCTATTGAAAATCGAGGAAAAGAATTGAACTGTTATAAGGAAAATATAATACAACTTCAGAAAGAAATGCAACAATTGAAGGCTGATATTTTAAGAAAAGAAGAAATAATTCAACAGCTTTGTAAAAAGTACCTTATTTTGAAAGAAAACAAAGAGATCCAGGTACATTGAACTAAAAAGTACTACCTATCAATTGAAATAAACATTTTTTCAATTATTAAACTTTATTAGCTTATTATTTACAATTCTATATCAGTGGCATGAACAATGCAATGAACCGGACCCCCAGTTAAGGGAGGACCTACAGCGAGGAAGCATTTGAAAAAAATTATTTGTTTTATGTCATATTAATCATTTTATACTTGTTATTTTCTGTAAATTATTTTTAACCATTCCAACTCATAGTTTGGGGTATACACGAGGCCATCGTAATTTTTCATTAGTTGGGAAAGTGCAACATCTAATTGTTTTCAATTAATACAGTACATATTTCTGATGCCTCATCAAAATAATTGAAAATAATTTTCCACCACCATACCATGTTGAAATTTGCAGTCTTGCACTTATCAATGTATAGTAAGTTGACATCTCATTGAAAGGTTAGTTTTTATATTAAAAAATAATAATATGATGTACCAATAATTATTTTGCATTGAGGACCCAAAGGTTTGCTACACCACTATCCCATATTATTGATGAACAATCTTAAGTACTATATTTGTCATTGATGAATAAGGTAACTCCAATGCTTATTATATGGTGACCAGTTGCTGTGTTTTGATGGGAATTTTTTGTCATGCTGTTCCAATGTCCCAGAAACATTTGTCAGGGATGGAATATTATAAAGGTTGTCTTATGGCTGAAAACAAAATAAAACATAAGCTCTTAAGAATCAAATCTTGAAAAAATAAGTACTTATCTTAGGTATTTCCTATGGCTATGTAAAATCTTTTAATTTGTCAGAATACATAGTCATTTGTCCTGTATGTCAAATCTTTTTAAAGACAAGCTAGAAAATGTTATTGATACCCTTAGTTTAAAGTGAAATATGTTCTTAGTTTGTTTAAACTCTTCCTTAAATAAGAAGAGAATGGAAACAGTAATAGTTTTTATGGTACAAATACAGATGATATGAGAATGTATGCTTCAACTTTTTCTTCATAATGCTACTGTAAATGAAGCTTATACCAGGCTAGCAATGCAGAGAGAGATTCTCTCTTTAGTGTTGTGTCCATTTAACTTTTCAACAAGGAAAAAAATGATAATTTAAGTATTTGAAATCACAAAACATTAAAATAAAAATTAATAAAAAGTGTTCTTTTTAAAAAAGTAACTAGTAAAATTTGTGGGAATGATTTGGCTATTTTAGTCTTTTAGAAATGTCTCTTCTTTATATTTTTGGAATCTGGTCACTCCATAAAAGGTTGGAGAAACTATATATGCATTTCAGCTGTCAGACTTAGCTAGTTGATCATTTGAATACATGCAATATGATGGAATCCATGCCTGTAGACAAATTAATCTCACATAACTTAAAGACCCAGGCAAAATTTCAAATATGTATTGAATTTTAATTCATATTCCACTAAAATATTAAATAGCTTCTTTCCATTTGAAACTTCATACAATCCAAATATTACAATTTTCATTTAGAGTGTCTTTTTTCTCACATAGTCAAATTGAACTTAAAATTGCAATACAGTACAGGACCCCTTATCCGGCATCCCAAAATCCAGCAGCTCCTGAAATATGGCTGTATTTAGAGCTTGTGCCATAGGTATGAATTTGAAATTATCATGCTGAGTATTTCTCTGACCTGCAGCTTTGTTTTTGTAGCATTGCTCTTTTCTCGTTGTTTTACCATGACATGTTTTCTGTTTACACCTGTCCACTGTATTGTATCTGGCAAACTTCTGGTACCAAGCTAGCCCGATAATGTGCCCTGTACTGTTCATATTTTATTAATTCTTTTGGTGGTTAGCACTAACTAATCTTTTTAATAATTTCCTTTAGAATTTAAAGAAATGCTATTTCCTTTTATGCAATTCCTATTATCACTATTAATTGCATGTTCATTCACTATTATTTTTTAAGATAAAAAAATTAAAAGAAAAACTGACCACATTACAAGATGAAAATTTTCATTTGACACAACTTCAAACAATGACTCATACAAAGTTGTGAGTCATTGCTCAATGAGCTAAAAATGAGGTATTTTAAAGAAGAGAAATAACAAGAAAGTTTATGGAATGGTATACTGACAAAAACAAAAAATAGATAAATAAGAAAAACTGCAGCATCAAAAAGGTACTATATTTACACCTTAAATAAGTGAAATAGTTCTAAAATTAATACAGTAAAACCTCTGTATAATGAAATTGAAGGGATATAATTTGTGGTTGTTTATTATAGGGGAGTTCTTTGTATAGAGATTTTTTCAAGTTCGTCATATTTACTGGTAAAATTATTATTATTATTGGATCTTATTGATATCAACACTAACATTTTTGCAAAAAGATATTTCCACAAATTTCACAACTATATTTACAGAAACAATATAGAAAGAAATTGCTTATTATCATTCCTGTGACAATGATAAATTTTCATGAGTTCGACTTTGCTCAGAAGGTACCTGTTAATAGCATTGTGTTCAAAATGAGGTATTTCCTATATTATATCCAATAATAACTTGAAATTTTAATGATAACAAATCTTTGCGATCTCACACTTTTGTTTACAGGCTGGTGTAAATGACGACGATCCAGGGCTCTCACCAAGTGAGGAGGTGACCCATGACGTCAAGGTAATTTCACAGTACAACCAGAATGTATTTATGCAATTCAAATCAGTCTACTTAGGGTTTATGTCTGAAAATCTCACAGGTTGTTTTCATAATGCATTCTTGAATTTTATTTTGATCTAGGAAGTTTAAGAGGTGAATTTCCTTGAATGTTTAAACAGAGATCCTGTGAATACTTGTGTGGATTACACACAGACTATAATCAACATTATATTTTAGTAATTAATTACTCCATTGTCATTTTACATAGTATCATTTACCAATCAATCTCACTCCAATTAAACTATCAGAATCTGATAGTTTAGTGTAGTGATATATAATTAATTTGGATTAAGTGCTATTGCATTAAGAAAATTGTACATAATTTATCGTGTATTAAATTAACTTGTCATAGAAAATCATTTACCATATTGCTATATTACCATTGCCAAAAAATTCCAACATTTTCTTATACTTCGTGTGTAACACGCAACCTTGATTTTTGTGGGGTATAAGAACAAAATTTTAGAACTATATCGTCATGTTAAGTATTAACTAGAGTACTGTAAATAAATACGTTAAACCATTAAAATACTGCCAGTTAACAATTTTAAAATACTTGGACTTGCCCATAAGTATTATGTTCAATAAGCTTCACATTACATCTTACAATTAGAGAGACATCAATAATGACAGCAAGTGTGTTGAGAGGGCAGCAACTTCATATAGTAAGTTGGTCAAACTGATGCAGTATAGAAAACTGCATCACCACTGCTGCCAACCCTTTTAAATCAGACAAATGGGGATCTATAAATAGAAAGGGTTTTGATTTATAGTGGATTTTGGTTCTTTCTTTCCTATCTCATTCTAAAACTGTTTAATAAAAGGAATAAAGTAAGAATTTAATAAACAAATGTGGAAACATGAAACAGTTAAGATTAAGTTCATACATGTCATTCTACGGGTTTTCAATTACTTACATTGTTAATTGTAAAGGCATCCCTCCACATTCGTCCCCCCGATTTTCGTCTATTTGCTTATTCATCCATAAACAAACCCCCATTCATTCGTCCATTCCCTCGCTTATTCGTCCATCGAAATAGCTGGAACCTATGAAGAGGGACTCTCAGCCGATTACTCATCAAACGATGAGGCGCTAAGGATTCATCGTTCTCAGCAGTATAAACTTATAACCTTACGATTGAGAAATGAAAATATCATGTAGGATGTCTGTCTTCCCCTTGTGACTGCAGCTAACAGCAAATTAAAGCACACCACTGAGATGATTTCATCATCACGTTGAGTTTAGGAATTTTGGGTGATCTGTTTTAGTATTCGTTCAACCACTAAATCAACTGGTCTCACTATCAGCTACTTGGCCTCGCTCCATGTTGTTGTTCGTTCTTCTTTAGTTTGCAATTCGGTGCAATTTTATATTTCGCAGCCCGCAGCTTCCTATAGATTGTTTATAAGACCAATAACTCCATAAACTATGGTAATATCAATATTTTGGTGTGCTTGTTAGGTTTTCAGGAATGAATTATACATTTATAACATTGTATCTAAGGGAAAATAGCCCTCGATATTTGTCTTTTCGCTTATCGTCCAGTTTTTGTGGAATCAATTAAGTACAAATATTGAGGGACTCCTGTACATACTAGAATCATAAACTAGATGAAATTATTTTAATTTGCTTGTTCCATGTTTTTTTTTCGATGCATGTTTTGCAAGAAGTCTATCTGGCGATTTTGCAAAGACTACAGCAATCAGCTGATGAGCTAGTGAAATGCAGAATCTTTGGAAAGGATGGAATTATAACTGTATAGAAGTAATTAGGTGTTCTATACATGTAATTAATATATGTATAACCAGGATTATTAATAATTATTGTGGTTTTCCCCTTAATTCACCCAAAAAGTGAGAATCTGGTGTGAGGTAGATTCACTTTAATTTCTGATTTTAAGTTCCCAAAAGTGTTACCCGTGTATAATGCGCATCCCTACTTTGTGACTCGAAAATTTGGTCTTCAAACTGCGCGTTATACATGGGTATATACGGTAATTGTGATCCTACCCTACTGTCAATTGGCTTAATACTAAAGTTCGAGCTCAACAATTTGTATTGGGAATATGCCGAAATGTCTAAAAAAAATTGAAGAACAATGCAACAGACCAACACTGTACCACTCAATTTATCATCATATAGCCTATGTTACCAGCAGGGTAAAATTATATACCTATGCAAAGTTTCGTGACGATATTTTGAAAGGTGTGGAAAATCTATTTAAGTTACCTTACCCGTCGGACCACAGTTGTTTACAAGCTGTATCCATTAAAAGGAAATAAAACCAAAATTCCCCCTTTGTTGCCTCCACATATCCTGTGTTACTGACACAGCAGCAGAATTCTCGAAATGGCCCCCAAGATCACCTGACTGATTTTGTGGATCAGCGAATATAGATTGGAGTTGAATTAATTACGTCTGTTGGGTCCGATTCATTTCTTAAAATAATACAATATAAACCTAACTGGTACTTACGTATTATCTCCAGGACCTTACTTACGTACAACATTGCGCGGCAGCGCCCGGAGACGACTACCCATTAAAACAAAGCGAGCCGAAGGCTCGTTAATCTATCCTTTCAATGTTATTTCCTCTTGACCCAGCGTGACTCGATCTCCAAACCAAGCGACTGTTTACAATAGCTCATGATTCCGTTCACAGACGCACTTCTGGTGCTGCGGTCGTGGGTGTCTTATATCAAATCTGTTCCTCGAATTTTTTAAAGAGGTCTACTTTTCAAACTTACCGCTTCGTTGGGATGTTTCACCCGTTTCACCCTCCTGGGGTTTTGCGATCGGACACGTCGCCGCCATTTTTGCCGCTCGCGTATGAAAATTTTATTATTCAAACTTACATTATTGGCGTTTGTAGATTTTTGTATAGTATTAACATGGAGCCTACATAGTATAGGCTCCATGAGTATTAATAAGGACCGGTTTTTCGTTCATAAAATTACTTGATCGAATATAACGCAAATAAAAGCTGTAATTTCAAAGTAGTTTGTAGTTATATGATAAAATCAATTTATGTACTTGACAAAGACTGAACGAAATTTATAATTATCGCCAACACTGAACTCTTTAAGATTTTAAAAGCATACAGCAAATAGCTTTTGTTGTTAATAGCATTTTTTATAACTCAGATATTTTACTTTTTCAAAAAATAAAGCAGTTAATAAAGAAAACAATTGTTCTAAGAAACTGTAACAAAAACAACAAAACAATAATTAATCTAACAATGTAACAAAATTTATGGTAACTAATAAACATTTCATTTCGAATATTCAAAATTCACAGTAAAATTCCTGTTAAGTCTTTTCGTTTGACCATTTACACAAGTAAATTTGTAGTGTTTTTAACATATATTTTATTAATTTACAAAATGGTAAGCAGCCTTATTTTAGATAATTTCTATATTATGCTTATTTTTTCATCAAAAGTTGACATTTTTTAGCTAATAGATACTTACGGAAATGTAAGATTAGTTACCACCTACAACAAATGCTTAAAGTTGGGTTTTTATATTCATTTTCCAATGAAATTATTGATAGGAATTAATTAAAGAATTTTGCTTCTAACAAAGTTGCTTTACATCAAAAGTAAAATATAGAATTAACTTATTTAAAAAATGTTGATTTTACAAGGATACTTAGTATTATTCTCTTGCTAATGGAATATTTTCCAGAGTAGCTTATTCCATCATATTCTAGATAACACTTCTTGTATACCTGTTGGCTGCCCCTAGAGCTGGACTACCATGGGCAGTCACCCACATAGCCCATGCCTAAAACTGGCTCTGACTAACATAATGAAATTGATTTTAAAATTTTTTATGATGAAAGAATATTTTTCATTTTTCAGAGGGAATGTATATCTGTTCACGTAGGGCAGGCAGGTGTACAAATGGGAAACTCGTGTTGGGAATTGTACTGCCTAGAACATGGAATTCAACCAGATGGTACAATTCCTTCCGACAAACTGACAGGCAGCAATGATGATTGCTATAATACATTTTTCTCTGAGACTACATCAGGTAAAATGATTCCTAGGGCCTTAATGGTGGATCTTGAGCCAACAGTTGTAGGTAAGTATTAGGGAGTAAATTTTATTTTAAATGTCCAAGCATAGATTTTTTCATAATTTTTCAAATTTTGATACATTTAAACATCTTACAGTTGAATTTATAACATTTGTGATAATAAGGGAAATGTTGAAAAAATACAAATATGAGTTTGCATTTCTTTTTTTTTAACTAAGGAGAAAAGTTTCAGTTAATGCAAACATAGATAATCCAAAAATATAAGATAAGAGCTATTTATTTTCTCCAATGCATCAAATGGTATATGAACTCTCTTTGTCCTTTATTTCACAATATATTTGTAGAAAAGTGTACTAAATCATGTGCCTATATTGCCAAATTTCATGGTATTAGCTCTTTAGTTGCACATTTTAGTCATTCCAATCAAATTACCATTTAACAAAGGGATTACTTTTCTGACAGCTTTGGCTGCACCACGCCCATCACACCATCGTTTACCAGATGGTCCATCCACAACTTTCTGCATAGCTGTCATAGCATGGATAGTTGTCATTAAACCTTCAGTCAACCCATAATTGTCATTGATATCCTTAGCCAGGAGAGCAAGACAGTTTGTGGTGCATGATGCATTTGAAACCACCATCATTGAGGAATTGTAATTTTTATGGTTCACTCCAAACACAAACATCTGCACTTAGAGCTGATATTGCAACTTTCTTAGCACCTCCTCTCAAATGTTCAGAAGCCTTCTCCATTGTAGTATATACACATGATTCTATTACAAAATCTACATCATTTTTCCATGGAATGTTACCAGGTTCACAAACTATATAAACTTTTATCTTTTGGCCATTGATGATCACGCAATCATTTTCAAATGAAACTTTTCCTTCGAACATTCCGTGAGTAGAATCATGGGTAAATAAATATACCATGTATTCTCCAGAAATAAATGGGTCATTAACAGCAGCAACTTCAATGTTTCTTTTGATGGCAGCTCTTAGAACTAACCACCCTATCCGGCCAAAGCCATGTATACCAATTTTGGACAT
The DNA here is from genome assembly GCA_036926305.1 of Uropetala carovei. NCBI lineage: Eukaryota > Metazoa > Arthropoda > Insecta > Odonata > Petaluridae > Uropetala > Uropetala carovei. Next base: position 3,703,316 of record JAXCHB010000279.1, read on the forward strand.
AGTGAAAATATCACAAAATAATTTTATTCTCTAAAGTTGGACTAATATCTTCTGTAGATTCCTTGGGTGTGCCTTTATGAATGACAGAAAAATATTCCTGGTACTGTACTGTTATACCCCCGCAAATTTATTGTCCCTTAAAAACTCCCAAAAACACAACTCAACAATATAAAATGTATTTATTTTATATTAAGTAACAGTAAATTACATGTTTTGTTAATTAAATCACGTTTCTATTATTACACTATAACAATGAAAATAAATATAAAACTGATTGGCCTGTCTCGACATTTACTAACCCAATCTCCGGACAACGTGGAGGGATTCTTTGGTTCCGGGCGAGGCAAAGGGCGCAGTAGTGCCCGGAGCCGACTACCCATTAAAACAAAGTGAGCAGAAGGCTCGTCAGTATATCCTTTCAATGTTTTATATATATATATATATAAAATATATATATATATATAATTTTTTATTATTCACACCATTTTTTGGAGTTTTTAAGGGACAATAAATTTGCGGGGATATAACAGTACAGTACCATATTCCTTAAAGAAAACAGCAAAGTCATTTGGAAATCAAATAAGGATGTAGTGTTTCAGTTTGTTCTACAAAGCAAAGGAGTATTATATTGCTGCACTGAAGCTAGGTTGACTTCGGAAATTGACGACAGAGAAATAATGATTCAAGGTTATGGAATTATTCGACTTAATTCTGAGAAATAGGAGGCGTGGTGGTTTGTTATTCTTTACATTCTGTGAAAGTAACTGAAATAAAGTACTACTGTGTTCATCTGGATTATTGGATGTTAGGTAACTCTCTGTATCAGGGGCAAGCAGACATTAATATTACTCATCTACAGGTCCCCAAGCAGCTTAATGTCTAAATTTATTGATGTTTTAGACTAGTGGTGAGTCAAAGTACATACTCGAAAAGATATCTGAACAGTTCTTACTTGTGCTTGGAGATTTCAATTTTGATTGGCTTATAGATTGTGCTCAAAAGACAAGACTGATTAGTGTTATGAAAGTGTTAGGCTGTTGACAAGTAGTTTCCTCTCCCACTAGAATCACTGATCAATCAAGGACATTAATTGATCTAGTTTTCAGAGATTATGCAGAAACTCCTCGATGTTGTGTACTTCAAGCTCTCATGATAACTTATCACAATATACTAAAGTAACACTTTCTGGAAAGGCGAACTGTAAAGATTTGATTTCCATTTCTACTAGAGGAAGGATTGATTACCAAGAATTAAATAAAATTCAGCTTAGATGGAGATGCTGAAACACTACCATTGCAGTTAAATGCTATGATTGAGGATGCTTTGGAATCTATTCACCCACCCAGAACAATCAATATCATTCCTTCGGAAAACCAGTATAATTAAAAGCGTTAAGAAAGTTAAAACCTCTATAACAAACCGAAACAAACAACTCAAGACAATCAAGTAACTACATACTTTTACGAGTGTCGGTATACTTAATTATATGTACGTAATAAATGGTTACTCTATCCCTTACTGGTTCTCAGTTATTAATTATCATAGAAAATGTTTCAAACTACGAAATAGTTTACTTTGTAAAGATATACAATGTAATAAGCAAACATTTCTTCAGTTTTTTGTAGTTGAAATTCCTGTGTGTGTACCTCGCCATTTATCATCCATGATTTTTTGATTATCCGCTAGATGTCAGGCAAAGAGGAAACTAAAAATTGCTTATAATTGGCATTTTAATAGGATGTATTAGTGATTCTGCATTATAAAAATTAAATTAATCCCAATCTCAATAGTTGCATCAAGGGCAACACCAGATATATTTGCACCATTCCCATGGGCTGCTACCATATCTTGCTATACGTGATACAAACCTCCTCATATACCTACATATATGTATCGAATGAGGTTAATAAAGAAGTTATTAAAAAGCAAGCTGATGAAGCATCTGCATCTGAGCATACATTCACCATTAAAAAGAAATTCAAGACTCAAACATTCATAGTTATATGTGACAGTCTCATCATAGAGATGGAGAAGAGATTTGCGGCATATGAACATGTGCACAGTCTTTCCTCTTTGACTACAGGAATGAAGATCTCGAAGACAAAAGAAAAGCATCCAAAAAACTCATTGAAAAATATCAAAATGATTTAGGAGAAGAGTTTTAAAATGAATTAATCCATTTCCATGAACATGTGATGAGTGCAGTCAGGGAACTATAGGAGAATGATGAAAGAAGTTCCTCAAAGGTTATGGATACATATCATAAAAGGAATTATATCAGACAAATTATTTTCCCAATGTCACCATTGCTTTCAGGATTTATCTGACAATGCCTTGTTCAGTCCATGAAGGAGAGAGATCATTTTCCAAACTTTCTCATATCAAAAATGATAAAAACAATGCACCAAAAATCTAAATCATTGAGTCTAATGTTCAAAGAACGTGATTTAGTTAAAAAAAATAGATTTTTCTTTATTGATACAGATATTTGCTGCAACAAAATTTCGGAAGGTGAATTTGTGAGGTTTATTTTTGTGTATTTTGAAAAAAAAATAGATAACATTATTTTGTCAATAAAAAAATTTTCAGTATAACAGTTTTCTTAATACCAACACAAACTATGAGTAGGACCCCCAAAGTGCCTGTGCCTAGGGGTCTTAATCTGCAACTGATTATTCCTAAGATTTAAGTATTTTGAAAAATACATTTATTTTGAAAAAATATTGTTAAAAAGTGGTTCTGCATTATATCACATTATTAGTATCCAGTTCGATTGTACTGGTATGACTGGCTGAATAACATCACTGATCACAACTTATAAGTCAGTCTTTAAAGTTTTTAAAAATATTTCAAAAAATTAGAGTTAACCTATATGTTGAGTATAAAGATAGGAATTACAGACCTGTGATTGCTGCATGTTCTAAAGAAACATTTGATCTAAGACATCTTAATCATGATTGATTTGTTCTTTCTCCAGTCTAGCATCACTTTTTCACTAAAAATAAGTTCCCTCTGCAGTACAGGATGTTGTTTGTTTAGCCAATTCTACCACTTTTAACTTGAAACTAGCTTTATATTTCATTATTTAGCTCTGTGGTGCTATGATAAGAGTATTAATTGTCAGTTTGAATAAATGTCATTGGATATCACTATAGATATATACTGTGCTTTTTTCTGCTGTAATGTACCAGAACGCCATTCCAGAAATTGTTTTCATGCAAAATACTAAAACATGAAACTTGTAAGAATAAAAATTTATAAATTTTGAAAACATTTCAAATTCAAAATATATATTAATAGATCGATAAAATGCAAACCACCATTTATGAAATGATGTTTATGACCTGATGTTTCTAATATCCACATTTTTATCGGCAAGAAACTATGCGTACTGGAAGATTATTTTTTTTAGAAAAAAGCACTGGATATATACAGGGTGGGCGAGAATTCACCATACACTAACCAATGTGCAATCATAATCAGTCATAATTAACTTGAATCACTTACGTAATTCGTGGTTACATGTCCAGTGGATCCGTCTCTAACATTGCCAAATAAGATGCCGCGTTCACGGGTCCACCGAAAAAGTAAGGTCCAATCAGATTCAATGCTGTCATACCTGCCCATATCATCACTTGCGGTGGATGGCGTTCCAGCTCCTGCGTGAAATGGGGATTCTCCTTTGACCAGAACACCACATTTCTGTCGCGTGCACTGCGATAGATGGCACATTCATCACTGAAAATAACCTTTGAGCAGGATACGGCACTTGGGAATGTGTCCAACGGAGCACGGCATGATTTAGAGCGCCGATCCATGTCGGCATCCGATAGTTCATTCACGAAAGTTTGGCGATACGGCCTCACTTTCTAGTCGTTCTTCATGTGGTCTCACATTGTTGACCGTGGCACACCAAGCTCTGATGCTCGTTTCCGCATTGACTTCATTGGGGAACGTGCAATGGAAACAGCAACCGCTGCACGTTTCCAAGCGTGTTGTCTGTCTCCCACTCCGCGGCCTGTCTTTAACACTTCCAAGAGCGAACGCACGTTTTTCCCAATCCAGCAGTGTCGCTTTTCGTGGTGGAGCCTTATTAAACTGTTCCTGGAATGCAGCCATCACTTGCGTCATGGTCTGTCCCATGCGCGGTCTCTCATGCACCCAGACACTTGCCACCAGCTGCTTCTCAACTGAGTAACTGTTTGTGTCAGCCATACAGCTACGGCTCCCACGTATCCACTATCTTCGACACTGTTGCCAAACTGCCATTCGACACTGTTGCCAGACTGCCGTTGTTACATTGTTGTGCATACTGTCTGTGCTGTGTAAAGTCTAATCAATTTTGTGTGAATATTGTGTGGGTGTACGGTGAATTCTCGCCCACCCTGTACATATAAAAGGAGGATATACATGGCATTATATATGTTATGTGAAGATAAGGAAATTTCTCCAGGTGGGATTTTCCCGTGTTTTATTCATAAAGTCAGCTATTCATTATTGAGATTATTATCCATATTTTATTCAAAACTTTGAACCAATGGGACCTCTATTTTGTCTGTAGAAAGATTTAATAAAACATATTTATTAACTGATCGCCACATGGTTGATGAAAAGTACATCATATTTTAAAGAACTCATTTCCTAATTTTAGATGAGGTGAGAACTGGTACTTATAAAAATCTGTACCACCCTGAACAACTTATAACTGGTAAAGAAGATGCTGCTAACAATTATGCCAGAGGACATTACACAGTAGGTCGAGAGATCGTAGACACAGTTTTGGAGCGAATCAGGAAGTTAACGGATCAATGCACTGGTTTGCAAGGTTTTTTCATATTTCACTCCTTTGGGGGTGGAACAGGATCAGGCTTCACAGCTTTGTTGATGCAAAGACTCTCTGAAGACTATGGAAAAAAAAGTAAACTGGAATTTGCAATTTACCCAGCACCTCAGGTATACTTTCATTTCTTCTTTCAAAAATTTGACCAATCTAATGCAATTTAATAAATTCATATAAGTCATTGCAGAAATATTTTATGCTAATATTTCCCCACATTTTATTTATTATAATTTCTTCATTGATTCAAAAATTAAATTGTGGCTATAATATTTGCTGATTGTCAAAACTAACTGTGTTATTTTTTCTTATTTTCAGGTATCTACTGCTGTTGTGGAGCCTTACAACTCCATCTTAACAACTCACAACACAATGGAAGAATCTGATTGTGCTTTCATGGTTGATAATGAGGCAATCTATGACATCTGCAGGAAAAAACTTGGAATAGAAAGACCGTCATATGCCCATCTTAATCGTCTCATTAGTCAAGTAGTATCTTCAATAACAGCTTCTCTTCGATTTGATGGTGCTCTTAATGTTGATCTTACAGAGTTCCAGACAAATCTTGTTCCATATCCTCGCATTCACTTTCCCCTTGCCACTTATGCACCTGTTGTCTCAGCTGAAAAAGTATTACACTCAGCACTGTCTGTGTCAGAGATAACAACTGAATGTTTTGAGCCAACTAACCAAATGGTAAAGTGTGACCCAAGATCTGGGAAGTACATGGCATGCTGTCTTCTCTACAGAGGTGATGTTGTACCTAAGGATGTAAATGCAGCTATTGCAGCTATCAAAAACAAAAGCTGCATACGTTTTGTTGATTGGTGTCCTACAGGATTCAAGGTAAAGTAATCAAGGAAGGAAGCCTATTCATAAATGCGGTAATACGCCATAGATGGGGTACCCGAGTAAATATGGTAATAATGGTTAAATAATCTAAAAATCTGACATTTCCTCATTAGGTTGGTCTTAACTATCAACCACCAACAATAGTTCCAGGAGGTGATTTAGCCAAGGTCCAAAGAGCTGTATCCATGCTTAGTAATACAACTGCAATAGCTGAGGCATGGGGAAAACTTAACTATAAGTTTGATTTAATGTACACTAAGAGAGCCTTTGTTCATTGGTATGTTGGCGAAGGTATGGAAGAAGGAGAATTTAATGAAGCAAGGGAAGATCTAGCTGGTCTTGAAAGGGATTATGAGGAAGTGGCTACAGATAGCAAAATACTTTCTGACAAAGAAGACTTTGATGAGGAAGAGTTCTAAGAAGTGGGACCAACAAAATGCTTCTCCATAGTCATGGGCACTTGAACAGAAAAAATTCTCCATTTTGTAATTTACTGGCATGCAAAGATTACGCATTCATTTGTATAGTTTTGGAGAAGAAATTATAATATTTGGTAAATGATGAAACCCTTTTGGTGTGATCCCATCATTTATTAACATTTTAGCATGAGCTCAAGCTTTATGGATATAAGTTAAAAATTTATGCTACCTGATTATCTGGGAATGATTTTATTAATCTACTGTATTTATTTAATAAAACGATTTTATATAAAAATCCATCCTTATAAAATAACAAATTGGTGTGCATTTTGATCGTTATAATTAAATGATAAGGATTACAAAAAAGTTCATGAAATAACATCTGAATATAAATCTACAAAAGAGCAATAATTAAAATAGGTAAAAGTTTCCAATTAAGAAATATATTAAGAGGAGATTCAAGTATTTAATAGGAATACTGTTTATTTAAAATCTAGCGGGCACGCGGCACGATAGCGCCGCTGTCTGATATTTCCTATAGGCTGTGTTAAAAAAAAATAATACTTTTTTATTAATATGATAAAGGAAATCATTATCTTTTTGAATATATGCAATGCGGTTTATATTGTTTTCATTACGGTTCTATACTGATGATATTGTTATGAAACTCTCCGATTAATATAATTTTTTGTGCCACTTTTATATATACATTTTATTAGTACCATATCGGCAACACTTTGAGTTTAATGAATAAAAAATTTCAGCCTAAAAATGTAGATTTAAAAAGTAATAATAATTAATAACAACAAAAACGAAATAAAATTCAAATATCTAAATTTATTAATAACGTGTATATAAAATGTATCATATTGCTGAATTAAAAGGGTTTTTTAGATTCGTATGTATTACATAAAAATATTAACTCTTATCTGAAATGTTTTTTTGACTTTCATCAGGAAAGTCATCGTCTTTTACATCTATGGCTGACTTAATTTTACGCTATTCCAGTATTCACCTTAGCAGCCTATGGAAATCCATAGAAAACCATAGGCAGAATAGCCGGTACGTAAACTCAAGTGAGTTTTATAAGTACCTCTGGGAAGACAACATTCTTCTCCTTGGCTCGGTTCTGTTTAGATAAAATCCGCAGCGCATCTCTCTGTCGTATCCATCACATAGCTATGTAGAGTTGCCAGTGTCCAAATACTTGATTTTCTAACAGTATCCCCATGCGGTCAAAAGTTTGTCCTTGACTCTTGTTTATTATCATCGTGAATGCTAAGGTTATTGGATACTGCCGGCGCTTCATTTCGAATGGGAGTTCAATATCTTCTGTCAACGTCATATCAATTCTGGGAAGTAGAACCGACCATCCCTTGTTTCTTTCAGTTGCGATCGTACATTTTATGGTGTGTTGTCCCAATTGCTTGACAATTAAGCACGTTCCATTGCAAACTCCCTTCTTCACATTGATATTTCGAAGCAGCATAATGACAGCTCCAATTCTCAGTCGCAATTTGTGCAGCGGCATTCCTTATGGAGTCAATGAATTTAAAAATTCCGTTGGAAAGTTTGTTTTTTCTTCTTCTGTGCAATTAATAACTTCATCCACACTGGTGTAAACCTTTTCCTATTATCCTGGAGCCAATACTATTCTTTCCAGTATCTTGTTATTCATGGCTATGGAGTCGACGTTCTTCGGTGCCAGTATGACTCCCACACAATTGTTCGACATCTTCCTGTCTGATATTTTGTCAAAATACTTCCGTGATTAGATCCCCGTTACTAATACATTCCTCCTTTATGTTCATAAAGCCCTCCTGGTCCATAGAAATGGTACCATTTCCGACGCTTATGAGATATTATACCAAATTTCCACCAATTTGGTCTATCTGCATGTTATCCACCAGTTGGAATATCTTGAAATGCTTCCAAAGTTGCGATCGATTAATGCATGCGTTGATGAGGTCCTTCCACGATCCTTTCCTGACGATTGGCAGCATTTGACGAAAATCACCTCCCATGACGACGATCTTCCCTCCAAATAAGAACGTATTTCCAATAATTTCTTGTAGCAAAATGTTAATGGCCTCTAATGCTTGCTTTGATGCCATCAGTGCTTCATCCCAAATGATGACGTCCACTCCTTGAAGTTGAAGTGCTTCACGGCTGTTGGGCTTCATGTTGGAGCTGTAGTTAGTCCTTGCAGTCTTTAATGGCAGCTTGAAGGTACTGTGAACTGTTCTTCCATTCGGCAGAAGTGTTGCAGCTATTCCAGACCATGCCACACACACAACGTTTTTTCCTTTTCCATTAAACATATTGTACAACGCATTGTACAAATATGTTTTTCCAGAAACACCAAGTCCATCGATGAACGTGCAGTTGTTCCGTACATGGGGAGCTTGATTGATTACGTGGTCAAATACTCGGCGTTGTCTGTCATTCAGCATTGTGTATAAATGTTCTCCAACCTGAAGATGATGTTGAAGGTTGATCACTTCTTCATTCCGTTCCACAGGTTCAGCAGGCACTGGGATACGATCGGAGAGACGCAGACCCGCATCCTGAAGGTGTTGTGCTATGTCATAATATGCTGCTGCCACAGCGTTGTCTCAATATTGTAGAATATAATCTTCAGCCATTGCGTCCTTGTACTGGTTCCATAGATCGTTGGCATTTACCACTTGGCAAAATATAAGTAACAACGCAAAAACCATTCTCATTGCACCTGGCATTTGATAACCTGCAGCTTCTTCCATAGTTTGAGCATACACAGCTTCGGTCATAGTCAATCCTCGAAGCGAAGCTGCTTCTTTGAATGTCACTGCCATCTGTCCATTAACATTTCGAAGGTCTTCGAAACTTGTAGCGCCTTTTATATGAAGAAGCAAAATTCACAAGTGAAAATGCTCTAATTCCACTGGTCGAACACTGTACATCCTTCTAATACTCATCGGCAATCGTTGTCATTGTTTCCATCCTTCAGTTGCTGAAAACATAAAACGTTCTGGAATTTCATAATACAGCAATGTCTGTGCGTCGACACTGCCAGTTAACCTTCCGCTGCGAAAATCTTTGTTTAACTTCAACCATGCAGTCAATGTAGTGAACCTTGCACATCCTCGTTCAACAGCTCCATTGATGTTCCCAGCTTCGAAGTACACCTCCTGTTCGTTTGGTAAATGAACTGCCAATCGATGAATAGTGTGCGACATGCCTTGCAATGGGAAACCGAAGATCCTCCAAACTGCTTCTGGTGCACTGACGTACCGAGTATCCAGATGAGCCTTGATCTCACCATATTCTCCAGCGTTGCCTCTCGCTGCGTCCATTATCTGAATTTTCGCTCTGTCCAGTCCTTTGTATATATACTTGTAGAGATACTTCACACTCTTCACTGTTGCACAGACTTCAGTGTTGATATGTGCGCTGTATTTCTTTGACATGTATCTGTTGTAGGGCACAACCCATCGGTTATCCAAATGCTGTCTAGTAACAACCACGGTTCGGCCATCCTGACATCGCCAATACTCAGGATATCCACTTCCATTATTCATTGATGTTTCTTCTCAGAACGCCTTTGAAATTTTCTTTGAACATTCGCCATCAACCATACAGGGTGTGTTCGGTTTCAGCTCGCCGCAAGGTCCATGCATCATGTTTCGAGTTACGATTTGATGAAGCTCCATATCCGTTTCTTTGTCTGGAATCTCCATGCATACGGCCACATCTATGTCATCTATATCTCGTAGCTTATCATCTTGGTCCATAATTAATAGCATATGGCAGTGTGATAACCCATGCTTCTGAAATTCGATGACCCAAATGTACGCTACAACTTTTTCAAAAATATACCGCATAAACAAATCGTTTTGAATTTCCTTTAACTTCAGGTGGAAAACTCTTGCCACAATGTAGGGGCGATTCAAAGGTGATTCATTTTCTGAAATGCACCGCTGAATTTCAATCCATTTCGGGTTGCATGTAACCGTGATGAAGAAATCCGGTTTCCCAAATTGACGTACTATAGACATTGAATCTTGATATGCTTGAACAAATGATCTTGGACTTCCTGTAAATGAAGCTGGCTAAATCAGTCTTCTTCCAATGACGGCGATGTTGTCTGCAGCCCCTGCTTCTCCCATGTAATTCATAAGTCCATTTTATGTTTCAGCATGAAGTTCCACCTGATGCGTTCTTATGTAATTGAGGCGATTCTGCTCCATTTTCATATACGTATCAACTGCATATTGTTGAAACAGCTTTCCCGCTTTATGGATTGTAGAAAATTCATCTCTTCTTATGGCCAGATGATAGCAGTAGTATTCCTTCTGTGATATTCGAACTCGCTGTCTCCCACTATCTTGTTTCTGAAGTCCATCATGCCAACCGAAAACGCCCAACGGGAATAAAAGCGGATATGTCATCGGATCGCATTCCCTCCGAAGTTATGATATGCTTTGCAGTCCAGCACCTCGTAGATGAACAGCAACACTCCATCTCAAGGGTACTTCACCATCTTCAGACACGTACACAACCGCAACTTCATTCGCTGTTGGAACATTGTAACGTCTTCTGTCCACTTCATTAACATAAAAAACCATGGTAATCTTCCTCACACCACATTGCTCATGTTCTGCCAACAGTTCTTCAGTTTCAGCTACCTCCTTCATTATCTTGTACGACCATACAACTGGGTTGACGGACACCAGTAGGTGATCCAGCTCATCCATTAGTTCTGGAAGATATCCAATGTTTGCTGGATTTCCAAGACGTTCTTGTAAAGCTTCTTCAGAATCCATAAAATAAAGAGCACCATAATTTAGTTGATCGTTTTGTGATGGAACTGCTGGACCAATACGATGATAAACCATCCCGTGTATTCTCAAACAAAAAGGCCCTTGTCCTTGTGGCGTTGACAGTTTTGCTCCCATTAAAACCATAGCTAAGGCGTTGTAATTTCTTATGTACTGCTTAAAGTTCACAGCATGAGCATGAGTTCCGCTGAACAAATCCTGAAGCAATTGTGGAACGACTCGAAGAGGTTCAAGAACAAAGCTTCCAAAATTGCAGCAAGAATTGAATTCATTTCCTCTTCGTCATTGTTCTCCACTAAAATGAAGCACGGGGCAGTTTACACACTGGACTGACATTAGGCCAATGTCATTCAGTTCTACATTTCCAGGCCGTCTCGGTGCGTGAGGAAATCTTCCCAGTGCTTGCTTTTGATGCCTTGCTTCCTGATATCTTCTTTGTTCTCTTTCTTCCGAATTTTCTCTTTCTAACCGTTGCCGTCGATTCTGTGAAAGCGTTGCCAGACGTTGCTGGCATTCCTCTTATGTCTCCATTTCCAAATGTTGTCATTGATTCTGTGAAACTCTAGCCAACCTTGCCTCTCGTTGTGATTCTGTCTCTTCTGCTAACTGTTCTTGTTGACATTGTGACATTCGAATTAATCTTTGCCGCCTCTCTTCTTTAGTCTCATTAGCACGTCGCATTTGGGTGCGATTACGGCAATATTCCCATCGGTCGCATTGAGAAGTATTTGAAGATGTCAGTTCCATCCTTTGAAATAAGTTACTTTGAAAAATTCTAAACCCACACTCACTTATATAACAGTCACTTCTGGTTTTAGCACCAAAATTCCTCTTGAAATAATGTAATTGTAAATAAATATTTATTATTAGGTAATCAATAATACTTGCATCTTTCTTTTCATCGTGCCACACTCTATCACTTAACTTTTAATGCTTCTTTTTGTTATGTTGATAACAAATTTGTTTACATCTGTTGCTATGCAAGTTAATACCGTAATGGACAATTGAGAAACAAATTTTGCTTTCCCTAGCCCTTATATGATCTGTAAGGCCTAGATTTAAAAATATATTCGGATATAGGACAAAATTTACTATAAAAAAGTCCATGAGAGCACATAAGTACGATTCATAGTTTTCAAGATATAAATTCTCGAAAGTCCAACGAAATGCTTTCCATGCAAATCTTATGAGGAAAAGATTTTTTCATAAAAATTAAAGGATAGAATATTTTATGTTTCTTTTCTGCATATTGCTTAAACAGTGCTTCTATTTAATTAAATAAGTAATTAAAATTCACCCATGGACAGGTATGCTATAATGGTGGCATGGTATATATTGTATTGTGTGACACACGCATGCGCACGCACATTGGACTTTCAGAACTGCACATACTTGTCAGAGCTGAACTTTAAAATAGGCCCTGATTCATAGTGATGAAATATTAAAAAATCCACCTGCTCCTTTTATTTCTTAATGAGCTTCTTGCAAAAAATTTTCACGATTGAGCCTCAACTATTATGCAAAGTGCACCTTAATAGGCATGATAAAAAATATACTATTTCGCTAATCCAACTATTTTTGGAAAGCTATCTTTATTAAATTACAACACGAGGAAAACCATAAACTAAAAATTCCCGGTGACTGCTATAGGGGTGCTATGAGGAGTCGAGTGAGCTTGATAACCAAGAGTTCAAAATGGGCCACTATATGAACAACAACGCTGCCACATTATACACAAGAAATACGTACTATTCCTAACTCTCTATTAAAACACGTACAGTTTTCATTTGGTACTGAAGTAAGGTGACTAAAGTTAAAAGGTAACGAATTGCACCTGTCGTATATTTGCATTCAAACAGAAAATTGTTTGGTCTTACTTCGAGTTGATAAGTAATGGCAAAATGGACTTTGACACTTGGCACCGTTATCCACCGACCACATACCTTAAATAATGATTCGCATTCATTTTACTTAAGTTTTACGATATTCAAATGATACCTCCTTCCATCAAAACCGCAATTTATTGCCAAAATCATGAAAATTAATTCGACTCAAAACATCTTCCGTTCTACCATTAATATTAAAAATAAAAGCGAAGCATTGACACTTACCACTGATTGTGAGATCCATCGGAATTGAGTAATCGCAACAACACATAGCGGCACCACAAACTACTGTAGTTGGCAAAAGTCACAATACGCCACATTACGCACAGCACCAACCAGTTGGTACCAACGGCACTAATATTTTTGTTTGCAATGCTGCCAAAATTGTTATTAATGCCGTAACGAATGACAGCAATAACTCATTTGCTTCATGAAAATAATCGTTACTACCAGAACAGTATCCAGACATCCTGTCACCTGTGATGAGATATGACCCGTTTCTTTCCTTCCAACTTCTTCAACTCGAGCTCTGCCTCTGGTAGAGAAAGTATTATAATTTAATTGCTCCAAGCATTAATGAAAAATATTAGTTGTTAAATATATTAAATTATATAACTCATTGTGGCATTTCTTGTGATTTCTAACAAATTTTTTATGCTTGTGCCCACCTCCATATCCCAGAATATGTTAAGTGCCCAATGAAGGTAAAAGGTTAAGAACCACTGTTATAGATGATAGATCGAAATGGTGCCTTAACTGCCTTGAGAGATGGTACTGATTATTAATTTGCAAATGCACTTCCAAAATATATTCCATTTTCAAAATTTTACTTTATGGCTCATTTTAGTGGAATGGAAGCAATTCATATTATGTAATAGAGAAGTTTTGTAAGTACCGCTGGTTTGTAAGGTAGAGGTTTTCTGTATATTTATCTTAATGAAATTGTTGGGACTAATACTGCATTTCGTTCTTCAGAGTATTTCTCAGTAAGGGAGTTTGTAAGTAGTGTTTTATGTATTGGAGACAATTTTAATGAATCCGAGTAATAATGCATTTATCAACACAAAAAACAAAGCATTTGCTTCATGATTTCTTTATTGATGTACACAATTTAAATACATGACATTAACAATATTTTAATTCTTAATTTCCAGCCTCTTATTGCACTGGATGTGGACAATGTATTGAGTATGACTTAGAAAACTTGGAAGAGATTCTACTTTCCAAGTCAAGCATAGTTTGACACACAAGACTCCCATTGGAGTAGTAAAACTCAATATTGAAGGTGTCTATGTAGAAAGCTGGAAATAATTTTGATGATGGTCAAATAATGATCAGTGTTTAATATATTTAATATGAAAAATGTTCTCTTTCAAATGAAAAGAACTACTTTGGATTCACCATTTTACACTAATAGGTCTGTCATATATTGTGGTCTTATGGATAACAATAACAATACAAAATGGACCACAAATAAGCACCTACTGTCAATGACAATCAGTAACTTAGTAGTCAATTAATAAAGAATTTTGTTCATAGTATTATTAACATAATTATGGAACAATTCCTTTTCAAATAAATCTGGGATTCATATCAAAGATATCAACATGATCCTAAATGCCAAAAGGGCAACATATATTTATAATAAAGGCATTACTAATCTTAAAAATATTTCTTTTAAATACATATCTGTATATTATGAATACACATTTACTTTATATTAAACTATTGCACTCTTGGTGCCATTGCTAATATGAGGCCGTTTTTAAGTTAGAATACCAAAAATTAAAAATGTATTGCTTGGACATTTGGCTAGCATAAAAATCAAACTTATAGGCTCTCAATATTCAATGACAAAACATGCTTGTATACTATCACTTCATAACTAATTCACATTTTATGCTCAGTTAAAAAAAGAAGCAAGTACTAAAAAAAATTGAATACAGTGCTTTAAAAACATACTATTCTACTGTTGAATGCAAAGATCAAAAATAGTATATCGGTTGAAAATTTATATTCTCCTAGAAATATTGTAACAACTAGTTAGTATTTTATGATTAATCCAATTTAACACAAAAACTCAAACAAATTCACAGCATTTATATCCTTCAGGGTGTTGAACACCATGTCAGCACGTATTACTCATAATTCTATCTTTACATTTATGCAAATGGAATGCTTCAGTCACTGTTTTCCATATGGATGACATTGTTAAAAAGTGAAGGCTGAAAGAGATTAGTAGGAATTAAAGAGATAAGAGGGCATTCCAGAAAAAAAGGGAATGAGATAAAAAAGACTGGAGTAAAAGATGACAGAAGAGAAAATTTGCAGCAACCAAACACCAGAAGTAATCAAAGCAAAAAAAAATCCACAGGAAAAGTTAACAAATTGCTTTTTTTTAATCATACTCTGAAACAAGGTGCATATCCTTAATATAAAATTTCTGAACATCCCTAAAGATGTCTGTTCCCGAAAAATATGAGTGACAAAGAGAGAAAAGGGATGTCGTTTAAATATACCCTAGCTTTGACACCAGCTCTTCGATGAAGACCCTGCCATTACTAATCCAGATTGTTAACGAGTCTGATGTCCCAAAGTGACTCCCACATCATGCAGCCCAAGAGAAAAGCCAACCAACCATAAGAGGAGATCCCCAGCCCTCAAAATTCAATGACCTCCTAAAAGAAGAAATATATTCATGCTTTTCACTGTCAAGCTCTCACTTACATATCACAGTTTTTTTATAAAAAAAGCAATGCACCATGGTCCTCATTATGAACTATTTCACATTTTTTGTATTGGGCATCCTGTTTATGGAAGAGTATTTATTTTAACAAGGCACCTGTGAAGGTACACTCTAATGAGTTGAGACATCACATGTTTTTTGCTTCAGAGCATTATCACTGAAGCCCAATACTTAACATACCACATGCATTGCTGGCATTTGTTGTAAAGTGAAAAAAAAAGACTAGGGTATACACAGTACATCACTTAACAGAAACAATAAACGTATCTATATATACAGATAATTTTTGGTCAGAAAAAGATGATTTGAAGTAGGGAACTAATACTTGATGTTTCTAATGGAATAGTCATGTCTAATTTTATCTGATCGATTGACTAATAAAAAAACAATACTCCTAAACTAGAGCAGTGGAATGTTGATGAATCAGTGCATTATTACGAACAATTGAAGTTGATGGGAGAGGAAGGGGTAGGGGGAAATGAGGGGGACTAATCCAAATGTTATGTAAAAATTATTAAATGATGGCAAGACACCCACCACTGAGACTTAATGGCTTAAATTCCAGCACTTCAATGACTAATATGTAATAATGAGCTGCCTATCATACTATGTTGAAAACACATTTTGAATCAAATTACACTAGATGGAATTAACATATAATCTGCTTCAGAAACATTGGCAAACTATTTTTTTGGCAAATCGATTACAATCAAATGTTTTTTGAGCAATAATAGGAAACATTCTCACAAGGTATTGGACGTGGGAATCTGTCAAAAGGCATGACAGTGCTGGAATGACTCTCAAAACAAACTATACAAACATTCATGCATCCACACTCTCACAGAGGATAATTGACTATTTCTCCTCAAATGTCTCACATAGGAACACAGACAGAAATGATTTATTCAACAACACTAATATATATATTTATATATATTATTACTTCTAAGCTAAGTTTTAAATTATCAAAATTACAAAATAGTAACAACTTGGAAGGCATGCTTTGAATGCACAGAGTTTTGTCATGAATGCACACCATAATGCTATTATAGTGGTCTCTGGTAAACTAGTGAGAGGCAGGATAAAATCTATAAATTAAAAAAAAACATGCATGAAACATTGGACGACTTCTTTTGTACAGGGTTATATCTTCCTATAAAAAAACACAATTTAGCCACCTTTCTGAAGACTAATGTTTTTATCCATTGGGTTATTTACCTGGAGTGGCAATCTTGAGTTGGTATGTAAAGAATGAGCCAAAAGTTTGTAACGCAGACATTCAAACAGACAATGTAAACAATACGTAACATAGATAACTTAAAATGATACAATTATAGTTCTAGTAATTGACAAAGGCCTGCATCAGCACAGATTTACACATCACATATGGAAGACAAATGTGATATTTGCTGCATCAATCAACTGTTACAAACTACATTACAAATATGCATAAGTTAAATTGGCTAACAAAAAACTTTTTGAATAAACTTTATATGGAAATAATATATTATAATAGTGGACAGAATTACTATCTCTATGTCCACCATGTGATAAAACACAACCATTTCATTCATAAACAGTACACAAGTGCCTTTAGATTTGCACAAAAATGGCATCTTAAGCCAAAATTATGATATGTAACGATTTAAAGATCATGGATACAGGAATTCTTTGATTACTCAAAGGCTTATCATTATATTAATATTTCTTCCTGCTTAGTCGAGTCTCTTTCTTCCTTTGAAAAGTAATCAAACAAAAGGCTAAATCAATTCTGTAAAAAAAAATCACTTATACTGTTTCCCTTACAACTGAAAATTTAGAGCTATTTTTTTTAGCTGAACACAGCAAGGGATCATTTTCTCCAATCACTTAATAATTAGGATTTCACATCCTATTAAAAAAAAACATTATTCACAAAATCCAAATTTCTTTCTAGTGTTGAAGGATATATAAACAGCTCATGGTGTAAAAACTAATAAATTCGCATTATAGGATTGTCATCCACACTTTTGAGGACAAAATTTCCTTATAGTTCATGCACTTGCCTCCACGATGATTATGTCCATTCACTAAATTCTTTCGTCAGTAAAAAAAATTCTCAAAAAGAGATTTTTTCACGGGCAAGCAAAACTAATAAACAAAGAATTAAGACGTTTTGCCAATATAACATGGCAAATTAAGCTTAAAGAGTCTTTGAGTGTGTGCTGCTGTGTGTGTGTGTGTGTTTGTGTATGCATATATATATATATAAATATATATATATATAGAATTTAAAAAATAGGCCACATTTGTGCATGTATGAACTTGGCAATTAACCCAAACGGGAAACTGCACCATCAAAACCCCTAAACTGGTGCCATCCTGCCAAGTAAGGGCACGTGAGGCAAAACTCATGACTCTCTCTTTTAGTCTATCAGACCATAAAAAGCTCGACGTAACGGCTCCCGATTCCTTGCTGGCGGTTTTTCTCCATCAGTAGTCTCTCGGCATCCACACGTTGGCCAAAGGACACCAGGGAGACATCTCCCCTGTGGCCTCCAACACCACTGCCACTGCGAGCCTCCCCACCACGTCCCCCAACTTGTATACACTCCTGCGTTATCTGCAGGGCAGAAGTACATTTCCCTCGTCAAGGTCTCCTTGATTTAGAGCGTTTAGGGATACTCCAGAATGCACTGAGGGAAACGTGGGAAATGTATGAATCAGCCAAATTTGGTCCCAATCAAAACCAAACTTCAAACCAAAACTTGTAAAGCCAGGGAAGCTTAGAAGGCTAGAATCTAATCTACAATTATTGCTCTTCCAACAGAAAATTTGTTTTGACGGTGTTCCTTTTAATTCTTAAGCTAAATCCGAACAAATCCATTTAGTGGTTTAATGAAAGAAAGTTAATCAATCTGCATTTTTTTAAAGAAACATATGAGCAAACTCCAAAAATCTATATGTCCTTTTTCAATTAAATTATCCTTGTTCAGCTTCAAATCTGAATAAAAATGTAATCCAGGATTTAATAAGTTTTGGCTGCTTTTTTTTGATTTCTGTTAACCTTGAACTTTATCAACTGCTTTGAACCAAAATTGCAACAAGATCAACATGAATGGAAAATAAATACGTTAACTTATTCTGGAGGATATTTAAAAGCTTAGCATTATTATTTTACCATTAATTCTGATTTATGGAAAGGAAATGACAGCAAAAAAATGTGCATTTGGCATACAATATAGCTAAATCTTTAGTATGTTTAAAGAGTCAACTGAAAAGTTATACATTGAATGATGCAAATAACATAGAAATGTTAATAAATCAAGTTTTGCCATTAATAGTTTTCATTGATTACTTCAAAAGAAGGGTTCATAATATAAGAATTTCATTACTACTCTATTTTTATTTGATTTTATCATTTGAAATCATTCACATCAAATCGTGATAGACTGTTTGATAAGGGAAATTTCTTTAAAAATTTTTTTGCATAGTTGTTTTGAAACATAACTCTAGCTTATAAAAGAAAAATTATGTATCCAATGAGATAATTCTTGCATTTAGAGAGTAATTTAAATAGATAAAAACTATTCTCAATGAATTCATTATCATTTTCAACCTACTATTTTCAACAGATTTTTAAATCATATACACTAAATATATTTGAAAGCCTACATAATTAATTTGATTCCATCATTTCTCAAGCATCACCGTAACAACATATTCTGTTATTTAAACTGTTGTTGTGATTAAATATCTGGTCTCCAATCGATGATAAAAACATCAGAAAAGTATTCCCACCATTTCTGTTATTCATTAAAACAGGAACTACGTTCTTGGAAATTAATTTAGTCGAAATTCATTCAAAATAAAGTGATTAAAAGGTACTTAATGGAAATTAAAACTATATTAACTTTTCTGCGTAATGAACTCACCAGCGTAGGAGCTCCACCATGACCTGGATGAGGAGGCAATCCCGTAGGTCCAGCGTAATATGAAGTGGGACTCACTGGTGGAGAGGGGTAAGGCCAGTAGATGATGGGAGGGTAACCATATGGTGCGGCTGCGGCAGCTGCTGCAATGGCTGCAGCAGTGGCTGCAGCAGCCCCAGGAGAGGGTGGTGGAGGGCCGGCTCCCCTAGGCGTCAGAGGTCCTCCTGGGCCTGTGTTACCAGCACCGGAGCTTGCGAGTATCTGGGATGGCTGCCCAAATGGGTAAGCAGCATATGGAGGAGGGGGTGGTGGCGGAGGTGGAGGCAGCATTGATCCTCCTTGGAAGGTATCGAGAGAAAGGAATCAGTAACTCATCTCGTTACTGCGTAAAAGCTCAGTCAACTCAAACTATGAGGTAAAATGACGACATTTATGGAATCACCACTGATGTTATTTATGCCCGTTTTTGACAAGCAACAGCCTGTATCAAGGGATATTGGTTTACTACGATAATTAAAAATACGTAAATCAAAGCAACATTTTACTTTAATCCAAAGTGGTGAATTCCACGAGTGTCATCCCAAAGGAGAAAACTGTACAGAGAAAATATCATGCCATAAATTCCATTATAAAGCATCTCTTTCAAAGTACTAAATTTATCCCAAAATGTTTTGTATAGAAAAATTCTTTTGCTGCATTGAAAGAGAGAGATTTAGAGAAGACATGATATGACTCTCAATTTTCTCTTAAAGTAAAGAAAAGATATAGAAAGGGGGGCAAGCATTCCATAAGTTTTATGGCCTTTTAATGAGTTGTAGCAAAGTCATCAGAAGCTAACCATAGTCAAAATGCTCCAGCCAAGTTGAATGAGACAAAAAATCTGATTAAGCAACAAAAATATTCCATGCTCAAAATAATATCAACCAAACTTTGCTACAATCATTAAACTATAAGCTTCAAGAGCCAACTTGTGATGAGAAATTACGAAAAAAGTAGTCGAATACATAAAATTTCTCTTCAGGAGTTTTCAAATCTAAAAGATGCATCGAAATGAGATCTTTAGATTCATTAAAAGCCGTGATCCAAGAGCAGCTGATGTGAATATAATCCAAAATGTAAAATTTATCAACTGAGAAAAATCTCTATGTGAATCACTCAACAAAATTTGGGAAGATATTTTTTTAAATTTCTTATGTGACTGAATGTTTCTCACATCACAAGTTGGCCACTTGCGCTAGCATAGCACAAAGCCATTTTCTTTCACACTCTCAATTTCTCATTTCATACAGTCAACCATTTTCTCTGGGGCTCGACACGAATTTGATGGAATTCGTGGAAAAAAAGAGAATTCACAACAGGCAGTGAAAGAGCCATTGGGGGGCTAAGTAAAGAGGAAATTTGGCAAAGTTCGTGAAATAAACAGAATCTACATAACTCTATTTAATTCTGATCAATACAATGGTGTCATCGCCCTATTATTTTGACTTCCTGTCAAAATAATCATAATTGGTTAATCCAAACCCTGGGATCTGAACTGAAATCGGTCAAGAACCCCATCGTTTCTTCGCTGCTTAGCCCGCAAATAATAACTACAAAAAAAATAGATGCATAACTTCCTTCATTAATCCTCTTAAAATGTTAATCGCAAAAAAACTGTACCGTTACATATTGTTTTTTTTTTTGCAATAGAGCATCCAAACTTTTAAGCCCTGCAAAACAGAAACAAGTTATGACAACAACACTCAGGGAGAGAAAAAAATAAAAGGATCCAAAAAATCGGGATCACTTTGCTTGTATATGTGTGTACACTTAGTTTGTTAGGCATCATAAAAAAATATGGCAATGAAAAAGCAAGTGTGCTGTCTAGCGGGACAAAGGGAGTGTTGCAAAGTACTCCCGTAAGCCCTCTTGTGTTTTCCACCCCCTCAGATTAAAACCTTGGAGAGCCACACGCACAGGGAAGTAAAAGAGGACACAACAACCAGCCAGTGTTCCACTGTACTTAACCACCCACGCTCAACATGCCACTACCCTGGGTCTTTGAAATGTGACCAATTATACAAAAAAATAAATATTTAAGACAATTTAAAGATTGATACAAAAAAAACTTTCTTAGACCATAGACCAACCACCACCAAAAATGAGAGGACAGTACTCAACACTCACTCACGTACATACACGCGGTTTTCGAGAAATGTGTCTGTTTTGGCAGCATTTTCATTTTTTTATTTGATTTTTCAGCAAAAGACTTATGCGCTTCACCCTTTACAACAAACAAAAAGATTATGTTTAACACCCACGAAAATAATGCGCTTGAAGGAACGTGCTGCATCTTTTCGACGAAAAAGATGTCTCCATGCAATTTCCCCAATGAAAATTAAGAATGAGGTCAACAAAGCTTTTCGACTGAAATGTAAAACGTTTAGTCATTGCATTTCATCATCTCTAAACCGTGTTGTAATATTAACTTAATAAAAGCGAAGAAAAGCAGCTCCAAAATTTTCATTAAGATACTTAAAGACTTCTACATGAGAGGCTACAATGCAACATTCAAAAAAAAATTATTATTTTTAGTTTTTCTCACCCAATCCACAGAATTTGAAGCATTTCAAAACATTAAGTTCACGACAGCTTAGAGTCTAATTTCTTTTTACAGTGTTTTTTTTAATGAAGACACACCAAACACACTCACACACACTCACAGACATAGTTATTAAAGTCATGCACTTCACCAAAGTTTTTTTTCTGTCTTTTCTTAGATGTGAGTACACAAGGAAAAAAAAGAAAGACCCCACAAGAAGAGATATTGCAAATGTATGAAATATAAAAAAAAGGCTTAGCCAAGCACACCACACCATGCTAATAAAAAATCTACAATAGTAGTGAGAGTAGATCCATCCGCCTACCTTAAAACATCCAGGGGTTGGGAAGACTCAGGATAAGAGTGGAAAAAAACTCGAGTTTGCACATTTTTTTGTATTTAGAGAACCCAACCATAAAACCTCTGTGAATAAATTTCAAATAAAAATTTTATTTCTGTTCTTTCTCCCTCTCCTCCCAGAGAATACAAAAATACATCACACTACCTATTAGCCCTTGCTAGAACAAAAAAATACCACTCAAGACATTCATTGTTTTTGCCCCCACCAACTGCCACTAACCCGTGACAGCAGACAAATGCTTGGCAAGTAATTAAAAGAACATTATGCATTAGGGGACATTCAACACAATAAATCCATCTTTCATCCCGACAGAATGGTGCTACTAGCTCCAGCAAGGGCCATATATATATATTTATATATATGTATATATATATATATTTATGCAAATGATGCAGCTATTATTAAATTGGCTACATTACAAAGCTACTGGAATGTTGATAAAACAAAAAAAGGTATTTCAGTGGGTCAGTTAAAGGATATTTCTTTCAAAAAGGATGGGAAAAGGTTAGGAGTGGTCACACACAGGAGTGCTGAGGAAAGCATTATGGTTAAAAAAAAAAGACCAAATAATATTAAGAAAAATTACAGTTTTTTTGCCTGACACACTATTGGCAGTGCAGTTTATGAATCATTTGATATAATTATCAGTCATAAATGTATGCTATGTAAAGCAGGAATGCACAAGACCAAAAAAAATTTCAACAGTACATCAAAAACCCTGTGAGTGTGAGTAAACAAAAAAAAACATCACCATATAGATATATATTTATATAAAACAATTTTGGAGTGCCCCTTCGTCCATCCCCGAGGAAAAATAAGACTTCTGCACACTTCAGTCAGGAATCAATCACTAAATGATCCAACAACACGAGCACTATTTTGTTGCATTTTTTAAAACGAATGTTTCGACAGTTTTCAACAAAATTAAAGAGGCACAGAATGTAACCGTGTCCAGAGTCAAGAAGGGAACTGCTACAAAAGGCTCGGGGACGGCCCAAATGTTTTTTTCTAAACACACTTCTTTCTTTTTTTCGCTAATCTATGTGCAAACAAGTCACGAGAAATGTCATCACATCACAAATCGAGTCCCCTTTGGAAGACCGTTATGCAAAAAAAAATATATATATACTCGAATACAAAAAGAATCACCTATAAAAAATTTAGTTTCATATTTTTTTAAGTACATGCAAATACAACCACTTCTTTTTATTATATTTATACTTTTGTAGTTTTGAGAACATGGTTAAGTTGCCACCAATTATTACATTCAGAGGCGTAGAGGCAAAAAAAATAATATAATGATAACATTGGAAGGGGTAAGGTAAGGAATAACCCAAAAACAAGATGCAAAGGCAACCAGCTTCTGTGTATTTAGAAGTAAAAAAAACATGAGCTCGGCAATTATTTTTACACATTGCCCCCTGCTCCCCTACTCCTCTGCCCGCTTTATGAAAAACAAAGGAAGGTAGTTTTTTGAGCCTTGGGCAAGTCTCTTTTGTTTTGGTCCCGTTTCATTCCTCTCCGTTTTTTTTGAGCATCAAACAGCTCACAAGGAGGGGAGAAGATTTTACAAAATGGACGGAAAAGAAGTGATGGCGAACTCACCTCGCTGCAAATGCTCTTCCAGATACAAAAAAGCATATATATCTATATAAATATAATGGACCAAAAAAAAAAGATACATCCAAGCAACTCGAGAGAAATAAATTTCCACAGATGCAGACAGCTTAAAAGAATACAGAGGGCATTCAGGCAAGAGAAGCCCAAGGAGTTGAAGTGTGTTAGTCAAAGTTCAAGTGATGAGGAAGGATGTTCGCCATCACTGCAGCTTGAGAAGGCAAAGGGTTTTTTTTGTTTAATTCGGGGGTTTTACACAGACTAATTATACTACCGGCACCAAAACTGATGGCGTAAATAATGATAATGGCATTTCATAAAAGGTCACAGGAATGAAAAAAGGTAAGGTGTAAATATTTTTAAATGGAGTGAGGATGATGCTTTAAACCCAAATTACAAGTACAACTGGATAATATTCAAATGAAAGGAGACTTTTGACACTACAGCACTTGCATGCACTGACTACTACCAAGAAAATGTCAAACTGAATGTCCGAGAGGGCATGAAAAATTATATTTTTAAAAATCAAGGAGCTCACTAGACAAGACCCCTTTTGCTACAAATTTCATTATAAATATATTATGTATATATATATATATATAAGTGTGCGTAAGTGGAAAAAAGTCACCTTGTCAACATATATAAAAAAAAGCCAAAATAAAGAACAAGAACATTGATTAGCGAGATTAAGGGTGAAAAATGAATTGCTTTGTGGTGAACACACATACACAATTTTGTTTTAAAAATCATAACGAAATAAACTTGATTGAACACCAACTGTACAGTCATATTATTCTTTCTTTTTATGTATGTACATGAAATTATTTTCAAATAATCGTCGCAACTATTTCAGTATTGTTTGAAAGCCTGCCTTTGTAACTGCATTGAAAACGGTAATGCTTGTCGTTAAAGAATAATTTTATATATAAACTAACTTTTAGTGATTGCTATATAGATTTAACATTTCTATCAATAACACAAGAAAAACATTAAAAAAAAACTATCAATAATTAACACCCTTAGATAACAAGAACAAAAGGATGTATTCATGATTTTTATGGAATGTCCAAATTATAACAATCACACTGCTTATCATATTCACTGAAAGCACCATGACAATTGTGCAAGACAAAAATCATCTAACATCAAAGCAATGGGGAAATGTTAAACTTTGCTAGCATTTCCCTGAAACCTAGATTTCATGTATTTTATGTCTCTTAGCAAACATGATGGCCAGAGCCTTCAAGTATTTGCATCATTTGAACACGATTTATCCTAAATTAGAATTTATTGCAAAGGTATGGAAAAACCTTCACACTAATTCAATTATCTTAATTATTCTACATTTTATAGATCTCAAAAAAATTAATCAAGCAATGCATTCGCATTATTTTTAGTAATTTCCATTATTTATTGCAATGGGTAAATGGAGTATCCTTTTACTGTTAGTTCTAAAGTCAAGTCTTCAGAGTGAACAACACGCAAAATTCAATTTTTACATAATACACTAATCATAAAAAAGGCTTCCATAATAAGCAAGCCAATAACAAATAAGTATTATTTTCTTATAAAAATATAATTTTAAGCAATCAAATCTCCTGATCAACATCACTTCCGTTGAGATACTGGAAGCAGCCTCACTACAGTGTCCCAGTCAACAACAAAAAATATAAAGGATTTGTAAATACAAGCTATAAAAACTCTTGATTTCACCAATCCTGAGGACAGAATAAAATGGAAACCCAACCAGGCAACCACCTTCTCTTGAGTCGATTTTTTATTATTTTATGCTTTAAGTGCCTCAAATAAATTCGACTGCACCGCCCCTACATGTAAAATCTCGCACGATAGTTCATTGCCTGGAAGGCCATGGCTGCAGCAGCCGCAGGATGGGTTAAGGCAGCCCCCGGAGGCATAGTGAGGGCACTGGCCCCTGAAACTGGTATTTGGGGATGAGAAGCTTGGGCATGGATTTGCTGTTGCTGCCACGGTCTTTTTGCTAAGACCCCTGATCCCTGACCCCCTCCTACCCCTGGAAAAGCTTCCTCCCAAGACCTCTTGGCACTCATCTGCTGCTGAGCAGCAGCCATTGCTGCCGCGACCTGAGGGGATATACCCGTTCCGGCAGTGCCGTGGTACGGAGATGCGGCGCTACCTGCCTGGGCCTTGGGTGGGTGCAGGTACTGCGGGGGAGGAGGGACTGTAGGGGTGGCACCGAGATGGGATGGACTGGTGGAAGTGATCGGAAGGCGTGGAGGCATGTTCAGAAGGAACAAGCTGTTTGGATTGCCCGCGTGGTTTGGATGAGCCTGATGGGCATACATAGTCATGGGGTTGTGATGCCCATATGGGTTTGTAGAGGGTGCGGAAGAGGCCGCTGCCACGGCAGCTGCGGCCTGCAATAAGGGAGAGTATGGAAGCATGGAACCTGCAGTCGAGGTCGCCTGAGACGGTAGGGATCGGGCTGCGGCAGCTGCAGCCGCTGCCGCCAGGATGGATTTCATGTGAGCAGAGACGGGGGACGGAGGTAGACCGGGGGTAGGGTTTCCGTTCATGTCCCAGGCCGGCACGAGGGCGCCGGCCACAGGGGACGGGGGAGGTGGGAACTGCGTTGGGGTTGCGGGAGAGGTGACGGAAGAAGATAGATGGGGAGGTGCCTTGGCGGCAGCGGTCGGGGAACCACCCATAGGCCCACCTCCCGCTTGCTGGCTGCTGGCCGCCGCGGCGGCGGCCAGGCCCATCAGCCAGAGGTTACCTCCCGGATTACTGCCCGTCCCACCCACATTGCCCGATCCGTCGTGCTGCTGCTGCTGCTGTTGGTGGTGGGCGAGGGCGAGGTTCTGGGCAGCCATGGCCTGCGCCTGCGCCATCATCAGGGAAGGGTGGGGATGCTCCGGCCAGGCGGGTGACTGTGGAGCTGGGGGCGGAAGGGAGGGTGGGGCCGTGGCCGTATGAGGCGGTATTTGGGGCGGATGGCCCGTGGTAGCCGCTAGAGTGGCTCCGTGGCTCGGTGGCCCGGTGCTTGGGACGGACGGCCCCGTGGCGGGTGCTATAGCGGGCATGGGTGCCGCGCTCAACATACCAGGTGAAAGAAGGGCAGCGGCTACGGCCGCTTTGTGGTGGGCGTGGTGGTGGTGCGGGTGGTGCACGTGATGGTGCGCGTGGGCCGCTGCCGCGTGGTGAGCATGCGCTGCGGCAGCTGCTGCGGCGGCCGCCGCGGGAGATGGCAGTCCGCCGGTGAGCACCAGGTTCATGTCCTCTCCGGAGCACTGAAACACTTCGATGTAGCGCTGCTTTTTGCCGAATCCCATGTAGCGGTGGTGCTTCTGTTGCGCGGCCAAAAAGGCCGACTGTTCGGAATCCATCTGGATGAAGGCTTCCCCCGAAGGCTGTCCCTAAATTGGCCAAGGATCGAAGCGGAAAAGCATAGAAAACGAACTGAAGACCATATAATAGAAAATCCGATTATTTGAGAAGACGATCGTATGTTAAGAAAATACAATTGGATACTCCGATAACTTAATGAAGATACATATGGAGACCAGAAAAGAACCTCTTTCAACTTTAAACTGCTTCAAGAACCCTCAAGTTCCAGGATATGTGCTTGGTTCCTGGCGTGGAGTAAATTCCCCTAAAAAATTTGTGGTAATTAGGAGGTTTCTACATTCATCCCAGGATAAGAACTTAAGTAAAAAATTGAAAAATTAACTACTTGTAATACGTTACTCCAATGATTATACAAAATTTATAAATAAAACCAGCCACACGTTAAGTGCTTATTCTGGAATACGTTTTCAGCCGTAAAACGTTCTCGAAAATTCTCTGGCGGAACCTTAGTCGATTTACATCGATTACTAATGTGACAAAAAAGCTCGATATTTAGTAGACAAATCATGATACTTCCAGCCCTAACTTACTTTTATTCCATAGCTTTAATCAGCAATTTAATATGAAAAATGTCCTTTTAATTTGATTTATTGGCATCAAAGCACGTTGTTTCTTTTATATGTCATTTTCCATTTCCGTACGACCGTATCCTCGTGCAAAGATTTTTACAAACGTGTGACACATCTAACAAGGTCTGACAGAAGATTTATTAGGTAATAAATAGTTTATTCACTTTTGAATATAAAAGAAGACTTGATCGCATCAAGTTGAACAACTCCGAGTGCATGTAAAGCGGGATAACTTACGGAGGATTGCCTTTGGCGCTCACTAACCTGTGCGTTGTACACCATGTGTACTCCTTGGAAGACGATGTTCTTGGCATGCTCTCCTAAGAAATCGAGGATGTGCTCGACCTGGGCCTCGTACGGAAGCCCTCGAAGTCTGACGCAGTCCTTTCTCGTCCCCGACGTGATTATGTGCTGAGGGAGGAGCGGTACTGAAGAGGCGGCTGCGGCTGCTGCGGCGGCTGCAGCGGCCGCCGCGGCTGCCGCAGCGGGTATCTGGGCGATTAGCGGCTGCTGGGGTTCGTAAGTCTTTGGATCTAACGAACGGTTCAGCACCTGCAACATGAGGAAGGTTAGGAAACATTCTCTCAGACCTGTGAAACCTCAGGATCTATGTAGTCCACTTGGCGTATTACGTTTTACATAAATATTTCTCATTCTTTCTTAGGTAATTAATACGCAATCTATTTATTAATGCATCAGGTAAGAGATGGATATATACTATCGTGGTGAAATAAAGTGCTGGAGCTAAAATAAACCGTTAACTATTCAGACAACTCGTAGAAGTCATTTTCGCGCATATGGATCTGATTTGCAGACATTTAATTCAAATGTGCAATACTAAAGACGTGAGTTTACTAAATCCTTCCGTCTATTACAAGGGATTTGGCGCAAAAATCAGTAAACTTAAATTAAAAGGATCAATAATTGATCTCTTGCAGCGTCAATGAACAATCTCTAGAAATTTATTAATATTTTCTCATATCTTACGCATAAAAGGGCTAAATATATAAACAACCAATTTCTGTCTCTCCAGAGTAATACAATCGAACCTCGATAACTCTGACATCAAGGGAAGACTGAAAAAGTTATAATTGTTGAAACTTTGAGAGCTTTGGCGTTTCATTTTAAATTGTACGACTGCAAACGAGAAAAAATCTGATGTGGCCAACAAATGACTTTCTCCATATTTGGGTATAGATATTTAAATTATTATGAATAACATTATAAGGCAAAATTATTATTTCGTATCGTAAAAGAATACAGTCGTCCTTATTGCCGTAAATTAGGTATATTTTGAATATGTTAACAGAATTCACCGCTACATGGTGGTGGCGCTGTATACTGGAAATTATGAAAAAAGTTGAATATCTCCGAAATCGATGGTTCTACGAAAATTTGTTTCAAACAAAACCTGGAAGAAATATTATTCTCTACAACTTTGGTCCTCACGAAGATTACCAATAACGACGTTTTTAAGATGTTTGAGGGAAACCGAAAAAACCGATTATTTATAAATAATTCCTAAACAATAACTGCTATGGAAAATTGTTTCAAATGAAAGTTGTAGGAAATTACATTCTCTATAACTTTTGTATAGAATTGTATATACAATATGATGTTTTAAAGGAGAAATATCGCAAAAACAGAATCGGGTTTTGAATAAACCTCAACTTCCGGTTAACCGTTATTGTCCAAAAACTAATCAGTTCTTTGTGCTCATGCTAAAGTGTTATATATGAAGTTTGGTAACGATATGACAAGTACTTTTTGAGTTAGAGCGCCCACAATCACATACACATCATTCCGAAAATAGTCTAAACGTGTTCTAGGGACTTCAAAACGTGTATTTCCATTGAAATCTCGAAGTCGATTTTTTTCGTCATCACAATACTTACCCATACTACGTATGGAGAAAGT
Source organism: Uropetala carovei (assembly GCA_036926305.1). NCBI lineage: Eukaryota > Metazoa > Arthropoda > Insecta > Odonata > Petaluridae > Uropetala > Uropetala carovei. The sequence continues at coordinate 3,733,219 of JAXCHB010000279.1, forward strand.
AAAAACGTCCACCTCGACTAATCGAACATTCGAGTTAAAGAATTCCGAGTTCGAGCGATAAAACTCCTCCTGTTCATTTTGCCAAAGTCATCCTATCAATCCGCTGTTTCAGTAATCGTGTTCGTCCCCTTGTCGATGGGAGAATAGATTCTCCGTCCGCTCACCTGTTGCACTTCGGCCGTGGTGCTCCGGAAGAGTTCGATGTACCGCGACCCGATCAGCTCCCTGTGCTTGCTTAGCGCAGGGCCGGCGTCCTCTTCCTTGGCGAACAGCACGAAGGCGTCGCCCGTCGCCCTCCCGTCCGGTTTCTTCACGAAGAGCACGCCCTGCTCGCCGTCCATCACGCTGCAGCTACCCTCTCCGCCATCTCCCTCGAAGAACTCGATCTAATTTGAAGCGTGGGGAAGAAAAACATCTTATACGGAAGCTGTCGAGGGGAAGGCTCCGACGGTGTCAAACCGTCGAGAGATATCCGTTAGAGTATATCCAAATGTCGGATATAGACAAAGCTCGGTGAAGTTAAGCGATATTTAAAAGCGAAGGCGTTAAACAGCGTGAGGTGTAGGATAAATTTCGAGAATTTAAATTACACATCCACACCTTGACACCGTCTGGAATTTGAAGCGTATTTAAAAGCATAGATCTAATTAATCTAATCTGGATCCGTGCGGAAATTTTATGAAATTTATTTGACCATAAAAATTACCGCTAAAGAGACTCGATTAATTATTAATTAAGGCTTTAGAAACGAAAAACATTGTGGTATAATCGTGCTCACGAATTATTTGCATTGATGTAAAAAAATAACTTTGGCTTGTTTTTGGAATAAGCAAAGAACTGATGAAGACCAAAAACATTTCGGAGAAAGTCTCTCTCGACGTTTCCTAAGCTTTTGTACCCAGAAAATCGCCACTTTCGTTCGTTGACATTTCAATAGAAGCCAGAAACGGGCACCGGAACAATCAAACAATTTATGTTCTCCCACGCGAAATTACGCGGGAGAATAGAAAAAAAGCAATTCATCCTCGGATTCGATTCATTCGCATAAGACAGGAAAACCTGAGAGGCGATAAAAAAAACGAGAATCCCACTCACCACTTTCTTGGCCGTGCAGTCGTACGGTAGTCCACGCATGCGCACGATGACCTGCGCCCCCTTCGAGAGGAACGCCTGCGCCTCATTGCTGCTCCCTCCGGCCACGTTGACGAAGTCCTCCCCGGAAGCGGTGTACACTTCGATGTACCTGTTTCCGATGTGGTGGCGGTGGCGTTTGAGGGCCATGTCGCGGTGTTCCTGGCTCACGAACCTCACGAGCGCTTCCCCGTTGCGCCGACCCTGAGGGCTCAAGCACAGGGCCACTCCGCCCCTTTTTTTGCGGGTGGGGGAGAGAAAAAGTACGGAGTGAGTGCGTCGTAGGATCAGAATTTCTTGTGTATAGAAACACCCAAGGAATGAGTGTTATTTTTTTGCAGATGGACAGAATGCCCAATTAAACAATTTGTGTTAATTTAAGTTTAAATATTAAAGTAAACCCTCAACGTTCGCGGTTTTGATTCGTCGCAAGGAGCTTCCGTGTACACCGATTGGACACCCGCGGAGCAATGCGTAAGCAGTGGAGTTGTAATATTCGCGGATTTGACATAATAACTCCCGGGAATGTTGACAGCATACTGTAATTCAGGGTTTCCCAAACTGTGTTTCGCGGAGCCCAAGGGTTCCGCAGAAGCTAAATGGGGTTTCACGATAGACAGAGGATACGCTCTTCCTTTTATTATTTGTAGCAGGAAACATGAGCCTCACTTGTAAACTGTATACTGTAACATAGACAAGCTATGTAAATAAACATTATAAAGATTTTGAAGCTAATTTTATTGCGATTAGGCTTAGCAACTTTTAGTTAGGGTTCCGCGAGAAAAATATTCGAATACAGTAATACCCCGCTATACGTCGGAGATACGTTCCTGAAAAATGCGACTTATAACGAAACAACGTATAGCGAAACAAAGATTACCATAAGAATTATGATAAAAGTTAGGGGTTACGTTCCTGGCGGATATTTTGTGACACATTTGTTTCCCAAATAATACACATCAATACAGTACATTGGACATACTATGTTACCACTATGTATTTACCACTCATTGCTACTAGGGTTTAATATACATTTAATCGTAACAACGAGTAACCAATTGCAACAATAAATTCAGAAATCACCGAAAATAATTGTAAATAATGTGATGGATCACAAAAATTGTTTCTTTACTTACACGTACACTGATACGCACTTTAAGAGTACTTTTCAAGCAGATTTCCCAATCCAACGTATATCCAATACCTCTTGAGATATCAACGCAAAGGTAACCCGGGATTAAAGGACACACAAAATGTTAGACACAACTGTTCACAAAGCTCTCTTATAGCTGACTGTCGCTCAGAAATTGGTTTTTACACATCGTCATTAAAATTGGGACAGTCCCTTGTATCCCCTGTGTATCTTGTGAACCACCTAACCCATCGTGATCTCTCAAACACATGGCCAGCAAATGTTTATTCTGAGTATGATTTTACACGAATTGATAAAGATGAAATTAAATTAATTCATATAAATAATAATAAACATTAAATTAAAAGCCGAATAGAGGGTTTTTATTGTTATAGTTATAATTTATGCACCGCAATTGGAATTTCTGAAATTTTGCTTTTAGTATTTCACAAACTACGTATGAAGCGACACAACTTATAACGAAACATGTTCCTTAATTGATTGGCGACGTATATGCGAAACAACGTATAGCGGGGCAACGTATAGCGGGGTTTTACTGTATAAGGGTTCCGTGGCTTCAAAAAGTTTGGGAACCCCTGCTGTAATTCATTCATGCGCATACATAAATACTATACAAATCAGACAATAAACGGCAAATAAAACTTGTTTCATGCACGTACACATGCTTGTTCATATTTCAAGGAAATCTAGAGCATCAAAGTATCATTTAGCAATTTACTTTGGGGTAAAAACATCTGAATTTATCGGATTAATAAACAATTTCGAACCTTTTCCGTTCGACCTCCCATTCTGTTTAGGATCGAGAAGAGAGGTAACGGGACTATCTAGAAGTTTCATTTGCATCCTATTTAAAAACTGAACCGTATGCAACGTCTACACATATATGCTTTTCCGGTTCGTCTTTCGGAAATGTAAGATTGAACGAGAAACTAGCTGCTATGAACAAACCTACGCAAATAATAAAAAAAATGTTTCGAGTTACAGAAAACTCGAATGGTAAAATTAAAATGTCTAACGTGCAGGAATATTAGCGATAAAATAGGGTTCTGAACATTCGAATGATAAAAAAATTCAAGAAATGGAAAGATTTAGAGAGATCCAAAATTCAAGCAATACAATTAGAGCAATCGAACATTCGATTAATCGATAAATCGATCGACAGAAAATTTTTGAAACTAAGTTTCGATTTCAAATTCCGCTCGAGTCACTTACCAACACCTCTAATCCCTCCGATGTTGGTGCGAGAGAGAGAGGCCGCAAAACATCGAGCAAAGCAACTTCACTCACGGGTCACGACCCATAGGAAAAAGATTTGCGAAACCGCGCCCGTAGGCGTCGGAGGAAATAGCGCAACAAGTGACGATTTACGCGCGGAAGCGCGTGGAGAGAAAACGCGCAAGAGAGGATCTTAAAATATATCTCCAAAAAGTCTTATCTCCCTCTCTCCTTCAGGTTATCGATTCGTTTTGGCCATCTTTTCCGAAAATTACTGAACCTTTAGGAATGCCACAGGTAAATTGATTGACTAAGGCCAGTGATGCCAACCTACGGCCCGCGAAGCCATAGTGGAAAATCAATCCGAAAAATTTAACACAAAAATTCATGTATTTTATGACATTTTTGACAATAAATCCTTAAACATTGGAATTTTTACCATAAAAATTCCATTTAGACTTGATTTTCACTAAAATGGCAGCTTAGAATATATAGGTAACATCCAATTTAAACTATAATCCGGCCCGCCGAATAATTGGCAACTTCAAATATGGCCCGCCGAAGGATTCGCAGCCACCGATGTGGCCCGCCACGTAGATAAGATTGGGCACCACTGGACTAAGCATTGACAAATTCCGTCGAGCCGAAAATTGAGCGAAGAAATCGGAAAGGGTACAAATTGTTCTACCATTTAAGATTTGGTTTCGCTAAGCTGTTGTACGCGCCACAAAGCTGTAAATAAACTGAGTTTGGGATTTTTTCTTTCTTTAAACATACTTGGATTGTTCTCCTTGCAGTGCATATAAATGGCAATGTCACTTCGTGGGAAATATTCAATAGTCTCATGAAATAATTCTTAAAAAATTTTTTACGTGAATAATTCAAGTAGGCAGCCTTTTATGTTAACCGAACCCGCAGAGGCATCCAAATTTACTCTAATTCAAAGAAATAAATACCTAGGTACTTTTCTGGGTTTTATTTCTTCGCTTTCACAATAGAGTTAGTAAAGCCTCTGAAAAGATTACATTAAAGTTAACGACTAGAAACAAGCATAGGAAAAAAAGCGAAATATTTTTCCATCCGGAGAACACACAGTAACGTTTAAAATAAATTAATTGGTGACGAAACAGTGAAAACTAAAACAGATGTCAAACATGCAAGAAAATATAAATATTACAAAAACAACTTTGCGATAACCACTTATTTAACAACTTTAAACAATTACTTCAAAAAGGTGGTTACATTGCAAAAAAATATCAAGCGTCAAAAGAATTTCTTATAAATTGTTTTTTTTTAACTTACAAAACTGTCCGCAGCGCTTTGCAGATACGTATGCCTCCACAAGCAGCATGAAATTGGAATATCTGTGTAAATAAGACTGCCGAGTTGCGAAACCGTTGATTGGCATTGACAATGAAAAAAAAAGATTTGAGCGTCGAAATACAGTTTACTCACTTGGCGACATTCAGTCCGCGGAAGAACTTGGCGATGTCTTGATCAGACGACTGCCAAGGGAGACCGCGAGCTCTCACCACACAATTATTGTCTACCTCTTCATTCTTCGAGCTATATGAAAAAAAGAAAAGGCATTAAAAACAAAGTAATAAAGAAATAAAAGGTACAAATCTACTGGAAACCGTATCGCACTAAATAATATACACAGTACTCGATGCATGGAGCAATTGCACGAATTAAATGCGTTAATTAGATAGGATACTAGCATGGATAACCCTCAAGTCTGGCCGAGCAAGATAAATGCAATCTTACGGCTTCTTTAATCGTTTCCGTGACGAAATTCGAATAAATTTTCCCGGCGATTTCCAGCGGGATCACGTGTAAGTTACATGCATTAACTTCTCATGTGCATACAAAAGAACGTTGCTACACCTTATCATTCAAACTAATTTCAGCAATTAACGTTGGGATAAAAAATGTACACAGAGAAAATCGAAAATAACCAGGAACTTTCGTGAAAATTTAAACTAAAACAGAGTAAGGTTTCTTCAAACAAAATAACAAACCTGCAGAATAACTAGCGCTAAAATGAAATTTATCTTCCGTTAGTGTTGATATATCGATGAAATCTGTACAAAAGATTTTTTTAAAAAAAAAACAGCACCATCGACAAAAATAAAATATTAAGTACGGTTTTCTTGTACACAATATTCCGAACATTCTTCAAAGACAGTTCCTCTGGAATGTTTAACTTAAATGCAAATGAAACTTAATCCGCGGAATATCTGACTGATCGGCAACTCAACCAACCTTTGCATGCAGTTTTTGGACAAAGGAATGAGTATGGTGTAATATATAACATGTCATCTCAAAAATCACTACCACGACTAAGGCCTACCCATGGTGGTAAATAGATTGAAAGCCGAAAAGAATCTTAGGATTGAACCAAGTTGGAAAAATGCATCTGGTGGAAATAGCGGAGTGCACCGCAAGCAGGTAGTGTCAGATATCGCATCACGTCACATTTTGCTTAATCATGTTAAATAACTAATGATGCTTAACAACCAGCACTGACAGCATATAAAATATGAATTTAAGAAAGAAACGTTTTCGAAAAAACAAGTACGAACAGGTTATGTTTCCTATATAAAGACGTTTGTAGACATAACAAGATCAACAGAACGACGTTAAACCTACTATAAATACAAGGCATCCTTCTCACGTTATAGGAAATCAACCAAACGAATTATACATGGCGAGAATTCGCATTTCGCGCCCTCTTTTTTTAAAAAAACTCTTCTCTGGGTGAAATGTCAACGCGCCTCGGAGGAAAATGGCACCAGTCAAATAGGTCAAACACCATCCGGGTATTCTTTTTATCCCTCGAGCTTTTTAATTGCAAGTTGCATAATAGATAAGAGTGGCAACGCGTGACTGTATTGCGACCCGTGTATTCCGAATTTCGATTTTGCGACGCAGAAGTCATCGGAGAGAGAGAGAAATAAAATCCGTTCGAAATTCCGTTTGGACATTATCTGCCCTCTCACTCACACGCAGGCCCATGAAGAGGGCGAACTTTGCCCTCACCGTTTTGAGATATAAAAGGATTTTGCACACGTCCCTTTCTCTCCCAAACTCGAGACTTCCTCCAACTCCCGTCCCTCTCCCTCGCCCCTTCTCGAGAAAAAGTCTACGCCGGACAAAAGAGATTCCTTATCGGCCAGCCATTCACACGGCAGCTAAATTTCTTCTTTTTGAGAAGAACCGACTTCGAAGAAAACGGGTGGAAGCGGTGAAAGATAGATAGTGATAAAATTAAGTCGAGATTACTCCTTTTGCCCATCCGAGACCACGAAAGGGAACGCCAGCAGCGTCACAAGCGACCGAAGACGGGACTAACGCAATAATGACCCCCTATCTATACGTTTCTATACACTTTTTCTTTACCTTTATAAAAAATATCCCTCTAACCTCTTTGTAAAGCGTCTCCCTCAATGAAGAGATCCTTCGCGAGGAAAAGAGGAACTCTCAAACTGGGAGAACACGGACCACGGCGGCAAATACCCGGTTGGTGAAAGAGAAAGGGAGACAGGATGAAGGGAGGAAAAAGGAGCGAGGGAGAGGTCGTAGCAAGAGAGGAGAGAGAGAGAGAGAGAGAGGAAAAATAAATGATGGAGGAAGCAGATTATCATGCTTCACTCAGCATAAGTAAAGCGAAGCGCGCAGGAGAACGAAGTCCATCGCATATATTCTAGCAGGAAGTGTCGTAATTCCATTAACTTGCCGGACATGGGATGGGGGAGGAGAGGGGGGGGGGGGGGGGGGAGAAATAGATCCGATTTGCTGACTATCGAAATTTACGTTAGGTTCGCTCGTTTCGGACCTCGCAATCGGAATCTTTCCTTTCTCTTCATGATCACAGGTGTACGAGCGGGAAAATGTCCCTGATCAGAAGAAGAAAAAGAACCAAACATGCCAGTGTTCCGGAATGTAAAGTACCGAATAGGACTGATTATAAATCTGTCTTTAAAAAAATAAGTATGAAATCCACGAGCGACTTATGATGGGAGTTGAAATACGGATGGCATTGGATGCAGTTAAAAACAGACTTATTATTCCAAATGAAAATGTTTCACTGTTTTCTTTTTCGGTGGATTGCATTCGCTCGACTTCTGAAATTGGAGGATGTCCTATAATCTGGACAATACGCTAATTCTGACTTTCGGTTAGCGGAGTTTTGAAATTTGTGGGGAAAGTTCGACACTTCCAACTAGATTTGACTTTCGTAAGCAGTAAATTCCTTTGCGCGTTTTCCTGATCGATGCTACGGTTTCAACCCGCTGGTTTGTGACAACGCACGGATTGATTTTTTTTACATTCACTTTATAACTTTTATGTGTTAATTCATTCATCAGTGACAGTAATGCATCTAATCATTATGGGAAAAGCAATCCTCTGAAAATTCTGGAAAATGCTGTCTTCTCCGAGATATGCAGGTCACTCATATCTCCAACAAACGAAACTTCACTTTCTTGCCTTCCTATCAACTCCCAGTTAACTCGGAGACGCCATTTTGTAAAGCCAAAGAAACTATTATTTCATTTCTAAGACAGTTGATTTGTTCTTGGCCCAATAAACGAACAACAAGACACCTTTCAAATAGGAAAGAATCCAAAAAAACCTTTCCAAATCCTTACCCCGCGACAGAAAAAACTCCATTTCAACACACCTCCAGCTGACGTAGCGTCGTGTTCATCCAAAACCGGAGCACTTTTATTTCGGAAACCGAAAATCGAGGCGGCGGAAACGATCGTATTCCGCCGAAACAGTTTCGACACGGCCGCCGCCATTTTCTTTACGAAATTCTATTTGGGTAAATGAATCGGAGGAGGAACCTACCAACCAGCTGGTCGAATCCACCTCCGCCTCGGGCTGCGCCTTCAAACGGCGGATCTTCACGGGTTCCGGTATACCGTGAGAGGAAGGCCCGGACAAATATCTCACTCACAAAGACTCAGACCACAAAAAAAATCACAGTCACGCTTCGTCGCAATCCTATCACGTGCGCCCACGGATCTTTAAGGGAAGGAAATTAAAAAAAAAACAAGCACTAGTAAGGCAGATTCAGAGAAGGTTTTCCCTCCACAGGTGTTCGAATCCGGCACACCTTTTTTCGGGGCAAGGAAGGACCTTCCTCGCGACAGTTTTTTATTGTTCGGAGATCCGATCCTTCCTGACCCTAAAAACTAAGCACGTAACTTCCGCCACTTGGGAATCTTAAAGACAACTGGGAAAAGACGGGCAACCATCCTCTTCCCCTCTCTCCCTCCCCCTCCTTCCCTCCCCTCTATAACCTCCCCCTCCCTTTACCCCCTCAGTCCGAGTCTAAGGAGTGGCGACAGTCTTGAGGTCCCCCATATCTCGGAAAGATTTCATTTATTCTCATTTCTCATCCATTCCTTCACCTCCTGCTATCTATCCTCCACTCCCCTCTCCTCACTCCCTAACCCTATGGTGGACCTCGTCATCAAGGGCGAGATTACGGAGGGCTGGGGGTGAGCGGATAAGGAGTAAGAGATTTCTCCTCCTCCATCCCGATCCTCCTGCTCCCCCCTCCCTCCATTTCATCTCCCCCCCCTCACCAATCCCACTCACCCCTCTCCTCAATACGATCCGATAGACGATTTGTCGCGAAGCGCCGGGCTGAAGGAAATATCTCGTCCGTTTTTTTTTCTCCCCAAGTCTTACGTGGAAAAGACAACATCCCAACGGAGAAGAAGCTATCGGTCAGTTAAACGTCGCGGTTCTGACGTTCCCTTTTGAACGACAAATATTTAAAGATGGGGGACCGGCGATGGAGTAAGTACAAGAGAAGAGCGAAGCTCCGAATTTTTCGGTCCGGATACGAAAGTAACGAAGGGCAGAAAAGATTTTATAGCTTGACGTAGGTACCGACAGATAGACGAACTACTTCATTCCGGCTAAAGTCCCTTCTTACATATTTAACCCTACGTCATGCGATACGATTTACACGAAGAGAATTCAAATATTTATTTACATGAGATATCATTAAAGGAAATAATGCTATTCGACACAGTGGCGCCATGACGATTCACTGACGACCGAAAATGAGTGAGTGAAACGCTTCTTATCAAACAGATGATTTACAGGTAACTCCATCGTGTATCCAATAAAACTGTCTGACAAGCGTAACTGAGTTTCGACTAATAATCCGTTCCTTTATGCGACATTCCGCCGATGGATCGATATTGACACGCTGGAAACGACGATTTGTTTATTTGAGGCTATAAGAAGCCCACCTGGCGGACTATTAATTAAAAAACAAGCACGATGGATAGCAATCCGGTCTCACGAATCTAGATAGATGTTTTTGTTATCAGTTTCATTATACCATCGCAGAATATACTATCACAATTTTATAGTTCAGAAAATCATCAGCATTTATAAAAAGATGACTTTTGCCATAGGCGCCAAACCTTACTGCCAAAATGCCAACCAAAAATTTATTTCTCCATAAATAAATGTTGATTCAACAGTCAAACTATAAAGTTAATTTGAACAAAAATTCTTCCATTCTTTGTTAAAACGCAGGAAAAATAATGTCCTACACGAGGTGTTTCCTAAAATTTACCCATGAGAACCAAATCTACCTGCCAGGCCTTCGCAATAAGACCTGTCCGACGGAAAACGAACGAAGACGTTTCCTTATGTGCAGCACTCTTAAGTGACGCTTAATTTTTCTGGAACTCCCGAGCGCCGAGCCTTGACCACCGTCACGCGCATACGGCGACTTGTTTTTCGCCCATCGTTTAACTCGCCTCAGAGCGCTAAATGTGGCCGTCGAAACGATCGAAGGGACATAGAAGTTCGATGACATTTGCGGTTTTTAAAAACCAATCTCATTCCAGCGAGAGAGAGAGAGAGGGAGAAATCGTTCCCTTCGTCTAGTCCGCTGGCGTTTCTACGACGAAGCCGAATTAGCAGAGAAAGCTAACGATCCCGAAATAAATATTTACATTCTCAAAACGGTGGAATTTCCCTCCCCTCTTTCCCCCCTTAGAATATCGCGGCCCTTCCTCGTCGGGAACGCTTTTACAAAATTTCTCAATCCCGAAGAGTTAAACATGGGGAGAAATATATGATCGAATCTCGACACGAAGAATCTAAAAGGGAATAACGAAAATATCGCGTTATCGAAACGGATGATGAGCGTCGAGAGCCTCGCTGTCGATTCCAGTATAATTTCATCGTGTCGTTGCAGCTGTTAAGGAAAAAATAGTAGGGTGTTTTTAAAAAAAGTTATTTAAGTTATTTAAAATATGAGCAAGGGGGTTTTTTTGTGGGTGTGAAAAAAATAACAATCTTATGCCCACGGCGCCAAACGATACGAATCTCTGAACATCTGACAATGTCGAAGACATTTCTTCAGTTTCTGTCGTTACTCCTATAAATAAATAGACCCACGCGTTTGAAATGCTCCCATCAAAATTTTCCGAAATGGCATGGGCCGCTGCCCGGGGCGCCAAAATTCCTCTCGCCGGCCCTGAACTTATGATAAATTAAATCTATAAACTTCAAAACGTGGAAGAAATAATTTCCTTTGGGTTTGAAAGAAATATTGTAGCTTACGAAAAGTTGAAACGCTTTTGCTTATTTCATTTATATATTAAGTTAAAATTCAAAACCATACAGAAAACAACATGCAAGTTAATGGAAAAATTCAAGCGTTAATGAGATTCACTCCCAACACTAATTCGACATATCTTTTGGCTTTATACGAAGCAAGTGAGCTTCGAACGCATGACGAACTCGTAATTGAACAATCCAAGGATTTAAAGTCCGATATTTTTATCTCTCCGAATTAATAATTTTAGTTGACGGGTAGAAAACTGTGATAAATATAATTCTCGATGCAACGAAGGATTGGATTCAAAGAAAAATACACTTCGCCACTGATTAATTTCGACTTTAATACAATTATTCCGATAAGTCGATGACGACGCTTTGTTGATATTTAGTTTTGATTCGTGAAATTTCTGAAAATGTTCACGAAATTGAAATTCTCAGAAACATATCGAATAAAATCTCTTAATATTTATATAGACAGATAAACGTATTTATTCGGGCGAAATTTAGACCATAAGGTTCACTCTGACAGATAGCTTTTATACAGACCTAAGCACAAACCACACACTCTAAAAACGGTATAAAGTGACATCCAAACAAGTATTAGGATATTTTTTCTTCCATAAAGAGAAGTTGGCGAAGTGGATTTAAAAGTAAGGCACGGGCTATAAATATATATTTATCAGGTTCGTGGAAATTTCTTAATCTCTGATAAAAAAATCTAAAGCAAGCAAACTCGATTTCAGATAACAAAAATCGAATCGTACTGTATCCCTTTATAAACGGAGATAGCAAAGAGAGGGTGCCCTACGAAATGAATCGGAAAGCGATATGAATAGGAACATTAGATGTTAGATGCGATCGCCACATGAGATAATCGTTTCCAATTATAATTGCATCGATATCCTCGTATCTGCCTCAAATTCATCTTCGAAAGTGAAACAGTTTTAATGCTCATGACACAACGCGAGAGAGGTTTAGTGGTTGGGAAAGACGATTTATCTCCTCATTGCGTCAAACGTTCTTCGTAACTCTTGGCCTAAAACTTGAAATAAATAAACTGGTAATACACCCATCCCTAACTTTGCAATGTGGATTCTCTCGTGAAAAGACACACACCGTGTAAGCCGCAACCGTGCATAGCGGGATAGGTTTAAACATAGGGATGCACGAGGTTATTTTCTTTAACTCAATTCGCAATACATAATTACAACGCATTGCTTGCTGTCATCCATTCTAATAACCTCCGAGCCAACCTGTAATATTTTATACGTTTTTAATCCTCGGAGATAGTTTCGAATCGTGCTAAAAGCGGAAATGATGAAGAAGCAATTCTAAAAAGAAAATCGTGCAAATGGAAAGCGTGCAATTCGAGGGATGGTTGCACCACAAAGTGGATGACAAATTCAACGAATAAACAAAGTAAGCCACGAGAACTTCTATATCGTTACGTATAAAGGTCTTTAGGATATGAAATAAAGCATTTACCCAACCATCATAAACAAATTAAAAAAGGATACATTAACAGAACATAAATATGGCTGGCTAGTTTAGAGATAATAAACCAACTGGATAATTAACACTAAAAAAACAAGATTATGGTGCGTAGAGGTGGCGACAGCAATGTTAATGGAACGATAAATTAAGCTCTTATACTATATCGGCAACCATAAAAACCGTTTCAAAAACAAATCTCATTATCCCCGATATCTACTGTAATAAAGTCAACCCGTCTCAAGGATTAACAAGACGTCATTTCTTGAGCTTCGACACAATGGCCAATTACGCTCGCACCTCAGAATATATAAGATAGAATGTGAGACGAGCGACGATCGTTCGACGAGTTTCATTCGGCCGTTTAATCTCCTAGATAAGGCATGCCAAACTCGAAGAAGAATCAGGGCTCACACTGAAGTTACACAAGGCCGCATTAGGATTAAAATTGTTTAAAGATGACCAGAATTGGCAAAATAGACTATCTAGAACATTGGTTACTTGTTTTGTTATTAAAAACAATGATTTAGAGATCTCAATAACTAACAAAAGAAACAATCTTGTTCCCATTTTCACAAAAATAAAGTAATTAATATATGAAATCTCGAACGATTTAGTTGAGAGAAAAATTAGCGTTCGGTCCGCAGTAAGACAGAGAGAAAGGGCAGCAAATTTGGCGTGCCTGTCCTAGATTCACGAAAACGAGACAACAATGGATACGATACGTTTCGAAATCTTCTCGCACGACGCATCGCGTACGCCAACGGTCACGCGAAAAGCGGGCGGCGATTCGGATAAGACCGGACGAAGAAATTTTCGAACACGCGCCCTCCACGATGGGAGAGGTCGAAAGACAATGCGTCACGATTCGCGTATTGGGCGCCGAGAAGGCCAAACAAACGGGGGGCTTACCTGCTGCGGTGAAGACTCAGCTGATCCATCCATGGTTTGCTCAAAAAAAAAAAAAAACACGCAGGGCAAACAGATAGATAGCGGAAAAATCAAACACGCGAAATCTGAGGGTGGAGCTCTGTCGCCAGAAGAGGATCGATTTATCGAATTCCCGATAGCGGAAAAGAAGGAAGAAATCAAACCGATCGAACTAACAAGAGGAGGACAAAATGAAAAAATCTGAAAAGTCCAGCACGTGACTTTCTCCATGCAGGGTAATGAATATAGTAATTGCGGTAGTGCTCACGAGTTGCTCTTGACAACAGCGTCCTCCATAATAACTATCGACAATTACACTCGTGAATATTATTTAAACACTTTGAATACTTTTCACGATAGAATATAGTTTGAACCACTTTTAAAATAATCTAAAACAATACAAACTGTTGTTATTTGTGGCTACGGATAACAGAATAATATTGATTACCGTTGACAGCGTTGACGTCACTACCCACAATTCGACAGTTTTATCACAGCAACGGAAACAAATCCGTCACCAGGGCCGGCCCGAGGTACCGGCAAACCGGGCGGCTGCCCGGGGCGCCAAAATCTTGGGGGCCCTATTCCGACCATCTATCTATGCATTACTTGCAAGTGAATAAATACTGACCACCGATTTATATCGCCGAACAGCCCGGAATCTTTGTGGCATTCATTCTGTTTTGTTCTTTATCTATAATATTTACAGAGCGATGAATAAATTAACATGTACTTCGTAATTATCTCAACAAACATTTACGGAGGGGGGCGCTAGAGTGCTATATCGCCCGGGGCGCCAAAATTCCTCGGCCCGCCCCTGTCTGTCACCTAGTGACATTCAATGTACTGAACATGAATTCCGACGAATAATTTATCGTTTGAACCGTTTTTTGCCATACGCACGTAAATCGGAAATAAAGGTGCTAGTCCAAGGATAAAACCCAGCAAATTCATTCGTAGATGTAATTGACGTGATTCGTTATATCTTGATATATAAAATTGACTGTCTGTCCATCCGTCTGTTCCTTATACATTCCCACGCCCTTTGAGCTATCGGGACCAAACCTTGAAAATTGACTTCATATGACTCTACGAGTAACATAGGGCACCCGGGATTTCTAAAATCGACCCGGGTTCGATTCCTGAGAATGATTTCCATTCCTCATAAGATAACATGGAAAAATCGATATTTCGACCTGCAACCTTATTTTATTTTGCTTAATAAAATTCGCATATTTGACCTATGATTTTCGGACTTGGACTGTATTAAAGAAAAATAAATGCAGTTTCTTATTCTTATCGTCTTTTATCGCTTTCGAATTTAACGTTTTAATATCATATTTTGACACAATTTAGCGTTTTTAACGTGAAGTTGCCTTGCCAACCGATTACACCGTTAAACTCCAAATCCTATTACTCTCACGTATGCTCAGTGAGCATTGCTCACGTTCTCTCCGGACCTCCATGGACCCTCCCGGCCCAATTCATAGGTATCAGAGATATCTCAGAATTAGTTTTTACTTTCTCCAATATACGTAGTATAGAGAAAGTATTGTTTTCATGAAAAAATTCGAAATCGAGATTTCAACAGAAATACACGTTTACAAGCAAGCTTTGAAATAAATATTAAAACATATTTTTGTAATTTATAATGCCTTCATCCTTTGGTAAAAAATGCAAAAAAGGTGAAATGATTGTATTACCATATAATACATAATTTTATTCGCCAAAGACGTCTGGCATAACCCGGACATCGCCGGGTACTTTCCGCTAGTATTATCATAAAGAAGGAAAAAATATTTCATTTTGACATTCCTCAAACTGTCACAATATTTCTATAACTGCACTCAATGAGGAAATAAATTTTAATAAAGCCTCTAGAAGAAATCACTTCATGCGGAAATTAAATACCGTAACTCGTAATTATCCCCAAACGGAACATAAATAAAGATATGTTTGCCGTCTGATTAGCGGCACCCAAAGAATTTGAAAATAGCCGTTACATTTCTAAATTAATACTACCAATTACATGCCAAGCGAAACTTTCAATGGGTTCTTTTCCCAGCGGCCTTAAAAATCAAAACGGAAGATCACGAAAGAGAAGGAAAAAAATTCGAGCCTATATTGAGGAATGCGTACACAACCCGGCTTTGATGAGAGTAAATATGTACAGCCGAACTTTATATATACCGAACGCATCTGACTCGAATTTTCCACAACTCGCGGTGAATTCATTTTACAGGACAAAACCTTTTCACGTTATTTTTCTTCTATAAATCGAAATTTCTATAAGTCGAATATTTTTCGTTTCCCTTGACTTATACAAGTTCCGCCGTATCTTTTTTTTTTTGCGTGTATTCGAGCAAAAATTACACGCGCGCCAAAAAATGAAAACCCCGAAATACCGAGGACACCCAAACAACAAACTTTTAACGCACCGGTAAACTTGAACGAAAAATCCGACGGCGCATATCGCAGGCATTACAGGATAAACTGGTAAACTTTCACCGACCTGAAATACTTGCGGGGACAAAAAAAAAGAAAGACACGCGAAAAAGAAACTCGCCTGACTTATCCGAAAAGGTTACGGGGCGAAAGGGAAGAGTAAAAAAATAATAATAAAAAGAGCGACTTACTAAAACGATCCCGGAGAGTTCTAGAAGGGAGGCGGAGAGAATAAGGCGAGGAAAAAAAAGAACGTAAAGTGCACGAGGAGTGGGACGTGCACACGAGATGGGATTGAGGGGGAGGGAAAGAGATTTATACAGCGATGCGCGCGTTTTACCTAATTGTAACCTATCGGTAAAAATGGAAGAATATTCGACGAATTTTTCCTTTTTCCAACGTGAGCGCCTATCATCGCCGACCTGTCCGTCTGTCCGTCCGCATGCTCGATCTCGGCTTGTACGGAACGGATTTTCATGAAATTTGACATTAAGGACTTACAATCAATCAAAGATAATAAGAAAATCGCAAAAATGAATCACGTACGCCAATCAGGAGTACCACTTTACTGGTGACAAAAAATGAACTTTCCTTCATATCTCGTAAAGTATTCGTCATATCAAAATATTTTTCAAATAAAAGTTGTAGAACTAGTAGAGTATTTCTTTTCCTATACATTTTGGTACTGAGGTATTATCCCCATGCCATACTTACGTATTATCCCCATGCCATAAAAGTATTAACAGAATAATAATAATGAATTATAAATACATACGAAACTGACTGACTGAATAAAATATCGTAAATCCAACAATACGTTGTTATTCTACTAATATTTTTATCTCGTTTGACTGTTGTGCCGCAAGTGGAGAGGATATTGGTGAGCCTTCGGCTCGCTTTGTTTTGATGGGTAGTCGCCTCCGGGCGCTACCGCGCCCTTCGCCTCGCCCGGAACCAAAGTATCCCTCCCGTTGTTCGGTGACTGGGTTTGTAAATGTCGAGATAGGCCAAACAGTTTCTGTTAATGTTGTACGTAAGTATGGCATGGGAATAATACGAAGTTCCTACAATTTTATCATCGGAGTAGCCGTTATCAAGAAAATCAAACCAGAATGTCTTAATTCGAGTTGAATTTAAAATTTTTCTTGCATGGTTACTTACTTCTTCATTGTTGCTAACATAAACAATCTCACAAACAAACGTTTAATTTCCTTACTTGTGCATGCAATATTTTTAAATAGGAAGAAAATGGATTATTTATGACGAAGAAAAGAACTTTAAAATGCTATTTCCCTTACGTACAGGTACATCATTTCTTTCTAATACTCCACTGCACGAAACTCGCCCATTTGTGATACGTTGTACACTTTCCTAACTTGTTTATAGGTACCTATAACTAGAAATATCCCCATTTCTACGATTGTGGATGGTTCTGAAAACGAGTAAGATAAAATAAATAAGATATAAATGAAACGGAATTAACTTTATTGGGTGTCATAATTACGTTTAATTGATCTCATCCCTTAGGGTTAAATGGAGAAGACCTTATGGTCCCAATTTCGCCCTGATATATATCTAGTCTTAGTTTATTGCAGGGGTGGCCAAACTACGGCCCGCGAGAGAATTTAATGCGGCCCGCGATGCCGCCATGAAAGCGAGTTGCGAAATGTAATGCAGATACTAATTTCATATTTGTTGGTCAAAATTACGGATGGTAAACCTTTTATAGTGAGGTAATGACGCTGAAATATGATAAAATTATCTATTTTTGCTAATAGTATCTTTTGCATTCTCTCAAGTAACTCCCGATTTGGACCCTAGTAAAAGGTTTGCCCACCTATGGCTTATTGGGTGATACATAATCGCCACATTTCGTGTAATACAAACTACTTGGCGCTTTTATTTATTTGAAAAAACTGCAGACAAGACTTTACCCAACATTTTATGGTACAAGCTGGTTAACCCCTCTTTAATTTTCGACATTTACCCACCCAATCACCGCCCACATGGTGAGGGTAGCGAAGGACGCGTCAGCGACCTGAGTTGCCTACCATTTACGTTGCCAATACGAATTGAAATGGTCCGGGATAACATACAAGTACCCATTTTATTAAGTTGAACGATTATAAGGAACAAGTAGTGATTTTGGTTTTTACTAAAATTTTTTGTTTTTTTCTCCGAAAATATCTTAAGGGATTATCGCAAATTACTTATCTTTTATTAACTAGTTGATTTTTATTCTAATACTCCATTGCATTTATGATACGCTGTACACTTCCCTAACTTGTTTTAGTACTTTCACTTTATTAATAAAATTAGTATTTACGCAGCAGTGAGATTTTTATGCATACATAAATCGAACTCCTGAAGTCGAATTTTCGATATTTCCAAGAATACGTTGATGTTTTATGTCAGGGGTGGACAAACTTTTTACGAAGCGGGCCACATTAGTAGTGGGTGGTTAGGAAGACCACATTAGCAGTGGATGGTTAGGCGGGCCACATTAGGTCTCACATAGGATGTTATTTGAGAGAATCCGAAAGGTCCTATTAGTGAAAATCAAGTATTAATAAATTTTTAGTACAATAGCTTCGCTATATAAGGTTTTCCGGTCATGATTTTAAACACCAAATGTGAAATTTACTGTTTCACATTTCACGGTTCTCTTTTATAAAGGCATCACGGGCCGCATAAAATGCTCTCGCGGGCCTGATGCGGCCCGCGGGCCGTAGTTTGCCCACCCCTGTTCTATGTAGTATAACTTGGAATTTTTTTTATCTTTCCCTTCGAAGTTATAAATGTTCGAAAATGCAAAAACGCGTGTGTATATAACTTCTGCTTGAATAATCTTAAGTAGACCGTCTTATTCCCGATATTTGGCAAAGATCCACTCGAATGTTTAAATGAAAGAAAATTTTATTAAAAGCTACAGCATACGCCGATTAGAAAACAGCTTGGAACACTTTATTCGCTTATAGTTCGTGTCCTATCTATATATATACACGCACGCATGCACGCACACACACGCATATATATATATATATATATATATATGAGAGATTCGCTTTTCATGACCCTCTATGACCCGAGTAATAACCGCCTTTCACTCGATAACCGCGCGCCTAGTTACCGTCCCGAGGGACTTAGGACAGCCGATTACGCGAGAGGAAAAGAATCGATACCATAGACCATGGGTGTCCAAACTGCGGCCATTTTCACGATTTCGTGCTGCCCGCTGAATGATTTTAATTTTTAATGTACTTGC
Source organism: Uropetala carovei (assembly GCA_036926305.1). Taxonomy (NCBI): domain Eukaryota; kingdom Metazoa; phylum Arthropoda; class Insecta; order Odonata; family Petaluridae; genus Uropetala; species Uropetala carovei. The sequence continues at coordinate 3,752,454 of JAXCHB010000279.1, forward strand.
GGCCATTTTCGAGAGAAGAAATTCCAAAATATTTTCAATTGTCGTAATTTTATTTGTTATTTAAATATATATTCATATTTTGCCAAGTATTCATTGTGTATCGATGAAAGTATTGGCATCACCGATACCGCTCATTTAGCGATTTTTATTCGAGGTGTAACAGAGAGTTTCGAGGTTGTGGAGGAATTGCTGAATATAATTGCTTTGAATGAATCCACAACCGGAAAGGACATTTGCGATTCGGTTCTAAATGAAATGCAGCTGCACAAAATTGACTCATCGCATCTTATTCAAACTGTGACTGATGGAGCGCCGTCAATGCGAGGCTCTAAAAATGGTGCAGTACCGTTGCTGAAAAAAAATATTTTACAAAAATTCCCGTGTGCTGAAGTCAGCGATTTTCACTGTCTTATTCACGTACAAAATGTATGTTCAAAGCGCATTAATATGGAGCATATCATGAATATTATCATCAAAACCGTTAATTACATGGGAGCCAGCGCTCTGAGACATCGAAGATTTAAGGAAATGATCAAGGATATTTTTTAAATGTATACATAATTTCACATACAGCGTAATCGCCATTTTACAGTGAAATATTAACAGGAGACAAAGACATTAATCAGCATATAACATAACATCCATGCCCGAAGCGGGATTCGAACCCGCGACCTTTGGGTTAGAAGGCAGGCACACTGCCAACCAGTCTAACCCGGTCGGCAAAGAACTGATGTTATTTATTTCACAAATGTTCGTTGGTTAAGCAGAGGGAAAGTAGTGAAAATATTTTTCGAGCTACGAGCAAGCAGAAGGCAAACCCATCAATGAATTCGGTGAAGAAATTTTTCTCTTGGATCTCGCTTTTTTGTTGATATAATGTTCCATATCAATAATTTGAATGTGCAGCTGCAGGGAAAAGACACAACTATATCTGAAATGTATCGTTTGATCGACGCATTTATTAGGAAGTTAAATTTGTTTCGTAATCAGCTAAGGGAAAACAAATATTATCATTTTGAATCTATAAAGTCCATCATGTTAACCGAGAAGGAGACTAAAAGATTTGCACGGGATATCGATATTTTAATTCAAGAGTTCGAAGAACGCTTTTCAGCACTTCTAAAAATGAAAAATGAAAATGAAATGTAATCAAAACCATTTATTGTGGACTGTAATTCTGCACCAGATCATTTTCAACTTGAGCTTAATGAATTGCAATCTGATATTGAAGCCCATTGTGCTTTCAAAGAAAAACAAGAAAATTTTCATAATATTTATGTCACACGAGAAAAATATCCAGGTCTCAGAGACCATGCCTTAAAAATGACATAACTTTTTGGAAGTATTTACCTTTGCGAACAACTTTTCACCCAAATGAAATTCACAAAAAATCGATACCGGTATAATTTGACCGATAAAAATCTGACCCATCAGCTCAGATTATCATCCACAAAATTAAAGGACTTACAAATTGATGATCTTTTGAATTAAATAAATTTAAAATACTTTGTAAAAAAATAAACTATTAAAGAAATATGTATTATAAAAAAGAAAAAAAAAATAATTTGAATTAAATGAATTAAAAACACTGAAAAACTTTTACATAAATCGGCCACACAAGATTTTTTCTGGCCACTATAAGGCTACATGAGCTTCCATATCTGGACATCCATGCCATAGACGGCGGTATTAGGTAAAAGGATTTCTTTACGCGATAGCGACGTTACAGACTTCGTCACGCGGCGACATTTCTGTGGTCAGGGAAGGGTAGAAGAAGTAAAACCGCGAACCTACTTTCGCTGGAAAGAAGTCTTGGGTTTCTCGGACGGCATGAAAGAAGCCCTTATCTCTTTTTGATTGTGTCACTTAAATTTTAACCCGCCACTGAATTGCGAATAAAAGAAACCGCAAGGCTCTTGAACGAAATTCGAATAAATGTGCAGCCAAATCGCGATAATTCAAACCTTGAGTTATAGGCAGAAAAAGTTTGAGCTACAGGTCTTAACATTTTTATCGTCTATGAATACGGGCGGGGAAAATATGCTTATTCCAATTAATCGAAAATTCAAATTATGCGCGTTCGAGATATCGATATTTCATGGCATTTTCGATAAATTGAATAGGTCGAACCTCGATAAATCGAACCAAAAGAAAAAATTCGATCTGTCTAAAATTCGTGTTAACTTTAGCGCATATGAGCAGGACCTCGCAGAGGGGAGGGGAGGGAGCAGGAGGACCATTTAGCCTGGACCTCAAGCTCAAGGGGGTCCAAATTTGCGTTTGGACTCGCCAAGTTTAATATCAACTGTGAAATTGCACGAAAATGATATTTTTCATCAATAATTGGTACATTTGCATGGGAAAATGCTAGAAGAGTGCTTTATAAATAAAAAATGTACAAATTAAATTTCACTGTTTTGACTTATTTTTACTGTGGTCAGGGGTCTCTTAACTCTGGAAGTGGCCCGGGCCTCTCCGTACCTCTGTTTACGATTGCGAACGGGAAAAATTACCACTGCGCGAAAATTTCAGCAATAGAAGTTCGCGTTATCACGGTTCGGCAGCATTTACTTTCACGAAATGTCGCTAGTAAATGAAAATTTTAGATTTATTTTTTCGGTTTAGCTTTGGAAATCCCTCCTTCAGAACGACTTAAAATGGTATTCATACATACAGACAGACTGAAGGGTAGGACAAGTCAAAAGAGAGAGGTTTTGATCGCGGGAAGTGGAATGTCGACCTAACGACATGATTCACGTGAATAAACTTTGGAAGTTGTTCCTGAGTCAGTGCGCACCGAGTCACGCTTTTCTTACATTTCCCTCCTTTCCATTCCGCTGAAGGAGAAGGGAACTGACAGATACATGTCGAGGATAAATTTAGTTTTGGGATCGGACAACACACTGATAAGCGAAAATCTTGGCAAATGTGTGTGACAGCTGCTGAAGTAGGTACTGGGACGGGAAACTATTTCGCATAAAATATATATATAAATCTATATATATATATATATATGTATATATATATATATAGGTATATATTGGCGGATGCCAGAAAGCTCCAAGAAAAAGCCTTCCTCTATCGCCATGGACGTCCACAACACCAAGTAAGTGTCCACTGGCTCCCTCCTATCCCTCTCAACTACTAGTTGCAATCTTATATATATATATATATATATATATATATATATATATATATATATATATATATATATATATAAGGCTTAGGTATGCTTCCGAGAAAGACATATTAGGTACGTGTGTCTGTTTAAGACACGAAAGTTTAGGTACTTCTAGATATGCTAGGAACTTGGAATTTGAGGAGATGATCAGTCATGGGTCACAACCAACAGGAAAAATCGAAAATCTGAAAATTTTCCATTCTGACCCCAAACTTCCATTTCATTACCCCATAAGAAAAGCATTGAAATCGGTGCAAGCCATTTTTTAATTGCATGATACAAACTCCGGACATTATTATTATTATTATTATTATTTTTGAAAAGAGAATATGAATTAATGCCGAATTAGCTTAAATATATGATTTTAACTGCGTAAAAACGAGAAATTTTAAAATTTATAACAATGTGAAATTTTGTCTACCATGGAAACGTTACAGTGCTTTTATATGGGATTCTTGCCTTTTAATAGTATGAACATCTATATCTATAAAAGGCTTAGGATGTCTGCAACAACTCGACTTTTAGATGTGCAGGCTTTTATTCATTTGCTCATATAAATTCGAAACATTGGCATCTGAGCTTCAGACCTGGATCGTTTTAGAGAAAGAAGTCCTATTGTTGTAAATTTCAAACGAAAACAATTCCCTATACGATTGGCTTTTTCAATGACAATGAATAAGTCACAAGGCCAAACATTTGATAAAATGCCATTACCTACCTAAGCCTGTTTTTAGTCAAGGACGATTATATGTTGCTCTATCAAGAGTCAGATCGTTTGATTCACTTACTAAGATCCCAGAAATTGAGACTTGTGTCTTTAGAGAAATCTTTGATTAAAAAATATAAGTTAAAAGAAATGTTTAATTAAGAACCTTTAAGATCTGCTAGATCAGCGTATGTTACGCGGGGTACAGCTAGTTGCTATTAAATTGTAAACTGTATTTAACACAATGCGACTGTTAGTGCAGTGAAATCCATTAGTTTCATAAATAGTTTAGGTTATATTTGAGTACGAAAACTTTGTTATTCAAAGAACTTGCGAAGTTTCCATTATTTCTTCAAAGAATTTCGTTTCCTCGCCGGTCTATATCGCAGACGTGTCGGACGAACTATATCAATCGGCATCCTGTCCCTTTGTCATTTTTAATATAGCATAGAACATAATAGGAAAAAGAGTTACATAGCCCATAGTAAACATACAGGAATACAGATATTTAAAAAAATACCGTCTTCGACTTACACTTGCTCGAGTTTACGCTGTTACTCTTTTATTTATTCCAAGACCTCCAAGGTTGGCGGTACCTACTGCAATTATGATTGTTTTTAGCCGATGCCTATTTTATAACGAGAAGAATGCGACAATAGCGAAATCGAAATAATTAAATCGTCTATAGGACGCTCACCGACGGAAATTACCTCATTAACAATCACCGGAACCGCATAAAACTGATAAAGTCGTTTAGCCCATCCTTATATGAAACCGTGCGAAGACGAATAAAGACGAGCTAATGAAATGATTGCGGCAAGCATTCCAATTATAAAGCGATCGCGAAGACGATATGGGATAGCATTTTCCATCGCCATCGTCGGCAACGAATAAATTGAATGAAAGAGACTGCTTCTGTCGACTCACCAAATGCGGTCGCCCCACCCGAATCTCCGACACATCTATCGACGATCGGTAGATACGATATCGTTATCAGCGAACTTTGTACGACTTCCCCATTCCGAACGCTTTCCCAACTGCAAATTTCGACGAGTTTTATGCCCTCTATCTGACCTCCCCATTCGCAAGGTAGGTAGGTACCTCTTTCGACTGTACTCGACGCCAATCTTGACGGATGTCCTACGTAACAAGCGGTTCTCCGTGGCTGAGTAGCGGCACTTACCTATCATCCGTTTTAGAATTTAGAATATATTTAGGACATCCCCATGGCGACAGAGAGAATTTATAAACCACGCGGGTATTCCGAATGCGAAGCAGTCGTCTTCAGTGGTAATTCGCAGTTCGTTGGTTTCTAAAACAGCACTTTCTATTCAGTTCGATAGCCGTTGAATCACCACAATTTTAGTCAACACACGCGAATGATTTAGCCCACTGATCTAAAACCAACAGAAGTTGCCTACCATATTGACTTGATAAAATTTCAAGCAAGAACTGTATATAGAAATTTCAATATATTTATTCGTTCGGCCGTAAAAAAATTCTTAAATGTTAAACAATTTGCCTATGTTCATATACTTTCTGAAGAGCCAGGAAGATGAAAATTTTAAGAAAGTTAGGGAATAACGTTCCGGTGATAACTAACATTGAAAATTTCCGAAAAGTTTTATATTGTGGCTGTTAAAAATTCATAAAATTTAAACAATTAAATTTATATAAATGCACTTTTAGAGGCGCTACATAGATGAAATTTATCTGAAATGTGAAGCATTAACAAACAATGATGAAACCCTATAAAGTTTTTATAATTATACATTTTAGGAGGTTTTTACCCCGATATTTTCAAAACAGAAAAACACGTAATTCGGCGCAGAGAAGCAAACTGTTGCGTTTAAAAATTATTTTTCGGCTCACACTCTTTACTTTAGGGTGAGAGAAAATGCTTGCAGAATGCAAGCACACCTTCACTAGTATAATATATACAAGGCAATAATATTCTACTAGGCATCGTTTAGGCCATGGGTTTTGTCTACCAGTTTGATGAACAGGATTTTCACAACGAAATAAACAGAGCGAATCCCGCAACAGAATAATATGCCCCAAACCTGTACTGCAACATAACTTTAAGAGTTAAAAACTGCACATCCGAAATGTCGACGCAATTTGAATTCTGCGAATACTTTCTCAGTATCGATGCGCGTTGAGATTGAAAGTCACGAACTGTCCTTAAAATGAATGACATGGAAAACTACTGCAGCCATGAAATCGTTGACCATAAACCACATTAGCATTTCAGCCTCTATGGCAATTCACCACCTATTGTTGAATTGAGCCGTCTCATAGAAACGCCTAGCCATTTTTTAAAAGTGATGTTTCGCTTGGTGAAGAAAGAAGTCACTCTCCGTCTCAATCTCTCACTCTTTCTTTCTCTCTCCTTCCTTCTATTTTTCAAAGAAGAACCCTATATACCTCCATATCAACCCTCTCCTTTATCTAATCCTCTCAACGTCGTCCTTTTATCTGGACCCTTAATGGGAACATTACTTCACAGCACGAACCTTTTATCTCCACAGGTTTTTCCTTCCCCCTCCACCCTCACATCAGAAAACGGATGCAATCTAGATACAAGCCTCTTTCTCTCCCTCTCCCGCGACTAGACAAGGCTCCGTTATCGCATCCTCCGAGGCAAGGGAATGAGAGAGAGAGAAGATGAGATAGCCCATTTTCTCTCCCCTCCCTATCATCATTCTAACCCACACGTTCTCCTCATCTCGTTCTGACGAATGCGGTGCCTTTGATGGAGAGGAAAGCGGCTTAGGTCCTACTGGGAGACGGTAAGGTGCGACGATATCAAAAGAGAGAAAAAGAAAGATAGGAGTTAAAAATTCTAGTAGTCAGATATGTGAAGCACCTCATATTTGGCGAATCGGGGACAAGACGCGCGGGGAGGGGGGGGGGGGAGAAATGGATGCCCGCAAAACATGTTTTATCTACATACGCGATAGCGTATACATTCCTCAGAATTTGGAGAGCTCCATTGTTGAGGGAAAAGATGGAAAATCCAGCGACGGTGGCGAACAAAAAAATCAACGACCGAAAATAAGTCGAACAGATCGAAAGAGTAAAAAAAAATCCGCACAAAGGTTACGGACTTAAAATATCCACGACTCCTCGCAAATTTAAAACTCGAGGCAAATTATTTTGGAGAAATCGTTTGATAGCAGAGCAAACAAAAACTTGGACAAATAACATGCAAAATTAAGACCTAAAACTTTAAAAAATTAACATCGTTTTCTTGTGCTGAAAATTCCCTCATACTTATGCTAACGCAGCAAAGGAGGAAATAACTGTCATCCTATAAAAGCCACCCAAAGTTTTCCTTATTCCGCGGTTGTTACGCAACAAAACTGACCCTAGCAACCTCCGACACAAGGGTTAGCTTGGATACAATCGCTGAAAAAGCACCGAAATAGATCCTCCGCAAAAAAACACACACACACCATATCTTCTCTCCCAAGAAGAGAGAGAGAGAGAGAGAGACGGATCCAATTTATGGCGAAGTTCCATATCTCTCCTTTTTCAGGGACGAACTGAATCTCGCGACGTCCTTATCAAAGTTCTTTAATAGTGCCTACAAACTAACCAAGATTTCACTCTATTGCTCTTCTTTAAGAATGAAAAAGAAAAACATTTTCAGTCGAGACTGTACAGATTAGAGTCATTATGAGGAGGAGGAGGAGATGCAGTTTTAAGAAGGGGAGGCCGAGTGAAACAAAGAGATGGCAATTGTTTTTTTTTTTTACACGCCCGGGGCATTTCCAAACGTTTCGTAATCCCTCAAGGTAGCCAAGAGATACGCGCGAAGAAACAAAAGGTGCGTCGATCCACATTATTCGATAGGATATCGCCGAAGAAATCTCGATAAGAACGTCGAAGATCAATATATATATATATCGTTAACTTTCAATTTTTTTAAAACTAAAGCGAAGCTTGAAAAATAAAAAAATCCTTTACATGATTTTCGCGTATTCATGTAACCGCCAAACCTTAAATTTTTTTAAACAATAAGAAGAATCCTTCCACAATCTCCTAACCCGCGATGTCGCATAACATTCCCGGAGAGGTTTTATTTTCCTGTTATTATTGCCGAGTTCACGCAAGACTAAGCTTCTCACTCACGTTGCTATCAGCCATTCTTAACAGATGAAACAAAGAACGCACGCAATGACAACACGGGAATTTACTGTCTCAGAAAGCTGTCGAAAAATTTAATACACCTAGATACCAGAAAAAATAAACAGTTACCAAACGTGCCAGAGTTAGCAATTATTTGATCATAGGTTCACCACTCGCTGTACAGGCCACTCGGCATATTGATCTCACTTGTTCAAATTTATGAAACATATTCGAAATTTGCGTTTTGTATTGGACGCGTGGAAATGTTTCCTTAAAAAAAAACACGGCGTGGATATTTACGCTGATATTGACCATACGTTGAAATTTATCCCCGGTCATTCCAACAGGAAACAGTCCATTATTTACATTTTTATGAATACATACTGTCGCAGCTTAATTTTTTCTGGTTAATTGACAGTTACCTTATTTTGCCGGGTGCCATAATTAACTCCTCAATTTAATTTATTTTAGTGATTACTGCCGTTAATACTTGATGCAAAATTTTCTAATCTTTACTCATTGTTTCTGTTAAAAGATGAATGTTTTTACGTCGCATGGCTATTATGAAGAGTTTGGAAACCCTGTTAGAGAATGAACAAGAGAATAATGGGGCGCTCCCGTTTTTAACTAGCTAAGTAAAACACTGACATAACCAGAGATACGATAAGCTGCTTCACGACAATCCTCTACCTGAAGATGCGCGGAAAACGAGAAGAAATAAAAAAACGGATTAAATAACTCGTTATCAGTAATACCGATACGACGAGGCAAACATTACAGATATGAAAAAAAAGGACTTAAGAGAGATCCACCAACTTCGTCCAAACAGTTGAAATAGGGATTTTTTTATAGCTGCATAGTTCCTGTTGGATTTCCCTATCCGATTCGTTGGAAGAAGGCGATCACGTTTACATACGCCAAGATATTTCAAAATTTTACGCGCCACTCCTCTTGCTTCGAAGAAACGCAGGCGATCCAACCTATGACGGACTAGAATTATGGTGCAGATAAGTCGTCATGTCTGCTCTTATCTTGGCACTGGAGAGAAGGAATCCAGTAACGCAAACGGCGATCCTTGCTTGCAATCTCTCAGAGCTTGTCTATGAAAGTGAGATGACATGACAAGCGTAGCTATAATACCTTTCAGAATGACGGATGCGTGTCATCCTCCTTGGTTCTTAGAGCAAGGACTTTATGGGCAGTAAAAAAATCACCGACGTTAAAGTCAGCCAGTCACCTGATTGTCTACTGGTGACAAATAATCGAGCTTTGTACGAATTTTATCGACATTTACGTCGAGCAGTTATCACCTGAGTTTATGTTATGCCCTAAAATTCACCGCGTTGATGGAAGACATTGAAGCGCACCAAAATATCCCTAGAATCTCTATCACGTTTGCTTCTTCTATTCTTGAAATGTCCGATGGAAAAATCAATATTTTCGTCTGTCTGCCCTATAATAACTCTATATTACGCGCTTGAACATACGTAATATCACAAATACCGCTAGGATAATTGCGACGTAAAGCATTCAAAACGACGCCCGATAACTGACGACAAAACACGAATCGAGGGTGAAAATGTTCGTTTTATGTTTTTTTCGGTCTAGAAGTCAATAAAAATACTTTCGTCGAGATAATTACTGCGCCATTGCGGCGCATTTGATCGCGAAGGCAGTAAAAATACTAAAGGTATAATGGCGGGATCTTGCGACATTTTCGTCCTATATAAGGGAAGCGAGCTTCATCGTTTAAATAAGACCGCAAACTGACGATTAAGCTATGCGGATGGGCCTAATGGGAGCTCCCCATCACTGATAATGCAGCCGCATAAAATGATAAGTTCAAAATAAAGAACACATCGAAAGTAATCAAAGCTTTACCGGACCGTTACAACACGACGACAGAAGTTACCTACACAACTTAAATGGCGCAAACCACACGGAGAATCCAATGATCGATATTTTAGATTCGAGTGATAAGGACTGACCGAATAACTGTCGCTTACTTCCCACTCGTAGACACATGTATAACAAAAATATATTAGGACGTCACGAATAACGACAACTGATGGTGAACTGTGGACGTGGATCAGCCCTACGATCGTAGAAATCACGTTCGCTCTCATCGCACGGAAAAAAAAAACCGTTCTCTTTCAGCGGCCATAAATCACGTGACGATGAGCGTGTAATGAAAAAAAAAACTCCCTCGGGACTACCGAAACTATATGGGACCTCCTCGGCATGGTTCCCATCAAGAGACCGCAAACACCCTCTCCTTTGGGCTCTCTCTCTCTCTAAGTTCTCTCTCTTCCATCCACTCACTCTCGGCGCTCCCAACCAGACGAGAGTGCAAGTAGCCGCAGATAAGGGAGTGATAAAGAGCGGGCGAGATAGGACGGTTTTTGGGCAAGACGGAGGAGTAGGGATTTGTAAAAAAAGAAGGTTGGAAGAGGGAATATAATTCTTATGGTGGAGAGTGGAGAAGGAGAGTCGAGGAGAGGGAGAGAGGGGAGGAGAGAGCTGGGAGAAGTGAGAGGGGGAGGAACGTTGAGGGGGAGGGATCTAAGGAGAGTGAGAGATGAGATGAGAGGGTAGAGAAAGATAGGGACAGACAGACAGACAGACAGACAAGCGACTTTATTTAGGGCGAAATTGAGACTGTGAAGTCCCTTCTTACAGAGGGGAAGGAAGAGAGATGAGAGGGGAGAAGAGGGAGAAAGGGTGATAGAGGAGAATGGTAAAATTGTTTAAAAACTGGAATTTAGCTAACACAAAACGTTTTGGGGATGAGATGTTTGTGATTCATTTTATGGTACCATTACGCTTATTTTCCGATCCATTTAGAGGGTGACTTTTGCCTCACGTTTATGATATGGTTTATGATAACGGTTCGGAGATTTTAATTTTTTCAAGGAAATTCTAAAAGTTATTCGACGGTAAGCTGGAAACAATCTGAAGATATAACGTAATCTTCGCTATTCAACTCAAACAAGATATTTCTTCCCTTTAGGATTGTTATCTTTATATCGAAACGATGGACAATCGAAGCGATTACGAAGCGACGAGGCGATAATGAACGGATTGGATAAGAGCTTATTGAATCGGGTCAGATTTGAAGGATCGAAATCGAAAATGTGGCGAAAGGTTTTCGAGCCGCAATAAAAAAGTGATTTATTTTTACAAAAGAGCCCCGTTGATAAAAGACACCCAAGCGACGGCGGAGTCACGGAGAATTTTTCGCACAAAAGCTCCCAGGAATACGCTAACTTTGAGAGCTTTCTGAAACTGCCTCACAACTATAAGACGAAGGGGAAAGAAGATAAAACCAGGCGCAAATAAAATCGTTTTGTTTTATTTATTTCGAGATTCGCATCACGCTGCAGTTGAACTTCGTCCGCTTTACGAAGTTGCGACGCGATGAAAACCAAGTGACCTCTAGAGAGTAATAATGAAGAAGAATTATTTTGCGCGGAACTTGCGGGATTAATCACTTTTGACGTCTCCGTTTCGAGAGGATCTGAGCGTCAAAACCTGTTAAATTTTCGAAATTAACGAAGGGGTGCCACACGAAACAACAGTCGCGGAGTAATTCCTCGTAAAAATTAAATTTCGGCCTTTAAGAGTGCTTTATGAGAGTACGAAAATAGACGTTTTCCCATAGCTTTCAACTCTTCATCCGGAATAACGACTAAAACTGAAGATTAAAAAGATTCTATTTCGGGAAAATTTGAGTTACCTATACGAATGGGATAAGGAAGGCTAACGAAAAATACCTTTTCGGATATTAGAGAATTAACGAGCTCATCCCGCGGCTGAAAATAAATTCAAGGATTAATTCTTTAAGCGTCAAAAATTGAGTTTCCCAACGTAGTGCTCGCGAGCTCTTTAGCGGCCTCACCGCGCTCCCTCTTCTAAGATGCTTAAAAGCGCTTTTCTTATTAAGAGTAATTTAATCGGATCGCTTATATTCTTTCTAAACGTTTCAAAGTACACAATAACATTGATCATACCCACTTATGTAAAAGTGCGGTGGTGCTCGCAATATGTTCTAAAAATAATATGGTGCGCGCATGTCCCAAGAGCTTGGAAAACCCTGCCCTACTGCCTTAACATGTTTGTAAGAAACAGATTTTATTTTAGAATCTACTATCGGTGGATCGCCATTGAAGACGACCGCACTGTAATATAAATACTCGTATGTTTTTTTAAATGCCCTTGTTACGCCTACTTGAGGTGCCTGCTTTTTTAATACTACTTAATTTTTCGATACTATTCGACGCCTATTCTGTAATTTACCCTTTCGGAGTTTTCGATAATTCCAATATTAAAGCTTTTACTGCAATAACGCGACGACGCCGGTAAGACGGAGGCTCAGAGACACCACCTTTCCAAGCTGCGCCGATAATCTTCCAAACTCGAATAAAATAACACGAAAGAGAAAAACTCGAACTTATTAGTACCGCGAATTCCGGACAACCTATCGACAGATGAAAACATGACAAATCCCTGCCTGCGTACGGAAGTCCCCGCTTCCTTTTCGAATCCGGGTCGTCATGGCGAATCGTCCAATAGGAAACAGAAACGGCGAGAGTTTTTATCTCTCGTACATAAAGAACTGTTTCTTTGCGTTTTACCTCGCGACGTGTGACATAACTCCTTCACGTGACTATCTCACTCGGAGAGATGTTCCACTCGACAATCAGGCAGCCGCGAGGACAATCGCACGTAAACAAAGGCAGCCAATGGCCGACCGAGTTACGGACGTTTTATTTCCTTTTCTCCTCGAAAAAAGTTAATCTCTCAAGAGGTTTGCCAATCGGATCGAAGCGTCCTCGTAAATGGAGGAGGAGGAGGTACACTTCCTTGCGGGACTTGACGGTGAAAATTGAACGCACATCAGAGGGAAGGACTATTATTTTTTTGCCGAAAAATTAAAAAGTTTAAAACGGTTATTTGGGAAATCACAACGGAATTTACTTAAGGAGCTGAATAAACTCAAAGCAATGCTCTTGACGGCACACTTGAGAATTTACTGGCAACTGTTGCTATAAGAGATAATTTGGGAACGAATCCTTTTCACTTAAAATATTTTACTCATTCTTAGCTAATTATTCTAATGAAATAAGTAAATGCTGTGGTTATTTTTAACTTGAGTTAATGATAAGCGAGAGCCATCTCTACTCAGAAGCCGTGCAGAGATTGAATAAAAAAGTTTTTCAAGACCAAATTTTTGTTTTGCTTTTAGGACGACGTGAAATACATACATTTTTATACTTTTATTCATATATCGTACTCACCATATCCCAGGTTCCAACCGCACATTTATCCTTTCCGGATTGACGAATTTGTGGCCTGAAAAGACAGAAGAGATTGCGTTAGCATATGCGACAATACAAGCAAAAAATAAATTCAATTCATCTCATATAATATACGCACACTAACAATGAGATAACAACACTCATTTATGATAATAAACGAATGTTTAACGAAAAGCGACTGACAATATGGAAGAATAAAAGCGACGAAAACAATTTTACGTGCAACCTTTCCCGACTAAATCTGTGCAGTTCGATTCAAAAAGATTCTTCCAACAATCAAGATCGTGACCTTCGTGACGTCGTCGGGGAGAAGGTTTTTTTTTCCGCCTTCTCTCTCCCTCTCGGTCGCATTGTTTCGTCACCTTAATAAGCGCTCCATCGCGCCAATTAGCGTCCTCGCATTCGTCATTCCAAAGAGGAAGGCCGTACAAAAAAAAAGCAGCGATGGAAGAAACGGACCGCAAAAACTAATTGTAAGACATTAAAATCGAATCGCTAGGACCGGAATTTTATTTTAAATGGAGACTAAAATAATTCGAGTTATTTATAATTTTAATTTAAAACAAAGACTTAGTAAGTAAGATGCGGGAAGAAATATTTTATTCGCGGTATAGAAAGTTTACAGACAAAACTTTTCAGCACCCCAGCCTTGAAACATAAGTTTTTATATCATTACATACGGGTATTATAACTTTTGAATGCATCCATTTGTTAGTACTACACCGTGTTTAATTTATTAGAGGAAAAATTATAACCCTAATTACTTATGAACACGTACAAATCGTCGACTTAAATACAAAACAAATTTTTTTCGCGGCACCACCAAAAAATCAGCTGCGACGCGTCGTTTTGAGATAAACCAATACATTATGACAGAGGATATACCGTATTTATTTCTGTGAGCAATTATAAGAGTGGAGATGGTTTCGATTGTTTTAAAAAAACATAGCGGGAAACCGACATTTTCGGACTCAACGCCATTCTTAAAATACCACTGAAACCGGATTTTGCGCGTATGTGAGAGCGAGCGACTTTCCTCTTCGACGAACTCCGACGAAGCGCCAAATCACGTTCCCTCGAGCTTTTTCCCCCACCATCCTAGAAGCTACGGTACATACATTAGCTAAGACTTTTACGTACGGTACGTCACCTGGCAAGAAGTTACCTAGAGCGAGAGAGAAAGAGTGAATTCTTTGCCGGTGGAATCACGCCATCCACCTTTAACCATATGCCCATTGCAATGGCGTCCAATACGTTTGTGCTACCACTTAGCGGACGTCTGAGATTAAAGAAATGTGAATGGGGAGGACGGTAGCAACGGACGGGTTAGGAGGGGAGAGGAGGGAGGTGGAGGGGAGAGAGAGGAAAAGAGAGATAGAGAGAGATAGAGAGAGAGAGATAGAGAGAGAGATAGAGAGAGAGGAAAAGAGAGAGAGAGATAGAGAGAGAGATAGAGAGAGAGAGAGAGAGAGAGAGAGAGAGATAGAGAGATATGAGAAAGGGTTCCGGAGAGAGCAAATGCTACACTTAATTTTTTTTAGTGAGAGAGAGAGAGAGAAACGAACGTCCCATAAGTACGCGGCGGATTAGACACACAAGTCGCGACAAACAATCCCTAAGGAAAAAAATAACAAAAAACGATCCAGACCGACCCACAGGACGACTCCGCTATATGTACATACATATTTGCGAGTAAAGAAAACACCCAGCGATGCAAACTTTCGCGATATCCGTTGCAATGGCAACTATGCACTTAGGCAAGCGAGTTCCAGAAAGAGACAGAGAGAGGGGAGGGGAGAGCGGGACAGAAAATAACTGTCAAACGATGGACTAATATGACCCCGCTCGTGAGGTCAAAAACTCTCCGTCTCCGACATCACCTTAAACAACTTCATCAAAAGGATAAATGAGACGATGTGGAACTGACACTTTAAAATGAGGCTAAGCTACGATTTTGAAAAATTCAGTTGAACACGAAATTTATTGCATTTCGAAAAGAGATACTTTTACCGTTACACGTTCAAAATCAATTGCTTAGTAAGCTCTTTGAATAAAATACGGTTGAGCTGTTTTTTTTAAAGGTTCGTCATAACCTACGTCGTCGTCATCATCATCATAGGTAGTATGTCAGTAGACAGGTCCATGATTATTCATGGTTAAACTTGGTTCTCCACATACTCCTATTTTTCTCCTTCGTCTTGATAATTCTCTTTCCCTTTCTAGCCGTCTATCAGCTGAAACCTTTTCCTACCTCTTTCTACTTTTCCATTAAGTTTTCCTTCTAACAAATCTTTAATGATGCTCTCTCTCTCCTAATATAATGTCCAATCCAGTTCGCCTTCCGTTTTCTTATAGTCTGTATAATCATTCGCTTCTCTCCTGTTCTTCTTAGTGCTTCCTCGTATACACTCACAAATTATTATCAGTTTAAGATTCTATATTATACTAAGGGAGGATCTATTTTTCTCTATCGTATTTGCATTTTTCCACCAATTACAAAAGAAACTCCACATACTTTTCGAATCGATCGGCAAGGATGAAATTAACCATCAAACGTAAGAGGAAATTGGGGATTTAAAGAAAAATAAAAAATACGTGAACTGGTACTTTAAAACGGCGATAGTATTTTCAGTCAGCAAACACGGACCGGTAAAAAAAAAAGAGCAGAGAAAACACAAGACGCTCCTCCGCGCGCGGGTACAACCACCTGTTGATCGCCTACACCCTGACGATTTCCGAAGCGGTAATCCCTAACGCGTTAACAAACAACATTCAACCCTCCCGGATGGAGAATAAAGGACCCGAAAATTATATTCGGATGGGGAGAGGAGATTATACGGCACCGGAAAAAGATACAAAACAACACACATACACACACAAAAACGCACAAACTCCACCTGTTGACAATGAAACCGCCATCAACCGAGCCGACTCGCTAAAGACAAAAACTCCCTCCACCCCTCGCCTGGGGAGGGCGTGACAGACAAAAATAAAACGAAATCCGTTTTGAATTGTGTCCCGATATAGAGAGGGAGAGAGAGAGAGTCATCCGCTATTCAAAGGTGTCCGACGTCACGTGTGAACGGACTGACGCGGTCATAGGTAGGCTAGAGTGCTTTCCCGCCCTCCGATCCACCTTTTCATCTCCACCTGTCGGGAAAACTACGGCAGCAGTCCTTCCGCGCAGGTTGGAAAGGGCCGACGAAAAAGTAAGTAGAGAGTTCGATTACTCAAAGAAGATATTTCCTCGAGTTAATATTCCCGTGCGTTCGAAACGTGAAAAATCTTTAATTGAATTAATCGTTATCAAAATTTTGGCTGGAATCCAGTTCCACGCAAGTCCTGCATCAATATATCGATATATGGCTTCAAAGAAACAGACGTGCATTTCAGTTAAAAAACTGCGCTCGTCGTAAATCATTCACCGGTAGTTGTAAATATAAAAAAAAGCTAAAAGAATTATAAATTATCGTTCTGTAATTCGAGCGTCACAAGCTTCGAAATGAAAGAGGAAGATCTCTCGTTCGCCATCGAAAAGTTTAATTTTTACATGTTCTTGTAATATACGTTAGGACTCGCATGGTTCCCTCTAAGCTGCACCACTGCGCGGTCGCGCAGCAGTTTTTGAAGTGCTGCGCATTACATTTTTCAAACGCGCACGACTGTGTTTATCTTAGGATATATCCGAACAGGGCCGCGCCAACTTGGACGTACATCCGCGCATTAGCGTCATGTAGGCGCGCACAGCGATATTCATTCCGCCCAAGGATGAAAAAAATTAGAGGGAGTGCCAAAAAAAAATGAAATCTAAAATTCGGCTTTCTAAGAACCACTAAATGGTCGAACGAAGAAAAAGATAACTGCGTAGAGGCAGACAAAAGACGGACGAAAACTTTCGTGACTCAGAACGGAAACTACGGCGACCGTCTCCCGACACTGGGAAACCCTAATGGAGGAAGAAAAAAGAAAACAATTGTCGCCTACCGTGCGCCACACGTGTTCACAAAAAAATCCAACAGGATGACCGAAAGACTTTTCTTCGTATTTTTCTTTCCTTTTTTTTTTAAAGATTACCCTCCTCTCGGAACTCGAACCGCGATGGTAGGTCGCTACGCGAGTTGAATTTCAATTTGGAGGTGCGAGTTATCTCCACAAAGACTTCTTTCTTTTATAAAAAAAAGTGTATGGTATTCGACCTGGTGGCTTGAACAAAACCTTAAAAGAAAGAAAGATCTCATTGTCAGGAAAGTGAGTTTGTTCGGAAATCTTTCGAAAGAGGACGAAAGTAATTATTTTATATATAGTGTGGTTTTTATCGTGGAATGAAGGTCTTCAAAATCTCAGGAGTAAATTACCGGAAATATTATTAATGGGGATAAAAATAGCATGATTGCTTTTTTTTTTAGATCCTCCGAATACCATTCGTTTGCGCAAAGATAAACAATGGAGTTCATCGTCGCGATTTTCCCGGACTTTACCGACGGTTTTTGTTGTTGTTTTAAGGTCGTGGCTTAGCTGACAGTCGATTGTGATTGTAGTGCTGAATAGATGAATACAATAGACATTGTAAACACATAGCAAATGACAAAAAACAAGGTTACTGGAGACTGATGTCGAGATATATTATTGGAATGATGTGGCAGGTTCTTACGTCTTTAGTAAAGTCGAGTTATCGAAGCTTAAATAAGTCGGAAACTCTCGCCTTCCTTTGAGATTCGAGTTATCGATGGTTCGATAGTATACATTGCCTGGATTAAAACTTTAATAATTCAAAACTTAGAAGACGAAAACTAAAAAACAAAACACTTGCTATTAAGGAAAACTAAAGAGATGGGAAAAACATCTTAAGAGTTATCGAACGTCCTAGCAATAAAAAGGCATCCGATGTGAACCTACGAGATGAACTCCTTCTCATTCGACTTTGAACCCTCGATTAGTGCGTTTTTATACACATATTGCATCTATGTCGTTTTACCGCCTTGACGATAATGAGGAAGATAGCGCGAACGCATTGCGTGCGCGCTCCCCCCCTCTGTATCTCTCTCTCTTCTCATCAAGCCTATGTGCGCGTGCGTCCCTCTCAGCGTGCGATCCCGTTGGATGCGCGTGCGAGAGATGTAACGAAACATTCCCGACATTGTGTCTGTTTTAAGGGCGCTATAATACTCTCTCTCTCTCTCATCCCCTTTCTCTTGCACTCCCGACACCCGACTAGACATCAGGCGCCACCTACTTCCAACCAGACCTCAAGCCGTTCACTTATGAAACCTTAAAAGGTCATAGAATTCCCACCGTAGACAGACAGACGGAGAAAGAGACGGGGACCCCGGGTTCTTTAAGACTTAAAAGATAGAGGAGATCGATCAACCCGCCCACGAAATCGCGCGCACACGCACAATGAAACACACATGCACGTCACACCAAAAACACCCAACGCACTATAATCTTTAATTTGTCATGCGATCACGCAAAATTTCCACACTCACTATGCTCTCACTCCATCTGCCGAGTTTCCAGGAAACATCCGACGAATTCCACCCTCCCAAAAGAGAACTCCTTGGAAAACAACAACGAGAAGGGGAATCTTCTCACTCTCACACGAAAACAACCGTCGCACACACGATTCGAAGGACGAGAGTATCGCAAAAAAAAAGCACAAACACGCCCGACGCCTGCGATATTCCGCCGAACCGATCTTTTTTATCTGTATTCGACCGCCGACCGCGATCGACTTTCCCGCCGAATCGAATCGATCCCGCCCCCGGGAGACGCCGCCACGATCGCCGGTCGAACGCTCGCGGCGGCGACGGAGGGCGGTAAAACAGCCGATGCGAGTCGACCGCGAGACATTGGGAGGAAATAAAGCGTTTGTGAGAAACAGCGAGAGAGGAGAGAGAAACAGAGAGGGAAATGGGGAAAAGAAAAGGATGAGAGTAAGTCGGATGAGGGTTTTTTTGTGTGGGAGGGAAAGAGAGACAGAGAAAGAGATGTTAAATGCGTCCGGGACTTTTAAGTGGGGAGGTACGTGAGGATGGGGTGAACTCCGAAGGATTGGAGGGAAGGTAGAGGCGTGGGAGGAGGGATATGGAGGAGGAAGAGAAGGGAGGGAGAGAGAGAGGCGTATAAGTAAAACTCCGACGCGGGGTGGTAGTTAGGTAAGAAGTGTGAAAATGGGGGGGGGAGGAGGGAGAAGGGGAGGGGAATCAGCCTCCTTGTAGGAGGAGACAGACACAAGCAAAAGTGCTGCTTTTCAAGGAATTAAAAATAGCAGTGGAACTTCTTATAAGTCGAAAACCTCAAGGGAAACAAAACAATGTTCGACTTACAGAAAATTCGAGTTATAGAAGAAACATCACATGAAAAAGACCTTGTCCTGTAAAATGAATTAACTTCGAGTTATGGAAATTTTGAGTTATAGACGTTCGTACTTAACAGAAGTTCGATTGTATATACCTGGATAGCTGGCCAATACTTCTCCAGGATGGAACTGGACCTCTTTTGTGAGACCTAAACTTCTTCTAGGGGTTCCTCTTTTGTTTTTCGGACGCACGTTAGGTCGAAAATTTTTGGGTCCTAAACGGATTCGTCCCCTCCAATTCTCACCCTTGGGACTTCTCGGGTGCTACGCTAATTGCCTCTCCTAACGAAGGTTAACTTCCTCGTGATGGCCGCTAGGAGGCTCCTCCCTCTCTTTCGGGTTCGAAAATTCGAAAGCAGGATTCTACATCTTTCGATTTCAGGCAATTAACCGCCGTAGGGATACCGTTTCTTTTTAAATTCGACCCCCTGATAAGTGGTTAAGGGATAAAAACAAAAATGCCTACAACCTATTAGTTCAAGTCGACAGGACATGATGGGAAATGTGGAAACAGGTGAAAATTTTTCTATGACCGGAAATCGAACCCTGGGTTGGGTTGGATTGATATTCTGCCACTGAACTACCGTAGCAGACAAATTCTCCTGTTTCAGAACGGGAATATTTTCTTAGGTTAGGACAGAGCTATAGGCATGCTAGCATTATCCAGCCCCAATGGATATCCTCAAAGAGAACGGGACATATTCAGGCTTTTTGACATCAAAAAAGAGCACGAGAGAATAATTAAACAAATTAATAATGCGTAGACATAATCTCAATAAGACTCCATTACGGTATTAAAAATACATGATATACACAAAATAATTCCACAAAATGCGATGTAATTCAGAATACCTGCAACACAATTTATTAATAATGACTTTTACGTGGATTATGCCCATAATTCTTATCTCGGCAACTCCAGTCGGTCAGAACCCATATTCAATACATTAAAAAAACTTCCATGACTCATGATTTTTCAACTAATAGATATTTTTTGGCGTCATTCAATATCACTTATTTAATCGAATCTCTGCAAATAGAGAATCCGAAGAATAAAGACACGACTCTTCAGAAAATTCAACTAGAGGACTACCCCCAAACGATAAACAATACCAAACGGAACGTCTTTGGATTGTGCACACTATAATCCATCCGGACGATAAAAAGCACGAGTGCACCATCTAACGCAAAGAAACAACGCAAAAAAATGAACATCGTATATGATCCACTCCTTGCGCTCGGACCAGACCGTAAATTTTTTCGACAATAGTACTATGAGGAGCGCAATTTCCGTCAGCGCCAAAAAGAAAGTCACAGCTCCCGAAAATAAAAGAGAGAAAGAGTGAGAGGGAGGAGAAAGTATCACGATCCGCACTCTAAACAACACTCATCGATAGAAACAAAAATAAAAAGATCACTTTAATAAGGGTGAGCGCGGGTTATCGCGTTTTTTAAATAGCGGCGAACCGACGCTAGCTTGTTTCGTACGCGGGGCATTGGGAACGCGGGTGGCAATATTGAAGGAAAGGGTGCATCTCAAGTCACTGGACCGGGAGTTCGATAGCTACGAGTCGTTTCCAATTCATGTGGACCAATTTTGAGCATCAGAAGCGAATCTGTTTTTTGTCCCTCTCTCTCTCGAGAGTTGCTAAGGGTTCCTTCAGCGAAAACGCACTCACATCCTCAAACTCGAAAATATAAATCACTCTAACTTTCGATGTATCGAACTCAAGAGAAATCGAAATGTCGATAAATCGAATGTTCGATAATTCAAATACATAAATAAAATATTCGATATATTGAATTTTCGACTGCTCGAGGAATGTATTTTTCCGTCGGTATTTGTAATGGGCAACTCTACATAAATCGAATTGTCTACAAGTGGAATATTTCTCCCACAGCTACCCGCTAAACCTCGAATATGTTTTGTTCAATTGTTCGTCGGCGACACGAGTTACCAATATCATTTGTTCGAAGCAACAAGCTGAGCTCACTAACTCGGCTGTGAATACACGGTTCCACGAATCAATGCACCGAAAGACGCATTTTAAACGACCGTGAATAGGATCTTAGAGAAAATTACATATTAATAGCCACGGCGAAGCATTTATTGTCGTTATGCAACTTCCTACCGCTTGCAAAAAAAAACAACTACCCGCTGCGACAGAACAAACAAAAGATGGTAGATTGGAGATCCAAAGTCGGACATTCGAATCGCGTCCATTTGAAACCGCCTGTCAACTCACTTTTACCTGTCCTTCGAAACCTCTTCGAAACCTCTCAGTCAAAAAATGTCTCCTGCCTCCCTTCTTCTCTCCCAACCTCCCCTCCCCCCCGCGACTTTTTTTTTAATCGAGACGGAGTCATCGCATCGGGGACGCCTCCGCTGCCATTTATTTCTTCTCCAATCTGTGCACAAACATGAAAACTTCGACAATCCATTTTAGCACTCAACTACCATCCGAATCCTTTCCCAGCGAACTCATAAGACCACCATCTCCTTCCCTCCATCTTTGACCCTCCCTCTCTCACACACACACAAACAACCTCTCTCTCTCTGCTTGACCCCTGTCTGCCTCTACCTCTTTCTCTCCCTCTATCACTCTTGCTTTCTTTTCCTATCCGTCTCTCCCTCTCTCTCTCACCCACACACACACACACAAACATATGCACTCGCCCTCCATTTCCCTATCAACCATCCCTTCCCTCCCTCTTTTTTTTCACTTTCCCTTTCCGTGGCTATCATTTTTTCCCTTCCCCTCTCCCTCTTTTCTTTACGAGTCTCCCTTCCCCTTGCTATAATTCTCTCTCTCTCTCGATATAAGAATCTTCCCCTTCACCGTCTGCAAACGACTCATACCAAAGTAGGATGGGTAGCAGAGGCAAAAAAAAAGAACAATATGTGACCTCCGATGCTTCCACAAGTCTGCGTGCCACCTCATCATCTAAAGCCTTCCTCCCCCCCACCGCCACAACCCCCTCCTCTCTCACTTTCCCTCCACGCTCCTCTCCCCCACCCCCGTCCTCACACCCCATTTCATTTGATCCCCCTTCTCTTTTCCTCCCTCTCCGAGAGATAGGGGGATGGAACGGAACCGATGAAGTCTGTTATAGCAGCGAGAGTGGCTGCGTAGTCTCGAGGGAGACGAGCGGTGAAGGCCGAGCAGACGAAATGCAATCGAAACGCGATAAATCGAACGTACGTGCGACGAGTTATCGGTATTTTCTCCGAGCGTCCAAGTTCGATTAGTCGAATTTTCAGCTAGACGAAACTTTCTTGACCTTTCTGTTCGGCTTCGAGACATTTAGACATATAGAGACTGCATTTTTGTAATATAAATTTCGCCGATGACTTGGCTGGAAAGGGATAAAAATAAAATTTGGGAGCTCATTAAAAACATCGTCACGCATTAAACAGTTTCGGATTAAAAAAAAATAAGATCTTCTCCTAATAGCGAAAGAAATTTCCATAACTTTTTGGATAATTTATTGAATAAGAAAAAGATAATCGACCATATTTATGGCATTTGCAATTTCAGCGAACGAAATACGTAAGTATTTGCATATTAAAAACAACTTTTAATCTGCGTACTGAATTTAATCATCTAAAGCACAAAATATTATATGGCCAAGCAAAAATCGCTAAATCACTAAATTCGAAATTAGTGCCTGGTTATGCCATTAGAAAGAATGAACACCGACTCCCAATGCCACGCGTCCGCAAAGGGATCGCAGTGAACTAAAAATCACGCGCGAAAACAAAGAAAAAAACTAAAAAACCTCGCACCGAATCCGCGCCATGCGCATGCACATGTTACCATGACGACCGAAGCCTTAATCCGCCCACAATAAAAAAATTAACATATATGACGGACGCCAAATAAATCTCCTCTCATTCATCGACGTCACGTGACGTCCACCGCTCGCATATTATAAAAGCAGCCACCTTTAAAGTCACGTCCCATGCCATCTCCTTATGGGCATGCGGTAGCCATGATCACGACTCGAAGGAGCGTGAGCGATGTATTCACACGCTACCGCTGAAGAGGGGGAGTGAGGTTAAAGGGGGGAGGGGGAAGAGGTGGAAGAGATGAGAGACAAGGGAGGAAGGAATCGAGGGAAGATGAGACGTGGGAGGGAGTGGAAAGGGGGAGGGGAAGGGTTTATTAGTCTTGTAAGGAGGAAGACAGAGAGGGAGGGAGGGAGGAATGAGGTTGGGAGGGAAACTGGGAATTGCTAGGACACGACCGCTCACAGTTACTGGGAGCGTGCGAGAGAGAGAGAGAGAGAGAGAGAGCAAAAGAGGAGGTTGGGAAGGAGGCGGAGAGAGAGAGAGTGGGGGAGATGGTGACACAAGGGGAGAGGGAGAAAGGACGGAGATAGGGAAAGATGGGGATGTAGTGGGTGGAACAGAGATTGAGAGCGATCATATAAAAACTACGATCGAGGCAAGATTATTCTTAAATTCGAGGGAAGAGAGAAATGTTCGAGTTACCAAACTTCGATATAGGATCACGAACGAGAACAAAAAAGGCCCGCTTGGACCCATCGAAAATTCGAGTCGCAGACATCTGATTTATGGTGGTTCGACTATAAATAGAGGAGCTCACGAAGAGATAAGGAGATATAAGGAGATATAAGGGGAGAGATTGAGAAGATGCAGAAGAAAGAAGCGGGGGGAGAGAGATGAGTACAGAATGAGATTGATAATAATTAATAGAGAAATTGATAGACGGAGGGAATACATGGACGAGTGAGCGAGAACGGAGAAATTAGAGAAAGAGAGAGGGGGAAAGGAAAGTGGATTGAGAGTAAGGCAAGGAGGGAGAGAAATAAGGAGAAAGGAAATAGCAGCGATAGATTTACATGGATAGTATTAGTAGAGAGAGAGAGATTGAGGGAGAAAGAGATGGAGGATGAGAGGAGGAGACGACAGAGATGTTAAACCGGGAAGAGTGAACGCTCTCGAATCTCCGCACGAGATGAAACGTTCCCCATACCCCTAGTCTAAAAAAAGACGGAACAGCAGGAAAGATTGGCAAAGACCGATTACAAAGAGCTATAGTATCTTGAGAAATTCCAACGCAGGGTCGTCCCGTGGGTAAGGCGAATCGGGGGATCCGAGGCCCAGCACTGTGGCTGGGGGCAGGGCACTCTCACAGACATCACAGCATGGAGACACTACGTTTAATTTTGTGGTTAATGTTAAGGGAGTCCCGCACAGGTCGGGCCTCGCACCCCTCTAATGATGGAAGAATATAACATATTTTTAAGAGAGTTTTTTTTGTCGAACAATTTTCACATCGATGGTAATAGATACTACTGACAGAAGTTCGGTTCCGATGGACAGTTATGAGAAGTAACTCGGAAAAGAAGGCTGAGACACGGGCTATTTATAAACACGGAGGATTGACCGATGAAATGCTCGAGCCAGTGGATTCCGCCTTTCATCATCGCCACAATGAAGGCTTTAAGAAGCTGGAACAAGGATAACAGAGTGATTTCGTTAGAGCGCTTAACTTTCTAAGAAAATTATAGGGTGCCGCGGGAAAGCTTGGAAGGAAATATTACGTTAAAAGCCCGGATATGGAGGTAAAATAGGTAGAAACAACGAAAAAACATTCGAAGTGATCTAAGTGGAAGGTCGGACTGCTTCCAAAGCAGAAGTGGCTCCGCTCTTGAGCCACTCTACGTAACTACTTGTTATCCTGCGAGAGAAAATTGTTAGTTAGGCTATGGTGCATTGCATCCCATATCACTCACCACTTTGGATGAATTGCAGGTTAACGTGTATTGTTCTATCGTACAGATGACGTTTCTTAACTTTTGAAATATTTTTTATTGTCTACCCAAAAAGTTGATAAGAGAATGATCAACATCCGACTGGATGTTTTTTTTTTACGAAAAAGCTTCTCAAAAATCACAAAAAATTCAGGTCAAGAAATACCTAAAATATATCCCGTTCATATAAAAATAAACATTCCCGAAGAAGAGCCTAACCGTTTGCATATTCATGAAATATTTCGCTAACATCAACGAATATTTTAGTCGTGATACAAAGAGCGCTTTTATAGGAAAAAATCTGATATTTTTCGACATCAAGCCATCGAAAAGTTGTTAAGAATTCGGGGAAATTTTTCCAAAAAAACAATTAAGGACACATTTCAATGGTGAAAGAAAAACAAAACTCCGACGACAACCTAACGAGTGATTCAGCGGCGCGCTTTTATTTGACGACTTCGGCATATCTAGGAAAAGATCCCGACATCTGCTTAACGAGTTCATGCGAACGACAACCGAAAGAAACAAAAGCAAAAGAAACAGGAACGAACGACCGCGAAACTGCGGACCGCGATTAGGCGCGTTACGGAATGCCAATATTGACCGACGTCTACGAATTTTTTTCATATTTGCGCCACCCAAAATAGGACCTATTGGGAGGGATAAATGGACACCGATCGAGACAATCGTTCCCCGAATTGAACGACGATAATCAGTAAACGTCGGAAAGAAAAAAAGGTAGCTTTTATTTCGGAACGTACTGGGGAAAAATCGAATTAAAAAAGCAAAAGAGACGCGACTGCGAAGATAATCCTTAAAGATGTTCTCCACATGCGGGCGCGCGAGTCGTAAAACGTACGCTACCCGCCGTTCCTTTTTTTTTAAAAACCGCGGCGTCGCACTAAAAGAAAATAAATCGACCCGGGTCTCTCGACTTGTAAATAAAAGGGGAGATTAAAAGTACTATATAGATCCCGCATGCGTTTCCCACCGCCAAAACATGCTAACGCTCTCTCTTGTTCCAGAACCCTTTTATGGAGAGAGGGAGAAGTGGAAGTGAAATAAAGGCACGAACACGAGGAGACCGAAAAACACGACGCACTTAATAATTCTACTTATGGAGAGCGGGTCGGAGCCCCTTCTGCGGTGGATGATGGAGACATCGCCGGGATACGTTGTGTTAGACGAATGCCGAAAGAAATATTAGTCAGGTTGAAGTCCGAATGGGAATGTGCGTCTATCGCTCGATGAGGAATAGGTACAATTTTTCTACTATCCTCATAAATAAGAAATGATACAGTTTATGCGATGGGCAATCAATTTTTTCGAACAACTGTTTTAAAAATTTCCCTTGACATTAATTTTTACAGCACTAGAAATCACTCCTTCTTAATGAAATACCGCTCAAATTTGGTTGGTTAACATTTATACAAGCTTAAATGATGTAAAGGAGCCTAAGTAACTAACCAAAAAAATTTCTCTATTATAAATATTAACTCTGTAAATAACGTAAATAAAAAACTCTCAAATACATCTAAACTTGTACGTAAATTTAAGACATAATTATGAAATATATTAAGAAAGAAGATTTTTTTACTTTTCCCGTAACCTATAAAAATATAATTAAATAAAAAAAGCAGCAGTAAAAAAAAAAATACAAATGGCTCGCATGTGTCAAACAAATTAATATAACCTGTCTAGGGTAAAACCATGTTTAAATTTTGAGCGTATTATCTACCAAATAACATAAATGAAGTGATTTGGAACGAGCCACTCATTCGACGGAATGCATTTTTTTATGTCTGCGTTCAAACTTATAATCAGCCAGGGTGTCAGTGTTTGGAGGATTCTCAACTAAGCCCAAGACTGGCTGTGGTGTCGTCTCGCTTGAAGTAAACACTGACACACATATGAATGTTATTACAATGTCGTTTTATCTATTTTTTTTTTAATCCTTCCATAAATCATTCTGACGGTGTCTTGGAAGTTTCTCACTGCTTCATATCCCGAGTGGTGTTTCTGCTCTTTCTCTTCCTTCCGATGGAGGAAACGAAACTGACGCTCTTGCATTAAGAGGTTCGGAGAATTTATGGCTTCCGAAGATTCATTTATATGGACAACTTTGACAGCGATAAACTGTAACTCTTATTTTTTAAAAAATACTTCAACGTTTATAATTTATTCCATGCTCATAAAAGTTAGTCAGTTATTTGGGCGTTTCTCCCCTGGTATGTATCGTCTATTAATAAGGTATGATTGTGAGGCACGTAAATCTCAGATGAGTCAATAATGTAATTGTTCATTCAATTGCAAAAAAAAAATATATCTTCCCAGACCAGAAAAAACATGGAGCCATCTGGTAAAATTCTGCCACTCGGAAACATGACGCCTATGATTAAAGTGAAAACACATTAAGCGTCGACAACATCCCTAAACTTGGCATGGAAATGAGACGGCAGAACTGTAGCGATGGCAACCGCGCCCGCCGCAGATACCGTGAATGTTCGAGAATTCTGACGCGCGCGGTTTTACGCCGAATTAAGCGCGCAGTAAATAAACGCATCTTAGAAATCGAACATCACCTTCCAGTTGCCTTGCAACGTGTTTACATACCCTCGCAAAGCATCCGGAAAATCGCCCTTTCGCAACCGAACCTACTTGAAAAATGTAAACAACTGTGAGCGCGCCTAATCGAGTCTTAGTGACACGAATACGTCACACACTGGTCTCACTTCTGCCTCCGTGGAATTTATATCTCTGCGACGCCGAATGGCGCGATATATAAGAATAACAAAGGATAAGCGTTCAAGCTTTGCGAAAGAGCTGGAAAAATATTTGTCTCGACGTACATAAAACTATCGGTTAATCCGACATCGAACAACCGGAATTTCGATTAACCGGATTAGAGCTAATAATAACTTGAAAGTTTTTATAGCACATTGCGTACGCACATACGTACGGTATTTACTTGTTCTATGCCCCATAAAGGAGTTCATTAGTAGAACATTATTACTAAAACCTGTAAATTTATGTCACACATTAACATTAAATTAGGCTTTTTTATTTTCTTAATATTTACTTGGTTATTTTCGTTTTTGTATAATATGATACGTGTAAATGAGAGTTTTTGTCAACAGAAACATTCGAATTAAGCTCGGTAGCGACACATATCCAGAGTTCACCGCATTAAGACATCGATATGAGTTTTCGTAAAACGTGCTACCACCTGTAGCCGCAGTGGAGGCAAAAATTCCCTTTTCGAAATGGAAAGGGAAGCTTTTTCGTGTCACGTGGTTTTCGAGAGTTTACGCCTTTCGGCATTGCATTTGCGTGTGGAAAAGAGCACTAGAAACGCTACAAGTACACGCCCCGCGACGAATGACGTGCAGAAAAGTGGGTATTGTAATTTTGCACACGGGAAATCAACGGAGTCGCATACGCAAAAACCTCTTTCCTCTAACGTGGCCTAAACAATCGCCGAAGAAACGGTACAAGCGCCTCCTTTGAAACTTTAAAATTTAAAAAAAAACAACAGACAATTCGTCGACCTTCCTTTTTCCCCTCACGTTCTCGCCCGTCTTTTACCAAAGAATTTCCAAATGATATCACGCAATGATGTTATTACGCTCCGATAGCCTTGGAAAGGAATTACAAGTTACGCAAGGGATGCGTGTACCTTTCCGGATAATTCTCCGAAGTTGTTCGAGAGATAGGATAGCGAAGAGTGATAAGAGAAAAAATGAAGAGAAACGGAGAGAGAGAGAGAGAGAGAGAGAGAGAGAGAGAGAGAGAATACTCTTACGATAGCTCTCCGTATCAGCCGATAAAAAGCAATCAACAAAAGCAATAATCTGCGCTCGCGTATGGGAAGGTTGGCATTAAAAGAGGGGATGGGGGGGGGGGGGGGGGAGCGAGAGGTTGAGAGAATAATCCCCGTTTTTATTGGATTGATAAAGAGAAAAATAGGAAGTGTGAGGAAGAGAAAGGTGGAGATAAGAGGGAGGGGAAGGAAGGGAGAGAACGAGGGAGGAGGAAAGAACGATAGAGCGGAGGAGAGATGGAAGAGAAAGGAGATAGATAGATAGATAATCGTCTCTATTTTCAAGGCGAAATTGAGACCACAAGGTCCCCCTCTTCCAGTTAACCCTACGTTACAAAATACATACTATTACATGGAAATATATTCAAATGGTCCAAAGAAGATGATAATAATCACAATAAAAACAGTACCAAGGGAGAGAGGGACGAGAAAGAGGGGAAGAGAGAGAGAGAGAATGGGAGAGGGAGGAAGAGAGGGGAAAAGTAAGGGAGAGAGATGGGGAAGAAAGGAAGAGAGGGAGAGAGGGGGGAGACACGGAGAGGGAGACAGAGGGGAGAGAGAAGACAGAGAGAAGAGAGAGAGAAGAGAGAGAGAAGAGAGGCATAGGAAGAGAGAGGCATAGGAAGAGAGAGGGGAGAGAGGAAGAGAATGGAAGAGGGGAAAAGAAAGGGAGAGATGGAGAGAGGTAAAGAGAGGGTGGAGAGTGAGGGATAGAGAGAGAGAGATTAGGGTAGAAGTAAAGAGGGGTAAAGAAAGAGAGGGGGAGTGGAAAAGTAAGAGATGGATGTAGGAATGGAGGGGAGAGGGGGGGGGAGAGAGAGAAAGAACGTCTCTCGTAACACAACCCTCTAAAAAAAAAGAAAAAAGGGGTTTTTCTCCCGAATTAAAAACCTTTCCGCCATCATTCGATAAAAGCCTCGAGGAGATGCGTTTATATACGGACACGCAATGGACGAAAAAGGAAGGGGAGGACTTCTCCGTACATTTCGGAAAAATAGTAAAAAAAATGAAAACGCTCCCCCTATCCCTCTCCCTCCCCTTCCGGCAATGAGGGACGCTCGCTTAATTATCTCCAATCGATTGTCGGAGCCAAAAACCTTTGGAAGGACTGTGGTTCGACGGACGAAATGTCGCCGAGATAATCAAAGAGCGGGGATCGCCGTTCTTTTGTTAATTCGATTCACGCCCGTGTCGTAAAGAAGAGTTCTCAGAGTGAGAGAGAGAGACGGATGATCGCGAGGGAAGGCAAATGACCTAAGTAAATAAGACGATCGGTAATTTCTTTTCTAAGAGAAAAATATATTATACCGATGAGTTGGATTCGATAAAGGGAGACGAAGGTGGCGGCGATAATGAATATGAAGAATAAAAGGCTCGAAACAGATTTGTTTTTTTTTTAAATACCAAGGCGACAAAGCATATTTCGAAATTCCCAGTATCGGGAGAAAAAAAACAATTCTTTTTCTTTGCCGGCACGCGCTCTTGTTATATATATATATATATATATATATATATATATATATATATATATATATATGTATATATATGTATATATATATGTGTATATATGTGTGTGTGTACCTCATTAGTCTGCCTAAAGAAATTCACTTCCCGATGGATTTCTTTTTTTTCGGGATGAAGGCGAGGTTAATTAAAATTATAGTGCGGAAATTAGGTACAGCGATCATGATTAAACTTATAAATTCGATAAATTCAAGGAGAAAATACGAATACGAGTCCGGCCATGCAAATAAGCAATGGTTCTCAACCTTTCTGGAGCCGCGAAACCCCTACATCAGTGATGGCAAACCTTCTATTGCCCGCGTGCCAATATTACTAAAATTGTCGAATCTTTTCCACCTCGCGTGCCACAAAAAATCCTCAATTTTTTTTGCGTACCAACTAAATTAAATTCGTGATCAAGACAAGACATAAGATTGTAACAGTAAAACTAATGTTTAAAAGAGATTAAATAACACAATTGTTTTTGTGGGGCTAAATCAGTACGATAAGTGCTTTATATAATTGGTTTTCGCCTTTCGTTGGCGTGCCAACCAAAATCGTCTTGCGTGCCACTTATGGCACGCGTACCATAGGTTCGCCATCACTGCCCTACATTAACTTCTCTGGAGCCGCGGACCCCCTACGAATCACAATTTCTGCGGACCCCCTTCCCATTAAAAGTTCAAATATGTTGTTTAAATACAGTAAGAGCTTACTTTTTACACTGAAATATAAATATTATAAGAAAGAACTAAAATTTAAATTTTTATTAAAACCCTATATAACTAAGAAGTTGCCATAAGCGAAAAATGGAATATATAACTTAGGGGTGTAACAAATCTTGATATTCCTATGTACTCACAGCTGATTTGCTTCCATAATGTCTTCTTGTTTTTAGCAATAAGGAGAAAGACGATTGTCTTGGTTGGAGCACTGACCTAATCTGTTCATGAAATATAGTAGTCTTGCCAAATAATATTATATACACACACGCACACACTAAAATGACGTAACTAGAAGCTCACGAGATTTCTGCACTTGGATATTTTTCACTCATTAATCTCGTCTCCGCCCATCTACCCAAAACTTCTAAAATCCATTGGATAGGAGCCGAAATCTTACTTAACTTTATAAAGAATGTAATATATGCTATGAGACATCTATTTTAAGATATTTCCGAACGTTATCCGACCATTCTAAACGGTCAAAATTAATCTTAAGGTAAATCATGCACCGTTTTAATTCACGTAAAAGGTACCAAAATCAACTCGCGGACCCCCTGGAGATAACAAACGGACCCTCGGTTGAGAACCACTGCAATTAAGGACTCCGGGAGAGCCTAAATAAATAGCGCTGCCAAATAAAACCCCATTCGTCTTAACCCAAGGGGCGGAAACGTTTTCTTTTCTGTTTAGGGTGCCGCTACTAATCGATATTCAAAATGAAATTCGTTTTGCCCTTAACGTTCGCGAAGTGTTTCTTGATTTAGTATTAGACATTCTATTGCATATATATGACGCGGGGAAGCTACGCTAACAACTAAAATTAAAGGGAGGGTCAAAATTCTGTGTGTGCGTGCACGTATCTTGCTATAGGTTACTGACCTCCTGTCTTAACTTCTCGAATATTCACCGTACGCATGTGCGAATCGTACTACTCAACCTAATCAGCGCTTGTCCGTGCACTCATACTGACTTCCCCTCTTTTGAATCTAAATTTAAGAACTTCTATTTACCTTCCCCTCAGATAACGCTTAAAACGGTACCGTCTTTAATTTTTGTCACCCAAAATAATTAGCGTATTGACCAATCATTCGTTATTTCAATTTAAGTATCCGATTATCTAAAAAAAGGACAAGCTTAAAAATAAAGCAATATTACTCGGTGTTAGGAAATAAAATCCCTTATCCGACTGCATCCCGCCGAAAAAAGAAGATGATAAACGTATCCCGACACGATTCTCGCTCTTCAAACACTTTTTTATTATTATTACGGTACCGCAAATGGGAAAATTGCGTCACCGTTTCCAGCGAAACAACCCGGAAATCTTAACAAGAACCGCGCACATGCGACACATCACGTCGCCCATCGTTAAAGAGAACGAGAATTATTATTTTTTTTTTAAAGGGCCCGCCAAAAACAATACGATTTCTTATGTTTATAAAAAAAACATATTGTTCGTTCTGTCGTCTTTCGTAGATGGTTTTGAAAAATCCTTGCGGCCGGCCACGCTCGTTCCACTCCTCAGAATTAAACCTCTCTTTATAAGTCTGCCCCTCAGTTACGATGAATCCTTTTTCGGCTTCTACCTCCCCTTCCCCCTTTTGCCCCTCCTCTCTCCCTCCTCCCTCCCCTCCCCCTCCGCCACATACTATACGAACCGCCCGAGGAGGCGTCGCAGACGAATGGTAAGAGCAATAAGCCTACCCTTCCGAAACTTCCCTCTTCCCCCTATCTCCTCCTTTCCCCCATCAGGCTCATCCCTCGTAGCCGCTTCTGCTGGTACTGCTGCCGGTCCGGCGGAGGCTTGTGGCTATCTCTTGATCTTGACCTCCGTCTTACAGTCGATTTGAACTTTGCCTCTCCTTCCTCCCCCCCCCCCCCCCCTCTTCCTATCCCCAGCTTCCCCACTCTCTCCTTCCATTCCGTTACTCTTCTTTAATGGTCTTCCCCTGCTCTCCGTCCAATTTCTCCCCCCTCCTGGACGCATATCTTCCGTTTCCACCCTCCTTATTCTCTCTTCCTCTCTCTCTCAGAAGAAGCTCTCTATTGCTCCGTCCGGGTCGCGCGTAGTCGGTCAGGCAAACGAAATAAATAAACGAGTGGCGATATAATATAAAAGCTATTTTTTTACGAACAAATTTTATGTGCAGATAATACCTATACATACATACATACATACATATATATATATATATATATATATATATATGTATGTATGTGTGTATATATATATATGCATTTTACATATGATGCAAAGCACTGCCAATAATTTCGCTAAAACACCAACAAGGTTTTCCTTTACGACGGAAGTTTTTTCGCATCAATAAACGTAAATTTTAAGACCGTCCATCAGAAAACCGATGATAGGAAAATAAATTTTCGTTACCTAAGGCGTTCTTCGGTTCGAATCCCACGCACGTACGATTTCAATGAAAGTAATTATTTTAAAGTTATAAATAAAATAATACGCAGCACCCATTCCCACGTTATACCAGTGGAGGAACGAAACGGACCTGGAATCGAATTCGAGCCACTGTAACCCACGGAGATTACTCGTAAACCACTTCAGGCGTTGGTTTCTTTAAAACCTGAAAGAATGATTCAAATATAAGCATTCGATTTCGAGTTATTCGACATTCTTGATTCGAGTCGGCCACGAGTTAAACGTACAAATTTGTTGGAAAAAATAAAAGACGAACGAAAAATTTCCCGGATTTCCGCCCGATGACTGCGACCCGCTTTACCGCTCGGCTGTCTTGTTCCTTTCTCCTATTGATGGGTTTCTTTTTCTCCCATGAGGGACGTCAAGAAATGAAAACCTCCCCCCTTCTCCCCATCCATCCGTTGATTGATGGTCTCGCGAGAGAACCAGAAAGCAAAAAAAAACGAGCAACGAAACACGTCCGGTGGCCTCTTAGGAGAGATTTTTGTTTTCGTGTCTCACAATTCCTTCCGGAGGGTCGATTCTTTTTTTTGGGGGGGGGGGAGGGGTTGCTGAGAACTGGTGCCGATGAAGTGTACACACACATTGCACTCCTAAAAAGCGGGGGATTCGTACCGAAAAAAATTCTCGTCATGTGAATCCGTGTTATTCGAACCCGGCTTTACGTAGTGAAAGGAGGGTTGCGTCCGATACCCGTATAGACACCTCCGACCAGTCCCAAAAATTTCCAAACCCCTCTTTTTGATGCACATACCGTAGAACGTCTATAACTCGGATTTTCCATAGTTTGAAGTGAATTCATTTTACAGAACAAAATATTTTTCGTGTTGTTTTTCTTCCGTAACTCGAATTTTATATAAATCGAATATTTTTTGTTTCCCTTGAGGTTCGACTTAAAGAAGTTCTACTGTGTATGCAAAAATTGAGTGTTGTTACTGACTATCTTAGCTTATAAACAAAGCATTTGAGTCCTCAAACACGTCTCTTTCTCGCTCAGGAATCTGAAATCGGGCGTCTCAAGTCCGACCAAACCGCGTTGCATGAATTTTCGGCATTACAATAAGTGTTGAAGCGAAACCGTGTTATAAGAACCCGCGTCGTGGCAGACCAAGCGTACGCGTAACTGGAAATCCCGAGTGAAATTTCGCACCGTTCTTAAAGAGTTTTTGTTCCCAGTTTGTGGCGGCGAATTCGGGACGAGCAAATGTTTACATGCAAAAAAGTTTTAGACGTAAACGAGGTCGCTGTATTTTTTTTGTCTCTCATCTGCGGACGAATTAAAGGATCCGAGGACATGAGAGGGAGAAAAAAACGTATTCATAAATTTTTAAAGCGCGGAGTTCGCTGAAATCATCCTTGATGGTGACAGTGCTCCGTGAATGAAGAGCACCGTTTCGAACAAGGACCAGGTTTCGGACCGGAGGAGTTTCGTGACTTGAATCTCTTCGCCAAACTTCTGCGCAGCGAATCGAAAACAACGCAGATAAGCGAAAGGACAGATGCTTCGATTCACGCACGTGCACAGGTGGATTAAAAATAAACGCTGAGATTAAACCTTAGTCTTCGACTGACACCTCTATAACATTTAGTCACGTATCCGTTGTTAACACACGTTGATTTTTATAGCGTTACTAACGAAATGCGCACGGCAATAGATCAAAAATCTCACATCTGCCGCGACCATATGCCACCGAGACTTTTCACGTATCAAAAAACCACCACTCGGAGCGAAGTTTTTTATAAAGACCATTTTCAGCCTTTCACCCTCTTTTATGGTATAAATCGCAGATACCATATTTTTCGTGACCGATCGTGACGGATTGGGGATGTAGCACGCGAGTCATCGATAATTCCTTCGACGGCACCGCAGGTGCTCCCCTCACCAGAAGAAATTTAGTCTCCGTATAATATCCATGTGATTACAGATGCATTTAAGGATGTATTCCGGCCGTAAAACACTACCTGGTGACATTAATTGAATAGGACCACCGTGTTTCTTAGCAATATCGACCACATTATCACCGAAAAATTGCCCGATTAAATAGAACGGTTGAGTTAACACATTTCCGCAGTCGACGATTAATCTTGGGGTTATGGCGACTCACGAAGACTGAATCATTCGAAGAGAAATGAATTATAAGGGAGGGTGAATCATCTAAGATGAGGAATTATACCCCGAAACGCGTTTGTGATTTTATACGGAATGATGTATGAATGACTTACCGTTATATAATTTATTTAAATAATAACGACTGATTACATAAGTAATAAAGAGTAGTGGCTGACATGCACGCCTAAATTCCTAACAAACCGGCGACTTCTAATCTTCCGGGAACGGGATCATCCACACGATAAAAAAAGCTCCGGATAAACGAACTTGGCCGAAACACGTTCACGAACAATTTCGATCATAAACCGAAGATTCGAGTCGGAATTTTCGGTTCTTCGCCACTGGAAAGCCGGTTAATTCGAACCACATGCTCCGAACCCCGATTCCCGGTAACCGGAGTCAAATTCAGGGAAGCCGCCGCACACGACCTTACCGATGCGTTCGTTCCATTTGCAGGAGCGTGGCCGTGTCAGAGAGTCTCCTCCTCGTCCTGATACGCCCCCATCCGGATACGAGTCAACCTTCTTACAGGTGGTCGGCATCCAGCTAGCCAAAACAAACTCACTATCCTTGCGGTGCAACACAGTCTCCATGGACTACCCCGGGGGGGCATTGCCCCACCCACTACCACTCAAACAGGACAACTTGCTTAGCATGAAAAACTAATTTTGTTTTCCTTAGGTCATTCGGAATTCGTTTAAGCTCTTCTCACCACAACGAGTTTGGACCACTTCCGCCAGCAGCGCTGTTCGACGGGCATTACCTCGAGGTATTCGGGGCGTCGTTCGACCGAACTCCGCAGGTTGGCGCTGGCGTGCTTCCAACAAAGGACTCGACTTTTGAAATCTTTTTCGAAGCTCTTAAAAAGGGACGGATGATGTCAACGTTCCCGCGGAATGTTTTTTCTTTCCTTCTCTCTTGGGAGCGTTTTTTAAATCGTAATCTCGACCGTGATTCGGCGAGGGATAGCGGCGATTGCCCACCCTGAATCTTCTTGCGACGGTCTAAAAAATAACGAAAATAATGAAATAGTTATATCGTTCCCAATCAATCATTTCTTTCTAACCGAAGAAATCACGCGCCTAAGTAAACCGGTGTGAGTCGCTGAAAGAGACAATAAATATTTATTTATTGGTCCGAGAAGAGACCTATATATATTTATTTCGTCAAATTAAATTCCTTCGTGACAAAAATTCAACGCTATACGAAGAAACGTATCAAGATATTCAGACGCGATTATTTTCAAAGAAAAATTTATAAACGAAAAATATTTTCCCCCTTAAAATCATCACCAATTGCGACAAAAAATCGTTCCTCTCGAGACAAAATATCATAAAGGAGATTAAAAAGATTTTTAAAAAATATCTGGGCGTGGCATAAAGTACTGAAAAGATCAAACAATTCCGAGAACCCGAAAGAGCGACCCTTACGTCATTTCGATTACCCGCGGATAACTTATTTTATCTGGAATGAAATCATGCTCCTAAATGGAACGCTGCGAAGCGACAAAGCAAGGGAAATAAACCCAATAAAAAAACTCCACGCATGCGTGCGTGGAAACGTAGCAAATACGCCACACATTATGCAACTACGGAAATTAAGGAGGGGGGAAATCGTCCTTCGAGATTTAAATATATTAACCAGCCGAAACAAAACGAATATAAACGGGAAGATAATACGTGGCATTCTAAGAATGCGGAGAGATCAAGCTTTTAACTTTTGTTTTTTCTAAACGGGATTAAATATCTTTAAATACCTTTACCACCCAAAATACCGGGAATTTAAACACAAGTAATACGTAGAATTCTAAAGAAAGCGGCAAAATTTAACAAGTTATTAACTTTTAGTTTTTTTAAAACTGGATTGGGATAAACCGCAATAAAAACGACCGATCTCTTAACCAACATACCTTTCCTTCGGTGAGATAATCTATTCCACGCGGAAAAGTCAAAGGGAAATTGTGATCGATCGCAGAGATAGGTGGAGACAGAGGTTGACGAGAAAACAAATGCGATTAGCATGAAGATCGAGTAATGGGTATTTTATCTGTTGTTCTCTTATTCTAGTTGGAAAAATTACATGTCGATTACGACGAGGTGACCTTTAGACGAGTCGAGACTTGGACGAGAACGTTACTCGAGCAATTAAAATCGTTTTACTCAAGAAAGAAAAGATAACAATCGTCCGAAGTGAAAATAGCATTCTATCATTATATAATCCCTTATATAAAGTTCTATTTCTGGTGTCCTGAACAAAATATCTTAAATATGCATTATCTCTGTGAATGAATGTGTGTATATATATATATATATATATATATATATATATATATATATATATATATATATATATATATATATATATATATATATATATATATAAATAGATGTGGAGATCGATTCTCAGAAATAAATAAGTGAAAAGCGAACTCACTTCTATAAAGTTCCACCTGCGATTTTACGCGCGAATGGAATAAACGACCTTGCAATCTACATGGAAAAAAATAAGAAGTGATATCACAGGACACGGAATAAATAAAAATCATTGAACCGGAAAACAGAAGAGAAACGCGATCATAACTTTAAAAGCTAGGAAGGAGCGATAAATAACGGGAATAATGCAAAATACGGTTGTATTTTTAAATTCGTATTCTCATTTGTGATAGAATTTGTATTTTCCTCGGGTTTATAAATTATGTTTATTAGCGTAATCCATCTAAAACATGTCATGCAGCTTTTATGGGAATAGAAACAAAAATTTCTATTTTAGATTTGTATAAAACCTTTCGATTTAAAGTTTCAAAATTGTATCCTTAACCCTTAACTGTGCTGGTGGGGTCCAAAAGACCCCACGCCATTTGCTTTTGTTTTGTAGTTCCAACGTTTGCCACTAGACTGTGTTGACCTTCAGCATATTCCTCCACACAAAGGGGCAGTACTTGTTAGTCAACAGAGTGAATCGGTCGTGTTTACGTTCTGCTCAAAAAAACGTGGTTGGGGTCCTTTAGACCCCACCAGCATGTTAACGTATTTTTTAAATGTACTCTTTTAATATTTCGTTAAAATATTTGTAATACCTTTTCTGTTTTGATTTTTATTGGTGAATAATCAACATGGCAAGTTACAAAGGACTTCGTGATGATGAAAACTTGAATTTGTTACTACTACTGTCAAGCATGCAACACGATAAAAAAATTCAGGCTTCTGGCAAGCCTGACATGATAATGAATTATAACGAGACCAAAGGTGGTGTTGATACATTAGACCAACTTTGTAGAAACTTTTCAACATCTCGAAGAACACGATGGCCTATGGCTCTTTTCTTCACCATGCTTGACATCGCTGGAATAAACAGTTTCATCGTATTCCATTACAAAAACAAAGATATGAAACTACCAAGAAGAGAATATGTCATGGAGTTGGGGAAACAATTGATCAAAGAGCATATTTCTCGGAGAGACACAACACACCTTCCACGTGAACTGAAATCACTTGTAGCCAACCGAACCTTCGACGTCACATACTTTGACAAAGAAAGGTCGATGTGAGTTCTGCCCCAGGAAAAAGGACCGAAAAACGAAGACTTCATGTTACAAATGTCAGAAATTTTTGTGCTAAGAACACGGCAATGTTGTTTGCAGTAATTGTTTGTAAACATGTAGAATGAAACATGTAAAATGAGACTTTTGAAATATTCTATCTCGGGAAAAAGCAATTTTTTATACATATATATTCCCTTAAAAATTTGAAATTCTACAATACATACAGTGTCTTATATTATTATTTTCAGTTAATTTGATTTAATTAGTACTGTCTGTCACCATTTATATCTTTATATTTTGAAAAATGTCTTATTACTTATTTTTTTAAAGAACCTACTTCATTTTATTGTTTAAATGTTTGCTTTGGTGTTATTTCAAGGTAAAATGGTCACTAACATGTTGTTTAAACTATAATAAGAATTTTGAGTGTAAATAAAAATTTTTAATGTATGTAAAGTCGTTTATTTCATCCTGGGGTCCAAAAGACCCCACCGGCATGTAAGTGTAAGTTGAGACCACCAGCACAGTTAAGGGTTAATATATTAAAATTTATTTTTTCCTTCGGTCTTCATTAATCTTTAACTGTTAACAAATTAATTACATGAAAAAAGTCTGTAAAATTAATCCCCACTAACTTAACGCTAAATTTCTAACAAACAATTACACTCCCTATATATATTACTGGTAGCCGTTAAATTCCGAAATCAATCAATAATTCCCTCAAAAAATATATCTAAAATAATATCCGATATTGATTATAATTCTTTGAGAACAAATACAAAACACCTACGAAAAAACTTCCGAAAGAAGAGTCGAACCCAGACCCTTTGCGTTTCCATTTAGAACGCCATTCTTCCATATATTACACGCAAGATGCAACATCAATAAAAACAGTCGTATACAAAGAGAAAGAATCCCTCAATGTTGTAGGACGAATGATGAAGAATGGGAGAGCTTCCTCTTTCTCTCTCTTTCACTTTCTCCGTCTCTCTCTCTCACGCGTGCACACACACACACACACAGAGACAGACGAACACATTCACATTAGCCATTCGCCTCGCATTGACATAAGAGGTTGAAAATAGCTGAACGTGACGGCGTTCCAGCCCCGTCCGTCGTATGAAAGGATCTCCCTTGACTGACTGAGAGAGAAGGAACAGGAGAGTGGGTGTTTGGTAAGGACCGGAGGAAGAGTAGGATTAGGAATGAGTAGGAAAGGGGCAGGAGAGGGAGAGGGGAATGAACAGTGGGGGAAAAAGGGGAGGCGTAATTGTCCACCCATCCACGACTCAATACTCCCCTTAAGTATGTCCCCAAAGGTCGGACCACGTGGTGATCGCTGCTATGACGTATTATTCGAGGGAGGGGGAGGGAAGGAGGAAAACGCGTGACCCCGATAGGGGTGGGGAAAATTACAAAGTAAATAATTCACGTGGAACGGAATTGGCGATATTTTCCAATAAGCGGTGTATAGGGATGGTTAAAATTTTAGTTACGATCGTTTACATGA
Organism: Uropetala carovei; assembly: GCA_036926305.1. NCBI lineage: Eukaryota > Metazoa > Arthropoda > Insecta > Odonata > Petaluridae > Uropetala > Uropetala carovei. The sequence goes on from JAXCHB010000279.1 coordinate 3,793,581, forward strand.
GTTTTTTTGGGGTAATATTTATTAACCCTGGGAATCTATATGATCCCCACTATATATTCGATAGACCACACAAAATTTTATTTGCTGTTATTTTGGTTCAGTGGCAAATTTATTTACTCTCGTAAGTAATTGCAGTGTGTTTTCCATCAGTATAATTCGTTATATAAATAGAATAAACAGAAAAATATAGCATGGGATCATATAGACCCCAGGCACCTACTTAAGGATGAAGAGGAACAAAAGATAATATATGATGGTTAACAGAAAATGAGATATATTTCTCTGATGAGGCATTTTTATTTAGGAGTAGGTGACCGGGTCAGATTGTGACCGCTTAAATCCTTCAACTTCAACCTTCAATTGTGACCGGACTTTTTTTAAACGGAATATATAGATTAAAAATAACAATTGCACTAAATGAAAAAATAAAATGTCGCCACCCTTTAAAATATATATATAAAACCTTCGCATTCAAGATGCAGACAGCATCTTCCCCGAAATAGTTCAGAAAGCCGCGACAGACAGGTGAGATGGGAAATTTTCATTTGTAAGCTTGAGTGATTGAATAACTAGGTTCACGGTTCCTATTCCATAATTTCATGACTAGCGGGCAAAGAGGGATAAGTCCTGGAACTAAAATGAGAAAATTTCATTAAAAATTTTATTATAATCTTCAAAACAACCGTTTAAAAATAAGTCCTTCTCTCAGCGAATATATTCTTATGCTGTAATCAGTACCGAAACAAATTCCGTGTTTACTCAATCTCAAAATGCAAAATTAACTGTGGCAATCATTTCTGACTTTTTGGACTCGTTCCTTTCTGTCCTCCAGCCATGGAATCCTCGACGTTGACCGCCTTTTCTCTATGGTACCCCATCCCCTCAACTTTAAACTCGACGCGCAACCTAAGCGAGAATCTTACAAGATTTTCGGATAGTCCGACGAGTGCCAGACAGGGAAGAAATTTTCCAAGTTAAGCTTCGATTTAAAACGTCAAATACGAACCGAGAACATATCCTTAAACCTCACGAAAAGAGTTACAAAGTTATTTAACCCATCCACTGCAGCGTGACGGCGTCGCACGCCACAAACGAACCACGCCAATGCGTAATAACCATCCGCTTCGAAAGAAAGGGAGTAAAATCGACCCTGACGAGCGAAAGCATTTTCGTGTAAATGTCGGATTTAACGGAAAAAAATAAAGGATTAAAATGGTGAGGAAAATGAAAGGGCCTTTTTCTTTGAATGCGCCGTCGCCTAGAAGATTCTTTTTAAAAAAAAACACGCCGATCCGACTCCTAACGCACGTTGCGAAGAGGCGAGGCAAACCGACCATAAGCCTCGGTGAAATAACAGGTGGCCGACGACGAAAGCGGTGGTAAGCGTGTCTCTCGTCCGCCGCGGAGGGATGCTGCGCTCACGTACCGCGCGTAAACCACCCTGGCGGCGAATCCAAGAAGCTCGCTCGGCTACTTGTTAGTAAAAACGATCGTAAAAATTCACTCGAATTTCCCTTTCGAAGGAGCTATAGCGCGCGATTCGCCGGAGGGAATACGTTGTTCTTACTTTATTTTTGCGAAACATGCACATCTCGTGACCATAATCTACGTTCTCTCGACCTCTCTCTCTCTCTCTGTCTCTCTCTCTTATCGATTAAAAAACGGCTCCGATCTGGCGCGAGCTATCTATGAATAAAAAAGAAAAAGTTTCCGTTCTTAATTGCGTCATCCAAGAAAGAGAGAACGGAAAGAAAACGTCGATTAAAATCAACCTAAATAATTGTTCCTATCAAATCCGACGGCCTATCCATATATTAAAGAAGACAAGTTAAGAAAGTGTACAGCGTATCACAAATGGGAGCGTTTCGTTAAATGGAGTATTTTAAAGAAATATAAACGTCTTTGAACTTGCTCCTTCTTTGAAAATTATTCATTTTTTACATGTGCAAAACTCTTTGAGTGTACGTAAGGAAAATAGTGTTTTAAAGTTCTTTTCTCCGTCATAAATAATCCATTTCCTTCCCATTTAAAATACTGCATGCAATGCTTGCGCAGATTTTTTCAATTAATTTATTAATAATAATGTGAATCAATTAAGGGTGCAAATTATATCCCCATAGAAAACTATTTTATATAGAAAATTTCGTGTTTAAAAGAAATCTGTTAGAATGTAATTGGAAGCAGACGGCAGAAAAATCAATTTAGGATTGTTTTAGGCCTTATTAGGTTCGTGTCCCAAGGTAGAACGACTTTTAAAAAGTAATTTTAAAATGCAAATAAAAATGTGGCCTCAATTACCATGTTATTCAAACGAAGGAACGAAACGGTCCTGGAATCAAACTCGGGCCGTTATATTACACGGAGATTACACGAAAGCCTTTTTAGACCTCGGTCTCCTTAAAATATTGTAGAATGGTTAAAATATATTCAACCGTGTTCGATTTTCTCGGCATTCTTGAGTTGAATAGCTCTATACAGTGATTTAGCCAGGGGGGATTTTACCTCAGCTGGATAGGTACCCCGTTGGAGGCTAATTTTTTTCAATGCACATTAATGTATACGAACTGTTACATTTAAAAAAATCCTAAAGTGCATGCTGATTCTTACAGCTATAGAAATCATGTCGACAACATCATTTAAAATTTTAAAGGCATTAATAAAAATCAGAATGACCTTCGTATTTCTGATGGGGCGGTTTGAACCCCCAAAACCGCCTCCATTGCTAAGCCATTAGCTCTGTATATACATATACATCGCGATAAGTTAATATAAAAGTTGTTACCGATAAACGAAACTCACGAGTCTTTCTGCACTAGACTTATATCGACGTAACGCGCTCGTAAAACTCGATTCAACGGTATCGTTTTGACGGTTTCATTTTCTTTTTTGTGTACATTGAAGACTGCGCTTAAGACCCCTATGCTAACCGGTTGTCCTCGAAACGGAGGGAGATATATAAAGAGAGAGAAGGGTACACATAAGAGACGCCTCTCTTTTTGAGTGACCTCGGGTTCGGTTCCCAGTAGGGTTGGAAAGAGAAAGAGAGAGAGAGGGGGTGATATATAAGAATAATTTTCCACATCATACCGTTCGACTCCCATGGCCGTAATTTGGCTTCAAGGTGACTTACAGGAGATAAGTGAGACTTAAAACCGCCCGCAAACGCAGCATACACCCATTTTTCCCTTCTTAAAGTCTGAAAACGAATCCCGTTGCGAAATGGGGACCGCGAGGAATGGAACGGCAAACGGCATTGGATGGGAGAGATAAGGACGAATTGAATAAAACGCAGACAATTCTACGTATTTGTCAGATAACGGACAGCGCACGTTCCCGATTGCGGCGAGATAACAAAACCAAACGCCCATATCGACGACAGGAATCGAACTCTCTCGCGATGTGTACTTTATATACACCGGCTATTGCATTAAGAAGACATTTTTTTTAAAGTCTTACATTAATCCTTTGACCAAACTAGATATTTCATGACAATTAGAAAATAAACAACTTTATTTTATTCGTTATTTTTATTCATTCAATAATAATATTTTTGCGCCCATATGTCATTGAAGTGTATTTCCCATTAGTAAATATGATGATGATCAACAGAAAAATATCAAATGGGGTAATACAGACCCCTTGGTCTCACTTTAACGGCTAAAATATTAACAATTCAACGCTCGAACCATAAACGAGCTTAGTATATATCAAACGATTCCTGAATTATACATGGGAGAAAGTCATACGTCCATACCTACGCCAGTTACCTTATCTGTAATAACCAACCCTATTTTCTGATTTGGAAATCCCAAGCAACATGTCCGCAAAGATGTTTGCTTTAGCTTTATCAGTTCGACAGACGTAAAAAATGCAATAAAACTTCGTTAACGGAAAAAAAAATATCGCTAAAAATTGGAAATACTAAATCGATCGGTTCCTACCGATCGATGTCGGAACGCAATGTTCCCCGAGGAGCTCTCCGTCACCACACACCGCTCGACCGTTATTTTGCTCGCGTTCGCAATCTCTCCATGGTCGCGAGAAGCTTCGGATAACAGCGCAGTCCCATTCAAAAGCGGGAGTTCGCTTGCTACGACGCATCTTCTCTTTAACGATTCGACTAAGCATGAAGCGTACACCTACGAAATCAAACGAGCTCTCGGGAACGCAAGGCAACCCGGATGCGTTCCGGGAACTTCCTGCGCGTGAAAAAACTTTTGCTATTCACCATCCATTTTAGCGATATAGCTTAACAGAGCCTCACCGCTTCGAGGAAAGAGAAACGGAATGCCTCGGCCTATAAGTAAGGCCGCGTTGTCGAAATAATGGTGCTTAGTTTCCCCATACTGACATTGTTAACTAAGGTAAGCTTGTCTCTCGAATTGCACGGTTTCGCTCTACGAATTTTCATTTTAACACGGTTTTTTTTGTTAGTATAGTACCTGGAATTACGCGGCATTAAATTTTCCTCTTGCACGGCTTCGAAAGGGTCTCCGTGCATTAAAGATATAATAATATGTTTCAGTTCGACTCCTGAGGTTAAAAGAAATAATAAAGGAATCAATCACGGAAAAGAATATTACTAAAATGTTTCGTTTTGAGCTCACGATGGCGCTCGAACGTAACTACAAGCATTCCTATGGGGAAAACCTAACTCGCTCTGCGCGGATTCGCTATACGCGGTCTTTCCAGTAACTCAAGTACCTTTCAAATAGATGTTCACGGAAACGATCTGCACCTCTCCCTTTCCACCCTTCGGGACTTATTAGCTCGTAAAGCAATAAAATTGATGCTTTCTTCTCTTTCGCGAACACGCACTAGCCTTGGCTTTGACGCTACGATTTTCACACCCGAGTGAAAAATCATCCGCATATAACCTGTGCCGTAGTAGCGTGCAAGTTTGGCGCCTGGGGGCGAGACCCACAAAAAATAACAACGCCCTCGAAATTCCACTACGACGGAACAGATAATTTTTAATTGCTCGCCGAACGAGAAAAAAAAAGGTTACGTTTATTACCACGTTCGCAAAAAAAAAATTGCGGTTCTACCACAGAATATTTTCTCGAATTTTTAAAACCGAATATGGACACGTAATTCGCCTGTTAGCGCCTCCCCTCTTATCTCTCGCCGCAGGAAATGCGTTTAACCTCCTCTCTTTCCTTGTGTGAAGAGATATAAATATCGGCGAAAAGGGTGGGAGGGAGGAGGGGAGAGACATGTTGGTAAACGCGGTAAACGTCGCTATAGAAACATTAAATACTAAACGCCATCCTCCGAAAGAAGCTCTCGAAAGGTCAGCATGCAAGAGAGTGGTGTAAAGAGAAAATAGCGTAAAAACAATAAAACTGGGAGTGGAAAGAGAAACATCAACAAGTACCCGGTAGGACGCACTCGTATGGCGTGTTTGAAGAGTCGAGCGAATAAAGGAAGAGGAGGAAGCGGTTGACAATGCGGATAGAAAGGAGTGGCGCGCATCTTTTATTTTTCCGCGTCGGAAAATAAAAGGTAGCAGCGACCTCTACGGACGAAGAAGCTGTATTGCATTTTCGGACATGGTCGCGTATACGAAAAGACGGTGGGAGAGTCGAAACTAAGAGATATACAGAGAGACGAAGAGAGAGATATCCAGAGAGAAGAATGAGCTGGGCATTACATTCTTTAGTAATATTTTCTCCCCGAAAGAAACCACCAATCTCAGGTAATTTTATCTTCAAACTTTATGTACATTTTCCTTTTAGTGAATTTGCAAAGCAGTATAAATATCGTGCGTTATTAGTGCAGCTGTCTTTCCCTAAGGTCCAACGAACGATAACTCTTAATCGACGAGGAAAATACTGGATTTTCTGCATTCGGTGTAATACCTTATTCTTCTTTTTCTTCGGTTTTCTTTAGATTCTTTTATTTGTTTCTTTCATTGCGGAAGTTTAACTCTATTTTTAGATTGGTTAGGAGAATCGTTCATGGAAGTTGAGGGAGACTCTTCTTGACTGAAACCGATAAGAATTACTACGTGATAAAAATTTCCATGATAACTTTCATTGTTTTTCCTCTGTCAAAAGAATACTTTTGAAGTTATAAAACGAATGAGATAACTAAATGGCCATTTCAAAATATGCACTAATCAGCAGGAACACCGCAGTCTATCATATTTGAATGCTTACATGGTTTTGTCAAATTATTAGTTGATATAGGCAACATCATTGCAATTTACACGTCACAAGTCATAGAGTTTAGCTCGGTAACTCAACCTCGAGATTTTCCCCGCTATTTATTCTAATTTTCTACACTCGAACGTTCTTCCATATAGATAATAGCAACGTGACGACATAACTTTTAAGGTTTTAAATTAAATTACTGAAGGAAAATGAAAAAAATCATGTTTCAACTGGAGCCAAAGCCACCGTTTCGAGAAAAAAAGAATTTTATAAAAAACCCACGTCCGCGCATCGGACCTTTTCGCAAGCGCGAAAATCCTCCACATCGGAGGAACATTCCGCGTAGCCCCCGGTGCGTCGTTCTTTTGTCTCGTCCACGGCAGATGTCCGAAGCGACTTTTAACATTTCTCAACCACACACACACACACACATAAACGACTCGACACGCGTTTTACGTGCGTTAAGAAAAAAAGAGCGACAGCTGTGCAACCTGATGGAGAAAGAGTGAGAGCGGAAAAGAGAGAGAGAGAGATGGAGAAGGGTTCAAAAGAATCCGAAACGAAGTGAGAATCCATTCATAATTCTCAGGATCCCCTAATAAGGCCGGGTAGCGTCGTAACAGACAAACAAACGCGTATACATTCGAAAAACCGCCTCTCACGCTAAATTCCGCGGACATACGACGTCGGGAGAATTCAATTAAAAAAATTTTTTTCGAGATAAACTCCCTTAAGAATGTATGTTATAGGGAGGAGTTTTATTGTTCCCTTCACCCCGCTAAACTTTAAAGAGGCGTAACGGCGTTTTACGGTTCGTTTTTGTTTTGCTTCGTTCCCGCAAGTGCAGCTGCGATTAATTGCGGCGGGTTTCAGACGCTGCATTTTCGTCGCCGAATACTTTGGCGAGGAAGTGATGAATTGCGTTGAAAAAACTTCGGGATATAATTCCTCCTTGGCTTTTCGGGATATTTTTATCGTGGAAATAATCCCTCCTTGGCTGTAATTTTTTCATTTAGACAGAAAAATCGCAAAGAAAAAATGACAAATAAAATTATAGTGAGAAGGTAGTGAAATTACAGTACAGGGCGTTTAAATAGTCACTGTGCACTTGACTCGCGTGTTAATACATGTAATTATTATGGCCAATTTAATAATCTATTGCACGGTGACTTTTCAGTCACTCTGTATAATAGTAATAAAATAAAGTGAAACTAAAAGCAAAACAATGTGGTATCTTGGAAAATAAACAATAATATAATATTTATTAATAATAATTTCGTTTCGTCGCTGTTCCGTCAATATAAAAACACTGGACAAAGGGCTATTATCTACTATTTTAACGTGTGACAAAGTTGGAAGAATAAACGTCCCACGCTGAGTTTCTCAAAGAGGTTTCTCAAGCTCATCCAGGAAACGATAAATTGGAGGTGTCATTCAATGTAGACAACCATGGGGATACCGCATCGTTTCCATATCGTTACCCGATACTGTAAGGCATATAAGCGTTTTATAGATTTAGCAAAAAAAACATCACGGAAAATGTACAGAACGAAGCTTATTTGTTGTTAATAGCCCGGAAATTTTATGATCCAAAGTTCCCTCGAAACTGGAAAAAATAATGCGAGACGTTTTCGCTTGATGATTACATTTCATTAAAAATATTAAAACATTATTAAATAGCTTAATTTATTTTTGTACTTAAGTCGTATCTTCTACCGAAAAAAGAATCATCGACGTCGAGAAAATCGCTGTTTCTCAATTCCGATTTTATAAGGACTGCCTTAGTCTGTAGTACCAATCAACGGTATAGACTCTATGTATGCTGTTGATTTGGTAAGTTTCACTGTAGGGATGAATTTAGAAACCACTCAATGAAATGTAGTTATATATACGAAGGGTTCAGTGAAATGAACGGATTCTCAGCCAATATGAAACGCTTGAAGGAACCAAAGCTCTTTAGTATTGCGGATTACGAACTATTATCACACACAACCAGGAACAGAACGCAAAAATCCATCCGCGTACCAACAAAATAAAAGCTTCAGGTCGTCAAAACTCTTAACGTACAAAAAAATTTCCCCACGAGGAAAAGAAATAAATTCGCGCGACGAGAAAACCTTTACGATAGCATAAACGCCTTCTCTAAAATAAACATGAACAACAACTCATCACCAACAACAACAAAGTAGTAAATGAGCCGAGACGAGAGCGCAACACAAGACGTAGGGGAGAGAGAGAGTCCTAAAAAAAACCTTCGCGGGGTGAAACAACCGAACGAAGCGTGTGGAGAGTGTTAGGGGGCGAGGAAGAGAGAGAGAGGGAGAGGATAGTTTAGATGAAGCTGATGTTAAGTCAGAGGTGGAGAAGAATTCGGTGGGGTGAGAAAAAAGAGGAGGGGGAGGAGGCAGAGTGGAAAGAGAGAAGGCGAAGCATCAAATAAATAAAAAAGGGTTTCTTCCCTTGAGGAGGGAGAGGCCGGCCAATGCCCGAGTCTCCTCCCCCCCCCCCCCTCCACCTCCTCTCCTATGGCTCTGGCTTTGGACCAGAAGTGGATGGGAGAGAGAGGAGAGGGGAGACGGAGAGGGGAGGGGACGAGAGAGAGGGGGGAGGAGACGGAGGGGGAGGGAAGAGAGATGGAGGTGGAAGAGAAAGGGAGGGAGGTAGAAGGGAGAGAGGGAGGGAGTTAGAAGAGAGTGGGAGAGAGGTAGAAGAGAGTGGGAGAGAGGTGGAAGAGAGGGAGAGATGTGAAAGAGAGATGGAGCTGGAAGGAGAAGAGAGATAGGTGGAAAGAGGGTAGGAGGTAGGGAAAAAGAAAAAAATTGAAGAGGATAAAGAAGTGTTGGAAAGGATAAGGGTTTAGAGGAGAGACTTAGGGAGGAGGAATTAGGGGGAGGGTGGGGCGGGGAAGGGGGGGAACGGGTTACAATAAGAAAATGGGAAGAATGGATTGGGCAACATCATCTTTCCCTCTCCCTTCTCGTTTCTTTTTTTTCCTCTCTTAAAAACACACGGAGGAGGAGTCTCGTCTACACGCCGGCAAGACGCACGAATGTCCGAAAAATCTCCTGGAAGTACAGCGAACGAAAAAAGTCTTAACGCGCGTGGACAATTTCAAGGGGGATAGAGGATGAAGATGGCAGCGTGAGAGGGAAACAGGAGGTATTTTAAGGAGGATCGGAGAGAGGAAAGCAGGAGGAGTTAAGAAAAAAGGGAGTAAAACAGGAGAGAGAGGATTTGAACCGTAAGGCGATTTAAAGAGATTTTTTCGCCAGTAATACGGAAGGGATGTTTTGACGTCGAATAAGAAAAAAAAAGGTGAACGACAACAAAAGGAGTTTTTTTCATCTCACCCGCTCACACACACACAGCTTTCCTTTTCCTGAGAAATAAAAACACAAGAAGAAAGGGAGTGACTGTGCGGCGTGTACAGAAGGAGTCTCTTCTGACCCGTCCGAGGGTTTTTTTTAATTGTTTTTATTTTACTTCCCCTCATTGCAGATGCGTTTAAAGACGCTAACGACTAAAAGTGTGAGAGAGAAATGGGAAAATTTTTTGGTTTAAGGCGAGAAGAAATAATTAGCGACTTTCGCGCGTAATTCTTTGGAATGTCTGAGGTCTAAGAGGAGGTGACAGATAATGCTTTATTTACGATTCAACCGGAGTTGAAGTTCTTTCGATTTTTATTTTCTCCTGTAATGCTTTCCGGATTTCCTGAGTTGAGGTGCTTTTCCGAAACTCGTCCGAGGTAAGTTATTTATGCTTGCCTCTGAAATTTGGAGTTTTTCGTGAATTAGCCTTCTCAGGCAAAAATAAAACTGCTTAAGCAATTTCGGACGATATAACCTATAACTTTTAAATAAACACTGAAAAAATCAATCCTAGGCATTATTTGTCGTTTAAAAAGGAAACTTCGGCTGATTCTATTATTTCATAATATATAGAGTAAAACGACCTGATGAGTGGGATATCTTTTAATAGTAAATAATTCATAAATAGAACTTCGGGGTCTTTTAAGATGAAATTTATCACAGTAAAAAAACACCACAAAATTTCATTTGTACAGAAGGCTCGCGATCCGGACCACAGTAATCAAACATGCAACCCGCCCTTCTTGTGGCATTTTGAGAACAACACTTATAAAGCCTGTGCATTTCGAAAACTTCTTGCATATTCTCCTAAAATTAACCAATTCGATTCGATCGATCCAAAATCGAGTGGAACGCTTTCGAGGAAAAGCTAAAATAAAACCCAAATCCCTAAGCATCTAAACCGCTTTATGATCTGAATGTAAATACGTAACATCTCATTGAGGCTGAATGGAAAAGGAAACTGGCGTCATTTTTTTTTCTTTTTTCCAAACGGACGCTTCGAGATCGCGCATTACTCTTTCACACTGGCGAAGGGCGGACGACCGCAATGCTCCCGGCTCTTGTCTCCGATAGGATCTGCATAGCATCAGGTATGAGCTCATTGGACCTTTCCTTCCCTTTCTCCCTCTCGACCACTTTTTGGCTCCTTTACCCGTGGATCACCGTACGGCGAGGTAAGCGTCCTCTCGCTCTTCCCACCATTAAACTTTCCGAAAAAAATCATCGCCGCTTCCTCGTTTAATACTCTAGTTTTCATTCACATTCTTTTAAAGAGACCCGCACGAGATCAGATCTCTTTGAACATTTGAACGAATCTGAGGAAGGGGAGAGTATATAATCGACTCTTTATCGGCATTTGTCGGATGTCTCAAAAATCGGAAGGTAAGTAAAAAAAAGTTAGAATCCGACCAAATAACCTAAAAGAATTCCCACTCTAAACCCTAGATAACCGATCCCAAAACTTTTTATACAGTAGGTCGTGTAATATATTAACCAAATCCTGAACGAAAGAAGCTATATATAGGTAGCTATCTCTTCTAAGGGCCTCTATATCTATCCCTTACCTCTTTTCTATACATCATTCCCCTTTCCTCACTCTTCCTCCAATCTCGGTAGCAGCTAGGCACGCCCCGAATTCCCCTCACGAAGACCCTGTCTTTCGGCGTTCCCTCCTCTAGCTGACCTTCCTCGGTCACAGACCCCATTGGACAGAGAACGTGAGTTCACTAACTCCTTTAGGCCCTTGATCCGGCTCCCTTACGTATCTCCTCTTCCCTCTCTCCTTTCTCTCTCTCTCTCTCTCGTTCACACACACATTCTCTATCTCTCCTCCCACAACATCTCATCACTCCATCCCTCCCTCCCTTTTACCCCTTATGGCATACCCTTCAAAAAATAAAATAAAATACCCGCCCAGGTTGGAGGAGTGGAAGGGAAGATGGAGGAAAGGGGAGGGTCCCCCACAGTTCACGCCTAGGTCCATGAAACTTTTCAGGTCCAGTGTTCTTCTCTCTCCTTCCTTTCCATTCTCCACCCTATCTCATTCCCTTTTTTTACTTCCTACCGGAACACCCCTTGTTTCCTCCCCCCCCCTCTCTCCCTTCCTCCACCCTGTCCCATTATTAAAGTAGGAGTGGACAAGGCTCCCAACAACCCTTTCTCGAAAATCCTCCACCGCCCACTTCTCTCCTCCTTTCTTCATTTCTTCAACGGTCCGGTTCCTTGACTCCTTTTACATCTATCTCTGTGTGTGTTCTCCCCTCCCTCCCTCTCGCCTCTTCCTTTAAGACGAAGAGGTGTTCTGGAAGGCAGGGAGGGGGTGAGAGGACGGCGGACAGGAAGAATAAGGGTTTTGAGAAGAAGAGGAATTTTAGTTCCAACTCCTGCTGACATCCGAGCTTCGGCGTACATTAAGGAGTTCTTTTTTTCTTTAAAAATAGAACGTACTTTCTTCTTCGAGGTTTTTCTCCCCCCCCCCCCCCTCTCTCTTTCTCGAGACGTTTTATACAAACATTTTTTCCGCCCACTTCTCGAGGTGAGGTAATAAGGTGCCATTGTTTGTTTATGATATTTTTTCTCTGACCAGACAGAAAAGATAGGATGATATTGGATATAGAATTTCGGAATGACGCATAAAGGTGTGAAGTTATGATCGAACACGCCCCGAATGATGAGTACGCCGTCGAAGCACGAGAAATAACGTGTCAGTTCCTTTTAGTAGGGAAGATTGTGAAAGGACTTCGTCACATCACGGATTTCCATATGAATACATACTCGTACATTGGAATGATAATTTTTTGAAATTCACTTTTTATCGTGGGCTAGGGAGAAGTCATGGTCGAGTAAATCAAGGCTTTAATTTTAGCATATGGTACTCCATAATTTTTAACTTCAGTTGATGGTCGATCTTTGCCGAATGATTTGGTTACGGATATCCAAACGCATTAAATGATAGCAGAGTTTATGTTAAGTAGTTTAATAATAACTAACGCTATAGATATTTACAAATCTATTACGTTTGGGCGTATGATCGTCGTCATGATTGTATTTCATTTCTGTAGGTGTGAAGACTATCCATCAAGTTCCACTGACGAATCATATTCAAATGAATTGGTGTTGTTTTTCCAAAAAAAAGTGTTATCCTAAGGGTTCTCAATAAAACTAACGAAAACTCTCCCTCTGAAAAAAATCCAAGCAGAATAACGATAGCGCGATGATTTATCTATTTTAAAAATTCCGACTCCCGTCTTGTACGGCTTAAGGCCTTTAAGACGAGGACGCGGCCTCGGCCTTTTGATGATACTGCGTGTACGACACACAACCTAATGGAACCGAGGAAGTCTCTCTTGTCGTAAATTTAAAAAATAGAGTAGCGGACGACTTCGGGAGAGGGACACGCCCCTCAAAATGCCTTGTTGGGAACCCGAACAAAGAAGGAAAGCGACTTAAGTCGGGGAAAGTGAAGAGGAGGAACTTGGAAAACCGGTGAAAAAAATGCGATCGCGAACGAATTCCTCAGCCGCTGTAGGTTTCATCAAGATAATTGCTTCGTACATATTTAAAATTACAAAAATATTCTATTTTTTGGCTTGAGTGACTACTTTTCGATCAACTTCCTGCGTAAGAAGGATTTTAAAAGTTTTATCCTGCGATTCGATGAGGCGTGCGACGGAAAATGCCTAGACCCACACATTATCTAGTTCTCGGGATGGAACGAAAAACTAATCTGATCGCGTCCGAGAATATAGGATGAAACACAATTCCCCGAATTTCACTTCATGTTTGCGACTAATCGCCCTTTCGCCAGAAACGTCATTTGCCGACGGTTGTTCGAAAGAAAACACGGGTAGCTTCATCGAGCCCTCTTATCCACCTAAATGATCTCTAACCAACTCGCTTAGGTATCGACTAGAAGATAGCAAATACAAGAAATGAGAAATGAAAAATTTCAACGTTGAAATATTCTATCACAGGAACGCTACGACGAATCCTTCACGTTCTCTCGGCGATTACATCTGATTGTGAGCTAAACTGGATTTGAAGAGATTAACATTCAACTACTGAGGTGAAATCACGATTACGTTGTTTCGGCCTCCCAGATTCGTATTGCCTATTATTAATATGTATTCATTATCTATACCTACAATTGGATTTTCAGTGTTTAACAATCTGTTATAAGAGAAGATTAAAAGAACATATAACTTAATATTCATTGGGTTTCTTTATTAAATGTAAACTATCGGAAAGTAAATTAGCGGGTTAAGTTAACAGTATAACTTAGGTTACGTCTCACAGACCGCACCTCAGCAGTTAAAGGTTAAGGAAAAGGTAACTTTCAGCCATTGAGTGAGCGTAAGAAACCCGGAAGAAAGAGACTTGTGAACTGAATAGGTTTCCAAAGGCTTGGAATAGACAAATTGGTAACAAGAAGCGAGATGAGTCAATGATTAAAAGAAGAATGATCAAGCAGGAATCAAATCAGAAAAATCGACAGCATGATTGGCTCATTGTGATGCCACCAGAAACTCATTCCGGCAACAAAAGAAGTCAGTTCGTCAGAACCAAACACAAGTGAAAACGATGATCTTGAAAGATACGCATACGAACGCGATGTATATTAAATATAAAAATCCCTCATTCGGTTATCTCACGAAACTGAGAAACGGAGAAAGAAAACGTAACATTTTTTCGAACAAGGGTGACGGATTATTTTTAAACCCCTTATCTGATATCTCCGCGATAGCTTAACTAAAAAGTCTAATGATGGGTTACACAGCTTAGGCATATGCATAAAATACCGGCGACTTACGATAAATGTAACTAATTAAAAAGGTCCCACCATTGACCATAATTACGTAAATTGCCAAAGAACGCAGGTATTATCATCTCTGCTTGCTCCACCCTCTCAGCCTGGACACATTATTACGTCATCTTAGCCAAAGACTTTCCGACTAAAAATGCAAAAGGCGGAAAGGAAAACAACCGTTCATTATTGAAGTAAAACGGCTCGAACTTAACAACAAAAAAAAAACGTTCATAAAGTAAGGAAAAGCCGGTAGGTCATTCATTCCCAACACGAAAACATACCAATACCACTTCAAGTATCCACTTTCGAAAACAAGAATTTGGGGCAATTTCGCACCGAGTATTAACCGCGTAAAATTCCGTGTTCGGGAAAGAGCCAAGAGTGGAAATTTGGGGAAAAAGTTGTACGAACCTCGAACGCGATGTAGTCAACGCGCACGCTTTCTCTACTTCGTCGATCACCCATTTCACGTCGGCTTATCGCAAAGTTCATTCGACCTTAAGTACCCCGTGGCCCATCCATTACGCCCACTTTTCCATTTCGTTTTCATTGCCCACATCCATCCCCCCAACACAACCCAAAGTTCCTTCGACCCATATGCCCGCACGTTCCCGCGTCTGTCTTTTAACATCGAAACCTGGGTGAAAAATGTATCCACGCGCCCTTTTTTCAGGAGTGAAACAAATTAAAACGCGGCCTTTTTCCGAAAAAAATAAAAACGGCGCGAAAGCGCGGTTCGTTGAGGTTTTTATTACCAATAACGGTCGCCATTAAGGGCGGGGTTCATTCGCCAGAGTGAAAGAGACAGCAGGATCGTTCTAGTTACGACGAAAGACGTCGCTTTCAATATGAATCAATTAAGCGGAAAGGTGAATTTTCAGGATAGAATTTTATTTTATTTCGTGGATGGATATTTGGATTTTATAAAAGGCCCTTCAGTCGTTCTCCCTTGGCAGTGACATCGCCACAAAGAAAAAGTGGTGTCAGAATCGTTTCCGTTGTTCAGAAAGATTCAATACAGATTAATTGATTGGAAAGATGGTATTGAGAAAAGACACTTTTACGTTCGTTACCTATTAAACGACTCTGACGGGGAAAAAATTCGGGTTTGAGGACGCCCAAAAATACGCGACGTACAAATTATATCCATGGATATAAAATACAGTATTTTAGTAGATCGAAAAAAGTCCTACCGAAATTTCCGCTTACTACTTTTAAAATCGTCACTCCAAGTGTTCTCTTGTTGCAGTGGCATTCACACCACATTTTCTTAAATAATTTACGACATAATACCGACAACGCGGTGTAGTTAAGTGCAGTTGAGCCACTGGGCTTCTTAGCAGTGGTAAACCGCGTGGTAACAAACTACAAGAAAAAATCGGGAAAATACAAAAAATCTGTAAGGCATTTTTGTCTCGTATGCAATCCAAGACGGAAATTTCAGGATAAACATGTACGATTACTGCTTCGACTTCCGTCGGAACGGAAACGATCCATCTGGAAAGAGGAAATCCAGAAAGCGGTGGCTAACACCCTTACGGAGCAATAAAAAAATAAAACCACTACGAAGAGATACCCACCCGCAGAAAAAAAAAACTAATTGGAAAGTTTCGTATGCGTATAAGTGTTTCTGTCGATCGTTCTCCAACAACTCTCCCCTAACACCACCTTTTTCCCACTCCGCGCCCAAAAACCCCTTTAAAAAAAAACCCGTTCCACTTTATCTCCCTCCACGGACGTTTTTATTCAAAGGAAGGGCGGTGAGGGGGGGGAAGGAAAGCATTTCCTTTTTTCCTACATTTTTCACCCGAAGCGGCCGAAAAAAATAAAATGAAACAAAACAGAGGAAGGGAAGTCCCGAAAGTTGTCGGTCTTAAACAACAAAAGGAGGAAAGAGAAAGGAGGTGTTCCAAGCTTTTCTTTAATTATTTTTGGCGGGGGAGGAAGTCTGAAAGGGGATGAGAAATTGGGGAGGGTAGGGAGAGGAAGGGTGCGGGGAAGATGAAGGAGAGGGAGGGAGGAAGAAGAGAGAGGAAGAGGAGATATAGGAAGATGAGGTATAGGAAGAGAAGGAGATAGGAGGAAGAGAGGAAGAGGAGGAGATAGGAAGAGGAGGAGATAGGAAGAGGAGGAGATAGGAAGAGGAGGAGATAGGAAGAGGGGGAGATAGGAAAAGGACAGAGAAAGAGGAGGTGGAAGAGGAGGGAGGAGATGAAGGGAGAGAAGAGAGGTTGGAGGGAGAGGGTGGATGAAAGGAGAGGGGGGAGAGAGTAAGAGGGGGAATGAGGGGCAGGAAACAAAAATTAACGAAGATAATAAGGAGAGGCGATGGGAGGCCGGTAAGAAATGATGAGGAGACGATAGAAACAGGTCCCGGGGAATCGTAAAGAACAATTATACATCTCTCGGTCTTATCTATTTCTTCCTTTCTTTCCCTCTCCGACATGGTCCGTGGAAAACGAGGCATCGCGGCGATTGGACGATCCGGCCGACGGCCACCGCGTGTTTAATTGCCGAGCCATGCCGCCAGAGTGAGTCCGTAGAGGATAATAACTTCTCGCTAGACGCTTCGATTACGCCGCTTTCCGCTGATAAGGGACGAATAACTCTCTCTCCCGCTCTCTATTACTTTTCTCTCCTCCCGCTTTTGGTATATTTTCGACGAGGTCGTGAGGGCGAAGCACTATGACGCTCATTGGTCCGCCATCTCTTAGAATCGCGTGAGTGGAGAACTTTAACATTTGTAGGCACATAGGTGACAGTCACGTTCTAGGCCCTATGCATCCTAGTTACCGACAGGTGCACACATTCAATGCATTTTTTTTGTTTTCCCCAAATATAATAGTTGGAAATTAATGACGTTTGATTGTGTTTATTTTTCAAAAAAATTTCATATAATTTTGGGGCCCCTAAAATATGGAGGGGCCCGGGTGGCCGTCTGGATATTAATTTTCTCTCCTGATGTTATCCAACTGGTTGGTATTTTTTTATATGTGGATTTTGGTACAGACATCACAACTGTCTATGAAACTAAAGCAGATTTTCACCTACATCCGTAAATCAACAAATTCAAGCGAGTGTCGCGAAAAACTGGTGGTATTTTTTTTTTTAGCCAGTCTACATTGTGAGCAATATTTGCGACCACGCCCGCTTATACTCTTCTGTTATGACCTCACGAAAGGTTTACGGGAATGCGATTGCGTGGAGGGATAACTATGTTAACATCTGACCTTTTCGGCTCACATGGGCGTTACTCGAATGTAAATTCGGGCACACTTTGCGAACGCTACGTCTACTGAACGAAAATTATTATTTTCAATCCCTTTTGCTTATGTGCCGATCTTTCCAAAGTAAATTACCGCAGTTATACGGAATGCATTAACTGCTTAACGCAGAAAAACGCACAAAAATTACGCGTTGTATCACAATGAAACGATTTCAGTATTAATATTGGAATATAATTTAAAATATTCGACCTACGAAATATACTGCTCTCTAAGTGTCATTTCCGTTTTGAGTCCCGATCACTCGAAGCTATTTAGCGACGGACCTCTTCTTTCAATTAACACGAATTAATGCGCGCACGTCATTCCAAGGTCGGTAGGATTTTCGTATCGCTCCATTCTCGCTCGGGAGATATGCCAGGCTCAGGTGATTGAATTGTTAATTGGCGAGATTTCTTTAGATACGGCCTCCGGGAGCAATCATCTCCAAACTTTGCGCTTAAATGACTGTTATGTACATATATCCCCTAGATCTATGAATATTAATGTGATAATTTATCTGGCGGCGGCAATAAATTGGCATCGATCGGTGAATTTACCGTAAAAAAACTTTTGAATTCTCAGATTTTCTTCCTTGAAAATTAGAGAAATTATGAGCGCCAAAACGACCAACTAACTTCACATTAATGAAACCAGGCCCAACTTTGTGGCATTTACTACCGATTTACTTAATCACAAAGTTTTTTTATTCTTTTATCGTGACCAACTGACTTGTTTTTTGTAACGAGTATGAACGGAGCGACGGCCTGCACCATACCTTTTACCTTAAAAATTCCCAGAGTAGAAAAGTATCGATTTATTTTTTATTTTCCCCTTTTCGATCCGGCGATGGATTCTTGCGGTTACGGAGCAATCGCATTCCGGAAGGCCGCAAAAGAAAATCACTTCGAAAAGAACACGAAGGGCTACTGATAACTACGATGCACTAAGAACGATTTGGTCGAGGGAGAGAAAAAAGAAGAATAGCGATTTTTTTGGCGAGGGAGAGAAACGCATAATAACGGAAGGGCTATTTTTTCGGCGTTCGATTGTTATCGTCGAGTCATCATCGTTGAGGCGCTCGTCCGCGCCGTCCCCCTTGGCATAAATCTCGGGAGATTGTAATAATGAATGGATGAGATAAGCATCTTAAATAAGAAGACCGCGGAGACGAAGGGCGAGACGCGGAATTCGCCGTTACCTTAATCACCGACGAGTGCGGACGTCGGAGGAAAATTTTTTTTCGGGACCTAATGCTTTCGGCAATGCGTGATCGTCGATTCACGTCTTGACGCCCGTCATCTTTCAGCGGGTACGTGCTAACGTCGGGCGGCAGGAAAAGAAAGGGAGAGAGATAAAAAGCCAAAAAAATTTGTTCGGGCGACCAAGGGAACGGGTTTTGGCGATAAGAGCATTCCAGGTACGAGTCTAGCGTATATAACTCGATTATCCCCAGGAGATATTAACCTTAGTTTTTCTTAGCTCTCTTTCCTTAGGATATATTTTAGGTATACACAAATACCCACAGATGCATATACGTATGTGTACAAAAATGCATTTACGGTCGAATCTCAAGAATTCCAACCTAAATGAAGCCAAAAATAATTTTAACTACGGAATTGGAAGTTGATATGCTGGAACAGTAACGGGACAAGATATTTCCTTAGAATTACTGAACATACGATCAATCAAAAAACGAGTAATCGAAAATCAAATAACGGAAAATCGATTGATCGCAAATCTAGTAATCAAAAAATCGATTGATCGAACATCGATTGATCGAAATCGAGTAACCGAACATTCGAGTTGCAGCTTTGCTGCAGGTAAAAAAATCATTCATGGCCGTGCGTTCATATAAATACGCACATTTTTCTCCGCGACATATCCCATACAATTACTCAAACTCATTACCATATGAATGAGGCGGCCAGCCGGGGAGATAATGATGACTCGATTAAGAGAATGGAAAAAGACCTTTTTATCATGAAACGACTTGACGTGAGAGGGTGAGGGGATGTGGCGGGAGTGAAAGGCGATTGACCAGATGAAGGGGAGTGGATAGAGAGGAGAAAGAGAGAGAGAGAGATGAAGAGGGAGGAAGAGAAGGAGATGGCTCCTGAGCACGCCGGGTTGACGCCCGGTAACGACAACCTTACTTTTTTTACGAAGGCTTTTCGTCCGCGAAAATGATTGGTTGCTTTGGAGACGGAGAGACCTAAAATTGATGACGGCATGAATAGAAAATCACGATGGGACGGCTCTCGTAAGGAATGCATAATGAAGTCGACATACCTATAGAGAGAGGCGCGTGGAAAACGTAGGAGACATAAAAAGACACCGGAGAAACTCTTCGCATCATTCCACGCGCGTAATAAGGAGGACGTTTTCGTGAGGGGTAAATCGTATCCAACTTAATGGGAATAAGGATTAGCGCATTTTTACTTTCCTCTCTGAAAACATGTAGCGGGTTGACAATGAAAGGTCAAAATTATTCCGCAACAGATAGATCCCGAATATCTATATGAAAATCACGAAACGCATTCTTTCTATAGGAGAAGTGAGAGAAGCATCCTCGCGAAATTGTAGTGGATTTAGTGAGCCCGAGTTGAGATAAAAAGTTCATTAGGTATTTTGAGTCAAAACTTGACAGAAAAGATGCTATGACCGTTTTTTTTTGGGCAAGAAAAGTTTCTTTATTAAATTTTTGGTTTCTTTTGGTTCCTTGAACTTCACCGGTCGGCTGAATTGTTCTCGCGGACAATATTATTTTACAATCAGAAATTGAATGACCATTCAAAATCACATCACTTACGAGCATCTAACTCCCGAAGGTAATATATATCCCAAAACTCTCGTACCATCAAAGATGACGCAATTCTATTAATGATATATAGGGCGAATTTTTCGAAAATTTGCCTGAAATTGAGAAATCAGGAGAAACTAATTGACATGTGTAAGTAAATAAACACCACCTAACCTAACGGCATTCCACTGCATTCGAATGAATGGCGAATACCTCGAGTTCTCTCGGGTTGGAAGATTGTTATCCATAATATACATACATACAAAAGTAGAAAAGACTGAGACATAGATACGTCCTCGTAAATTTTGTACTAGTGTATCTCTTTTTCTATCTTTTACCTACCCAATACCACCCAACTTCCACGAATGCATTTATTTCATGGGACAGCCACATCGCGTCGCTACCATAAAAAAAATGATGATAAGACCACCATCCTTCTCTTAAAAGCTCGATACCATATTCGAAGACTTGTAATAATCTTCCTCCTTCTTCTTGTAATCCGTAAAAAAACTTGCCGAATAAGGCACGCGAGAAAAGCTGTAAAAAAGAAAAAAACCAGTTTCGACAAGCGCAAAGTGCTCCTTCCTAAAGATAGAAAGAGATAGTATGTACGTAGAAGTGGGGTAGGGGGAAGAAAAAGGAGAGAGAGAGAGAGAGTTCAACGCACTTCTTTTCCTCGACCTTCTTTTCTTTCATTTTTATAACACCACGAGGACGGAATCTTTGTGACGATCGGAGGAGGAAAAAATAAATTTAAAAAATCTGATGTGGCCAACACATGACTTTCTCCATATTTGGGGTATAGTGGTGTAGATATTTAAATTATTAGGAATAGCATTATGAGGCAAAATTATTATTTCGTATCGTAAAAGAATACAGTCGTCCTTATTGCCGTAAATTATATTTTGAATATGTTAACAGAATTCACCGCTACATGGTGGTGGCGCTGTTTACTGGAAATTACGAAAAAAGTTGAATATCTCCGAAATCGATGGTTCTACGAAAATTTGTTTCAAACAAAACCTGGAAGAAATATTATTCTCTACAACTTTGGTCCTCACGAAGATTACCAATAACGACGTTTTTAAGGAGATATGACGGAAACCGAAAAAACCGATTATTTATAAATAATTCCTAAACAATAACTGCTATAGAAAATTGTTTCAAATGAAAGTTGTAGGAAATTACATTCTCTATAACTTTTGTATAGAATTGTACATACAATAATGATGTTTTAACGGAGAAATATCGCAAAAACCGAATCGGGTTTCGAATAAACCTCGACTTATTGTCCAAAAACTAATCAGTTTTTTGTGCCCATGAATATATATGAAATATATATATGAAATTTGGTAACGATATGGCAAGTACTTTTTGGGTTAGAGCGCCTTCAATCACACACACACACGCACGAGCACGCGCGCGCGCACACACACACACACACACAGACATTATTCCGAAAATAGTCTAAACGTTTTCTAGGGACCTCAAAACGTGTATTTCCGTTGAAATCTAGAAGTCGATTTGTTTCGTGATCACAATACTTTCCCATTACTACGTATGGAGAAAGTAAAAAGACCTTTCCAACTCGTCGCGTTAAAAGGGAAATAAAAAAAAACTTATTCCTAGCGAACAAATTCGGATTAGTCCGAATTATTTTTTTACGACCTTCTCTCTCTTGTTTTCGCGAGAGAGACAATAAATTTATACGTATGAAACGTGGACGCGATAAAAAAACGTGAGGACGAAATAAACGGAGGCAACCGATTAAATCTTGTTAACACGCGGAGAGGTGCTTTATCTTCCCGAAGAAATCTCTCGATCGAGCTGGGATGAAAAACGACCGTTTGAATGCAAGTGTGGCAGAAAGTGAGAGAAGGGACACCCACACCTCATCGTTCGAATACCGATGAGTGTCCCCACCCTCCGTTTCGATCGTCACCTTGCCTTCGATTGAGTACAACGAGAATATTACTGAGAAAACACTGGAAATCGATTCAAGTAAGACGATAGATAAAATAAATATTTGGCTTCTCGATGACTTAGATAATTAAAAATTGTAGATTTGTGGCCAGAATTCGAAAAATTAACTAATTCTTAAGTAGTTTATGCAAAAGAAATTAGTTCAAAGAAAATCTAGCTTGTGAAGACATTTGAAGAAACTTCAGTTATTTTGTTAAAATTATATATTATAATATTATGGATTTTACGAATGTGACGCCGAATTTTGAAGTAAGATTACCTATATATCCTACTCACTGATCACAGTCATTTCCAGGGAGACAGATGAATAATTGTTATAAAGTTCACGTAAAATATTTTACAACACACATACTGTAAAAGTCAGCAATTTTTATAACAACAACTTTTTAAAAAATTTGTAATCTTGGGAAATAACTTCTGAATCTTCCTAATCAACTGAGAATGCCTTAAAAATTAATTACTCCTCTTAAATCTTGACGTTGGTAATACACCTTCCGGAAGTTAACTATAAATCAAAAATCAAAATCAATTTATAATAAAAAGTTTCTTTAATGTTTAAATAACGCTAAGCATTAATCTCTTCTAAGAAGCAGCACAACAACTTGCGCAAGCATGGTAAATTGCTTTTTAACTCTTCGAGAATTTAGAGAGGAAAACTCGTTACGAACTTTTCAATTGCTTACAGAAAAATTATAGATAAAAAAGGTTGCTCCACCCCGA
Organism: Uropetala carovei; assembly: GCA_036926305.1. Taxonomy (NCBI): domain Eukaryota; kingdom Metazoa; phylum Arthropoda; class Insecta; order Odonata; family Petaluridae; genus Uropetala; species Uropetala carovei. Next base: position 3,816,680 of record JAXCHB010000279.1, read on the forward strand.
AATAAAGCGCTCTTTCAGACGAACGGTTATGAATTACTTTCATAAAATTGGTTATCCGGAATAGGAACGATTACGCGGTCAGCTTTTTCGTTTAATTCCCCTCCAAGGGATAACAGTAATAAATACCGACTAACGACAGAAAAATAATGTTGCGGAAATTCGTCTACGGCCATCCGAACATTTCCTCATGGCGAAGAGTTTTCGACTTTTTTTTCCTCCAAAAAAGAAATCGGGAGAAGGGAGCCGGAGGCGTAAAATGCCTCGCAAGAACACGTCGGATATTAAGTATCCGCTCGTAATCGAAACGGAAGCCCATTCAAGACGAGAAAAAATGGGTTTATTCAGGGATTGGGATGATAAAAAAGCAACGGAGAATCGCGTGGCATGGCTCATTAAATCAAAAGGAAGAGACACCTCCGAATGCGACAGAGAAAGAGAAGAGATAGAAAAAGAGAGATAGGGAGGTGGGGATTGAGGGAAGGAGAGTGAGAGGGAGCTAGAGACAGACCGACAGACAGACAAACGACTTTATTAGGGCGAAATTGAGACTATATAGTCCCTTCTTACATTTAACCCTGCGTCAACAATTACAATCGAGAATAAAATAGTAATAATAATTTCACAGAAAATAACCAGAAAAAAAATAGAAAAACATACAAGCAAAACACCACATTATAAGATCGGAAAATTTCTATAAAAAGACAGAGTAATTGCGGTAAAAATCTAGGAAAGAGGGAGGGGGAGCTAGAGAGTGAGGGAGGTAGGGGAGAGAGGGTGTGAGGGAGGTATGGGAGAAAGAGGGAGATATAGGAAGGTAGGAGAGAGGTAGGAGAGAGGGAGAGAGAGAGGGAGGAAGAGAGAAAAAGAGAGACTGAGGGAGGAAGAGAGAGAGAGAGAGAAGGAAGGAGGAAAGGAGAGAGGGAAAGAGAGACGTAGAAAGGGAGAGAGTAAGGGAGATAGAGAGAGTGAGGGAGGGAGGGAAATATGGAGGGAGAGATGGAGGGAGGAGAGAGAGACGGAGGAAAGGAGAGGGGGAAAGAGAGATGTGGAAAGGGAGTGGGAGGGAGGGAGAGAAAGGAAGGAAAGAGGGAGGGAAAAAGAGGATGAAAAGTTCCAACCCTGTTTCAAACTCACCCCACTATTGTCAGTGTGATAAAATAGAATAGCCTTCCCCATCCCTTCGTAACACAGATTCTTTTCCCCCTCCCCCCTCTTACTCTCCGGGCCTCCAAAAGGCCTCCGTCCGCCAATTCTTCTCCCTTCCAAAACCTCCCCCCCCCTCCCCCCCTTATTCAGCCAAGGAGATCCAAACCCTTCCTTTCCCATCTCCTCCCTCCCTCCCTCCATTTCCTCCTCTCCCTCCCACTACTCCCTCCTCCACTCTCTCCGAGCGTCGCAATTATGATCGGCACTCGCCATGGCTCTCCTCCACACCGAAACGGCCATCAACCCTCTGCGATGTCCTTGTGGTGTGTCAGCGACTCCGTACGGGTCTCACGGACTTTTTCGCCCTGAACCGAGGGAAGGGGAGTGGGGAGCTGAGGAGGAGGAGGAGGAGGAGAGAGAATGAGATAAGAAGCATAGGCTGAATAGAGGAAGAAGAGAAGGGACAAAAGATAACAGGAAGAATGGAAAAAGGATGAGAATTAAGTATGATATAGAGATAGAAAAAGATGAAAAGGGAAAGAAAAAGTGGATGATAAGAGTAGAAGAGGCACGAAAAGAAGTGAAGACTTGAATGGAATAAAAGTGAAGAGTACAGAAGTCAAGGTATATAATTGAAGAGTAGAGAATTGAAGAGTAGAGAATTGAAGAGTAGAGAATTGAAGAGTAGAGAATTGAAGAGTAGAGAATTGAAGAGCAGAGAATTGAATAGTAGAGAAGTGAAGAGTAGAGAAGTGAAGAGTAGAGAATTGAAGAGTAGAGAATTGAAGAGTAGAGAAGTGAATAGTAAAGAAGCAAGCGAAGACAAGTGGAGAATACAGAATTTGAGAGTAGAGAATTTAAGGGTAGAGAATTTAAGGGTAGATAATTGAAGAAAAACAAAAATAAACAAAAATAAAGATTATTTAATGAATATAAGTGGATTAAAGACTTCGAATTGATGTGATGAATAGAGAAGAGATGAGGAGAAAAAAATTTTTTGAGATTCAAAAAGAAAACGTGAGAGAGTCAACAAAAGAAAATAAGACGATGACAGCCCAACAGGAATTTGGTGATTCGAAAATAGGTGAGACTGGATAATATAGAAGAGGGAAAAAATACGTTCTGATAAACAAGTGAAAAGAAAACGCGAAACGTGGAGGAGAATAAGTATAATAAACAAGTTAGGAAAGTGAAAAACGTATCACAAATGGGCGCGTTTCGTGCAATGGACTATAAGAAAGAAATTATATACCTGTACGTAAGGGAAATAGCGTTTTAAAGTTTTTCTTTCTTCATAAATAATCCATTTTCTTCCTATTTAAAAATATTGCATGCACACGCAAGTAAATTAAACGTTTGTTTGTGAGATTGTTTATGTTAGCAACAGAGCTGCAAACCGAAACGAACCGCAGCCATTTTGCTGAACCGCGAACCGAACCGAAACCACTGATTAATTTTTCAATGAACCGAAAACCGAACCGTAATTTTTGCAAAAGTGGTTCGGTTTCGGTTCGATCTCAATCCACAAAGTACGGACCAATGAAAAGACCAGGAATTTCAATTGGAAAAACCAGCGGGTTTGCTTCAAAGGAGACTGCCCAACTCTTTCCTCTCTGATACTATTGTTATCCACATAAAAATCATGTTAGGATCAAAAATACCATTTTTTTAAATATAAATAAATGAAGATGATGATGGAATTGTAATATATTTAAAATATAAATTTTTCCTTTCTTTAAATTAATTCTTCTTTCATTTAAAATAATAATGACTGCTGATTGATTTACTTACAGATTGATACCGAATGTGTAATATTTATATTGGATAATTTATTTCTGGATAGTATTTCAAATGATTAATTTAGTTGAACCGAACCGAACCGCAAACCGAACCGAACCACTTGTCAAAATTACCGTCTGAACCGAACCATGAACCGAAAATTGAGAACCGAACCGCGAACCGAACCACTTCCAAATTTTGAAGTGGTTTGCAGCTCTGGTTAGCAACAATGAAGAAGTAACCATGCAAGAAACTCGAATTAAGACATTCTTGTTTGATTTTCTCGATAACGGCTACTCCTACGATAAAAATGTATAGGAAAGAAAATACTCTACTAGTTATATCTTTTATTTGAAAGAAATTTTTATATGACTACTACTTTACGAGATATGAGGAAAATTTAATTTTTTGTCACCAGTAAAGTGGTACCCCTGATTGGCGTACCTTATTCATTTTTTGCGATTTTCTTATTATGTTTGATTTTAAGTCCTCAATATCAAATTTCATGAAAATCCGTTTGATAGAAGCGGAGAACGAACATGCAGCCGGACGGGCAGACGGACAGACCGACGATAATAGGCGCTCACGCTGGAAGCGAAACGAGCCTAATAAAAACGACATAAAACAGCTTGATAGGTGTACATTAAGGAAAAACCTGCTGAAGTAAAATTAAAAGAAAATGGTTAGAAAAACCAAGGTGTGAGACGGCGAGAAGCAGTGGAAAGGAAGTTTGGGAGGCACACTAGGGGGGTTTCACTCAAGAGGCGGAGGCCGGGATGCGAGAAAGAGGCCCACATCTCGCGCAAGATCGGCGATGTTTTGGGGTTAGCAACCGAATGGCATGGAGACCGAAAATACCTTCATAGAATTCCTCTCTTAGGACAAAATACGAATTATTCGAGAGGAATTGAAAAGGAATCTTTATTTTTAAAGAACATCCCACGGTTCCTAGCTTTTAAAACCTTTTCTTTCAACGGGGCAATTAAAATTTTCGTGTAAGAGCGGAAGAATTATATTATATATATATATATATATACACACACACATATACATACATACATATATATTTTTTTTTAAGCCTAGAATTCCGACGCATATTTTACGAGACCGAGAGGTATTTATTCCGAACGGCTGTCAGAATTAAATATTACGTCAAACGGCCCTTGAGATTGATGCGGAAACTCTGAACGTATCGCCATGCGTCGACGTTCCATTCCAACCCAGTTGATCCTTAATGAATACTAAATTCTGCACGTGCGAGCTTTTCTCTGCCAAAGAGAATCGTCACGCGCGCTCATACGTCGGCGCTCCATCCTAATCGAAAAAAGATTACAAATTTTCAGCGGATAGGAGAGTTTTCCTTCCTCATTCCACCAAAACAATTCAACGCGCAACGTAAAAGCAGACTGCGAATTAATTTTCGATCCGTCCGATACAAAAAATAATAATTCCGTCCAACGATTCAGTTCCTTAAAATATTTTCTCCGCGAGTTTCCGAAGTTTTAGTACTTAATTCGCGCCTTGAAGAACGTGATACGATAACACGTGTGTATAGTATTGCTTTCTGTCGTCATAAACTCGATAAATTGCCAATGTAAGTAAATCGTTGACAGCCAAAATAATTTCGAAGGTTTCCAATATTTTCGCATCGGCTCAATATATTTTCTGTGAGATTCAAAATAGTCTCGCCCTTAATCGAAATAATAAGTAACCGTTGGAAAGTGCATTTGAGGCATTTAATCCTTTATCATTTCTCTAGCAGGTATGTACAACGTTTCTGCACGCGAAATAACACATTTTGGAACATAAATTTAAAAATCATAATGACTAATGAGAAACATGGATTCGCCGCTTCTGCAGTCTTATGTTGGTAACTTATATAAGGTTTACTTAACAGCAGTAATACACGTGAGAAGGCCATTCGATTGATTTTAAAAAATATTTTACATAGGCTATAATTGCACCTGGACACATACGCTTAAAAATATCTTAACACGAGAATTGGATAAAATCCTGTACAGCAAACACCATGTGCTACAAGGTCGTACGACGTTCCACGTTTAAAAAACTAGTCAATTAAGTTGCTAGGCCATTAAGATCAATGAAGCACATTTTTTAAAAAGACAAGCGGTTCATTTGCGCGGCAGATGCATCAGCAGAACCGTTCCGTAATCAAATTACCCAAGGACTCTAGCGAACTGGCGTAGGTACGATAATGGCGAGGAAGCGCGATCAATTAAGATATCTTTCCCTCTTTCTGCTTTACGGTTTTACGCGACCTAACGAGCATGTCGAAAACAAAAGAATTTTTTAACGATGGGTAAAAAATAGGAGACCAGCGAGGCGACATAACCAGGGAGGAAAAGTGACCGGTTGCTAGACTTAATTGGGACCATGGCGAGAAGCTTTCTTTAAAAAATAAAAACAAGTGTCATAACGCGTGTGATGTTATCGTTTTGCCCGTGTGTCGATCTGAATACGCTCTTACCACACTTTTGAAAATTAGCTCTCACGTTTATAGAAAAGTGCATCTTTTTCGCCAGGGCCGAACTTAAATCGAAATAAAAAACGTTCGATAACATTTTTGCGAATGAATTTATATCTAAAGATTTTTATTTTCGCCGATTGTAGGCCAATACAATCTGTTTTGAATTAATATATCACCATCCAAATGATCTTTTTCGAAAATTTACGTTGTATAAAAGTCTCGAAGTGCCTCTTATACATTATATATTAATAATATATTATTATAATATAATATACCTATAAGATAATATATTATATGTATTTATAATAGATTAATTAATATATTATAGATAGGAAATATGACAGCGCCTAATTTTTTAAGTAAGTACTTCCATTCAACAAAAGTCATTTATTTCTTCTCCTTTTCTTAATTACGGAATGTCACAAAATTCACGCCAACACCATGTAGTAATTCTATCGACACATGAATCACTTTTTAGGTGGTAAAAACAGCACAAATCAACACTTTTCGCCCACTAAAAATAAATACTTCTAAAAATTAAGTATAGGAGTCCACGTTGTAACCTTTTTGGTAAAAAATAACGTCTTAATTAACTCGCATGGAGTCGAGAATTTGTCCGCGTTACAGGTATAAAAAAACATAAAAAACATATATTCTGTAAATTACGTAAGAGATTTTCCTACGTCCAAACACCCAATTTTTCGTTAGCGTCCTCTCCTCTCTCTTTGGAAACCTGTTTTCGTCCTAGTCGAACCCGATGACGTGGTCGGTAGTCTTAATGAGTGGCTAACGTCGAGAGAAAAAAAGGAACCGCCTTTGGTCTATTGCAGCACGGAGAGCGAAGTAGGGATGGGAGAGGAGCGGGTGCTTTTGTCTGCCTCCTGTTGCGGCGATTAGCATACTGCCTTAAGTTAATGTGGACATTAACGACGAAGTTCGACTTTTTTTAAAACCCTGGTCACGTATAAAACTGTAGCACAGGACGTATTTTAAAAAATGCCACCCACCGAGTTTTTCATGGATCTGGAAATAAGAAGTGAATTACACCCTTTAAGATTTCGAACGCTAATATTATGCAAAAAATATGAATCGATTAAAAAATTGAATTATCGAACTGATAGGAAAGAAAAGTTGAATGAATGTCGATAACTAACAGCTTGTGTCTAAAACGACCACTAAAAGTTTTATAGATATACCGTCTACCTAGATTATTTATTAATTGAATAACTCTGGAGAACGTCTACTTAGACTATTTAATAATTTAATAATCAACTTTGGATTCGAGGACGAAGTTTTATTGTCAAGGAATTTTTCCTATTCCTCAATTTGTAATAGTTATAGAAATCAATTCAAATGAGAAAAGGTCACCTAATGAATAAGAAACAGGAAAGAACGAACAAAGGAGAAAACTAAGGAAAAATTAATCTATTCATTATAATCTATCATCCTTTCACAGTTCCTGGAAAAATATTTACATGCTAACAAGCAGAAAATTGTTAACCTGATCTTATCTCGAGCGCCATATATATTTCAGATGGAAATTAAGGTGTACAGTCGTACAGGATTTATATTTGTCCAATTTTACTCTCCCTTCGCTCATAAGCGCTTTCAATTTTCAATAGTTTGCAACCACGTAATAAAAGGTTGGTTTAAAAATCTCGATGGATCTGGGTAACCCCTTCTATTTTCGCCACTTCTTTCCTGCGTGTTCGAATTAACAATACATGTATATGCCCTTCCTTTTTACTCGCATATTACCAACCTTCGCAGCTATTACCTTTCCTTCTTGTCGAAGCTGTACATCGAGTTCACCCCGACGGAATGTACACATACGTATTCCCTCTTTCCAAGGTTTTTTTACAAAAAAAAAAGCGAACGGAAATTACGCAATCCGCAGTTCGTTCAACTTTCATTTCCAGCGTTAAAAAAATCTCCTGCAGCCCACGTCCTCGAACCGGGGACCTTCTCCACCCTTCCTTTCCGTTCCAAATATCTTCGATCTCGCCCAAATATCCAAAGCGGAGGAGGAGGAGAATAATAATCTCACTTTGCGGGAGGGAATAAACGACCTCTCCTCCTCCCTCTCTCTCTCTCTCCTTCCCTCGCCTCAGCCTTCCTATCACCGACTGCCACTCCCTATGGTTGTGCGCGTATCTCACCCTTTTAAGACTTTCCCTTTTTCCTGCGAGAGTATATTTCGCCCTAAGGCAGGGGTGGGCAAACCGTGGCCCGCGGGCCATATATGTGGACCTCGAGAGCATTTAACGCGGCCCGCGAAGCTTTGGTGAAAAAGGAATCTGTAAAATTTAACGCAATTTTACATTACTTTTGGTAAAATTATGACAATTAAAACCTTAAATTTTGAAAATTTAGCCCTACAATCCTGGTTTGTGCCTGTTTTTCACTTATGTATGATGCCTAAGAATCTAAGCAATTTCCGATTTAAACTCTAATCTGGCCCTCCTAAGCACTGGCATCTTTCAATGTGGCCCGCTGAAGAATTCGCAAACACCGATGCGGCCCGCCATGCAGAAAAGTTTGCCCACCCCTGCCCCCCTGGGAATAAATGCATACAAAAGGGAGGAAAAGTGGGAGAGAGAGAGAAAGGGAGGGAGAGAGAGGAAGGGGGAGAGAGGGAGAAGGATGGGAGAGGAGGAGGGAGAAGGGAGGAAAGAAGGGATAGATAGGAAGGATAGGAGGGAGAGAGGAAGTAAGGAAGAGATTCAAGGGAGAGAGGGAGTAAAGAAGAAAGAGTATAAAGAAAGAAGAAAGAGAGGAAGGGAGAGAAAGAGAGGGTGAAAGAGAGGAAGGGGTGACGTCGAAGAAGATCGGAGTAAGGGAGGGAAGATAAGGAGTAAAGGATAAAGAAAGGGAAGAAGGGAGTAAGGGATAAAGAAAGGAAGATGAGGGGAAGGGAGAAGGGATGGAGAGAGAGAGAGAGGAAGAAAAATTTTAGAGAGAGATAGAGAGAAACGAAACGAGATATGCACGGGAGAATATGAGAGTGAAATGAGAAGTATATTAAGTGAATGAGATCTCGAGAGAATAAGACGGAAACGATAGCTTGATCGATTAACCAATGGTTTAATAATTTGGTGGAGGTCGAGAGTGGACAGCTCTCCACCCTCCTTACACCTAAACTCAAGATTCAGAAAATTAATGAAGAGAATGAATTGGACTACGAAAATATCCTCACTGCAACGCCTGGAATTTCCTCGGCGGATGTGACGAGGCAATCGGCGGATACGGAGAGAGAGAGAGAGGAGTCGAGTGATTTCGCTCCCCCGAATGCTCTCGATCGGTTACGACCGCATGCGGAGAAGGGTAATTACTCGATCAATTGATCCGATAAATTCGTGGGGTCGCTAATTTTCCGCCGTTGAACATGTGAAATTCGTTAAAGTAGTAGTACCCAGCATCGCGTGTCCCGTGCTATAGGCGAAGAAAGCGATTTTTATCAATAAAAAAAAAAACGAGTGATTGATCGCGAAGAGGAGGAAAAAAATTATGAGGCAACCCAGGAAATATCGACGTGGCCGTCCTTTCTTTACCGCTCGAACGAAGCAAAACTAAATGCGGATATTAATTCCTTAATGTATACCTACTATCCTTTTGAAGAAATTAAAAGCGATTAAAACTTTTAAAAAATATTCATGAGTTCGACGGCGATTAACTTCTGCGTAATTGCGAAAAAGTTTGAAGCGGTTCGTGTAGGGCGATGAAACGTAAAATAATATCATTCTTATATCATTACTATATAAAACAGGACTGGCCACACTCCCACGATTGCCTATGGGTGCAGAAAATATAAGGTTGACGTAAAAGCAGTACTCTAAGTAATGGGATGCAAATAGAACGGTAATGAGCTATAATAAGTTTGATTATATTTTAGATGTTTACTCTGTAACACGGAACAAAATTTCAAGTGAACAGGGCGTTATTTAACGCCTTGGTAATATTAGAAGAAAAACTTCAGCAGTTACAAGCAAAATAAAACGTCTCTCGATGTACATACGTACACCTGTTGCATCCGTGATAAAGTGCGATACATTTGCACGTTTCACATATAAGTACCAGATAAAGTAACTCGACGTTATAGGTCCATTTATCGAACCACCTGTTTGACCGCTTTACTTCCTTTACTTCGCGAGCGTTGAAATCTCTCTTCGCACCATATACGAAAAATGTTCATTTGAGATTAAACACAAACGAAATGATACCGTCCAAGTAAATACTCGAAATACGAGAATATGTAGAATAAAACGAGTATAAAAACAAGTCGCTATTTTAACGGTTTCAGGAAACACGACGACTGGCCAATCAAGTTCGCAATTTTTTTTTGGCACCCCCAACCGACTCGGGGGTGTTAATTTTTCGAACGCAGTAACGAGAAGCACACTCGTGCACCTGAAGCTTCTGCAGCAGTGGGAGGAGCGTTTCCTGCGGCACCTTATGTGCACAGGTGGTTTGAACCAACGTGCACCATCAGCAGGAGCAGAAACTCTCTCTCTCTCTCTCTCTAGAAAGAGGACGCCCACACGCGCGTATTAACCAAAGCAAGGCGCAGCTCATGTCGCGAGTGAGTGCGAGAGGGAAAGGGAGAGAGACAGAGAGGAGAGGGAGAGAGACAGAGAGGAGAGGGAAAGAGGGAAGGAGGAAGAATAAAGTCCTTGAGGCGACAGGAGAGAGAGAGAGAACGGGGCGGGGAGAAATAACTCGCGATAAACGTTTCCCGACGAAATATCGGTTTATTTATCTTTTAGGAGACGAGTTTGCTCCCGAATGTTTCTCGCGAATGAAGGTAAACAATTCTCGAACGAGTGTTATTTTTTTTTGAAAATTTTCCACTTTTCCGCAAGAGCGGAAAACCGAGGAAATATTTCTTTTTTCACTTTCGGATTCCGATAACCCGCCAGAACTAGCGCGAATAATACTTCTTAATTATTCTGCCAAATTGAAAGCTTGGTTATGGAGATTTTTGCATGGGCATTACGAACGCAAGGATAAACTTCACCAAACGAACCTCACGCATATACCGTTGAGAGCAATTATAAGGAAATATAGAAATTTTATTACCTTCGAAAGACCAAAAAAAAGTATTAAAATAAATCCCTCTTTGTTAACATTTTGGAATTTCTCACTCGACGCATACGAGAGGAACACGACTTCGGCACATGACGAGTAATACGCTCACAAACACCTTTATCGCGTCTCGTGAACTTTTGTGAACTTAAGAAAACAAAGAAAGCTATTCTTTTTCAAAAGAGCACCGCAGTTTGAAATTTGGAATTCAGCCAACTAGAGGCTTTCGTAATGAATACATTTCCGGTGTTATAAAATTCTGCACATTCATACAAAGCCATTTTACCGTTTCTGGAACGCATAAAAGCTTTGAATCGTTTTTTTTTTCTTCAGAAAATCCTAGATGCTCGCTAGGAGCCTTAGGACCGAAATATCGTAATACCATTCCAATTTCGACGAAATGACGGTTAAAACAATCACAACGCCGCAATCCGAAGTACTATAACTCGAACTTCCGACGAATCGAAATACCCACATTTCCCCTCAGTATACCATTATCTCGCATCTAAGACATATCGCTGTAATCATCCACGCCTCGCTCCCCGAATTCGTAAAAAACGGTTCGATTGCACAGGGAGGAAAAAGAAACAGAAACTAGCCAACTTTTCGGCAATCTAAAATTTAAAAAATTACGGGAAAATTTTCCCAGGACCTTGCAGGTTTCAGTCCCAATTACTCGTCTCTTTTCTTTTAACGGCCCTCGAGCAAATTCGAGCGAGCGAGCAAAAAGAGGAAAAAGGAAAAGAAGCAGGAGAAAAACCGACAGCAAAATACGGAATGATTGAACGCGAGACAAGTCGGAGGCTGAATTTCTAGATGGCGGGTAAATGGTCCGAGTCGAGCATCCTGCAAACCTCTTTCCGTCTCTCTTTCCCTCTCTGCAGGAAGTGGTTCGGTTGGAAGGGAAAAAATAAAATAAAATAAACCCCTTTACAGGCGGATGGAAATAAATATAGAGGACGCGGAAAGGAAAGTCCGACTGCGAAATCGATTTCACCCATCAGATATATATATATATATATATTTTTTTTTTTGAGAGAAAGGGAGAATGAGAACGACGTATAAATACGCAAATAATAAAAAAAGCGACCGGAGCAATTTAAAATAAAAAAAAACCGCGAGTACCTGCTCGCGTATAAACATACATACATTCATGCACGCGGTGAAGCCTTCTTTTACCATCTCTCCGAAAACGAATCCATTTACTACCGTTTCTATGGGGTAGCTGAGAGTTACGGAGGGATGAGGTCTCTCTCTCTCCATCCCGTTCCCCACCCCACCCCACCTGCCGCCTCTCCCTCCCCTCCCTCCTCAACACCACCTCCTCCTCTTCCTCTCGCACGCATGTACCGGAAAGGTAAGATTCTAACTCCATTCTCTATCTCTCTCTCTCTCTCTTGGCTGCGATGTCAACGAACCCCCTCATGGTTTAAGCCTCACTCTCTTCCACCTCTGTCCTTTCTCTTTCTCTCTCTCTCGTCTCACTCCTCTTTTCCGCTCTTTTCTCCTTCAGCAGGACCTCCCTCTCTCTCTCTCTTCCGCTCTCTTCTTATCTCTTTTTAACGACTCTTCTTCATCTTCCATCTCCGCTTGTCTCTTTCGTTTCCTTCCACTTGTCTTCTCTCTTTCCTTTTTTACCACTATCTTGTGTTTTTTCTTTTGCTTAGTTTCAGGTTTTTGTTTTTCCGCGAATGTGTGTATGTATATATATATAAACATTATTGTTTTTTATTCTCCTTCGTAATTATTAACGTAGGGTTAAACGTAAGAAGGGACTCTATAGTCTCAATTTCGCCCTCAATAAAGTCGTTTGTCTGTCTGTCTGCCTATCTTGCTTTATCCACCCTTCCTTACCTTTACGCTCCAGTTACGTCACATTTTATGTTCATTTTTACTCTTTTAACCGCACTTTCTCCATCCTCCCACTTTTCCGTTCTCTTATTCATTTCGTTCCTTCCTTTTTCACCTTCCTCCTCCCAACCTCTTCGCATTTCCTCGCAGTTTCTTCCCTCTCCCGCACTCGCCCCCCATATCCTATTGACTACCTCCTTAGCAACCTCTTAACCGTTCGTCTCTTTCGTAGGGTATACATATATCCTAGTCGCTGCAAAAATCCTCTCCCCTTAAAGAGTTCCACGAGAGATCCACCTCGCGACGCGGTGGGAGGGAGGGAAAAAAGCGAAACGGGGAGCGCAAATAGATGAAACAAAGAATCATCCTTTTGGCTATACGGAGAAATAACCCATCGTCGACCATATGGACGGACAGAAGGATAAGATGAGAGAAAGAGAGAGAACGAGGAAGATGGAGCCAGGAAAAGTTTGAAAAAGATACCGTAAACCGCTCGCCTCCCTTGATTTGCAGGGGACGACAACGCATGACTCGCAGTCTGACGAGCCCAAGAAAATCCCCGGGAGCACAAGGAAAGTCCGCCGTTAAAAATTAGCAGGGGGCGTGAAGAGCGGTCGCAAAACTACTGATGTAGGCTCAAAGAACCTACTTTCCTTATCCAATCATCCCTCGAATTCGGTTTAAACATTTTCAGCCGACAGTGATTTTCTTTCAAGAGAGTTAACTCGACCAATCAATTTTGCTATAGCACCGTCGTGAAATGGTCTTCTACCATTTAAAATGTTTCAGTTTGATATGAAGGTTAAAATAAAAAGTAAAACTAGTTAAAATATGACTGAATTGCTACATGCTGAAGTCAAAGACGGCGCTCAAACGTTACATCACCTATTCTTATTAGAAAACCTCACACTACTTCATATGGTTTAGCTTTACACTATCTTTAACCAGGAGCGCATATATATATATTGTGCAAAATGAAGGATGGGTGCATTTTCTTTTTATCCACGGCCTAACCTAAGGGTAAATTTGATCGTTTTCACACACTAGGGGTTTTATTGGAAAAAAAATCGACCGTAAAATCCCCCAACTCGGTAAAACCGGTACCAGCTTCTTTCAGTTTGAGGAATTCTAGATTTAGAAAGGATACGGAAATGAACAAGGGTGGATCTAGAAACTTCCCAGTGGTGGCGATTACTAACTATTTTCCATGGGGGTGAGGGATATTTTTAATTTGAATACTAAATCCTTCACAAAATTACTGTTATTATTTTTTATTAATAAAACATGGAGCACGATGAAATAGTATGATAATTATCACAATAGTACTTTTTTACAAAGTTAATATATAATACTCACAAAATACTTTTGATTCCTTGATCGTAACGTATAAATAATTATATAAAAATATAAGGGAATGCCTTATTGCTTTGATTTTTCCCATAACATAAAAAGAAGCAAAGGTCTGCAATGAGTAAAGGTAAATAAAATTCGTTAATATGAATGACAAGCCTCTCGGCTACCATTGTCACTGAAATGATACCTTGCTCAGCTGGGATTTGAAGCGAATTTATAATAAATAGAATTTCTAATATAAAAGTCGATTTCTTCATATAAACCGAACTTCGACTGTTTCCGTACTTCAATTCCGTATGCGTGGGATGCATTTGTTGTCCCTTTTGAAGATTCGGCCGGGTATCGATTGATTGATTCCCGCTCATTTGTCGCGGATTTAATAAACTCTTCCCTGCCTGAAAAAATGTACGCCAATCTATCCTCCCTTCCCCCTTCCAACCAATATTTTTTAAATTAATTTAAATTAATAATTTAAATGCATGGATACGGGCGAAAGCAATACTTTACTCGTCGTCTGAAATAATTACACGATCAACAAAACCGGAATTATGAGCTCGACATTTTGCCGACCGATACAGGGAGATTTATTCACGCCACCCCGCCAAGGCTCCTTGTACATTTATGCCGGAGGAGTTCTATTTATATTTATGTTTTTAAAGACCGCGTGCACGTGCGTTCTTTAGATCTAAATTTCCTTCACCGCTCGAAAGAAAGACATGAAATAAATGATTAGGTCGCGATACAGTTGCATGACGAATAGGAGGCGGATTTCTTTTGTCCCTCAAGTCTCTTTTAAGATTCCGCGCACGCCCCTTCTATAAAGAGGCGGGAAGAGAGACAGAGATAAATTGCTCTAGTCAAGCGCGATGTGCATTTCGCAGCGTGGGCCGCTCGCTCCGAAAATTATAATGGATGAGGTGCGCGCATGGAGACTGCACGCGAAAAGAGCTCGAAAGGAAAAAAAAGGCAATCCCCGTACAAAGATCTCCACCTTCTTCATCCTGCCGTCTCGCCGAAAGGTTTGCGCACGCTCAGTGAAGGATTAAAAACAAAAGGAGTTGCATCTGGGAAAAATTGCCCCGACGTCCGGGAAAGGAAATAATGACTGACGACGTTGAATAAATAACGGTCGAGTTTATTTTATATAATGACCAATTTTTTTAAAAAGTGTAGTGGTGCATATGAGCAGGGCCGGCTTAAATTTATAATGGGCCAAGGCTAATAACAGGGAAGGACCGAAAATATTATGTAAACACATAAATGCACATGTATTAAAAATTTTAGGGCCAAAAATTTTTCCCAGGCCTAAGGCTATAGACTTTTTAGCCCATAGGTAGAGCCGGTCCTGCATATGAGACTGCGGAAGATTAAGCGACCTCGTTCCGCGAAAGCAAACTCGTGCACTATTCCGCAATTCGAAGAAGGATGGCTGACGACGTCTGGATCGAATTTTATATTGTTTCCCAGAGAATTCGGCCATATTCGTTTTGTCAGGAGAAAGCGAAAACATGCTCTTTGATATTTGCGAACAATCATTTGTCTCCTTCCTGATTTTTTTTGGGATTTTATTTGGGCCTTATTGCGCGGATGAATGTGTTTTCGATGACAAAAAAACGAATCTAAAAATTTAAAGGTTGCGATGGTGAGTGAAATATAAAATTAACCATGCAACCGCTTCAAAAGATGAAGCGTCAAAACAAACGAATACACATTTGTGATAGAGAGGCGTTGAAGAAAATTATACAATACAAGTACGGTAATGTGAAAACACCAGCTGAATAAGTGAAATATCTTATTTGAGAAATGTTCCTGACAGGACTTTTGTCGAAAAACAAATGAGTGCGGACTTATGGGAAGAATATTGCTGCGTCGATTGTCCATTTAATACGGTGAATATCCATTTAAGAGTATGTAGTGATGATGAAGATTTGAAGCTATGGTTTCGCAAAACAAAGCAATCCGTCAATGTCTAGCAAATAAAACCAGAAATGGTTGGAAATAAATAAACTCCCATAAAAAAATTAAAAATCATATAGTTTAGAAGATTTCTCTGGAGATAATAACATAGGAATTTCAATCCCTTTCTCAAACGATTGTATATAAATTTCAGTCTCATATTCTATGAAGAAAATTTCCTAATAAGAATGAAATTTTTATTCTTCATTGAGTTTATGTGTGCAATTAAATTATATATTAAAAAATATTCACGCCATTCCTGTTTGGTTAGCATTGCGTGAGATTTTGCAGAGATAGTACACACTACATTTTCCATCATTAACCTCATCTACAAACGAAGTTCCATCAGTAAAATGTTTGGTAGCTTATTTGCCACGAGGAAGACGTGACTTCAAAAATATTAATCATTATTCTTGTCAGTCAATCGTGTATTGTCGTGTAATGTAGGATAATGGTAAGGAGTGGGAGATTTCCGATTGCTTCAATGTAAACAATCCTGATGGATGATTGCATTCCTAAGAGACAACGTCAGCACCTACATGACATAAGCGTTGACAGCTTTGAGATATACGAAATGTTGTTTTAACCATCAGGATAACAAAACCCTACAATGACTTTCAAATGTTACAATCTGCGTAGACAAATTAAAGTATTTGCGCATTTGTAACTTTTAATGTCGTACTAAAATGCATTACAGTTATAAAAAATCAGCATATACTGAATACCGAGTACATGGGCGTAAAACACATCGCAGATGAAACGCTACAAACGTATTACCCCACCACGCGAAAAAAAATACTCCTGTGACGCTAGCTATCGCCGTGTTTATGCCAAACGATTAATAATACCCTTCGACGTTTATGCAGATAACTTTGATAGATGAAGCTGAGCTCACTCTCGAAAGGTTAAGAAGCAAAAACGCACTATTGACTAACCTCTCCGGGTTACAGAGTGTAGCAATAACAAGTAGGAGATCATACAAAAAAATCACCCGTAGACAGATCTACACCCACGGAAATACAGCTAGGGATGCTGCTCCGACAGGCGTATCTAACTCTTGTTAACCAACAAGCGGAGAAGAGCGCCCTACCCAACACCTCAACCCCCTTACGAAAGAGTTCAGCGTATTAAAAAGAAAAACCAAATAAACGCGCCTGACCGCACGCAATGCGACCAACAAACGAGTACCACGCTCCGTAGCGTAAAAAGCCGATCGAACGATAATGGGGGGAGAGTCATCTCCGCGCGTTGAAATCACCGGCGTATCCCGTGAAGGGGAGCCCGTGACGCGATCACCAACACCACCTCTTCGCGGACAGATACTCCTTGATTGATGACCGCGGCAGACGTTTTGCATTAAAACTTCCTCCTCTTTATTTTCCCCCTCTCGGGCGAAGAGACGTGCGCAACTGCGCGTCATATGGTCACCAGGGTGCGCGGTCATCAATAAACATCCGGATGGATGCGCAAAAAGCGTGCGCGCGCGGGGGTGTCGGACAAGGCACCCGCGGGCAGAATTCAGAAGGATGGCAATCCTCTTTGGAGAGGCTGTTACTCGACGGTGCACGAGCGAATCTCCTCTCTCGCGTGATGGATGGACGGTTTTGAATCTCTTGAAGAGATTCGTGGAGAGGGAGGAGGGATAGGAGAGGCGTGCATCTTCCTATGGCGAGAACACAACGGCACTCGAAGGATCCGATAAGGCGGCGCGAGAGAACCTAACGTAAAAAAAGCACGCGACGGGTTTTTTTTACCCCTAGGTTGAAAATTAAAAACTGTCTTTTAACGTTTTTTTCCATATCGTATCCGTGTTAGAAGCTGCATCGTCGCATGCTCATCGCACTAGTCTCTTTCGGTCTTTTTCCATCCCTATCACGCTGCGCGGTACCGCTAAACTACGATGAAAAAGGTATATAAAAGATTAAGAGAAGTGAAACGGGTATACACTGTAACTCTTCAGGAATCGTGAAAACTTCTTATCTTCTCAGTGGCTGAATGTGGTAAAAAAAAATCAGGAAATGCCAATGAATTAATTCGAATGGGTTTTTGAGAAGATAAAACGAAGCTTTTAGATCCACTCAATTGCCCAGTAGTACGGTCAACTTTCCATTTAATTACGAATTAATTCGAAGGGGGTTTTGAGAAGATAGAACAAAGCTTTTAGATCCACTCAATTGCCCAGTAGTACGGTCAACTTTCCATTTAATTACAACCGGATGCACGCACCTTGAGGATAATCCCTTTAAAGATAAAAATGCTGTATAACTGGCAAAAACCGAGTGGACTTTTCAGAAGGATTAGCTGAGAAACTCTTCAAACCCAGAGACAAAGGATGTTGGTTATGAAAATATCACTGAATTAAACTTCCGAATTTGTGACCCAGGACAATTTTATGACGTTTCCTTCCGGTGCCGGTAAAAACCACTTAGCGCGACCACTTTATCCATATCTCCCTCCCTCCTTTCTCTTATAACAAAATCCGACCCTTTTTATGACACTACACTCTAGGTTCGACTCTCTGCACTCCGATACTCCATTGCGGTGCTATTCAAACTTTTTGCATGCATTCATTGGACATCCACTATTTGGTACCAACACATTTGTTCGTAAAAAAGAAATTTCTCTGAAACAATTACATCGAATTCATGGCGCCTAAGTGGAAACATGCACACTTACATTATCAAGTAGTTAGTTACCAAATAGTTTGTTCAATCAATTTAATGAAAATGGAAGGTCAGGTAGATAAGGGATTGTGGTATACGTGGTAATTAAGATGACACCAATATTTTCCTGCTACCACTTTCAGATGATTTTGGCACCGCTTTGGGTATTTGTGCCACACTTTGAATACCACTAGCTCTATTGTACTACAGAGAGAAATAAAACGGAGCTGTATATATATATATTTTCCTCCTTATCTCCACCTTCTTGACATTGGAAAAATCGTCGATGTCATCCCCTCTTTTCCTCTCCGCTCGAAAGTTGCGTTCCGTCTTATCCGTCTGTTTTCCCCATGCAGTTGCCGCGAGTCACCGCGGGAAACCGCTGTCTACGCCGTCGTTTTACCTCCCTCTCTAACCCTTCGGTCACACCGACTTCTTCCTCATCTTCCTCACCGCCAATCAACTCGCCCCTATCGTCGTACCCGCTTTTTTTTTAATCCTCCCTCCTTGCCAAACGACTTACGACTTTCTCCTCCGCGGCTTTTTAAAATGGCGCCGGTGAAAAGGACGAGCTAGGAAGGGCCCTAGATACGGCCATTCCGAGGAGAAGGAGAGAGCGAGGAAGTGGAAAAACCGTCTCGCCGTCGGAGTTAGAGGGGGGGGAAAAAAAGAGGAGATCCGCCGATAAAGGAGGATGGGGAATATCCCTTAGAAGGAAAGCAGTCGTCCCGGACGAGTGCAACTCTTCGAAGGTTATTAGGCTTAATCGGCTCTCTTAAAAGCTTAGGAGAACTCGAGTCTCATCCGCGTTGATGCAAATCCCGGAGTGGAAGCTGATAACGAGAGGGAAGATACGTAAACGGCAGGTACAATTCCGCGCGCGAGTTATTACTCTCTCGAAAGTTCGACAAAAAATGTTTATCCCTTTGCAGATACAGGAAAATTTCATTTTTTTAAAACTATAGTGATATGTCAAAAACTTAAATGGTCCAGTAAATACTTCTCGGCGGAAAAAAAATGACCTGACTTGGCCAGGCGAGTTACTTTGGGGGGGGGGGGGGGGAGCAGGCCTACGCAGTGCGTGGGCCCCCCAAGATATTTGGGGCCCCACAAAAATACTTAGAAATTTTCCCGTAATCCGACGTAAGGTATTCGAAGTAGTAATATCCTTATGGAATGAAAGGTTTCATCGCTCGGACGAAAATACCCATCTCAAGTGTTTGGAATTGTTTTGTCCTATCCTTATAATGTTAGAATGATAGAAGTCTCAATGTATTTTTGGAATTAAAGCGTAAAAAATATCGATAAAAATCAAAACGGTTTATTATTAATTTCATGTATTTTTATATAAATGGGGCCCCCAAAAACTTCACTTACGTGGGGGCCCCAAAACCGTAGTTACGCCCCTGGACTTGGCTCATCACTGCGTTACTTTGCGCGACAGACGGAATATTTTGATATTTAAAAAGAAAACCTCTTTGCAAACAGACAATAACATAATTTTTCCACCATTTATATGTAAGAATCGTACAAAATAGCCGTACCGACTCAATTTGAAAAACAAAATACCTTTTCCATCGAATAGAAAATAAAGTAACTTCTCCCAACAGATTCCTGATAGCGCTTAGATTTTAATGGATCATAATTACAGCACCACAGTACCTACGTACATATGTCTACAACGACGGCGTGAGAGCTTTGACCTAAATGCTACGAAGCAATTACTAAGCTCGTGACAATGCATCATGTTCGCGCGATTAAAACATCAAGAGTATTTCTTTTAACGCACGCATCCGGCATATGAATCTAAATGGCTTAGAGCGAAACGCGTAAGCTAAGCCGCCAATCGATCAAACAGGTAGCAATCCTAAAATAAAAAAGAAAAGAACTTCAAATACTCTATCGATATTTTCATTGGCTACTAAAACCTTCCTCTCTCGAAGAGAACTAATTAAACTTCCGTCTTGTTTCCCCCTTCTCTCTCCCTCCATCCCTCCCTCCCTCGCCCTCCTATATCTATCTCCCCATGTAATTTAACGTGAACATTTACCGTCACGTCTGACCGATGTCGACGACAGATTTCTCCTATAAATTCCGAGTTGTTAATTAAAAACTTTTGCTCCGGACGTGCATTTTTTTGTTAATTGCGAGTGGCATTAAAAAAATCGCCAACTTTCAAACGTTGTCATCGAGGAGGATGAAAAAATAGAATTAACATCAAATGTTGCCCGTTGGAAAAACTGACTTCTAAATACGTTCCATCGCGCTATTTAGAAGCGAAATTTAAAAAAAAAGCGTAGCGCCTGGAAGTTAGTCTATTCTGCCTTGCTCGCTGTTGTTTCCTGGATATAACATGATGCTGCAAAATTCGAGTTAATTTTCAAAAGTGGTACTTAAAATACCGTACGGTGAATGAATCGACGTTTTAAGGAATAAACAAATGTTCAAATGGACAACAAAAAAAAAATAATACTAGAATTCTTTTACCACTGATAGACTTGCGTAAAATCAAACTTCTAAAAATCAAACGACTTAGAATTCATTCATTGGATGGCTTATTTCTCGTCAACGTTCTTATACGTTCGTTAACATTAAACTCTGCGTTGAAATTCCTCACAACTCGCATTTATTATCTTCCTTTAAAATTCGACCCGTACGTACAGGTTGGACTTTTTAGCTCAATTTATTTCGGAAATTCCGCGACCAAAAATAACCGCCAGATGCTCGGAATTCTTGCTAAATTACTGAATAATTTACGTTTAACAGAATAAGAGACGATAAAATTGCCGTCGTCGGCGAGTTACGAGGAGGTACGAAGTAAAAGAGGGAAAAAAAGCAACAAAGCTGGACAACATAAGGAAGGTTGAATGCCGAGGCGTAAGGAAAGAAATATGTATGTACCTCAAGTTTTCGCTCGAGGGGAAGATAACGTAATAGTGAGAGCCGAAGTGGGGAAAGGGAGGGATTAAAACGGGATATGTTAATGCTCGGGCAATTGATAGACAGGGGAAGGCCTCGCGGGAAGGTATAGAGAGATATCCTCCCTCTTAATCTTCCTTCATTGGAGGTGGGGAGAGAATAGGAAAAGGTTGATTGAAGGATGAAAAGTAAGGGAAAAAATACACGAGGAAGATGAGGGCTTTGAAATGAAAAGAGGAAAAGATGTGAGAGAGAGAGAGAAGTAAAAAAAATCTAACGGGAAAAAAATCCAAGGTTGAAAGTATACCTTTGTCTCTTACTTTTCTTAAGACTTTTAAAAGTTTGGAAGTGAAAGGAACGGACGTGAGAAGAATAACAGACGAAAATAAAAGGATTGAAGGAGGATGTTAAAGGAAAGAAAGAATAGCAAAAAAAGAATAGCTTAGTAAAAGCATTACAAATCAAAATGATTCAATAGAAACTTATAAAGCTCACCCTATAAGTAAAATAAAATTGACACAATAGGTATCTCCAAAAACCATAAAAATTTCATGAAAACCTCCATCAGAATTGTCAGAATCTACTACTGATGAATAGCCAATGATGAAGGATGCTTTAGAGCTGGAATGCTCATGTTTTCACGGCCTTGTCATAGATAATGGAGGTATCTATTTTGTCAGTTTAAACAAATGAATAAATTTTACGCAATCTATCGACCGCAACTTTTGACTTGAATGGAAACTTAAAATCGTGATCAGTAGAAAGTTCATTAGTCGAAGGTCAAGGCGAGAATTATCTGAATAACAGAAAATACAGTGGTTGTGCAGGAATATTTAATTCAGAAAAATATCATACTGGAAATTACAGAATTTAGACTACAAAAGTGACAACCACATCGGATATTTTAACTCCTGGAAATGAGGAAAATCCACAAATGGGACTGGTGCGCGTCGACACGTCAATTAGCAATTATAAGATAAAAATACACGCACCTTTTACTTTCTCATATACGAAGTATATTAAGAAAGTATTGTTATCGCGAAAAAATTCTACCTCGAGATTTTGATGGAAATATACGTTTTAGGTGTACCCTAGTACGAAAAAGTGGTTTTCGCAATGCAGTCTGTGTGTCCGCTATTGGCTCTAGAGCCTAAACGGTAGAGCGAAAATGAATTAAATCTCGTACTTAGGCATGCTATCATACAGAATAGAAGCTAAGAAGAAATGGTTAATAATGCTCAATAATTAAGGCTAGTTTATTCTAGGCAACTTTAACAATAATTTGATTTCATCAAAACGATTTTGATAAAATTTCGTACCGTTACGTGAGCATACGTCTGCTATAATACTACATAGTTCGTATTTCTCAAAAAATGAATATAAGGTTAGTTTTTTCTTGGGCAACTTTAACAACAATTGGATTTCTAAAAAACGGCTCACACGATTTTCATCAAATTTCGTATAGTTATTTAAGTTGATATTTACAATAATTCTACATAGTTCATATTTGTCTAAACATAACTAAACGACGCATTCGTACAATGTATGTGGTACCGATTTTTTAGAAACGGATTACATATTCTGAAACTTAAAAAAAGTAAGCGCACAGATTTTTTTCGAAAACTAAAACGGAGACGCACCTGGCGGATTTCAAAGCCGACATATAACAAACGTGTTGTTGTTCTTTTCCGCACGACACTCCCTGAGACAACCGCGCTTCCTTCTGTAAGGGGTATTTAAAAACCGTCAAATCACCAGCCTGCCGTTCCTATCCGACCAAGACGTGAATATCATCGGCGTCCTTAACAACCACCCGATCGTTCAATCGTGTCAATTAGCATATTCATGACTTCGAAGAAAAGGAAGGAAGAGGGCAAGAAAACGGATAAAACGTTTCCCTCTTTGAAAAAGGGGATGGGAGTAAAGGAAATCTTGGATGTGATAAATTAATAACACAAGTTTATAAAAAACATACGCGTAAAACAATTCCTAACATGTATTAGCACGGCAAAGCGCAGTGCGCCGTGAAGCACGTGCAACCCGCAATGCTTTCATAGCGTCAACCTTATTCAAAACATTCGACGTTAATCCGGACTTGAATTGATTAAAAACAAATAAGAAGCAAAACTCGCTAGTTGAAAAATTACTGAAGCAAACGAGGGTTGGGTGGAGGTTAGACGGGAGCAATAATATAATAGAGAAATGAAGTTAAGAGTGAGATTCTAAGACCACGAGGATTAGTTGTGCTTAACTTCACACGTCTCCCTCCCTACATAGCCCACCTGTCGCGACCAACTTAGACACATCTGACTTCTTCCGGGGCAGTCCATTATTTTCACGCATGGGATGAAATCCCCTCCCAATCTCGGGTTGAAAGTAAAAAAAAAAAAATAAGTCAGACAGCAGTCTTTCTAAGAACGTGCAATATTTTGTTCGAGAGCTTCCTCCCCCCTCTTACCCACCCCTCCTATAACTCCCCTCCTTCACACGCACACCCCTACCCTTCCCCATTTCTTCTCCTTACACCATTTTCATCCCTCATTATGGACTCGAGACCAACGTGCGCGTCGGGAAGACATGCACTGCACTTTTCCCGCAAAATTTATTTATCCTTCGATCTTGATGCGAACTTGAGGGAGCGGAGTAAAAACAGATGGACGATAGCTGGACGGACGACGCGAATTAATTAAACTTAATGCGGAAAAGGAAGAAGGAGTCGAACAACCACCCTTAGTATGATGTTAAAAAGATATTTAAAAAAAAACCAGCTTTCACAGCCTCATTCACGAAGAGTGCATAAAGGAAAACACGGTTGAAACTTCCTCGACCACGACATCTCTCCCACCTCCCCTCTCCTACTTGCTCAACGGATCGATTTTACATGCGAAGCGCCCGTGTTTAACAGACCGATTGAAAGAGCCGTCATCGGAACACATGACCGACGCGGAGAAGGGGAATCCCGTATTTAAAAAAAAAATACACAAAATACGCGGAGAAGGGGAAGTCCGTATTTAAAAAAAAAATACACAAAATAATTCTCCTTCGAGTTATCGGTATGCGCGCAATCCCTCAAAAGCGTCTGTGATCGAAACGGATAATTAGCACCACAGGAAAAAATATGACCAGAGGGGTAACATACAAGACGGTTTTATCTACACGTTCCCTTGGATACGTCGGGTGAGTGAAAAATATGACCGACGGCGGCAGCACCGGCGATTTGGTCGCTCGAGCGAATTATATATTATATTTTTAAGAAACGGGGTTTTTCCTACCCACCCCCTTATCCGCTTAACTAACGCAGCTTTCCGCCCACTCTCCTCAAACGTGCTTACGTATGAAAGTGAGGTTTTTTGGGGGATGGGCGAAAAGAGATAAAAAGAGGCGGGGAAAGAGAGTGAGTGGGGGGGGGGAGGAGGAAAGAGGGTTAAAAGTTAACAGAGGGAGAAATGGAAAATTTTCCGTGGAATACGTGGAAGATTAATGCACGTGGATAATAATGGATAGATAAATACGCGAGGCGGAAAGGCAAAAACAGGTGGCGAGATTAAAAAAAACGGAACGAAGGGGAACGGAGAGAGAAATGGAGGGAATACGAGTGAGAAAAAACAAAGGGGTGAGGAGATTAGATTAGAAGTTTCTTGAACTGGGGTCCGCGAACCCCCGTTTGTCCCCAGACGTAGTCCAGGGGTCCGTGAGTAATGCTTAATTATTAATTATAACAATTAAAAATAATAAAATGTTCAACATAATTCCGTTACAAATGCACATAGACTTCCAAGTCCTCTAAGTTCATTTTTTATCAAGTTATTCAACTAATTTTCTTAATTTGTTATTAAAAACCAAACACATCCCTTATAAAATATATTCATTAAACTCATATTCAAAACATATTCCCGTTAAACTAATCTAAATCCAATAGGTACGTGTTATGAACGAAGAAACAGCGAGCAAAGCGGGGGAGGGGGTTGGCGAGCGTCAGCGAGCAGGGGTTTGTCTCCTAGTAAATATTATAATTATAAAGTGCCCGTCAAAAATTACGAATATGCATGAATTAAGTATTAAATTAAAATTAAGTAATTTTTCATCCTCTCTTTCCCTCTCTTCCCCCTTCCACCTCTCACAAATATAGCTATCTCTCTCAGCGTGACAAAATCACAAACTCAGTCTGACGGAATTTATATACATACATACATATATATATATATATATAGCTTATGCATTATTATTAATGATATCAATATCCGCAATTGTAACAATTTAAATAAAAAAACGTGCTACCATTTTTGAATAAATCGACATTTAATGAAAATCGACAGGAATAAACTATCACCATTGTTGCGCGATAATATTCGTTTCAGAAGAGGTTCTATTTAGGATTAGAACCCTATATAAATACAAAATTTCAACGGATTTATTCAAAGCATTTAGGCCCTAGAGCAAATCGACAGGCTACGTACGAACGGAATTGTAAGAATCACTTTCAGGCATCTAAAACGTTATAATATTCATAAAAATCTCGATTTCAAATTTCTTCGCGATCGCGATACCTTTTCCATACTATTTTCACGCGAGAAAGTAAAAACAAAAACGACGCAGGCGATTTACGGCGAAGACGTTAAATAAGCCAAGACCCCCTTTTTTTCCTCCCTCTCCATCCTTCTAGACGGGCTTCGCCTTCGAATTTATTAACTCCTAATAATACGCCTTTGGTCGTGACCAGTCCCGCCAAGAAAACTCGTTTTTTATTTCGTTCCCTTGAGATTTCTTTCTTTTTTTCCCCGTTGCGATACAATCCGCTCGCGAGAGATGCAGCGCGCTCTGCATTTCTGCAGCTCTCGAGCAGAAAATTCCTATAAAATCTTCGCCCTGTTGGGGAGAGAGATGAGGAGATTTCAATAGTCATTTCCATTGACGGAGAAAACGCCGCGTGAAAACTCGGCCCGCGATATAATTCGCGCGGCGGCGGGCGTGACGAGTCCGCGTTGTGGTTTACGAGGCAATCGAGATATATCGATTCGGGTCGAGGAGTCGAAATTTTCCTACGGTAAAAAAAATCACACGCTGCTTTTCAACATATAGCTTATCGGGTATTCCGTCTATAATGTCCGCTTGGACGTAAAAGTCGTAAACTCAACCTCGCCAACGATGGGTCGAGGTCATTGAGGTTCCCGGATAAACCCTACCAACAGCCCGAAGGCGCAATTTCATGTTTTTTTAAAACAATTACACTCCGGCGTTTAAATTTTTGAGAAACTGCCAACTGGTAGTAGAGGTCCGTTTCAATACTTTCGCGATCTCAACCGCGTATAGATTGGAATGCATAAATAAATAGTAGTGGCTGCGGGCAGTGTTGGTAGGTGCATAGATAAGCATTCTCGATAAAAAGGATCACAAAGGTATATAATTTGGAATGAAGAGATATACCTTTTAAGTGCCAGATAAGCATTGTCCCTCTCTGGAGAATGACATTAATATGTGATGTTGTACGACTGCATAGGAAATATAAAAATTGAGAGATGGCAGTGGGTGTGTGCTTAAAGCGAATGTAATGTAGACTTAAATTACATAAAAATAATTTCCTCCAATAAAAGTAAATTTCAACTCTTTTTATGTGCCCTATCAAAGTCTTAGATAAAACTAATCGATTGTACATATTAACTGTTTTTTAAAAAACTCATAATTCAGAATTCCGCCGAGATGAAAAGTCTAAACATTTATTCAATTCGAATAGATTCGAACGACAAAAAAAGTGATACGGGCGACAACTTATATTCATTCACGCGGTCAAACACACTGGGAAAGATATTAGTCGTAATTTGCGAAAGACACAATCTAAAAGTATTTAAAAAACTATAAAAATTTTAAAGTTAAATTTAAAGCGACCATTTATTTTCTCTTGTCCGTTAGTCGCGTCGATATCAAAATCGAGACGAACAAAAAACCATCGTGACTAGCAGATCGACATTTTTTCACAAATCATCGAAAAAAGGACCTAAAAACAATATAAAGGAACAGAAGAAAGATTTTTCAGAGACGAACATAAAATGAAAAAAAATTTCGAAAGGAAAAATCGACGACAGAAGGAGAAGGATATCAAATCAGGCGAGATAAAAAGGAACACATGGCGAGAGAAACGAGAAGAGAAACAACCAAAAAAATTTTTAAAAAACATCGGATCCTAGACTAAGGAGATTGGATAAGTGAATACCTCTCGGGAGGTCAACGGACTCGGTCGGTCGGGAGGAGTGAATCGGAAGATTTGTTAAGGGCAGGAGAAAGCGCCGAAGGGAGGGAGAAAGAGAGAGAGAGAAAAAGGAAGAGATATAGAGTGGAGGTTTTATAGAGGAGTCGGAAAGAGAAGGGAGGGTAACACCTTAGGGAGAGAGGGAGAGTGAGTGAGAGAGAGAGAGAGAGATGTAAAAGGCGGAGTCCATGAAGATAGAGAGAGGCTGAGTGTAGAAAGGGTGGGCGGAGAGAAAGGGTGGAATCTGGCATATAAGAGAGAGGTGTGATTTAGGACTTTAGGAATGCATACGAAGAGCGGAAGTGAGAACGGTTGAGGGTAGTTGGAAGAAGTACGCTCATGTTTTGAATACATTTCGGTTAATAAAATTAAATCAAATATCTAAGATGTTTCAGAGAAAAAAGAGTATATCGTAGATATAAAATTAGAGAAAGATAAAAATTCTCCAAGTTGACATTTATGTATTCACACTTAAGAAAAATTATATTTACCTACATCCCATCTTGTGAACAGTGAAGCGTTATAAATGAACAATTAAAATGGTGACAGAAGAAACTGAAAACTGAGTGAATAAATTAAAACGAGAAGATATACGGAAATACAAGAAACGAGAGATGCTGAGGATAAGGACCTGACGTAAAGCCCGAGGGCTGACGAAGAAAAGAGGATGGAACATGGCAAAGTGGATATTAGCAAAACAAACGACTCGAGAACACGTCGAAAGAAACAAAAACTTACCGAAATAAAAGAAGCGTCGCGGCATGCTTGAGGATGCAAAGTTGCGACTGTCACTCACAGACGGCCGTTATTGATTTACTGCGCCGGTCTGAATATACTTATTGGCCCTTTTCTCGAGGGCGCTAAAAACATCTCTACCTTCGCGAAGAACCTGGGAGGAGCAGATGACTCGATAAGGAAAGACTCTTCGAAGAGAAAAATAATTCGGGACATACTTTACCATCGAAATGTTCGTAAACATGTCCGAGCACGAAACGACTCAAAAAAAAATAAATAAAGCCTCGAGGGATGCATGTTCGACCTCCCGGATGAAGAGATTCGAATACTAGTTACAGGAAAGGAGATTTGAACGACAGAGTGGGAACGAAACTGGATCGGAGATGGAGATGAGGTGATTGCAAAGGAAGAACCCGAGAGGAAAAGAAAAGAAATCATTGAGACGGAGAGGACGTAAAAAAAATACGAAGGAAACGAAGACTATAAAGAAAAAGAAGCAAAAATTAAAGAGCTCCGCTTGATTTTATAGAGAACATTTGAAAAAAAAAGACATCTCCCTCGACATAAGAAGGACCGGAAACTGTCACGACTACTCTTTGTTTTTATTTCTAAGGATTACTCCGAAGGTATTGGTTGGAGAAAAAGTGAACAGAGGAAACTGTATCTCAAGGTATTTTTTTCCGACTGACTCGTTATTAAAGGGGTCTGTCTTGTTTGGGAAGAGAAGCTTTGAAAAAAATCCGCGAGATCGGATAAATTAAGGTGACTGTAAGAGAACCCGGATCTTTTCATTACTTAAAGAGTCGTATGCACTAGGAAATGGTTTTGCTGTCCGTTCGGCACTTTGGCGTTATAATAGAGAAATAAATAAACTTTCCTTCGGTTCGAATTTCGCGGATCTCGAAAAGGGTGGAAAATCTCGGTTCGATGCAATTTATTTCTCAAAATCATTAACATACTACGTTCTCCGGTAACTTTTTTAAAGATTTATATATTTCAGATGGAAAATAAAGCAAATATATAGAATAAACAAATGAAAAAATCAATCGCGAATATAATTAAATAAATTATTCTTTGACAAATGTTTAACGGATGTTATATAAACTACAGGTGATATATTCAGCAATTTTCCAAAAAGATTTTTAATAAGATAAATTACCCCTCTATATTATGAATAAAGTCATGAAAACTACCCGCTACTTTGAAGAACGCTTCCGATATATAAACATTTAGACTTGAGTGATTTAACGAAATTTATCGTCCACTATCACGTGGATAAAGAGCACTGCGGGTTCGGAGAATGATAAACTTAAATTGCCGGTTCTCGAGAAAAATCTGACACGTGGATACCGATAAGTTTCAGTATGACTAGCCACCGCAAAAACAAATGGAGAGCATCCCAACATCCACTTTCATCTCAACAAGATGATCCTTAAACCAAATACTAACATTATATCAATAACTTATTATACGCGGAACTATAAACCGAAAACATACGACCTCAAGAACGTCACATTTTAACCCTTCAACATTCATCCAATTACATACCATCGCATCGCACGTACATCTTGCGCACTTATTGAACAACATGTAGAAACCAAGACGTCAGGTTTTCCCTTTGAGACAAGCCGGTCGTCCAGATTCCCTCGCCGATTCTCGAAGAATGAAATGTGCTTTCCCCCCCCCTCCCACCTGGATGTCGAAATAAACCACTTGTCGCTAAATTGAAAAAGCTCGAGTTTATTGGGTCCCCGGCGGGGTCGCTTTTGCGCCTACTCATTTCCGACCCGTTCAATCCCCCACTCCACCCAACGGGTACCGTTTCCAACCCTTCCGCGGCAGTTATAAAAGATCGCAATCCAGATCCTCTTTGCTTCTTCTGAGAGGTAATCCACCTCTCTTTGCCGCCTCCAATCGGAACCGTGCTCCGTGTAAAAAAAAGACACCAAAAAAGAAAAAAACTTAAAGTAAAACCCGACTTCGACGTGGGATCGAACCCGGAAACTTTCTCACGTAGCACTATTTCTGTTCACTCGCCTGTGGCGCCTGTCACGATCGGCGGCAAAAACTCGAAACTCTAGACCGTGTCCTCCAACTTCTATTCTAACGCTTCCTTTTCGTGGAGGGAGGCAGGAAGACACGATCCGACGGGGTAGACGTGTAGAGAGGGGGTGGATCTTGTGGTAGGGGGGGGGGGGGGGAGGAGGGAATCGTAGGATAGAGAGAAATAAAAAGATTGAGATTGAAAAAGAAACGGCCGAGTCATGTCATCCTGGAGGTATTTTTCCTGGCCGCGCGGATCCGGTTTTAACCAACCGTAAGGATTTTTCAAAAGAGCTCCTCCCCCCCCCCCCCCCCCCCCCCCCGATAGTAGTACGCGTAACACTGTTAAAAGAATTTCCAGACTGTAACACGTTAAACTTCTCCCTAGAAGGCTGCCGCCTCCTCTCCTACATTCCTCTTTTAGCCTTTTTCTAATCCTCCGATAGAGAGTATCTGAACGAAACACACTTATATTCCATCCAAGTCGATTTGATTTAAGTAACCGGAGTAGTTATTCGTACTCGATAACTAAAATCCTCGTTATTATTATTATTATTGTGGGACCTTGTAACTTCAAACGACTACCAGCGCTAGTAGGCTTCTTAGCCTAAATCAAAAAGCAAGGGAGGAGATAAACCCGGTGCCGGCAATAGCCTACTCTTAACGAGAAACACTAAGGGGACCAACAGCTTTACGTCCCTTCCGAAGGACGGAGCGCTGATTCGCGTGTTCTCCTCTAAACAGGCAAATAGTTGGCCGCTAATCCTCTGAAAAAACCCTACTTTCGCAGGATTCGTATGCACAGCGTAGCAGGCCAACGCCCTCGCCATTACGCCACGGCACCCCCCAAATCCTCGTTTTCTGAGGTAAAATCTTTGTCTAAATGGACAAGCTTCCTCTAGTGGAAGTGCCATACACTTTCAAATTCTATATCAAAAGTCCAGATCATAGATCGGTAACGCAATGTTTGCAGATAAATATCTGTATTCAATTCACATTCCCTAACTGCACCGGAACAATCACCGCTATCAAAAGAAACTTCTCGATAGAACATTACCCTCGACATGAGCTTGATTGGCATTTTCTCTTTTACGACGTATACGTTGTAAATCGACAAAAAAAGGGTGACTCCCGATTCTAAAGTATTTGAACACCATTCTAAGTGGCGCTTCTGAAAATTGCTGCCGGGGAAAAATATGGTTTCGACCGTAGGACCCACGCCAGGAAGACAAGCAAAAAGGAAGTTCTTGGCAACGAGTGTGAGAGAGTGAGAGAAACATTTGGCATCCTCTTAACCCCTGGCGGCAGTAATAATATTTCTCATTATTTTCTCGTGAAACATCGATCAAACCGTTCTCTGAGAGAACTCAAGCGGAGGTAGGCGATTTTAACACATGGCCAAATTACATCAAGTGAAAGACAAAGAAAAAACGAAGGAACGATTTCCGCTCAATCAGCGATGGAAGTGCTCGTTATATTTATCGGTCCGGACGTATATGGCAGGTGAATATGGAGTCAACCACCTCCTGCTTCAAGACTGGCGAATTGGAGGCAAAATTATGAAATTATGCAAATTAAAAACAACCTCATCATCAAATGAAATAAAACTAATTACCTATACACGCTGTCGACGGTGAGAAATAAAAATTTGTTTGATTCCCACAGTATTGTCGTGGACTGTTTTTTTCTGACAAAACGTAACGCCATTAAGAGTGCCATGTAATATGCCTAGATCGAGAACATTATGTATACATGCAACGTAAAGAGTTTGCCTATGAAATCTTTCTAAAGCTCTAAACGTACCACTAACTCGACCATTCCTCACTATACCTTAGCTCTCATTTGCCAACCCTATCTTTAATGTTTTGCTTTTGGGCATACTTTATTGGCATTTCCCATCAATCAGTGCTCAGAACAGGCCGGGTCAGAAGAGAGGCGTGTGGAGACTCCCGCACCGAATAAGCGGAGGTTTCATCGAAAAAGGAAAAAGCGTTCTCCGACATTAGTAATCCGCCTTTCTCGCATTTATGGCATCGTGGAAAATTAAATAAAAAAACACCGAAGATGTTCCTTCCTGAAGGTAGAGGAAGGCATCAAGATTGATCGCTTATTTCGTGAGATTTGCCTACCTCATTTCTCTCTCTCTCTCACATCGGCATCCATTGAACCCCGCGAGGCGGTATGACGAGTTATTTCGTCCGACCAAAACATTCGTACGCACCAATAATCACAATTTTGCCGAAAAGCAATTCTGCGATAATTTTATCATAAAATGCTTAATATATCGCGACTAAGAGCAGAAGATACACTTGCAACGAGGATAAGTATTTTCAAACCACAACGATAAAAGAAACCACGCATTTCTAGTCCCGAGCAGAAATCTAAACACCTACTTGCTGGTAAAAAAATAAAGAAAACGAACACTCGAAGTGTAGAGGGGCCGCGAAAAATAAAATAAAAATAAAAACAGAAAACGTTTTTTAAAAAAATAAGCGAGTTCACGGACGACGTTCTTCGCCCGAGGATATTTTACGGCCCTCATCACCTCCACATACAAGTCATCTTGAAGACAGTGTCACGGCCAATAAGGAGAGTTCGAGGAAGGGAAGAAGAAGAAGAAGAAACTAAGGATGGAGGCGGAAGCGAGGAGAGAATGACAGAGAGAGAGGGAGAGAGAGAGATGCTATGCAGAATGTGGGATGGTATTTGCAAAGAGGGAGGAAGATTTTTGGAGAGAACACCCGCGGCTCCCATAAGAGATGGTGGATGGACACAAAAGAGGAGCAGAGATAAAAATGGCAGATGGTTTAAAGAGGGAGGAGAATAGAAGAATTGGGTAAGAGATAGGTTAAAGGGAATGGGAGGTGAGAAAGAGTGAGCGAGGTAGGTGGGGGGAAGGGAGAGAGAGAGAAATAGGAGTTGGAGAGAAAGAGAAGCGAAATGAGGAATGGGAAATAAAATCGACAAACTACGGCCTTTCCAAATACCCATAAAAAGGTTGGGAAAACCAAATGACCACTTCGCCTATGGAACAGCCGTCATTCGGTGGTGATTCACAGATGGTAGAGGCTGATAAGAAATGGTAGAAAGGAAGGTGTGGAACCAGAGAATTAGGATGAAAGGGAAATAAATAAGAGCGTATAAATTCCAAATATCCATACGAAGGTTGAGAAAATCAGGTGTGTCACAAAGCAGCCGCTATCAGTGGCGAATCAGTGTTGGCAAAGATTAAAAAGGGGCGAAAGGAAAGAAAGCACGACAGCAGAAAATTAGGATGACAGAGAAATGCAGAACGCATGAATGAAAGGTAAATAAAGGTGGAGAAGAGATGGCATAGATGGAATTGAATGACAGATGAACTAAAGGCAACGAGAAATAGAGATGTTATATAAAGTTCATACATATATTGAGAAAGAAGGGGGAATACAAGGATGGAGCCAAAAGGGAAAGGCGGCGAACGAAATCGGATAGATATCAATATAAAACAAAATATTCACGAGGAGGGGAAGAAGTGGAGGAAAAAAGTGGCGAGAGAATGGGTTCTTTTGCAAAGGTGGATAAAGGGGTGAGATAGTGCGCAGTGGGAATGAGTCCCGAGTGAGTCAGGTGTCACGTGGGTAGCGGTTATAGAGAGCCGGGCGGTCATTGCATTGTAGTTGTGGGTGTGTGCGACTTTGAGAGAGAGAGAAAAAGAGATATACAGAGAGAAAGAGAGAGAGACGAATGATGCGTGGGCGATGGGAAAGTGAAGGAAGAAGTTTTACGGTGGGAACGGAAAACTGAAGAAAAAGACACGTGAAACAAAACAAAAGTCTGCCTCTCCCTCTCTCTCTCAAGGGAGAGAAAGGCAGCAACTTATCCCACACACAAATTAAAAAAAAAAATAATAATAATAATAAAAATCCGGACGAGAAATTATCTCATTTATTTTAATTACGGATATCCCCGGCACAATTCTCCGAGCCTTTGATAAAAAAAATAATAAATAAATCCCGGAGCCTTTTTTTTTTTTTAAAAAAAAGCGACACTCAGACGACCCCGTCCGATCGTCGCGAAACGGAACGATCTCCGGTTAATTTTCGCCGCTCGCAATCGCGTAACGGTTCTCTCGTCCGACAGATGGCGCGCGGTATAAAAAAAAAGAAGCGTTTTATTTTCTTTGTTTCGTCCTCTCCTTGACCGAGAGGTTGGAGGGGATGGGGAAAAACTCCCCGACCTTTTTTTTTTTTTTAAATAGAAGAGGTGTTCCCTCCACGCCATTGGCTGTTCGTCTTCTAGGCGCCCACGAGATAACTCTCAAGGAATAGGACTTCCGTTTGAAAGATTCAGAAAAAAAACAGGAAGATAAACAGTAGTATTTATTGCGACGAGATAGATAATGGGAAGTCTCTTCCTCTTCCATCCATCCGAGCTTTAAAAAAAACTTAATAACGAAAATGTGAGTGGTTTTTTTTTAATGCATCCCGATGAGTCCTCTGACGCGATGGAAACCGTCCAGATGGCGATATTTATTTAAGAACGTCTCATTGTCAGTCGGAGGAAAAGAGGCTTACTGAAAACACCTGGCGTTGTTAAAGGGACGAGAAATCTCGGCGCCGATAATAAGAAAACTAAAAAATATGCATTATTATTCCGCTCTATCCTACGGAGTCGTGGTAGTAAATTTGCCTTTTTTTTCTTTCTAAAATATAACCGACAACCTACTTGCGTCCCCACCTGCCGCCTCTTCCGTGAACTAACATCAGCGCTAACGGACAAAATTAGTTATATTCAAAATCCAAACGGCAACTACACGCTACATGCGGAACAAATACAAAATATTCACCAGGGTATTAAATCCCCGGAGCTATTTATCGTGTCAACGAAAACTTTCGACGCTTAAAAGTACTTCGGGTTACCACCCCGGCAAGAATGTGTCCCCGGTAACGAAAAGAAAAATAAACGCACGTCGACACGAATACAAACTGACCGCCGTAAAAAAAATCCGGAAAAAAATAATCGCCGACATTAAAAATTCCCTTTACGTGCAAAAAAAAAAAAGAAAACGCCGCGGACGAGACTCTAAAATAAGAGATCACCTCCATCGCTCTTCCTGCATTCCGTCAGATGTTATTCAAAAAAGAATTCGACATGAGACAGAGAGAGAGAGAGGGCGATTAAGAGGGAGAAGAAAGGGCAAAAGGGATGAGATAGAGAAGAAGAAAAAAAAATAAACGAAGGAGAAAACGGTCGTAATCACCTCGCAGCATCAATCAACCGTTCGCGGAAGCATTCCACGGAGAGAGGGACATGTGCGAGGGAGGGAGGGAGGAAGAGAGAGAGAATGAGGAAGGGAGAAAGAGGGCGAAAAAGAGGGGAAGAGATAGAGGGGGGGGAGATAAAGAAATGAGAAAGAGCGGGAGTCAGGGGCGGAGAGAAAGGGAGGGGAGGAGAGAAGCGGTAAAGGGAGGCAGGGGCAGCGAGGATCGTGGTGGAGGGGTCGGGATAAGAAGGTGAAAGAGGAAAATGAGGAACTGAGAAAGAGAGATGAGGACGAATGTTCAAGTCAGAAAGATTGGGAAAAGGTTGAGGTTTAGAATAATGGCGGGGGGGATGGGGGGTGGTAGAGAATTAAGCATTAGAATTCTATGGGATGAATTATCGCTGAAGACGGCTGCACTGTAGCCGAAAGGCAAATGCGGTTTTTCGTTATCTTTTTGTGGCAATTGGAGGTTGCTTTTTATAATCAAGCGATTATTCTTCAATTTTGGTGCATAAGGATGGAAAGAGGCTGAAGAGTATGAGAAGAGAGATTTTGAGGAATTAAAGGAAAAATACGTAAAGAAAGAGAGATGGAGGAAACAAAAACGCAGTAACGAAAAATAGCTGGAGAGAACATTAGTGTGCAATGAAAACGGACGAAGAAAGGGAGGGAGGGAGAGAGATGGAGGAATAAGGTATAGGAGATGAGGAGAAGAAGACGGAGAAGGCAGGGAAAAAGAGGTGGAAGAGAGGAAAGAAGAAGAAAAGGAAAGAAACAGGAAGTCAGAGGAAGAGAGAGAGAGAGAGAAGTGGGAGGGAGGAGGAAGAGACAGCTGGCTGACGTGACCCTAACTAGCATCGAACCGACATTTTAAAGAGGTATTGGAGAGACTGCGATGAAGAGAGAGAGAAGACTGGTGAGTGGAAGTAAGAGAGGAGTGAGGATATAGTGTGTGTGTGTATATGTGTGTGTGTGTGTGTGTGTGTGTGTGTGTGTGTGTGTGTGTGTGTGTGTGTGTGTGTGTGTATAAATGCTTAAAGAAAAGGAAAGGTAATAATAAGGTAGCAACAAGGTGTTGGAGGAAGCCCAGTGGACACTTACCTAGATTGAAGAGCCGCTGGGGGTGCTGAGGACACAGGAAAAACACAAAAGAACAAAAACGACATAAAAATGTATATATATATAAATTTACGGAAGAGGAAAGGTAAATGAGGATATTTAGGGCAACTTGGTTTTGAAGGAATCCCAGTGAGCATTTGTAGAAGTTATTGGAGCTTTCGGGATGATCCCTCTTATGCTGAGGAAGGGATCATCCCAGAAGTTCCAATAACTTCTACAAATGTGTCTCTCCAACACCCCAGCGGCTCTCCTTCCTGTAAGTGCTCACTGGGTTTCCTTCAACACCTAGTTGCCCTAAATATATATATGATATATATATATATATGTGTATATATATATATATATTTAGGGCAACTAGGTGTTGAAGGATATATATATATACATATATATATTTAGGGCAACTAGGTGTTGAAGGAAACCCAGTGAGCACTTATATATATATATATATTTAGGGCAACTAGGTGTTGAAGGAAACCCAGTGAGCACTTACAGGAAGGAGAGCTTTCGGGATGATCCCTTCGTCAGCATAAGAGGGATCATTCCGAAAGCTCCAATAACTTCTACAAATGCTCACTGGGTTTCCTTCAACACCAAGTTGCCCTAAATATCCTCATTTACCTTTCCTCTTCCGTAAATTATATATAAATATATAAAAATACTACGGAAGAGGAAAGGTAAGTAAGGATATTTAGGTCAACTAGGTGTTGAAGGAAACCCAGTGAACACTTACCGGAAGTAGAGTCGCTTGGGTGTTCGAGAGACACATTTGTAGAGGTTAAGAGCTTTCGGGATGATCCCTTCGTCAGCACAAGTGAGACACAACTATATATATATATATATAGAGCGAGAGAGAGAGAGAAGAGAGGGGTTACATGGCTAGAAGAAAGATGGAAGGAGATACGATACTCACTCGCGTCCTCACGAGTCTCAAAACATTTCATTTTCTTTCATTTTTATCCCGAAGCCATCTCTCCAACCCTGCCTTCTACTCTACCTTGGTCGGCCTCCCATTGTTCTTCTCGGGCATCGGACAAAATTCTTCATATTTTTTCCCCCGTACCTTTCCGGGAGTATCTTTCTCGTGGGCCGATTTTTTTTTTTTAATAGTCCGACGTTATTAAAAATTTTCGTAGAATGCCGACCTTGGTGGGAGCGACTCGAAACCACGAAATAAGGATGCCCCACCCATAAAGGAAAGGTAGACGCATGAGAAATGGAAAGGGGTACGGTATAGAAGAATGTAGAAAAGAAAAAAGAAGATTTAGTAGACAAGTGAATAATTCTCCGTATGTGTGGAATCCTGGGATAGTCCGGGGGTTTAATCACACTTTTGTATGACTCAAACACAAAGAGCACCGGAGGTTTTTCACAATAAGCTAATGAAACGGACCAGCGATGGGCTCAAAAATTTTTACTTTATTATTTATTACCTTAATTATTATAAGGTAGCTCCTTCAACTGTAAATACCGGCAATTCTTTTTCAAAAGCCTACAAACAAACTTCATGACGTGGGAAATAATGAAATTAATTTCATAATGAATAATACATATTATAATAATACGTATGATAATATAGTAAACCGGCGCGAAATTGCTCCAAATACGAAATGACTGCCTTTCAGTAGTTTATCGTGAAAATTAAATCGACTTTGCCTGATAACACTCAATTTAATATTAATAAGATTATAATTACAACACACTACCGTAAAGCGTGAACATTCGGTAAATGTCACAAAAATTCGACGAAAAGACTATCAGCATGTTATCTCGGAGAGAACGAGTATATACGTTGCAATTCTAATCCTATGGGCGTGGCGGATTTCGGCGAAAGAAAACAAACGACTATAGATTCCAATCGACTTAGCACCACTAATGGAATTTTCATGA
Source organism: Uropetala carovei (assembly GCA_036926305.1). NCBI lineage: Eukaryota > Metazoa > Arthropoda > Insecta > Odonata > Petaluridae > Uropetala > Uropetala carovei. Next base: position 3,855,187 of record JAXCHB010000279.1, read on the forward strand.
CGATCCGGGAGACACGCAGGCCGTCGGCAAATAAACGGAAAAAATACAACCATTCCTAAAACAATACGAGTCGTTTTGTCATTCCAAGATACGGTAGCGAGTAAAAAAAATCCGCAACCACTGCCGAGGGAGGAGCTAGAAACAAAAAGCGCTTCCGACGCGAAAAACAAATGAAGGTTTATTAAAATTCCGCGGGTTATTAGCACGTCTCTCGAGCCTGGAAGTCTTTTACGAGACAAAAACAAAACACTCATGTCGAAAACACTCGACGTGGAAAAAAAATATCGGGAAAAAGCCCACACAACTTACTCGAAGTGGAAATTGAGTTTTTTCGAATGAAGAGGAGGTCGTGTGGGCGGTTGACATTTTAGCGAGAGAGAAAGAAGGAAGCGGCCTCTTTCGGTCACGTGTGGAACCACTCCAAAAAGGTGGGCGGGGTCATCTGCGCGAGTGGGCGTGGCGAATCGAGATAATTAATTTGTTTTTTTTTAAGTTTGAGAGAGAAAGGCGAAAGAGGGTTAAAAATGGAGCGGTCTCCAGGGACGCGTACCCTCCTGCGCACGACGCAGCTTATAAGAAATCCCCATGGCTGTAATTGAAAAAAAACCGAAAGGAAAATAATACACGCGTCTTGACTCGATTACGACGACATTCAACATGCAAAATAAATAATACCGACACAACGTATTATTATTATTGTCGTTACAGGTTTTGTGAAAGCAGAAATCCACGCCATAAAATCCAAAATTGATGGAGATCGATAAGAAATCTCCTCCATTTTACAATTATTACTTTTTACAGTGGCATAAAATCTTTTACGCGTAACATTACCTGTATTTATACGTATCGGTATGCTCTGAAACTTTTAGGGAGATAATATTTTGTGGTAAGCCAAATTCGGGTCATAAAACGTCAAGACAACGCATTGGAGCACATACGGGAAAATATATTCTTCGGGTTATCGAAAATGAGAGTTCTCCTTTTGCGGAATAAAAATGCGTTAGTTGAAAAAGAAAACACGAAATTTGTCAACGTGAAAATCGCTTTAAAGTACTTATATTAGAGCAGTGTGGAACTACTAAATCGCAACATCACGTTAACGTAGTGCCTCTCAAACCTTGACACCGTATTCTGTGGCGTCGCGGGTGATGGTTGGGAAAGATGCAAATTTAAAAAATGTAAATCATTGGTATTGGATATGTATACAAGTATTTTTTAGCCATATAATTTTTGCTCTTGTGAATTGGTGACGCGGAAACGCCATCTGAATGCATCCATGCGTAAATCGTACGTAAATTGAATAACCGTGTGCATACATATATATATATTACTAGCGGTAGAACCCGTTGAAATTTAGTGAATCTAAAACTTGGACCGTGTTACACATAAACATCGAAGAATAAGATAGTACACAGTTTTAACCGTCGAATAAAACAAAAACGAAGAAAATCGGACCAAATTTAGATATTTTGATAAATGAGGGAAAAACCTTGCACTGCGAAAAATCGAAAAATACCTGTAACGTTGTGGTAAAATAATTACTGAATCAAGCACTTCCTCCCTTCGAATTTTTTAATCGTCATATAGCCTATGTTACTCGCAGGGTAAAATTATATATCTATGCAAAGTTTCGAAACAAAATCTTCAACGGTGTGGCTTTGTATAGCGGACAAACAAAAACAGAATTTCATCTTTATATATGTATATACATAGATATTTTGAGATGTTTTGTCGCGAAATTGTCCATATTCAAAAGGATATCGGACGTATGAATTTTTTTGGGAATAACTGGCAAACCTAATCCAACCATCTATAGACTTAACGGTATCATCGGTTGACACGTGAATAAATTGGCCAAACAGCGATATCGGCTGATATTTAAAAGAACCTCACAGATACAGATTAGCAAAAGAGAATGGCCATTCTATTTTCCGCGTGTTCCTGGGAATTAAAAAAAAACCCTTCTTATCGATATTTTATGTCGGCATCAAAGCAATGATTAACCTTCGACGTCTGCCCCCCTCACACCTCACATCCCCTGCCCATGGCCACCCTTCGTTATTTCCCTACGTCACGGCAATATGTACTAATAGAATAGTCTCTTAATATTTTATATACAACAGGGAAGGGTGAGTGATAGACAGAGAGGAAGTAAAAACGATAAGTGGAAAGAAGTTAAGGGGAGTTGAAAGAGGAAGGAGGGAGGGTATAGGAAGAGGAGTAAGAGAGAGGCGAAGGTGGGAAGAGGGCCTAATAAGGTAAGGCGATTGGCCTTGCCGATGAGTTGTAGCTGCATGCGCGACGTTGCCGAACTTAATCCGAGACGTAGGATGCGAATAAAAAAGGACAGGGGACCCAAAAAGAGAAATACGAAAGAAAAGTCAGAGGAGAGGGTAAAAATGGATGAGACTGGATGAGAGGAATACCACATGGTTCTGTCGATTGTAAGAAATTAGCGGTTTTTTCGAGAGGTAATTCGGAGTGAAGTCCGTTGCATGCATTTGTAAATATATGTACACGTGTCTGCTTGCACACCCATATACACATATATATTACGGAAAAGGTCCATACTTTGTGTTTCTCAGAGCTATTTGCCGGCGAGGTTCATTGCATATTACCTTACCAAGTGTTTATGGAGTTATGTCTTCATTGCGTCGTACCTAGCACCTCCATCCGCGTTTATATATTCCATAGACGTATTAAAGGAGCCTTAGGATTTTCCTTTCCTGTAATTGGAGCCCCTAAAAGTCGAAGGGATAGGATTGAGGGAGTCCGCTGTTTAATAAAATAAACTATGTCAAATTTATTCTCGTCTGTATATAGTTTTTCAATGTAAATTTATTTATTAAAGCCAAATTTTTAAAGAAAACGTGGTAGTCAAGACTTTTTCCTTTGCTGTTTGGCAAGTATTTCTGGTTTTGGGCTCGGCATTTATTGTCAAAACAGAAAAGCAAAATGTTTTACGTTAGGGCGGCAAGGAAAAAATTATCAAACGCTCCTTCGTTAACAACGGGATGTTTTGGACAACCTACTTAACCAAATTCTCCTCTAATACGAAGCGTGAATTAAGAAACAAGTCTATCAATCATCAAATCTAAAATCAACTGTAGAAGGAGTAAAAAATGCTGGAATCGATCCATGATAAAACACAGAATGAATGACAGTGTCAAAATCCAACGTTTAAACAGCGGAGTTTAATCTTGCTATCCTTTCTGTTTTGTATCAATTATTAAATTCTAATAGTCTCAATTATTTATCACCATCATGAATTCATTTTGATAATCTTTACGCGTATGCAGTCGTGATGCATCGGAAGACAATAATTATGCTAGTTGGCTTTTGAAAATTTTTCGATTAAGACAAGCATCCTGACTTTAAGCCAAAATATGTGGAAAACGCGCGGGTTATGTTGAAAGAAATACGGTCAGATAACCTGTTTTCGGCGCATAATAGCCACGAAGGAACGATTACGAAATTTAAGGAAACGTCGAACGTAAAACACAAAAGAACAAGTCATGAGAAGCGAACCGGTTAAGTCACAGCAAATAATAAAGAGTACCTTTCTCTTTAAAAATAAAAATAAAAAACCCACGTCGATTAATTTCCATTGTTCTCGGGAATTTTCCGTCCGTCCCATTTGACCGAAAATAAGATAAAACGTCCTTCTGTAGGTGAAGAATGGACCGGCGATCATCGAGAGGACGAAGACAAAAGCCTCCAAAAAGAAAAACCGGAAAAAATGAGTACCCGGAGTATGGAGTCGAAAGATGATTGGTTTTCCTCGAGGGACTTGCATGACGTTCGCTCATTCGAACGACCAGAAAACAAGGTACGCGTGACATTCCTTCGGAGGTAATCGGATCCGGCATCTATTAAGGGGCAAAAGGAAAATGATCGCCCATCCAAGGGAAGAAAAAAAATCGACGCATCGACGGACCGAAATAATTGATTGAGGAAAAACGAGCCGCGATATTTGGTAGATCAGTGTAAACCAAAGTCTAAACCAGTGGTTCCCAAACTGGGTGCCACGGCATGCTCTGGTGCCGCAAGTGATTCTTAGGGGTGCCGCAGAAGACGTTACAGATATATAGACGTGATTTTTTTCATAAAGCAATAAAATTGATGCATCGCGATGTTGCTTAACCTTTTCCAAGGACGCAATCCCAGCTTGCCTAAGGGATTAACGTACAAAGTTCCGAGAACTAAAGGTTACCGAAGTGATATAGGGAGACGTGGTGACGAAGACCGATCAAAAACGAGATAATAACCAAAGCTCGTGTGTTCTGCCAAATAATATAATATAAGTCATTCCAAATTCCTTAAAACAGTCGAATTAACTATATGCGCATTCCAAACGCAATACCTAAGATAAAATACATCGGTCTTTTAAGTACATAGAAGAAAGAAAGGGAATAAGAGAATTTACCTATTTCGTGAATTACAATAACGATTATTTTATGCAATTTTTCTTGTCGCCGACACACATAATCAAGAACGTTCACCGCCATGAACTTTAACTTTTACTCAACTCTATATATGCAAATTTATCATGTAGTCTCCTGTTTTAAAAATTCCCGAATACCTCCCCGTTACTTCGTTAAAAGATACCATGAGCTCCATGGCGTATTATTAAAGTATCAAAAAAAAAAACAAATTCCCCTCGGCAACTTATTGAATTTTCACACCCAAGAAAGTCATCCCCGCTCCTTTCTTGCTACACTAGATCGAGATCGACTTCAAACTTTTTTAAAGACCTCTTCCCCCACCTCTTCGTGCGTATGATTTTTTTTACATTCGTAAGTTTTTCAGAACCCCTCCCATTGTTTTTCGCTCTAGATGCTACAATAACCCGATCAATCTCCGCTCCCTCTGTTCTAGATGCCCTTTTATTAATCTCCCCACACTCAACTCTTAAGAGTCCCTAGACCGTGACGTCACCGAACGAGATCATCGCCAAGTAATAACAACGAGACGGGAGAGCGGCCAAAAAGCCCCGATTCCCCCGAGCAATCGATCAATGCGAGGAGGAGGAGGATGGGTGGGTGGGGATATCGGTGATTAATAGTTTAATGGGGCCAAAAGTCATTTTCTCCGACGCGCTTAGATAATTGGGAAGATATAATCTGGAAGGAAGAAGCACGTCTTTAGGAATGGAATAGATGCCAACGTGTGGGGAGGACTCTACATGACCCGAAAGCTCTTAAAGTCTTAATTTATTATCACGGAATAATTACCGATGAGGTTAAAATAATTTTAATCGGGGGATGGGCAACCATAAATGACTCTACAGGTATTTTATGCCCAGGGGACCGAAGACTACTAGGATGGAGATCCAAACACGAACGAAAATGATGAAAATTCCACGCAACCAGGTCAATGCTGGGCACGATGAATTCTGAAAGAGCAAGAGAAAAATTCTGTCTTGACCGAGAATCGAACCCGGGTCTTACACTCGCCGGGCGGATGTCCTCCTGATTTTCCAGAATTCGCCAAGTCCAGCATATCCCTGCCTGCATAGAATTTTTACCAACGCTTTCATTTGTTCAACAAAAAATACTTGCCTCAGGTAACTCCAATAGCCACAAAAAGTTTATAAAAAAAACCGGATGAGCATTTCGGCTAAAAAGCAGTCGTCTTAAGTGGTAATTCACCAAAAATAGATTGGTTCTTTTAGAATCTATTTTCGGTCTTGCGCATCTGCTTTTTTATAAACTTTTTTCGGCTAATGGAGACACTAGAAGTCAGCATTTTTTTAAAGCCACAAGACCAGCTCGATAATTCTCTTTTGTACTTCCGTTTGTGATTATCTGGCCATCTCAAGGAAACAAAACCACAAATTCCTCTAAAGAAGCGACCAAATGAACCATCATCTCTCTACATAAGTTTTCCGATGCACCTCCACACCGAGAAATATATAGATTCGGAGGGACAAACGCTTGAAGACCTCGCTCGCAGTGCTATCCGTTAAACCCTATCGCATCCATCTTCCCTGAGAGATTATCCCTCCTCTCCTCATCTCGATACGTTCCTCTCTATAATGTCCTCTCATCTTTCGCCGCAACGCCGACTGCTTAAAACAGTCGAGACGAAGGAGGGATACCAAATCAGCATATCCGAGCCGCGTATCTATTATTATGGAGAGGAGATTGAGAAAGAGAAATATTTTTCTCTCCCGATAGGGGACTTCCATTATCCACTACCTTAACGTCAATGGAAAAGAGGCGAGAGTAAGACTAGATTGATGGCGGCGAGAAAGAGAGAGGGAGAGAGATTACGGCGGACTAAGAGGTTAAGTCCATGTTCCCACCCGGGGAAAATCCACCACGCAAATAACGTTACTACCAATTACGTTATTTTCCGTAGGTACGAGAATGAAAAGTTCCACGCGGCTGAATCGTGCGCTAGTATTATAATACGATGAAACAGATGATTTCTAAATGCGGGTTGGGCAAGAGAGTGAATAAAATCGAATTAGTGGAGATGTTACAAAATGGAGAAATACCATCGTTTGAGCATGAAGATAAAATTAACGCAACGACGAAAAGATAGCCAGATATTTTATGCGGCCTAACACGGTTTTACAGGCAAAGGCGTGTTGCGATGGAAAAATTTCTTCGGTATATTTACGCATCTCTTGAAAGAAGCCAAGTTAAACATTTAGTAAAGTATTGTGAAATATTTTTTTAAGAAAGAGGTCATTTTGGAAAGCATATTATTTATCGCATTACTTTTAATTACATACAGATAGGATCACGATTTATCTGTTTTAATGGAAGCCTTTTTTTCATTTTAAAATGTTCCAGGAAGTATGAAGCTACACAAAAAGACGTTCAAATGCGTAAGTCAGCAAAAGGAAACGAATTTCGGAATAGAGGATTAGAATGATACTGCAAAACAGATAAAAAGACGAATATTTTTATATCAGTAACCTGATTAAGTTATCACAGCGTTGAAAATTTTCCGGAAAGCTTCAACTTTCAGGCTTCGGCGCAACAAGATTATATTAACAGTATAGCTGAAAATAAGCGTCTCAGGGGAATATATACTCCTTGATACGGATGTTCTCACGAAATTGACTCCTTCCGCTGGCCTAAGTTAACCGAATATCTCCCAAAAAAAACACCCAAAAAATTATATCGCTCGCTGAACCCTATCCAGGGACAGCTAGGAATATTTCATTTCCGGCTACCTAGCAACGTGTCTCTCTTATCCAGGTTTGACAGTGCACTCATTTTTGCAAAATGTAGATAACGACCTCAATTAACGAAAGCCGAAGTAGCCCTCCCATCACTATGCCAGACATTCCCACTCTTCGCAATCTCGCTACCAGTTTGTTTTTTTTTGCATTAGGTATCTGAACCCGGTCGAAAAAGGTCGGACGGGGACCAGGAACAACGCGAGCTAACAGGAAACGCGGAGCAACTGAATGATAAAACCGTTCCCACATTATCGTGTCTCGTGTGTTGCAAAAGCCAGGTTGGATAAATAAACGAATTTTTCATTTAAGCACTCCAAAATATATCTCAGAGGAAACGGTTTTGAGATAAAATCCTCCAACGACTAGCTTTTTAGGAGTGTGATTAGCATAAAACCATTTGCAAAAATGTCTCTCGGGAAACTCTAATGAGCGGTACCGCCTCTAGCGATTAATTTTCGCTTTGTTACTTTTAGTGGAATTTGAAATTCAATGAAATCCCGCATAGAGAAGGCGATATACTTTGAACGAAGTATATATATGAAATATCGGCGCAGACATTCAAAGAAAGAAAAAGGAATTTCAGATAAGTTTTGACTCCTGCAAGGAGAAAAAACAGCCAAGTCAGTACTCCAAGATATGAATATGATTCCGCGTAAATATGTATTTTCCTCAAATAACTTTATCGGTCGAGACATTACGAGCGCATTTAGAAAAACAAGAAAACGAACGGAAGTTATGGGAAAAACGCAGCACTTCAATGAAAGAGCGATCCGATTACAGAAAAACAAATATTACGGAGTACTGGCGAAGCGATAAATTGCATAAGAACCGATTTTTAAATGTTGAAAAAACGATTACTGCATTTACCGAGATTCTCCTCAAGTACGTGCCCTTTCGGAAAAATTGATGTACAGTATAATGGGAAACATCAATAAAATGTAAAAAAAAATTACGTTCAGCTAAACTGAAAATAAATAAATAATCAATTTGCGAAAAAAACTACCCTTTGATTGAGTACTGGTACAGGCAAAACCTATGGCGATATAAAGTTTAAGCATCCGCTGAACTGCCGTCATCAGTGGAATGTTTATTACCATTGATAAATGCTCAATATGCACTCGGTTAACTAAAGCGATTTAGCATCGGCGGAAATTCCTACAACGGTAAAAACACACATTTCATTTATTTAAATATAGAACGCACAACGCAAGCCAAAAATACATTTATCGATCAAAATATAACAATGAGCGATTAAAAAAAATTTTTCTTCTCAAAGACAGGATGGCGCGTTTCCCTTAAAAAAAAAACAAGTCGACAATGTTAAATGAAAATTGCAGGAGAAAAACCCGTAACAGAAACAATGCCCACCTTCCCGATGAGCCTCGTTGTTGTTCGTGAGCGGCGGAAGAGATCATTTAAACCGCCATAGCGGGCACACGCGTCGACAGCTCAGCTGTGTAGCGATAAGGAAGAGGAGAGTAAAAAGAGCTGGCAAAGCATTGAGATCGTGGAGGTCGGGGGGGAGGGGAGGGGAGGGGGGAGGGGAGGGGGGGAGGGGAGGGGAGGGGGGAGGGAGGGGGAGGGAAACGAAGGGGGTGTGAGGGGGTGGCTGATGCGTGCACTTACCGTCTGAGAGCAGCCTGAGGACGATGTCGACCATGTCCTTGACGGACTTCACGTGAAACTCCGACTTGGTGTCGGCGTCCATTCCTAAAACTGATTACGTGTCGTTAAGGAACCCACGTGGTTAACGGAGACGACAAAAAAATAACGGAGAGGAATATGGTTACATTTGCATTCACACACACACACACACACACATACTCCTTGCGTAAACATCATCAGAGATAGAGAGAGACGGGGTAAAAGTAAATGTGTGAAAACACCAGTAGAAACCCAAGAGACGATAAACCGTCTTCTCCTTTCGTTCACTTTGTCGAAATGCCAGGAAAGTCTTAAGTTTAGCACACGCTGGATTTGTTAATAACTTCTATATTAACTTCAGTCTCATTTTTATATTAAAGCACTAAAAGGGTAATAAATTAAAATTCCAGTAGGAGTTGCCATGATTTTGGGCTATACAAATTTTAATAAAATTATCACTTTTGGAGTTCGCTATACTGAAAGATATAAATGCTTTAGGACAAAAATGAAACAAATTCTGGAAAATAAGTGAAGAATTTTCGTTAAACTTCCCATCGCCAGTGAACCCCAAAAACAAATCTCATACAATTAAAAAATTAGAAAAATCAAATACAGTCAACTGGAAAATACATTTTTCCCTTTTTAGTGCGTTAAAAATCCTGTTTAAAAATTGTTTCTTAGTTTCAAAATAAGTCCGTACCAGGGCCGGCCCAAAGTACGAGGGAGCAGGGCGGCTGTCCGGGGTGCCAAAGTCTTGGGGAGCGCTATATCGGTAATATATATATGCATAACTTGCATGTGGATAAATAATGGATACCAATTTATATCGTGGAACAGGCTATAATAATGATGTTACCCTTTATATTTTTTTCAGTATCAATAATTTGTACCTAGCGATGAATAAATTAGCATGTATCTACTTCGAAAATATCTCAACAAGCATTTACGTAAAGGGCACCGGAATGCTATCTCGCCCGGGGCGCCAAAATTCCTCGGGCCGCCACATCGATGGAATGAAATGATAGATCATCATTCAGACAGGCACAAGGTGGATATATGGGAAATTTTAAAACGGGAGAGAAACGACCCCGGGTCTCACTTGCTGGGCAGGCGTTCCACCAATGAAGTCGTGGGACGTTTGATTTTTTTTTGGTCCCGCTTTCAATTTTTTCACATTCCGGAATAAGTCGGGGAATAATAAGAGGTCCAGGCGACGACGCCTTCGTCGACTCATTCTGTAGCTCGGAGACTTAGTTTCTGGGTGAGGGACGAGGAAAATGCTGGGTATGCGCCTCGTTGAAATGCGGAAGGTAATGCGAAGCTAATCGACGTGCTTGTTTCTTCGTCGCCCTCGGACTCGACGAGTCGCGAACTTGAGAAGGAACGGATGCATTTTTTTCCCTCCGCTAATTACGGAAAAATTCCAGCAACTATACTGAAAGGGCATCACGGGAAATGAATTTCCCAAGACAAAATGTAATTATATAAACGTGACCTATATATTTTATCGAATAAAAAATAAAATAAAAAATACGGTAACTCTTTTTACTTTTCGCGAGGATGAAACAACCCGTAACCTATGAAATCTCATGAAAATAATTCCATTACATTATTTTTCGTGAAATATATATTACTTGCCATCTTAAATAAACGTCATAACATTGCGAAATAGCTTAAGTAAAAATCTCTTCATAGGAAATATAGCGATTTAGTTTTTAATATTGAAAAACTCTCCAGAATATAAATGCGGCATTTCTCTATGCCATCGCCTTCATTTCTTATTATCTCTCCGTAAGGCATTACCTATTGAAACAATTACATCTGTATATTTTATCAAACTGGAAGGTATCAGGGGAGAGGGGCCACAGCACCAAAGTAACTCCTAATAAATCAAACCTACTAGAGCGAGAGATCCAAATGTCCAAATGAACAAATCCCAAAAATCAATTATGATAATGTCTTAAATATGGCACGACATGAGCTAGCCTCCGTATTCGCATATTATTTGAAAATAATATTTGAAATATCCGTTGCACATGGTATCGTTTCGAAAGACTGGAAACTAGCATCCACAAAGGCGGCGATAAAGCGAACCCCGAAAACTATAGACCGATATCCTTGACGTCATTATCGTGTAAGATTGTAGAGCATATAATCGTTAGCTCTGTTCTGCGTTATTTAGATGGTCGTTCTTCGCTAAGCAAAAACCAACACGGGTTTCGGAAAGGTAGGTCATATGAAACGCAGCTCGCCCTGTTCGTAAATGATTTGTTGCAATGCGGAGAGAAAAACACTCAAGTTGACGCCGTTTTCATTGATTTTAAAAAGGCGTTCGATAAAGTACCCCATAAGAAATTAATAGGAAAACTAGGAAAGTACGGCATAAACCCGAATATCGTGAGTTGGACAAAAGACTTCCTCTCCGATAGAGAAGAGTTAGTAGTCATCGACGGGAAATCTTCCTTCCCAGTTAAAGTCGCATCAGGTGTACCACAAGGAAGTTTATATATATATATATATATATATATATATATAAACGATATCTGCTCAGTAGTTCGCTGCAAAATCAGACTTTTCGCAGATGACACCGTCTTATATAAGGAGCCAGGATGACCAAAATTCGTTCCAGGAAGATTTAAACGTCCTTTCAGCATGGTTTTAAGATTAGAAAATCGAAATTAATCACGGAAAATGTTCCCTTTTGAGTTACTGGAAGGGCGAGAACAATGAATTAGACTCGGAGTACAGAATTGATAGATCGAATATCCAATCTGCGGAATACGTTAAATATTTAGGAGTCACCATTTGTCGTGATCTATCGCGGAATATGCATATTCGAAGGGTCGTAGGCGCAGCTAATAAGAAATTTGGCTTCGTAGGCAGAATAGTAAGAAGTAGCACAGAACAGGTACGAGAAACGTGTTATTTATCATTGGTCAGATCTCAGGTCGAATACGCTTCCAGCATATGGGATCCGTACGAAAAGGGACAGATACTTGAGTTAGAAAGAATCCAACGCAGAGGATATGAGCAAAAATTAAGCGTCACATCACTCTTGAAGGAGTTGAATTGGATATCGCTAGAGGATCGCAGAATTAGCGCTAGGTTAAGGCTTCTGAAGAAATTTAGATCGGAAGTTCTTCTAGAGGAGGTATCAGGAATATTTGAGACACCTACTTACATGGGTAGGCATGATCACGAGGATAAAGTACAAGAGATCGACTGTAGGACCGAACGATATCAGGGTTCGTTTTTCCCAAGGACCATACGGAATCATAACAGGAGAGCGATTCCCGCTAGAGAAGTTATTAGGTAGGCTTTGGTGCGCTGCATCCCCTGCCACCCACCAATCTGGTGACTTGCAGGGTATTATGTAGACGTAGATGCATATAAAAAACCATTAATCAAAAAACAAAAAACCTCGCGAATTAAAAGAAAGAACAAAAACTATTCCTCCGATATACTTCGGTCGTAATCGCCCCTAAAACTTCGACCGCGATACTCCTAAAAGAAGACAACAAAAAACGGAAAGAAATTAGACCTCCGTTATCCCGCAACACGTGCGGGTGGAGCGTGTCTCACGAAGCAAACGTGTCTCTCCGTAAGGCACCCTTATCTCGAAGGGTGGGGAGAGGAGTAGGGGAGGCGTGCCAAGGGCACGGTGAGTTCACCGACACTAAAGACAAAGAGATACAAATAACGAGAGAGGGAAATAGAACCGCCATGGTTTGTTTCTAATTGGCGCGCCAGTTTGAAACAAACACGTCCCCCCTCCTTTCCGCCCCTTCATATCAGTATTGACGTTTAAAAAACACAGGCGGGAAAAGGGGTAAAAGAGAAGGATTGAGCAATTGTTCCTTTTAAAGTGAAAAAAAAACACTTTTTCGGGCTGGTCCTAACAAGAAGGTAAAGAAGGGTTAGGAGAGGAGAGATTACGTCAGGTGAAGTAAGAGGCTATGTTGAGGTGGGTGAATAAGGACGGACGGTTCAGCTGGTTGGACCCCATGGGTTAAAAAAAAAGAGAGGACCGATACTGAGATAAAAGGCGAACGTAAGACCGGTGGATGTCGGGAAGGGAGGTGGGGGAGGGATAGGGGAGGAATGAGAAGGGTTGAAAAGAGTAGCTACAGTCCAACCATGCACAGAGGTCACGTGTTTATATTAAAAGCCACGTGCTCCGGTGAGTAACTTGCGCGGAAAGAAATAAACATTTTTAGCGTCATTAAATGTAGATGTTCCACGATGGGTCCCTCGTCGGTACTTGGTGCAAATGGGGTGGATTTTTATGCCTCGTAAAAATGAAAGTCGAGCCCCTATAAATCGAAAATAGGTTGGTTTGAGTTTGGGAAACTCTGAGTTACGAAACCCGGGAATCCCAAATGGAATGAGAATGTCTTCCAAGAAAAACCAAACATTCGAAGAATATAAGTCCCACGAGTTCCCTTCTTTGAACTACGGTCTTATCGTAGTACGGTATGTTGCAGCGAGAAACATAATATAAACCAGCGATTCGGAAATGTTGATGGAGCAACAATATTTCCACTTTAATAAACTGAAGATGTATTAACAACATATGTACGCCTCCAAATGTTGCTATGTCCGCATATTCATATACCGCATTTACCTGACTATAAGGTGAGGTTATTTGTTTACATTTTTCAATATTAGCAAAAAAGAAATAAAAAATTGCGACTCGTTTAGCATGGCTTAAATCACTTTTAATTTTTCATTGCACATTGTAATGAAAATATTTGGAAAAATATTAATAAATAATACTTTATTATTTTGCTTAATATATTTGATTCAAAATGCTTCATGTAATATTTTTCGTCGAAATTTGCTTCTGTAAAGGACAGTCATCTTATACTAGGGTAAATACGGTAAGTATAAGAAATTACAAGGTGAGGTGCCGCAAAATCCTATTTATCTTCGAACAACCACTGTATTACTATGCTTACCACAATCTTGTAAACCTCTTTAACGTTCGAAACTACTAGCATCCTGACCGATGTTTTGGTTATAACGATCAGGAGAAATGAGCAGACCTACCTCTCACTTCGGCAGTTTCAATGAGCAGGGTGTGTCACTCAGTAGGCACCGCACGCAAAGTAGCACTTGTTTTCCCTGGTATTAGGGTCGTGCGTAGCGTGATCGACGTAAGGGGCGTGAAAAAGCATGACGAAACCCGAAGCGGGCCCGATACAGATATATATATATAAATTTATCTAGTCCATTTATTCCCCGTATCGATAAGACACGTCAACGGAGCGTTTAGATTGAGATAAAGGCGTGGTGCAACGGACGGGCGACGTCAAACCACTGAGGAGACTCGCAGGTTGCCTGGTTTAAACTCATCGCCGGCCTAATTAGGCGGACGGTTCGGTTACACAAATGTCGAAGGAAACAATTATAGTAAAGAAACTTCAACGTGACCCGTAACGTAAACCAAGAAAGACAACAAGTCGAACTAGGAACACATAGAGAAGAAACATAATTTTCGCGTTCGAACTCTTATACTTAAAAATTGAAGTCCTATGGCAAGAAGTTTCGATAAATCGAACTTTCCTCTCCCATTGAGGTTCGATTTTTCGAGTTTAGATAGTATCCTCTTCGCAGTGCAGTAACAAGGGTATGGCGAAGGTGGCATTTGCCATAGGCGTCGCTTGCAAAAGACGCTAAACGTTCCCGCATAACGTGTTATTTTAATACTAAAACGTTGATTTATTTATATTAAAAACGCTATTATTCTTTATTAAAACAAATAAAAATTATATCCTACATAACCAAGGCGTTTCCCAGAATTTTGCCGTAGGCGCCATATCGCCAAGGTATCGTGATAGATGTTCTATTTATAAGTGGCTGTAAATACAATACTTAAAAAACTTTTCCATGCTATTCAGTGAACATTTAAAAATGACACTGAAGATGGCTAAGTTGTAACCAAAAGGCATATCTGAATACTCAATCACTGTACGGCTACAGATATTTCTCTTACCTATCACTGTATTCGAGCCTACATAAAATATAAAAATCACATCGATAATTCACATTCGAATCTTATCAGTAAGTGTTACTTTTCTCGAAACGCTAGACTTAATGACATCTGTTGTTTTCCCGCCAAAATGAGTCCATGGAGCTCGAAAACCTTTCCCAACGCGGCTATTTATTCTCCGTTATACACATTTCACAATAATCACCAGACTAAAAGTCATGAATCCGACTGGAGATATCAAAACTATTCTTTCCCTTGTCCCCATTTTAAACTGATACGCGTGATGAAAATAACATCAGAGCGGGAAAGTTCGACGGCATACACGATGGAATCCCTTTTTCTCCCGTTTAACTTAAAATCGGGAACTCAATGCAAATAATTTATTCAGCCATTTCGTGGTTCTTCGCAACGTTTAGTACTTGACAACTATGGAAGAGTGAACGACCATTAAAAAAAAAAACGATGAAATAAACAATGACTTAGGATCAATATGCCTCGCCCTCTTAACCCTTAACTGGGCGCGTCAAAAAATGTCACGCTGCTGGCCGCGTGACGCACAGAGTGCGCCGCTGCATTGTGTGGAAAATGCGAACGGAAATAGTAATAATAACGATAGATTCATTCTAAATTTTGTTTAATTAGCCTTCTGATGCAGGTTATGATTTATAATTCTCATTGTTAATCTAAATCTACATGATACCCTGCAAATCACTACACCGGTGGGTGGCAGGGGGTGCAGCACACCAAAACCTACCTAATAACGTCCCTCGTGGAATTCACTCTCCTGTTATGATCCCGTATGGTCCTTGGGAAAAACGACCTCTGATATCGCTCGGCCCTACAGTCGATCTTTTGTATTTTACACTCGTGATCGTGCCTACCCATGTAAGTAGGTGTCTCTAATATTCCTGAGACCTCCTCTAATAGAACTTCCGACCTAAATTTCTCCAGAAGCCTTAACCTAGCGCTAATCCTGCCGTCCTCTAGCGATATCCAATTCAACTCCTTCAAGATTGATGTGACGCTTAATTTTTGCTCATATTTTGTTTTACGAATCTGGGTGCTCTGCGTTGGATTCTTTCTAACTCAAGTATCTTTCCCTTTTCGTACGGATCCCATATGCTGGAAGCGTATTCGACCTGAGATCTGACCAATGATAAATAACACGTTTCTCGTACCTGTTCTGTGCTACTTCTTATTATTCTGCCTACGAAGCCCAATTCCTATTGTCTGCGCCTACGACCCTTCGAATATGCATATTCCACGACAGATCACGACAAATGGTGACTCCTAAATATTTAGCGTATTCCGCAGATTGGATATTCGATCTATCAATTCTGTACTCCGAGTCTAATTCATTGTTCTCACCCTTCCAGTAACTCAAAAGGGAACATTTTCCGTGATTAATTTCGATTTTCCAATCTTGAAATCATGCTGAAAGGACGTTTAAATCTTCCTGGAACGATTTTTGGTCATCCTGGCTCCTTATATAAGAAGGTGTCATCTGCGAAAAGCCTGATTTTGCATCGAACTACCGAGCAGATATCGTTTATATATATCAGGAATAGTAGTGGGCCTATGACACTTCCCTGTGGAACACCTGATGCGACTTTTACTGGGTATGAAGATTTCCCATCAATAACTACTATCTGTTTTCTGTTGGAAAGGAAGTCTTTTACCCAACTAACGATATTAGGGTTTATGCCGTACTTTCCTAGTTTTCCTATTAATTTATTATGGGGTACTTTGTCAAACGCTTTTTTAAAATCAATGAAAATGGCATCAACCTGAGTGTTTTTCTCTCCGCATTGCAACAAATCGTTTACGAACAGGGCGAGCTGCGTTTCGCATCACCTACCTTTCCGAAACCCGTGTTGGTTTTTGCTTAGCGAAGAACGACCATCTAAATAACGCAGAACAGAGCTAACGATTATATGCTCTACAATCTTACACGATAATGCCGTCAAGGAAATCGGTCTATAATTTTCGGGGTTCTCTTTATCACCGCCTTTGTGGATGGGCGTTACGTATGCTAGCTTCCAGTCATTTGGAACGGTACCATGTGCAACGGATTTTTCGAATATTATTTTCAAGTAAGGTGCGATTACCGAGGCCAGCTGTTTTAACACACGCGCGGGTATGCTATTGTTAGGATTTTCTACATTATATACGAACTAAATTTTCAAGAAATATTAAGTACCATATGACATTATATCGTTACACTTTTTTATCATAATATATTTACATAAGCGTCATTTTAAGCACAAAGATGTAAAATAGAAGAAATATTACTAAAAAAATTACGTTGTAGAAATATTTAAACTTTTACAGGCAAATCGCTATGCGTGTTTAACACAGCGGAAGCGACGCACATAGCTTTGCGTCTGTTTTACTCCTCAAGAACAATAGCTAAAAGGTTGATAACAAATTTTTCGATTAGTCAGGCAATAAAGATAGGATAGATAAGAGAACAATGTATATGAAGCATTCTTTACAAATTGACAGCATTTAAAAAATATTTGACGCACTCCGTTCGCCAGAACGCCCACTTAAGGGTTAAATAACTCTAATCCAGCGGCTTCCAAACACTTGTGCATCGCAAATCCCTTACTTAGCACATTTTTTGTCGTAAACCACCTTATTAAAAAACGCTCTCGATGCTCGTACAACGTATCTGTAGTAGTTTCCAATGATTTGCTTATGGAATCGATGATAAGAAAATCCTTCTCTACACACGAACCAATACGTACTGTTCGCTAATAGCATTTTACGAACAACACCTTTATGAGCGCCGAGGGAACCACTCTCTAATAATGATCCCGATGACGACACCGCTTACGCATTTCTGTGACTCATAAAACTCCAAACTCTTCCCATTTGGCACAATGTGCAACGCAACGCCTCTTTTCTTGTAATCGCGATGCATGCCAGACATAGCTATAGCGGACGTGCGCAATTCATTGAGAATATTAAGCGAATAAATTACGCGCCTCGATTTACGGTACATAAGACACGCCGATATTCTTCTCGGGCTTCTAAAAATGCAACCTATTGGCACGCGGTAAGCTATAACTGGATTTCAGGATAGAATGGGTAATAAATCATGCGCTTGTCGCGAAAACAAAGCAATTGCTACTGCCGAGATGAAAAACGTGACGCTCTTTCGATTTTTTCGCTGATTATGAAAATTGCTGTTTATTACAGGCGAAAGGCGATTTTTTTAAATCCCGCAGATTTGAAAAACAAGATAAATTTGAGCTCGATTATAAATATAGGAACTTAAAAGCTTAAATGAGGTCGTATCAATAAACTCAGCTTCGTAAATATAAGAAACTAACATATGTCTTAACAACCAATATGGACATGATAAATATTACATCCCCAGCACCTATAAATATTTAACCATATATAAACTGTTAATACAAACCAGAACGAATCTATGCCATCTTGTAATAATAAAGAATAGTCCAAATGAAACTCGGATATAAAAGAAACGTAATAAACATATTGATCACGAGGAGACACCCAAAACGATCTGGAAATCGGCAGATTTTCTCGCCATACTAGCAACAAACATACGTCAACAGTACGCAATTGGCTATAATCTAAAAATATCCATTTCTTGTTGTCAGAAATGTCAGTTAAATAAGGAAGGCTAGCTTTCAAGAAGACTTTTGAAACTATTTCAATAGGAGAACAATTGCCATCCTTATCGCGGGAAGCGAGAAATACGTCAACAAAAACACCTCGAAAGAGAGAGAGAGATGGACTGAACGCTTGCTTACGTCATACTTCGGAAGCGGTTTCGAATCTCGAGTCCACGTGGGAATGCTAATTTTTTTAATGTGCAGACAAAGCACCTAAACAATAGTCCGTATTAAGGTAATTATCCCGAAATATTTAAAAATTCCCGTAATTATAAAGAAACAAAGCGATACTCGTCGAAAAAAATTTTTTTTTAACAATAATTGCAAATATTAGCTATATGCTTCTTTGTAACGATGGCAATAAGAAATCATATAACTGGTCTGCACCGCCTCCTACTTGAGAAAGCGGAAATACCCGGTCGAGTGACGCCTTACAATTACAAAATGAAGAAATTTCCATCCGACCTTGGAAAATATGCACCAGTCATTACGCCTACACGTAAGTTTCTCATAAGATTCGTATAATATCCACGACGAACAATATTAATAACAAAATTATTTACAAATCACACATCGTTGCGGGAAGTTTTTAACCTTCAAATCAACTTTAACATAACCTCCCGTTAAAAGAACCCGTAAACTAAATTCAGCATAAAAACAAAAAAACAACCCAGTCGTATTTTCAGACGCTTCGAACCGACTCACCCAACTCAGGAATCCTCCAGGTCAGCCAACTCCCTATCCGGCCACGTGGTCAAGCGGCAAAAACCTCCGGCAAGCCGACGCCCACAACACACTTCCAAAAACGACAACCCACCCCGAACACTTAGAAAAAAGGAAGCGGCCAACCAAACACGATACAACGTAAAATACTCGTCCGACTCACTTCCAAAAAAAAGCGATACACGAAAAAACAATAGAAGTCGACTAGACGCACTTCCTGCCGGGTGAATTATCTACAACCGTCCACACCCCGCGCGGCGAATGTAACTTTTACGAAAAGGGGTTGCTTCGCTTAGGGACACGCCTCTTCCTCGCCCTCCCGACAAAAAATATTGAACAACGAACACGAAGAGTCGGCGCGAAGTGGAAGACGACACAAATTTTTCGATGGTTCGCGGAAAACCGTACGTTTTTGGCTCCGGCGGTCGTGGAGACTTCAACGCACGTGATGAAAGGTAACTTAGCGGACTGGCACGGGAGGCCTTTGCACACGCACGAACCAGCCGGGGAAAAAATAACAGCAGGGGTAGGACAGAATGCGTTTCCCGCGTCTCTTCGACCCTTCCCACGAACTGCTTTATTCTCTCCCTCTATCTCAGAGCGTCCTCTGCCCTTGTCCCACGCACTGCTCGCTCACACGGTTCACCATTGCACTGCAAACTAAACTGAGACATATGGGGACACCCTCGGGAAAGAAAGAAGACTGAAAGAGTGTGCCGAGAGGAGGAGAAGGGAGAAGACGACAGAACGGAGGGGAGAGAGAGAGAGAAAGGGACGCCTCCGGGAGAGGTCTAGGGGCACGCGGGGGTGGGTAAAAGAAAAGAAAGGGGAGGAGGGGAGAGGGCGAAGGATGGGCGAGGGCGTGGAGGGAGAGTTTTAGAGAAAGAAAGAGAGATAGTTTGTGCTGTTGGTGGGGAGTTGGTTGACTGCTCTTCTTTTCATTGTTCCAACTACGCAAACACGTAAACACTTCCCCGGACGTATCGCAATGATAGGGAAACAGGTCGTATCGGCTTCAGCCGCTGTAGTAATCGGAAACGGGCCTTCGATTTATCGCTTTGTTGTGCCAGGTAAAGTACATATGGACGTGGTTCACAAACGCTAGGCGATATATATATAATCAAACCTCGATAACTCGAATTTTTAAGGAAAGTGGAAAAGTTCGATTTAACGAAATTAATATTGTATTTTTATATAGGTAACTACGTCTACTTATCGATAATTCGAGTAATTGAGGCTCGATTTATCGAATTTCGACTATATTTAAAGTCGTTTGATTATTAATTGGACCGTAATCATACGGTTGACCTCGATAATTCTTTTTGAAGACAACCGTGATAAAGTTTGAAGTAATAACCAAAAGCGTTTAGCTGAGAATAATTAAACTTCTCACGACTTTCAACTTATTTTTAAACCGTATTATACTAAGGGAAAGCGTGCTCGAATATTGGAATATTTCCATCTTTAAAAAAAATCCTTCAACAGTAGCGACTTCTGTGTTAAGGTCAACCTCAGAAATGACCAAAAATGCAGACCTCCTCCGCTTTCCAAAGAGAGAACGCAATTTCTGGGAAATTTATCTGTGACGCTCTCCGCGTACCATCCGTCTCGAGGGAGACAATACAGACTTCGTCACTGGCACGACTCGATCGCGAAAAAAAAAACTTTTCCGCGCGCAAACAAAACCGACAAAACACTATCGGAAGGGAGCTCTTTCCGGGAATCTTCCTGTCAACGTCATCCCCAGCTCCGTGGAGAAGTAGTAGTTGTAGTAGTAGTAATATCGTACTATGCATTTCTTCCAAGCACGCACGAAATATCCTCCTCGTTTGGAAGAAAAGAATGGCAATGCTACAGGTGGCACCACCAACGGCTAAAAAGGAGCTACTTTTAAGGAGTGCTCACGAACTTCCCACCACAGAATCCCCTCTTTCCTACCCTCTTCCTGGTACAACACAGCACCCTCTCCCGTTTGCTTCCTTTCTTTCCCTCCCTTTCCTACACGTCAACCCCTCCCGGCCAAGTCTCCCCTTTCTTTTAAGGCTAGCCTTATGGCCTACATGCCAGAGGATAGAGAGAGGGGATGAGGCCAGTGTGGGGTTACAAGAGAGAGAGAGAGGGTCAGGTCGTGGGAGAGAGAGAGAGAGTTCTACCCTCTCATAGAGGGGGAAATACAGCTTCGTTTGAGAGAGTGAGGGGCTTGAGGGAAGGACGGAGAAATGCCACGATGGGTAGAGGAGACGGCTTGCTGGCCGTACCGAGAAGGCGGGAAATATTATACGCTGAGGTATTGAAAGAAAAACCTCTTCGTACCTTTAAGAGCGTGATAGACGTCTGTTTGAGAAGTGCGTCGAAAGATAAAAAGGTTTATTGCCGATTTCGATGGTGAGACGGCGGTGGGATAACTCGTGCCGGAAAGAAAAGTAGTCGCTATCTCGTCCACGGCTGATAATGGATGTTACTAAGTCCTCCAGACCTAATATATAAATACATATTGTTGTCCTAAGGTTTCTTTTGTTTGTTGAATGGGTAGCGGTAAGCTGCTTGCACATGCCACGCGAAATGACTATTTTGACAGATTTTGGAGACAAAATATTCGCTAGTAAATCGGCTTCAACGATAATATTAGTTATTATTATTATTATCGATCAATTTTATCGGTGATACGTAGGTGATAAGTAATGATAAAGCGGATGAATGATGTGGATAAGAATTTTTTATTTCGCGTGAGAAATTTTACGTATACTAAACGATTATCAGGCTGGGATTTCATACTATTATTATTATGACTCAACTTTATCGGCGACGCATGGGCGGGGGAAATGATGACAAAGCGGATGAACGAAGTGAACAAGAATTTTTGTTTCGCGTAAGGAATTTTACGCAGAAAGAACATCTGTTAGGCTCTGAGATTTATAACAAGAGTTTGGTGGCGACTTTTCGAGATCCTGATAATAAATCGATAAATGCAGATTGCATACCGAGAGTGGTCCGTTCGAAGGGAGGAGAGGAAGTACGTATCTGCTCAGACTCCGGAAGAGTGAGGTGGAGTGGAGGAGCGGAGCGGATGAATGGAAGACCAAATTGAAAGGGAGAAGGGGAGCGAGAGAGGGAAAGAAAGAAGGGGCGTGCTTTGTCCGTTTGTGGTCTCACGAAACGCTTGTGAATAGAATTAGATTTTCATTGACATTTTTAAGAATTCACTTCTGCTTCTTTTACACTATTTCGTCGAATTGCTTGAAACCTTGAAATTGATAGATTTAGGGTTTGTTGTAAGCTGCGTTATCAAATTTTTGGAGAACCAAAAATAACTCGCTAAATGTTAATTTATTCGTTCGACGGAGTGAGGATTCCTATTTCAGATTCGGTTAAATATGTAGGAGTTACGATCCATCGGGATCTCTCGTGGGACACCCACATTCCCAGGGTGATAGGTGCAGCTAACAAAAAGCTAGCCTTTATAGGGAGAATAGTTCGAAATAGCTCGGAAAAGGTGAAGGAATTATGTTATTTATCCTTGATTCGACTATGCGTCATCTGTGTGAGACCCTTATGAAAAGGGACTCACTAATGAGACAGAAAAGGTACAGCGCAGATCAAATATATTCGTAAAGAGAAATTACGATTGTAAACAACGCGTAACGTCATTAAAAGAAAATCTAAAGTAGGCCTCGTTAGAGGAACGTAGACTGCAAGCTAGATTTAAACTGATAGAAAAATATATGTCTGAGAGATTTGCGGATGAAATAGTCGATCTTATCAGAAGTCCGACATATATCGGATGGAAGGACTGCTTAGATAATATCCGCGAGTTCGATTGTAGGACGGAGCGATAGAGAGGATCGTTTTTCCATAGGAGGATAAGGGAGCATAATAGGAAGAGGTAGCGTAGGGAAACTAGGGAACCTTGATGCACCGCACCCCCTGCCATCCACCTATGAGGTGACTTGCAGGGTATTACGTAGATGTAGAAGAGAAAGTGTTAGACTACGATACTAAGCATCGGAACATGTTGAATTCCATTTAACCTGTATCGGAATTGTTATTAGTCAACCATTTTTTGGATTATTTCTTCCTTTCGCTCTCAGAGAACTCCTTAATATTACGGCTGTCGCGGTCATATTTACTAGCCTTTGGTGCCCAACAAATTTCCATGCTCAAAAACTCTCATCGATGTTGCGCTGCTTAAAAGCAGGTCGACACGTCATAGAATTATCTCTCTCCGAAAGGCCCACAATTCCTTTTATCGCATTTCTTACGTAATTACTTATAGACCCTCCTCTGTCAATCTCTATGGAAGAATAGTTCCCGATTTTATCAAAAATTTGCAACCCAGTAATGAAAAAGACCGCATTAGCACAAAGAATTGTAACGATAACAGAAATTAGGAGAGTTACAAAAATACCGTCTTTGTCGAACACCACCAGTATATATTATTTTAAAACTGCAACCTTTGCTCCCCCTGCCAACCGCCCGTCTCGCAAATCACAGGATTCTACGCACACGCGAACGGAAAGAAAACGAAGCTACCCTCTTCTTTCCGTCCGTTTGGTAAGTCTTTAGATAACAAAAACAAACAAGACCGTGAGCGAAAAATAATGCATTTAAGAACGCATTAAAGTCTTCTTCCCTTTTAGGAAGTTCCGAGGGTGAGTCAGGCAAAAATTACGACAGCGGACCAAAGCGAGGCGGAGAAATGGGACGCCATTTTCTCTTTTCCCCCTTAAAACGAATTCAAAACATGCGCTCGTAAACTCCTTTCAGAAGCCTACGGAATCGATCTCTCTTTTTCCTATTCCCTTCCTCTCTCCTCCCCACCCATTTTTAACGGTCGCTTAGGGTTGACGGACGGAAGAAGAAAAAACACGTACACACTCTCTGCCAGTCCTTACCTCTTGAAGGATGGACGAGGTTAGGATGAGAATATGCCGGGGAAAATAGCCTTCGAGGCGGTGAGAGAGAGAAATTGAGACAGATCTCTGGGAATGGTCTTGTAAAGGTCGCGGCGGGCACATGGAGAAACAGGAGAGTTTATGGAGCTATATTCTACGGATTTTCTCTCATATCCTCCACGGGGTAAGGAAAAAGAGAAGATTTTTGTAATTCAACGAGACCGCGGAATGGTTTGCTATTTATTATACTCATGAAAGCGTATCTTATAAAAGAGATCATATTCCATTCTTCAATCTTATGTGTTGACTGAATTGTTTGTCCCTCTCAAAACTTTTCTTGAAGTAATCAATTATCGGTGACTTGCGGATCGAACCGCGAAAATGCTCTAAATCCAAAGGTTTACTACGATAAAAACAGGTAAAACTCTTTATGACTTAAACTAAGAAGATAAGAGAAATTTTATACTTTTTCTTATCTGCCATTATTTAGCTGCCGTTTCTTAAAATTATATAGAGACCCGTTTTTTTAAAGGATAAATACTCATAAAAAGAAACGGCAGTGGGCATGAATGAAATTAACATAATTATCTACACCATGATAGACTAAAATTCACCAAGAGGGTGGGTGACAGGGTTGCAGTGAATTATTGAAGTGGGCAAACTTTATGTATGTGAATATACAATATCTGTTATTATCTGTTTTAATTTTGGCTCTTGGGAAAATATCGAAATGACGAAAAAAAACAACAGCGAAACGATATTACACAGCAAGGAGTCCAACCTAGTGGTTGCAGAATTTCGGCATCATCTCAGGGTCTTACACGAGGGTACTCAAAAATCCAATCTCATTCCGAGACGATTTCAAAATTCTGAAAAGGTAAATTTCGCATCACATTACAGAAAATCGCAAGTACAAAAATTCCACAAAAAAGATACATCGTCTTGCAGACTCACATATTCAATTTATCTTTAAAAACGACGTGACTTCTATTCTAGAAAAAATCTCCCAACAACGTTCCTCGATCAATGTGCCATCCCTTTCCGAATCCGCGAAATTTTGAAACGAGATAGCCAGAGGTCAGAAGAAATCGCGCGAATTCGAAAAGTCTTTTAACCCCGTAAATACGCCGATATCGCGTGCGTGGCATCACCAAGCGAATCCGGAGTCGATTTCTTTGAGTATGCACAAGTAAAAAAATTCCCAAACGTGTCCTTCCGAAATGGAGTTGGGCACTCAACAGGCTCGGGTGCGGGACAAAAAAAAAATAGGATCTTCGCATTCGTCGGAAGTTAAGAAGAGTTGAATCGATTGGCGGGGTCGCAACTTAGGTCAAAGGTTGTCGAGTGAAGGGTAAGAGAGGAGCGGAAAAACAAAAGCGAGAGGTGATCACGTAAGTCATTTCCTGGAAGTGGCTCGGAGGAGGGAGACGTCACTCTTCGCCGAACCCCGTGCATTCAAATGTCTCGCATTTGAAATGCAAATACATACGCTTTCGTTTCTAAGTTGGGACTCGGCACGGTCAGTTTTTAGTAGTCCTTGGGAAATGACACGCATTATCGAAGATACCTTTTACTGGGGCGACATTTGCATTTTTGAAATAGAGACGGCGTCAGCGTCGGTCCTGACGTTTGATTTACATTACTTCGTGGTAATGCCCCGCCTGAGGTATATCCCTGGGAGGAAAACAAATCCAGCTCCCCATTCGGGAAATACTTCTAAAGATATAAAAGTTAAATCTGTTTACCGATTCCTTAAAAAATTAAACATCGACTACGAAAGTACCATCCGGATTCCAGTCTGTTCAGCAACGTGGATTGTTAGTAAACGTTTATCTCTACCTTCTACATTCCAATCAGCAAGTGAAAGCTCATTTTTTTCGACGTTTGAAAATAATGCAACAAAGTGCCATCGCGATTTGGGCGGCCCGAGCATTCACCAGGCTCGCCTATTGCTTGTAGTGGCCCTGATCTTCTCAAAGGTACACTTTTTAAGTCGTCTCTTGCATGTACGTCAATAAAACAAAGAAATAATTGTATGTTGTTGGCCAGACGAATAGGTGGAGCTAAACTTGTAAATGAGAATGTAAATCCTTTGAGATTAATTTGGGATTTTTGCAGGCATTATTTCTTCATACTGTTTGGTAAATGGACTGTCTGGGTCACAACCGTGTCCATAAATACCAAAAAATATTGCATTATCGCTATTTGAATACGTTGGAAAATTCCCTTAATGTTGAAAGAAATCAAAATATGAATATAATATTTTTCTCTTCTCTGATAATTTAGGGCGAAGGTGATCTCAAGGCAAACTTAAGAATAAAATATATTCCACTAGGGAAGTTTTAATTTTGCGGAATTTTACATAAACTTTAGCTTCTGCACTAATATATACAAGATACCTCAAACGATAAATATTCACTTTAGTAATTAACTTGTGAATCCTCATAAACAAATTAATAAGACGATGTTTAATAGCAATTTCCATTCCCTAAAATTGTTCGAAATCAGGTTACCTAGTTTTTACATTTACATTAATACCCTGCAAGCCGCCAGAAGCGTTTGGCAGGTGGTGTCACAGCACCAAATGAACTCTAATTAATACCTCTGTTGGACAGTCTTATCGCGTCTGGGATAAAAGATCTGTAGTATTTCTCGGTTCTAGCGATTGCTTCGACATATTTTCTCGTACGCTGTGATCTAACATTACGTTCACTAACACCGATGGGTACAACTATGTCGCGTACGTCTTCAACAAATTCGGAGCTTTTAAACTTTTCAAATGGTTTCCTTTTGTATTCATTTCTTCTATTCTTCGTCTGCCATTTAAGGTCCCTCAAGATCTCTGATACACTCGCATCATACCGATATTCTCCCTTTACAAATCTAGCCTCTCTACGCTGGACCATTACGAGCTCCCTAGTTAGCCCTCCCTCGAAAGGATCCCAGACGGCGCAACAGTATTCCACGACAGGTCTTGAGCAACTGTCACTCCATGCCACTCACACCAACCTCGACGGCTTTCAGGATGTGATGTAGACGT
The DNA here is from genome assembly GCA_036926305.1 of Uropetala carovei. Lineage (NCBI taxonomy): Eukaryota > Metazoa > Arthropoda > Insecta > Odonata > Petaluridae > Uropetala > Uropetala carovei. The sequence goes on from JAXCHB010000279.1 coordinate 3,882,323, forward strand.
TAATAGTAAGGAAGACTTATATCGCTTATATCATCTTTTTCAACGTTACCTCAGCCTCCCTCAGGTTAAGGTTGCAGTGCTAACGAGCACAATGAAGACATCGTGTTTCATCAACGCGATATTTTCTTCCTAAATGATGACGAGGCATTACCGTCTGTTTGTTTCGTCAAGTGCCTTAACGACGCGACTCTCTCCGCGGAAAAACCCTCGTCTTTTTTTTCTTTTTTTGAGGTTGCGAAAAATTCACGGCTAGGAACACTGTCCTGAGAAAGTCATCGCGTTATTACTCACGAATTCGTTTAAAAATGTTAAGACGTTAAAAAAAAATTTAATCAACACACCGGTAATATTGCTGTTAGAATTTCAAAAATCAACTGTTCGAAAATACAGATCGATCTAAGTAATACGATTTTGATTCAATGGAAACCCACGTCGAATTCTAGCCGAAATAAAATTCCGAAATGACATTAAATCCTTCAATTTTGGCCCGAAAGGCAATAAACACGATGAAAAAAAAATAAATGCTAATGGAAAATATGAATGGATTCAAACCGAACCCGACTCCGCCTTTTTTTCCCAGAAGGATATAAAAGTGGCTCGAGTCGTGAGGACGTGACGATTGAGTTATGATGCAGAAAAGAGGGCTGGTTGGAATGGTTTCGAGAGGGGTGTAGAGATGAGGTAACCATAGGAACCCCAAGGGCCCGTGGGTTAGGTCCAAGGTAAAGAGCGAGGCTAAGAGAGAGGGAGAGATAAGGAAAGCAAACGCATAACAAAACTTAACCCTCGCATCCAATCTCTGAGACACGTCATCACCGTCATCTATTGCTCCACACATTGACCTTGCAGAGCAAACAAAGATTAGGGGCCGAGCTGTTTTTCAAGGTCGATGGCGAAAAAAAATCCACTATTTTGCATTCCTATTTGCACTTTTTTATTCTAATCATCCAATGTCTGCAGAGTATAGTGAGCGTAACCAATGTTTATTTAATCCATGTAGATTTAGATGATGTAAATGTAATATTTCACTTATTTATTCTACATATATTTCACATGAGATTTTAAATATTTTAAATGGTTCTTGTGTTACTGAGACGTTTAATATATTTTAAATGCAATATCTATCGGCGAGACTATTATTATGTACTGTTGCGACTAATCTGGCGGCAAACTTAGCCCTATTTAGCGTTTACGCCGATGGACGGGTTTCATGTATATATTTAGCACTAAACTTAGATACGGCCGTTGAAGTCACTTAATATTTTGTTAAAAAGATACAATAAAAAAATCATTCTATTACAGAAACAAGCTTCCTATCAATGCATCTTGTTTGGGGGCATAAAATACACTTTCTCGGCAAGTATATCTAATGCAGTTTACGAAAGTTAAAACCGAAGAACCCGGTAATATACAGACGAAAGTAAATTTCCACATTCCATCTTTCATAATTTATCCATAAGAATTTGCCGGAGCAAATGTTCTAGAATCACTGGAGGAAGCTTAAATCCTCAAACCTGGCCCTCCAACGACCAATGACATTTTCCTCGCGTGTCAGATCGGTTCGTACAGATCATCACCTACCAAATCATCCAAACCACACTCGAAAAAAGAGATCGATACAAAAATGCGAATTATCTTTTAAAAAATCGAGGTCGCCGAAGGAAAAAAATATTTCCAAATCTCCGAGAGCTAGCAGCTTGCAGGGTAATCACGTAAATAAATATAAAAACTTGGCGAGATGACTCCCAGATATTAAAAAATAAATAAATCCGCAGGAGGGAAATGAAAAAGATATAAACCAGAGTATGTTGACCTCTTAAAAAAAAACACGAATGAATAACAGGAGCGGTGAGAGAGAGTATATCATCCATTTTTTTCTCCCTTCCAGATCCTTCTACCCGCTCCACTTACACCGCTTAAAGAGTTCCGCCTTCTATAAGAGATGGTGGTGCCACGCCCATGCTCCTCTCTCTCTCTCTCTAAAACCCCATCTCTTTCTCCTTCTTCCTCCTACCTTCCACCCACACACCCACCTCACCTCCCACCTCTATCTTCTTTCTCTGACGTCCTTTTCCCCCTTAGGGGACCGACTCCACCCAATTCCACCCGTTCTTCCTGACTTGTCTGAAAAAATAAGTTATTTCTTACGCGTGTATTTTTTTATTCGAAACGTGGCTTGGTCTCTTCTTTCTTCCTTTCTCTCTCTCCCTCTATCTCTTCCTCTCTCAGTCCTCTCTCTCTATCTCTTTCCGCCCTGGTATTTGCGATCGTCTCGTCTTATATAAAGAGGGAGACTAAAGCGATATTTTTTTAAATAGGGTTTCCTTACGAAATTCTGAGTTTAACATCGCTTGCGATATCGCAATCCAGGATAAAGAGCTCGAAGGGTTTTTTTTAACGATTCTTACCCTCGAACCTACCAACTTAAGGACTTTCGGTGCACTGCACCCCCTGCCATCCACCAATAAGGTAACTTTCAGGGTGTAGACGTAGAAATAACTTCGTTATCGCCCAGTGTTGATGGGAAACTTTGTGGGACTGCGGAAAATCCCTCTTACAATTTTCAAGGTTGTATTTTCAGTTTGTTCAACGCTGTCTTCTGAAAGTCGAGCTTTGTAAACATAAAAACAAAGCCGTAAAAAATTGGTCTATTTTATGCCCTTGCAGATAGAGAAAATGAAATTTTGGAAAAATAAATAGGTAAAAATATGCCTTGGGATTGATTGAATTAATACATCAATGCCTACTTAATGTTTCACTTTCAAAGCATTTAAGTTATATTTCGTGGGAATTCATTTTAAAATAAGACACAATTCGAAAAAAATATCTGTAGGATTCAACATTACATCGGTGAGGGTGTTTCTTCATGCTTGCACTGCATTAAATATGTATTTCTAACGATTCATCTCCAACAGCGAGATTCCAACAAACCTAAAATTAGGCTCGGAATTGAATTTAATTCGCTCTAATCTGTCGAAGCACTATCTATAAAACTCGACGGAATTTTTAAAATGAAGAGGCGTTCGACAGGTGGTGGCGGCGAAGTTCATCTTTCGTGCGCTAGATGGCAAGCGGAGACCCAAGCCACTCAAGGGAACAAAGATGGGAGCTGTCATGACCCACGTGGTGCATAAGACGTCAAAGACGTCGCTTACGTGTAAAACACCTCTTTTAACAGGGCAGAACTAAATCGTGTTACCGAAAGGTCGATTTTCTCTTGACTTGTTAAAAAATATTTTCTTCACGACGAAATGATAAAATACTTATTCAATATTACGATTAAATAAAAAGTTTAAAGTTTCAGCGTGGTTACTTTTGATGTACTGCGACACTCGTGTGGCCTCATTTGGCATTGCCGATCATAATTTGGGAATACTGTCGCCAAAAATTGGAGCAAGTAACGCAAATAAAACTCCTCCGTGGTAAATTAAATCCATTCTTAAAATCGAACTTATGAGTAATTTAAATCATCAACATCGTATCAGGAAAACTACGCCTCCACAGCCTAACAATCGCAATGAATAGCCAAACCCGTTACACTGAACATAAATAGAATATAATACTGCAGTCTCGCCACGCTACCGCATGGCAGGAGACAGGAAAGGTGGGAAGACATCATCTACACGCACCAGAGAGCAGGCAACAATGCACCTCAATGTCAGCGTTTGGCAACACTGTAGAGTCGGCCTGCAAAAGGTGGGTGGGGTTAAGGGGAGAGACGGGAAAGGGGAGAAACCCCTTTCACCTAGCGTTGGCGAGAATTTCTATCAATTGTGCACATACCTTTTGCTAATATCCTACTCGACTATCCCCGCCGTGCTTATTGCCTCAAAAAGTTCCACGTCTACCTTGCGGGAATACGGGTTGTGTGGGTGGGATATTGCGTAGTCTTCTTTTCCTTTTAAGCCTTTGAAATTTCCCAAATCTCTTTCACACACCCCCCCCCCCGCTGGTTTTGAGGGCTCAAGGCAAAAGGTTAACGACTAATTCGCAAGAGTTTAATGACAGTTAAGCCGTAAGCAGCGAAGTTAACGAACGGAAAATTCATCATCTTATTCGAAAATATCCCAAAACTTTTGACCGCTTGGAAAACGCTTCCAGAGATATTGGGTATATAAGCGTAGCTTTTAATCTCCTGCTTAAATCCGTAGCCTAAAGAGAGAGAGAATCGTAACTTAATTTAGGACAAAGCATCGCGAAAGGTCATTTACACCGAGATACGACTATTTCGATTACGAAAGAGACAGTTACAAACGATAAATATGCCATGTTTGGAATAGATCCTTTGGAGTTTGGAGCGGAATGGGAAAAAAGAATCGATGATAAAAATGCGTCTTACTCTACCATGCGATGAAATAAAACCTTACCTCTTCCGTTACCTACAACGAGCGGCCACCTGGCGGTTGCTCCGCGCAACTAATTTCCAACCCTTGTGACGCCCGCCTCGAAACGACTCGATAAACGCTATCGATCGATTGATCGAATTAGTATACGGTACAGTATAACCTGTTTAATATTTTGTTGCAAACTTTCCCGTAACAATGGATCTTTGGTGTCTATTTCTTCACGAATTACCTTTTCGGGTGCATCTGTTATTTGGGGAGTCCTACCCTCGCGTCCCTCTTTTCACCCCTCCCCCTTCCAAGGCCACGGGACTCGAGGAATGCAACCTACCGATCTAGACGCGTGGGTTTGGCGGCTATCCCGAACGGAGGGGGGAGTGGCCGAGGGAGGAGGAGGCTGAAAACAATGCGGCAACGGCGTGAGATCGGGCGTGCGGATTGTTGGGTCGGTGTACGGATGGGTTTATGGAAGAGATATCCCGGAGAACATCTCGCGAACTGATCTCGTTTTCGTGCCTGAAACGGGATGCATCCTCCTCCTCCCCCACTTGACTCTCCCCCCCCCCCTCCCCTCCGTCCTTCCTCGCCCCAAAAGTGAAAGAGAACAATTTTTTCGAGTCTAAATCATTACAGGTTGAATATATGTTGTCCGAAGAAAGCAGAAAACTCTGGAACTCCTCTGGATAACTTAGGGAACTAAGTACTAACTCTGTTTGAAAAAAGTTCGAGTATCAAGTCTGCCGGCTGCATAATAAACTCCCGGTTAATCGGAAGACCGATGGCGGAGCATATTCCGGTTATTCGATATGCTTATTTACACGGCCACAGTAAACAAAAACGAACGGAATTAAGTAAACATCAATACAATAAATAAATTACCCAAAGAAACGTCTAATTCAACGTTATTGTTATTATTGTTAACATTATTGCTGGACGAAGATTGTCGATGTACTGTAGAGAGCCGGGTGTTAGCTGGGCGTAAAAATCGGTACATTATAATGCTATATATAATTTTAACCTGCGGGTAACTTAGGTTATATGGCGATAAAAATTTGTGAGGAGGGAGAGCTTAATTCAATAATTATTTCCTCATACGTTTAGACGTAATTTTCAATTTTTCACAGTGCAAGATTTTTTTCCTTCATTCATCTAATAGGTTTTCTTCATTTTTGCTTTATTCGACTGTTAAAACTGCGTACTATCTTATTCTTGCGATGTTTACATGTTACACGGGCGATGTTTTAGATTCACTAAATCCGTTGAAATTCAACGGGAACTTCTGCTAGTAAATAATACAACAAACAATGTTACTGATTAATATTATGGAATTATTCCATAGTATTCTCTTATTATTTATTCCCAATAATTATGAAATTCCACAAAATTACGGCTTCCCTAGTGGATTTAAACAAATCGAAGAGCAATTTTTAAATAAGTCGACCAGAATACACTACCGTTTCTACTGTTAATAGTACCAAATATACTGTTTATCCTTGTATGAAATCTGGTCATTCTACCTTCCTCACAAACTCTCCTCCCCCTTCAGCGATAATGAACTCCGCGTTATTTTTATAACGCGTCTGGGAGCGAGTCCAGAGAAGGACGGTCGCGGTGGAATTTCGGTCTGCGTGATTCGGTTTTCGAATCGCGTACGGAATTATTTTTGCAAGTCAGAGAGAGAGAGATAGAGAAATACAACTGCGAGATACGAAGGGGTCTTCTTTACGGCGCACATTTTTTTATTGTTTATTTTTTCCTCCCTTCCTAGCGACGGACGGTTGGAGTCTTTTTTGTGGTATTTTATATTCCGGAGAAGATAGTTCGGAGGTGATGGAATACGGTATGGGCAAGCACCTGCACAAACCTCGTCGTCGAGTCGGAAAGGCAAATCCTTTGCAGTCCCTTCGGAGAGGGAATTCCTATCGAATTTTTTTTTATGCGACGGACGTTTTCTTTTTTTCGATTTCTCGGAAAAATACTTTAAAAAAGAGTTACGCCTTCAGGAAATACCTTTCAATGCCGAACATTTTTTCGAACTAGAAGTCGCTCGTGAATAGAGCATTAAATCGTCAAAGCCTTGAGTTGAAATTGGTGAAATTTTCGTTTTTATTCTAATTTAAGAAGCGAAATATTGAAATGAATACATATCTAAATCTAACTTCGCTATTTGGGAATAAAAATTTGCCTAGCAATATATTAGATGAACGTACGGGTAGTTTTCGGTGGTCAGCATGGGACAGAACACGGTGTTTTATAACATAGGTATGTTATAACGAAAAGAAACGTAAGAAATAATTCGTGTCAGAACAATCAATTAAGCTGAGTCATGTACCATATATAGTCTAGACTATTGAGAAATTCTACTAATAATTATATATCCTGATTTATGGAGCGTATCCTATGTGTGACGTATGTAAGTCCTGTATCCAGAAATCGATTGTGTAAAACTATTCCCTTTCCAACGAGAAAAAAGCCGTCCTTAGTGACAATCCATCGACGGATCACCACTTTAGAGCTAAAAGATTTTTATTACTGCAGGATTAACAATAAACGCCACGTCTCAGGTTATAATATGGAAATGGATGACGACATTTGCTTGCGAATCCAGCCTACCTTCTCGGTGTGTGTATATGTGTGTATATATATATATATATACTATTAGATTAAAGGTTCAAACACACATCCCTTAAGCTCTAAACTATTTAAATATAACTCTCCTGCGTAACAGTAAGCGGGCAACACCATTCATCTCCTCAGACCCGCATAACATTACGAAGAAGAGGTGAAAAGCGGAAAACGACTACTTTTTTCCCCTCCTCGTGATGCAAGACTTTATATAGCACCGCTCTCTCCATAGCTCCTTCACTCACTCCCCCGCAAAAATCCTTTCGAGAAGAGAGCTAGTGAGAGGATAAAAATTCCTTCCGGCAACCATCGTGAGAAGGGTTTATTTATCACGCCGGCCAACCTCCTCCGCCATAACGGTGCATCGTAAAAACCTGAGCAAGAAACCTTCGTACAACCTTCACTTTAGGAGCCAGGAGGACGCTCTTCATTTTTTCGGTCGCGTAAAAATGTCGAGAAAGAGAGGAATACTACACACTTGGCATTGGCGCTACGAACCTCTTTCCTCTCTCTTTCTCTCTCTCTCCTTCTCCTCACACACTTATTTCTCAAAAAGTAATACTATTTTGTTTCCCAAAAAAAACGCACACATGACGACGTCGGAGTTTTTCTATGCGTGCGCCATCTATAAGCGATGTGCGCGCCTCCTATGAGCGACGCTTGGAAATACCTATCGTCTATAAAAAAACTCGTGACAAGAGGAGGTGGAGGAAGTTCCATAAGTGTTCGGGGAGTCCCGGTGACATCATTTATAAACGATGGGTATTATGTGTGTCGGCGTGTGTGTGCTTTTCCGTGTGCGCTTGCAGTGGTCACGAGTGTACAAATAAATATAATTATAGATGAAGGCTAGTAACGTACTCTTCCTGATGGAGAAAACTGGAGGAATTAAGCAGAGGCCTTCATCCATCAATGGACTGAAAAGGACTGATGATATAGTCAACAAACTTCGATTATTCTATGTAAATAATATTTAAAATGTTTCAGTTTAGCGTAAATATGAATTGAACAAACAATGTCTGACGATCGCCGGCGTGTTTCGAGTTGAAATACCTCAAAGCAGGTAATTATAAAACTCCATTCTGTAGTATTAATGATGGAATTAAGAGAACTATTTATCAAGAATGAAACAGAAAATTAAAGGAAGTTTAGAATGGAAGTGCGATTCGATTAATTTATCATTCTGTGTATGCAGTAAAATACACTTTTAGCATAAGGAAGAGAAATGTTTCTTCTTTAGACATACGTTAAAGCGAGATTCGATGGTAAGTCCTACCCTGGTATGGTAATAAGTAAATTTAAATTGAAGAAAGAGGAAATAAATGACGTAATAAATTAGATACGATCGACGAAAAACGTGTCCTCTGTTTTCGGGTAATCGAAAAGTTTCGATACGTTTAGAACCAGAAATTCCGGTGCAACCAATTTTAACGTGGAAATTGTATAGCACACCGAATTTATAAATTCGGAAGAAGAACCGAAGGATCTATGTAAGTAAATCAACAGCCGAAAATTCTAGAGTAAACTAAGGAAAAAGTCGCGCCCATTGAAATAAATCTTTCTCTCATGCCTACCACCATTTTTTGGGTATCCACGTTCTTGGTTCGATTTCGTTTCGCAACCATCTCTGACGCGGCACTCAAAGAGACAAGGAGCGAATTGACTCATCCCGAATATCTTTGGACCAGAATTTCAAAGCCCGGAGTTTCGCAACAGCGTGACGGAAGAGAAGGATGCGATTCGATTCCGAGAAGTCGCTGGCGCCCGAAATTCTGCAACCCAAAACGCATGCAAATTGGCTATTTGAGATTCGAATGATGCCTCGACGCATAAAGGACAAACGCGGCGTGAGTAAATATCGTCGGATCACGGACGAGCGACGAAGCCGCCGAATAATTTTGATTCTCCGCTTCTCGATCGATATGAAAGTATAATTTCCTAAATCTGGAGACTTGCTTCTACGGTTTATCAGACAAACACAGCGAAACGAAACGGAAAATACGGCAACAAATGTATCATCAACAGTGAAAAGGTTTTTTTTAATGCAGTAAAACCCCGATTCTCTGTGACGATCGGGAAAGGAAAATAGATACATATTTATGATTAAAAGAATGAAATTTTAAAATAAAAATTCGTTGGGTGAACTGTTAAATGTGGTGTAATTTATTCAAGCAAAAAAGGGTGCGAGAAAAAGTTTTAATTTAATATATATCAACACGTGAAAATGATAAAGAAACTTACAAAAGGATTAGAAATTTGGCACCAACGCACTAATAATCGGAATTTCGCAATTTTTTTGGTTCAAACAAAAACAGTAGCAAGGGCCATACGTTTATTTTTTTACCAAATCAAGCTTTTTTTGGAGTTTTGAAATTATTTGAGAGTTTATCGATGCATTTTCGATACATAAAATAGTTTTAAATATCTAAAAAAAATAAAAGTAGCTGTAGAAAACCAGGCAATTTTACAGAAAATTCGCGTTATGCTGCATACCCGTACCAAACAAAAAGGAAAAAAAACAGCTTCGATGACTAATCAAAAATTAAAGTCATACAGTTGCGACCTTGTACGCTCCACTGCTCGTAAAATTAATATACTTAATATCTTGGCCCATTTACTCTCGCCACGACAAAAAAAAATATAAAATGAATAGAAAACGCGATTGAATCAGCATGCATCTTGCATGGTTGATCGCCTCGTCATGGGATAAAAGACACTTAAAAAAACGCACGCACAAAAACATTTTTGTATTTTTCGCGGGCGCTTCCGAATGGCAGAGAGCCACGGGATGCACAGCTGCCGAGACTGGAAGAAACCGCGGTATGACGTGTTCGCGAGTCACGATTTGGCTCCATGGAACCCGGAACCGCGTCAAACAATGGGAACGTTCACGTAGTAGTATATGGACACCTGACGAGGAGCTTCCGGAGAACAGGAAGGTATGGGGGCATTCTGCAGAAGAAACCGAGCGCTAATTAACCTCTACACTAGAAAACTCTTCCGTAATCATTTCTCTCCCGATTGGAACTTACGTTCTCTCTCTCTCCTTCCCTACCACATCCCCTAACCTCTCGTAAAAACAAAAGAGCATCGTAATGGAAGAGGGAACTGCACGCGATGTTATCTATCTTAACCACGTCTCGCTCATTATCCGGAGATGCGCGCTTATGACTGCGGAGATAGGCTCTCTCCCACGTTCGATTCGCGCGAGTTTATTAATGAAAGCCCCGGCGATCGTCGATTGTCCGTCCCGTGGAAGCAATAGCCTTTAATCCCAAAAGGATCTTACGTGGCTGAAATTTCTCACGAGAGAAGTTTAGAACTTTGTATTAAAAGAGTTGAGTGTTTCTAGTTCGCCTTAATCGCTCCGAGTAATTAAGCTATTTTCCCATAAACCATGAAAGTGCGTTGAACCGAATTATGTTTCCATCATTCATAATTCATGGCGATTGAAGAGAACTTTATCTCGTCAATTTTTCACACGTAATTTTTTTCGATCCAAATTAGATCTCAAAATCCTCTCCGATTTTACGCGCATAATTTTGTGCGCCACCGTTATAATTTTCATGCGTTTATGTTAAAAACTCACGAGCGACCTTAGTCCTGAACATTATTAGGGACAATTACTGTACAGAGAAGGCGACTTGATCGATGACATGTAATAAAATAAATATAAATATAAAATAAATATTCGGGTAGGTGTAAAAAAATCTTTCACGATTACAAAATGGACCAAAATGAGACATTAAATCATTTTTACTGGAAAAGGAACAATCTTGAAATCCTAGCCTAAGACCTTTAAATAGAAGAGAACTTGAGCAAAAACCTATAAGAAGCATGTTTTTAAAATAACTTTTATATTAACCTGACTCGATATATATATATATGTGTGTGTGTGTCTGGGGGAGGCCTTCATCCGTCAGTGAATTGAAAAAGGCTGATGATGATGATATATATATATATATATATATATACATTATATATATATATATATAGCAGTTTGTGCCACCTTCATGAAGGCTTGTATCACCCTAGCAAGATTGCTAGCAGCCCAAGGGAACGGTGCAAATACATCCGGTGACGCCATCGACGCAACTAATGAGATTGGGATAAATATGGTTTTTATTTTAATAACTCAAAATCACTAATATATCCCATTAAAATGCCAGTTATTTGCAAATTTTAGCGTTTCGTCTTTGCCACTCTATTCCTGACATCTAGCAGATAATCAAAAAATCAGAGCTTGTTCGGATGGATGGCGACGTACACACACAGATTGGAACTACGAAAAACTGAAGAAATGTTTGTTTATTACATCGTATATTTCTACAAAGTAGTAGTAGTAGTATATTTCGTAGTTTGACACTTTTTCTAATATAATTAATAACTGAGAACCAGTAAGGGATAGAGCAACGATTTCTTACGTATAATTAAGTATACCGACACTCGTAAATGTAGTTACTCAGTTGTCTTCATTCGTCTGTTTCGGGTTGTTACAGAGCTTTTAACTTACTTACACTTTTAATTATGCTACGTCATGCTGGTTTAGAGGGTGAATGTTAACATTTTTAGTTAAATGAACAATTAGTTAGAGATAAAATTTGTAATTTAAAAGTCTTAAAATAACTTGCAACGACTTGGAAAATTGCCAAATTTCACATCAAATTGTAATTAGGTAGATTTAAAAAAAAATATAACTTGAAATATTATTTACAAAATATTCTTTCACAGACTGTTTGAGTTTTACACTTTATGGATTTATGATCAATTTGTCGTGTTTCGGTTTGTTGTTATTTACATTGTGTTGTTATCAATAACTTTTATTTTTACTTCACCCTTACCTATAGAAACCATAGAAGAATGTGAAATTTCATTACTTGAGACTAAAAAGAAAAAATTAATTAATTAAAAAAAGGTTTTTTAAAAATTAACTTTTATATTATGCACTAAAAAGGAAAAAATAAATTTTTATTTATTTATCGATCGTGAGTTCGGCTGGTAAGGAGGAACAAAATTTATAACAATTTCAGTGAAATAAATTCCTTCTTGCTCAACAATGTTGATTTGCTAAACTTTATTTAGAACTTTTGTAAAAGTTATATGGCGCCTTACAGGTTTTATTATCTTGCGCCATATAACTTTTACAAAAGTTCTAAATAAAATTTAGTAAATCAACGTTGTTGAGCAAGAAGGAAATTATTCCACTGAAATTGTCGTACATTTTGTCCTCCTTACCAGCCGAACTCACGATCGATAAATAAATAAAAAAAATTTTTCTTTTTAGTGCATAATATAAAAGTTATTTTTTAAAAAAACCTTTTTTTAATTAATTTATGTACATTAAGATTGCTCAAAACACTTGAACGCTACATATACAATCTCTCAGCGGAGATAGCAGATTCTACTTTGAATACCGAATGTATACTCGTTTCATTTATAATCACGAAAACAAATTAGGGAAAATGTCTACCAGCTATGCCAGCGCCGTATAATTAACTGCGTCGTTTCATAAAATTTCAGCGATTTCCTGAATAAATTTATCGAAAAAAGCAACTAGATTATGAGAGCTTTTATTTCCATGGCCTATTATATAACTAACTTCATGGACGCGGCTGACAATCCAGATCCTTCGTGATTTACCTTCGTCGTAAAACGAAAACTCGACATTTCGCAACGCGGAGAAACTCGGAAGAACCGTGCCCGGCGATCCCAAGATTTCGTAACCCTTTTCCCGCGACTCCCTTACCGGGAAATCTATTGATAGCTCCTCATAGGCGATTTACGAAGTTAATTCCGGCAAAAAGACAGTTCACGTAACGCTTTATCAACCCCTCTATATAATTAGCTTGGTTATGCGTGATGGTGTAATGCTCACTCGGCGTTTTCATCGGTTGAATGGCAAGTCAATCAGGGTTCGGGACATCACTTATGTCAGTGACGCTCGACTCCAGCTTCGTTTCTAAGGCGTGGAAGAAACGCGAGCTAATAAAATATATGTGATGATATAATTCGAACATATTTTCCGCTAGAATTTTGAGTAAATCTGAGAAATTTGAAAGAAATTACTAAATTGTTTATGGGAATAATAAGTACGAGATTTTAAGTTAAATAATACATTCCTTTCCGTCGTATAAACGGGCTTATATGCTAGTTAAGTAAGAAAAAGTGAGTTACCGAGGTGAAATTACAACCGCGTCGAACTTTGGCCCGTGAAAAGATTTTCAAATGAGTCAGCGAGGCGCGCATACGATACGTGCGACCTTGCCGTCCGAAAAAATCGATGTCAATGATCCTTCGCTCTCGGTCATTCAGCCGTGAAAAAGACTCTCTCCCTGTAGGTATCTCTCCGAGTTTTTTTTCATTTAACGCTTAAGGTAGGTGGCCCAATAGGTATAATAGTCAAGGCAAAAGTCGTTTTAAAAAATCCAACAATCGATTGAAGTCTTGACCAGTGGTGGATTTAGACATTCTGAATTCCCTGGCGCTAAACTATTGGGGCCTCTGGCGCTAAACAATTGGGGGCCCTGCGATCTAAATGTATACTGAAACCTCGCCTAACGACTACCCCTTTATTTGACCCCCATTTTTGATAAATAAACCATCGTAGTGCAAAAGAATAAATTTCCTTCGCGGCTTTTAAAATAAGTTATTTAATATTTCTGAAATTATACATAAAAACATTTTTTCGGGGCCCACTGCTTCAAGGGGCCGCTGGCTCGCGCCAAGTGCGACCCCCCTTAAATCCGCCACTGCTATTGACAACGATGCCGAAGAAAAAGGAGCGTCGCTTCTTTTTGGTGAAGGCGCTGGGATTTCGAGCGATTGGAGGATAAAAAAAAAGGTTCGTCTTAATGAGATTTTTAGAAAGATACACAGGTCGGAAAGAACTCTGGAACTAGGAGGCTTTCCAGGAAAAGTGGAAAATAAAGAACTACGTAATAGAATGCGTACGCAAGACGCGGAAGATTTTGCCGCGTAACGGAGCGATACAGAGTCCCTCTGTTGTTTCCTCAGGGTAACACCGAGAGGACAAATGATATCCGTATCCAGTCCCGGCTTATCACTTTTTCACCCTTTTTCGCAAATTTGTCCTAATCTTTGTTTCCCTTTTCCTCGTACAGAACCATGGTTTTTAAAATTTTATTTTTTCCGTTCCGTTGCAGGTGAAAAGAGGAGAAAATCGAAGACAAGACGAATCGATTCTTTAGCGTTGAAATGACACAGACGCATGGAACAAAAGTGCGGGGCCAAGAAGGACGCCTACGTGAAGCGTGAGAGTAGCTCTGCTATTTCCGGCAGCGTAGAGTTTCCAAGTTGAGGATTCACAGCCTGGTAGGTTCGTGATTCATCATTCGATTCAGTTTCTCAATCGAAATATCTCTTCAGACATGATACAAAGCGGACGAAATGGGTTACTTGAGAAGCAGCGAAGTGAAGGCCTAACGTGAAACTAGAAAACTTTCAACTCCGGAGAGTATTATTCATTGCTACTCATTATTTTTTTATTACCCACGGATTATTTTCTATTTTGTGTGTTTATTGGCCATTTTATGTTTTAATAATTCGCGTAATGTGTATATGTCTGATATTATTTTGTATATTTATGAGAATTTGTATATTCCGAGGTAAACCTAGAATTTGTGAGAGGAGCAACAGGATGATTTTATCTCTTTTATGAGTTTATTGAACATTTTATGTTTTAATAATTCGTGTAATGTGTATATGTCTGATATTATTTTGTATATTTATAAGAATTTGTATATTCCGAGGTAAACATAGAATTTGTGAGAGGAGCAACAGAGAAAATCTAACATTTCCGTGAACTAAACCAGCTAAACACTAACACCTCTACACGGTACGGAAAATGGCCACACGAATTAATGATCCTATTACCGTCTCAGAAATGCTGTCCAATGAAATTCTCCAGCTATTTCAAAGGCATACGATAAACACGTCGGGACTAATACAGTTGAGTGCGTGGATATCTGCAGAGGATTATGTAATGAAACCGTGTCGGCGTGGAAGGTAAGAGGTCATAAACATGGCATAAACGCCCTAAAATACGCTTCATTTACCCTCATTATTATAACGAGGTGTATTATTTGAAATTATGATAACACGAAGAAAAAATAGAGTGGGCTCTATTGTTTAAAATTATTTACAAAAAATAACGACAAAACATAAGAGAAACTTATACTTCGGACCATCAATCCCTACCACTAGATTAATTTAAAGACTTGCCTGTAGCAATTAAATCATACGCATAGACTACCCGCAAGCACCAATAAGAGAAACCAATTGGCCACAAATGTTTCCCCCTTTTACATTTATAAGCTCAAAAATAACGTGTATCACGTGTGCTTCCAAAATCATCCAGTTGGATAAAATCGAATACCAACCGAAACGACCGCGGTGAAAGCAAAAACCCTACCGCGATTCTCATACGTTCCACGCAACGAAAGCACTTATAAATAGCGCTCGTAACCATCCTCGCGACAATTATGTAACCGACCTCATCATTGAGAGCATACGCGACGGTCACGAACGTGATCCGACGCCATTCTTCTTCACGTCGTAAAAATAGCCGACTTTTTAATGTTCGCGATAACGAAAGATCGTAAACGCCGTCGTTCTACGATGTCATCCGTAAGAAACAGGGTTTTTTTCAAACTCTCTTCACCGTGGCCCAATAATAATAATATAAAATACGTTATTCGGCCCACCAAAATTCTAACTTATTTTAAAATGTTGTAAGAATATATAAGGATGTATTTATGTATCAACGACACTTAAAAGTGCCACCCATTTAGACAGTATATATTGATTCCGTATATGCCTATATCATGACGGTACTCACAAGCACAGGCGTACCTTGACGATATGGTTCTTAGGGCAAGATTTTAGGATATGTAGGATATAATTTTTCTTCGTTTTAACAAAGAATAATAGCGTTTTTATTATAAACAAATCAACGATTGCGTATTCAAATAACACTAATTTATAACTTATTTATGGAAAAATAAACTTTTCGCACTTTTTGCCAGAAAGCTTGGCGCCTTTTGCAAGCGGCGCCTTTGGCAAATGCTACCTTCGCCATACCCTAGTTACGGCACTGCTTACAAGTTCCTATTCGTTATATTATATTGTATGTATATTATATTATAGTCTTTTGTCTCATTTTACTAATCACAATATATTTCCTTAAACGTTATTTTGCTTATGATAAAATGAAGATAAAGAAAAGTAACATTTTAAAACGTTGGTACACAAAGGGACAAACCAAAACGGCACGATTTAATAATCTTTTAAATCCTATTGCTTGGTTTTCATTAACTTGGCAACAGTTTAGCCTAACTTTTGAGTAATAAATCTTGGATCGACCACTCACCGAGGCCCTTATTTAACGCTTTGTGGTCCCCCGCTGAGCCTCGACCCATACATTGAAAACCCCTATTCTAAGGGACGGGAAAAAATTTTTTCTTCCAAAACCACACCATACAGTCATCCACCTCTCCGCCACGCATGCGTCGTCGAGCGTCGCATCCCCGCTAAGGGAAAACCGGATGAGAAAGAAAACTTGCGTTCTCCTCTATCCCATCCGTAGGAGGAGGGAAGCGAACAGAATGCCACACACCCTCCCTTCCACACAACCGATCGCATACAATCGAACCATTGGCCTTTGAATTTCGCCGGACCGGACCCACCGGAGAAAGGGCTGACTACAAAACAGAAGGGGTAAGCGGAGGAGGTCCTCATACCTCCTTCCTGCCGGTACATGTTGAAGGGGGAGATAGACTGCGACGTATATACTCGTCTTCTTCCTCCTTCTCCTCTCCTATACACTTTCACCTCTCTCCCCTCCCTCCCCCTCAACTTCCTTCGTCTTCCTGTTCCCTAAGTACTGCTCCCTCTATCTTTCTCTTCCTACCTCCATCTCCCCCTTCTTCCGCTTCCTCTCGCCCCTTTCCTGTCTCTCCCGCTTATTCCGTAAATCCTTTTTTTGTCGTTCCTTACTTTAAAGTATACCTCGCTTAACGACGTTTCGGTATAAAGACATTCGAAAATTGCAGCCGAAAATCGGTTTGCGACATCGTTCGGTTCGCATTAACTACGTCTGATAAATAATTCCTGCAGAATTGAGCAATTTCGCCGCAAAAAAATCATCGTTCGCTGAACGAAATTCGTTTACAGAAATTTTGTTTAAGGTCTCATTTTCGACAAATTTGTCGTTAACCGAGGTACGATACACCGCATTTAACCGGCCGAAGGAAAAATGTTTTACAAGGCATTTACAAGCAAACAAATTAAACGATATCGTTGGAGCTAATTATTATTTTTAAAAAATCGACAAAAATCGTCACAACGTCCAATGCAAAGATAAATGTGATTTAAACCATGGTACACTAGTCAATCAGTTTCACTCTTTTTTCATTAATTTCTTTCTTCGCGAATAAAGGACGACTCCCAGCATTTGATTAAAAAAAACAGAAAAAACTTCGTCTTATGGTCGCGGATAAATTAGGTATATCCCCTTCTCCCCCTCCTTCCTACGCACCTCCATCTTCCTTTACCATTCTCCCCCTCCTTTCCTACACCCCTTCCTTCTTCCTCCCCCTTCCCACCTTCCTATTCCTGCCACCTCCCTCTTCTACACCTTCCGCCTACTTCCTCCCACCTATACTCAAGTGCCACCCCAAAAAAAAACTCCGCAACTCCCTCACCAGTAGGGGGGAGTACACGCATTCTTGGCATAGGGTGTATGCGAACTCCTTGCGATGTACAGGGGACAGGAGAATGAGAAGGTGGTTGGAGAAAGAGAGAGAGAGAAGAACTGCAGCGCCGTCTGGTGATAGGACTAGTTCGAATCCCTCCTCTCACACAATCTCCTCCTCCCACTTTTTACCGGAGAAGAGGGGCGTGGCGAGCGTGGTCCCTCTCTCTCTCTCGTCACTGTGTCGCATTACGTTCTTAATCTTATGCGATACCTTTCCTCGCCCGCCTACGCCTCCTCCTCCTTGGAAGGAGCAATGGCCGACCGAGGAAAGAGGGGAGGGAGAAGGAAGAGGGTGGCGCCCACGTTCCCCTCATTCCTACTCATCTCTCCCTCTCAATAAAATTCCTCTCTCTCTCTCTCCCTCCTTATCTCTTTCATTGGGGATAGACAGGATAGAAAAATTATTCGTTCACGTGTTGTGTCGGATTTTGGATACGTTTTTGGACGTGAGAAAGCGGAATTCATTCCGATTATTATTGTCTTCCTGCCGGATATGTTTATGATTCTTAAAATTGAATTGCCACTTGAATTGGAATCTGCATAACTCTTTATTTTCTCCGGGGTCACCTTCTTCTATGATGCCAATTCTTTGTCCTCTGACAATTTTTAAACCTAAATGATCGAATGCTTACCTAAAAAGTGAGGGAAAAGAGCATTTTTTTAAAAAAAGAATACTATACATTTTTCACGTTAAAGAAATAATTCAATTTTTTCAAGATTCTTCAACTTTACAACTACAGGATTATGAATTCCTCTCGAGTTATTAGCTAAGTTCTGATGTAGACACAGATTACTCCTCAGCAACTGATCCTAGATTCACCATATTTTTCATGTTTAGCTCTTATATAGATCAACGTATCTTGAAACTTTGGCTACTTCAGTTTACAGGGTCCCAGAGATATTGTCCAAACAGACGGACAGACAAACCGAATACATAAACTATATGTAAAAAAAGGCGCTAAAACGATCGGAATTGCCTGAGAGTTTTACGGGTGGAAGTTCATGATATGGATTTGGTTAAAAACTGCTGAAAATCGTGCCTCAGCTCATCTCTAATATCGTAATTTAAAAAATATATTACTTAAACAAAATTCTTACGATATAAGCTTAATTTTAACGCGTGCCGCAATTTTTTTCATGCACAAACGGAATATGAAAAAAAAAATTTCCAAAGAACGGCCATCGAACCCGGATATCTCCTATTGCCTATGTTTTTAGTTTTCACAGTTCCTTCTAGCACTGCGTTAAATCACGTAGTCCACATTGAGGAAAGGCATTCTCGGGACTTGACCAACTGGAAACATTTTGACATTTCGATTTTTTTTACGTCAATCGATAAAATGGAATGATGAAGTTATCCGTCATGTCACTGGAAAATTCACTCGAGATTTTTCTGCTGGCGGCGATTCCGATCAAGTGAGCCACGAAGGTTGTTTTCATTCGGGCAAAGCGCCATGAATTTTATTGGTCGGCGTAGACGGCTATATATCCATGATTTCCCTTCATCTTCGATCTCATGGGGAAAAAATTAGTTGACGTCGGCAAAGAAGGGAGATTATTCCGAATAAAATACTTTCGTAGCAAGGATCGTTGCATAAGAACACTTCCGGTTTCCTATCGCTCTCTCTTGACCGCGCAATTATGCTGCAAGGACATGCCAACATGCGCGAATTCCTCTTTCATATGATGAAAGTTCGCACAGAAACGACTGGGGAATTACCACAAACCTGATTTACAAAACATGAAAACTTACTGGAAAACGATGTTTATCTATTGCCACGCTCAAAAATCTCGCAATCTTTTTCCTTCATCTTTCTTGTCCACTAACGAGAATTTCTGCTACCTCCATTATGCTAAAAATTTTAAGAAAGGCTATATTTAGAAAAGCTGTTTATTAAAAAAACATTTTCTAGACTCTATATGAATTTTAACGATGCTAGATTTCATGGAACAAAAGCTCAGTGTTTATCATCCCAGCCATATGTAAACTACTGTGAGCGATCGTGACTTATAATTAAATATATAGCAGCAAATAGCAGACCAAAGAAGGTGTCACATCGTGGAACATTATAAAAATGACACCAAATTTACTATCACTATAATTTATTTTAACAACTTGTTTTCATCCCAATCTATCCGATCAGATCAAACTGATCAGAGGCTTGGTGCACAGTAACAGTTCCATATATTGAATGCAGGTAACAATCGTGTCTTACAGTGAAACATATAGCAGCACAAAGTTACTCAAATAACCTGTCACATTATGCGGACGGAATCAAATTCAATCTGTAAATTTCCACTGTAATTCATTTTCGCGATCGGTTATCACCAAATCCTATCCTATCACTCTTCTCCCGAAAGGACTTCAATAAAAAACTCCCTCCTACTCAGATTCTTCTAACATTCAACCCGATAGTCAACGAAAAACCTTTCCTTCAAAGGATCCTTCGGAGGAATCAAAGAGACGAATTTCCGGTCTGCTACCGATAGAAATCGTTGATAATTACGGATTTTATTAAATCTGCGGAAAAAGGAGCCAAAAAAAGCTTCATGGTGAAAAAGAGACAGGAAAGGGATAGAAATTGATCGAATGGCAATTTCGATACAAATCGGAACCGAGGATCGAACAGCGCGGCACTCTCTTACGTGAGGAAGGCGAATTGGTATGGGGAGACGTGAGGGGTTAGTGGAATTCGCAACGCCCCGAGGACCGGTGTGTCATTACAAATGCGCGCAGTTCTCTCTCTATCTATCTCGAGGAAGAACCGATCGGTGCGGTTGGGACGGCGCGGGAAAAAAGTAAAAAAAATCTTGACAATCGCGTGAAGGAATTCCGAGAGGAAATTGCGCGGAGAGAATTTTTAAAAGCGAAAATTGGATCGCGCGTTTTTGAATCCGCGCGGGATCAAGTAAAAAGAGGTCTTAGAATCTCGCTGCATTGTTTTTTCGTCAGCTTGGACGCCGCGCATCCTTCGTCGTTTACGATCCTGGGCGTTCGCAGGTTTTTTTTTACGCGGAGGTAAAACAAAGGTGTATTAGCGGTGCTTGGTACATCGCGTGAAAAACGTGTTAATGGAGTTTGTGGTCCGTGTTTTCGCGACCGTGCACGCGACAGCAAAAACCTTTCTCGAATTACGCTCCACGTAGCAGTTCTTTTTTTACGATCTCATCATCGAATGAGAGTCGTTAAAAAAAGATTTGATTCCAGAAGAAGAATTTTTATTTCGCTTAATGACTACTTGCGGCGAAATTTACGGCTAACGTGACTCGCGAGAAAATGTTTCGAAGACTTTGTAAAACATTTGAAATTATCGTAAAATTGATTTCGAATTCCTAACAGGATGGCGATGAGAAACCGCTTTACACGAACGCCCGCTTAATAAAAATATCCGTCCCAAATATGAATAGATGTCATCCGACTTTAAAAAGAAATTGCCGAAATGATATCCATGAGTTTTTAATACCAATAATAGGACCTGTTAAATAGTTTTGAAGACATTCCTCTTACTAAACAACCATAATAAAGATGGCGAGACCGCTATGGTGAAAATCGTGAACCCATTCCTTTCGTCCCATAATCACAAAAACGGACAAACTTCATCACGTTTTCATATAAAGATTTAAACGACGTCGTCCGATTATTAAAACGACCGTAAAAATATCCACGCGTCATTTTAAAAGCTAAGAAAACAGGACAGTGATGGGTTCACCGTCCGAACAAGTTCCAACACGCCAACTTATACGATTCATCAATTTATTAAAAAGCTGACCTTCTCTGGACACGTGTGTAAATCCTTCCGGAATCACGCTCTTTATTAAGCTTCGTCTTACAGTTTAATTCCTGACCAGTTATGCACAAATATGAAAATATTTGCGCGAATTTTTATTTTATAGTAGATCCTAATTACGTGTACATCATGTTTTTATTTTAAAATTAAACTTTCTCTGATTCAATAAGGTTAGATTAAGGACCACTGTTACAGTACTACAAAATTTGCTTTCTTCACATTTTTAAAGGGATATAACGAACTTTAGAAACCTTGTGTTTAAAAGGTATCTTTTATCTTTTCCTCTGCCACACACCCTGGTGGACTGCAGCGTATAAATTGTAAAAAAAATGAGTCGCCGAGGAATAGTAATATTTCAAATCAAAAAGCAAAAGAGGGCGAGAGAAGTCGCGGATACAATCACTCGCCGAAATAATCAAACTAGGTACTAAAATAAGTGCCCGTTTATTTTTTCAAGACGATTCCTATGATTTGAGGCAAGTTTATAACCACGCTATGTGGCGATATCAGAGCTCGTTTTTTCCAAGGACAATACGGGATCATAACAGGAGAGTGATTCCCACGACGTTATTAGGTAGGTTTTGGTGTGCTGCACCCCCTGCCACCCACCAGTTTGGTGATTTGCAGGGTATTATTTAGATGTAGATATGAAGCATCTCGACCATTATTCGCAATTAACAACTCCCTAAAATTCGCACTGAAAGCAAAACCGCGGACTTTTGCGACACATTATTACGGTCATTGAAGTCACCACGACTTTGCCTTATATTTTTTTTCCGACGGCTCGCAAACAACCCTAGCGATATCAGGCGACAAAAACGTCCGACCTAGCCCGTAAAATCGGAACCTAGATATTCTCTCCCGATCGTTAAAGCACCCATTTCCCATCCGATACTCGGAATCTCTTCCATCTCACCTTACCCTCTCTTCTTCCACCAACAAACAAAAAGCATAATGACTTTTCCCCTTTCATTTATATCCTGTCCCTTAAGCTTCCAACGTCTTTTTATTTCCAGAGAGAAAGAGGGATCTTATGCTAACCTCCTCTTATTCCTCTCCCAACCCAACTCCCTCAACGTGCACACCCACCATTCCACGCCGTATACGAGCTCCGAAAAAATGTAAATTTTCCGACCTTGAGTTTTTTTTTGACGTGGGCAACTTCTCTACCCGCGAGAGGGAGATATAAGGAGAGGAAAATTTAAGGAAAGAAAGAGACGGAGAGAGAAATAAAAAAGGAGAAGGTCGAGGTAAGGGAAAGAGAGAGAGAGAGAGGAAGAGGCGTGGGGAGAGAGAGGGGAGTTGAGAGAAAGGGTTCCTTTCGAGTGTAGGAAGATGGGGAGAACGGCGTGGGAGCGAGCCGACTTGGAACGGGTGGGATGGTACGGATGGGTGGAAAGGTGGAATAGGAGCGGCGTAGAAAAGAAGATCCCTTCGCGGTTTTTGTTCGGACTTTTTAATGAATGCATTTTTTCGCGGGGCAAAGTTAAGGATATCGTGAAAATGTCGAGGAATCGAAAACGCCATCTTAAAACGATAAAAGGCGAAATTACAATCCTTTGAGATTCGACGCCAATTTTACGTCCATGTAACAACTTAAACTGGCTCATCATTAATAGCAGCATTTTACTGTTTTATTATTGCTAATGCTCTTGTAAACAGCAAAATGCGAGCTACTGTATAACATAAGTGATGATTCGATTTATCGAACGTCAAGTAAACAAAATGCTAGAGAGCTTCCTTGACTATCCGAAAATTCGAGTTACAGAGGTTCTACCGAATCTCTATTCGAATACTCAAACAAAAATTCCTTACATATTCATTCTTGAACGGGTTCACATTTTGCATATATTCTCGACAATATTTTTCAGGATAAAATAAAAAAGGAAACGAATAACTTTTACGTACAAAACATAGCTCTCAACACTTGCCATCATCATTGTTCAGTGGTTCCCAAACTACCGCGGCACACTGGGGTGCCATATCTGATTTTAGGGGTGCCGCGAAACAAACTGTTTTTGTAAATAAATCAACGATTTGGATGTGTTGATGGGTAAATACGGCAATCATATTTCTTACAATAAATCGATTGTGGTATAGTACCAACAAATAGATGCGCTCAAAGACTGTAATAATCGTATATAAAAAAATATAAGAATCTTGTATCTAGATTGGGGTGGCGCAAAATTCTGTTTATCATTGAAAGTGTGCCGCGCCTACAAAAAGTTTGGGAACCACTGCCCTAGGTTATGCATCTATTTATAAACTGTATCAGGTATACCTAATCGCATCCCAAAGGTAATATGGCCAATAGTAGGTAAACATTATTTTTCTCTTCTATTTTTATATGAAATGCTACAAGTTAATGCCAACTCCGCAGAGTTAATTCTTTCTACGATCTCCTTCGATGTTCCAAAGCAAATCAGAATTGGATCAAACTGAAAAGGTTGTCGGCAAATTCCTTTATCCCTTTATCATACCGTTCCTTGGTAAGTTAACTATGGATACCGATGTATTCAGCTAGTCGGATTAAGAAAAACAAAATAAGCTTTCGTCGTCATTACGCCCAACTCTCGGCTACAGCAGAACCGGTTTTCAAAAGCGTAACCACTCAACGGTTTTTCGCCCAAACAACATAGCAGAATAACGTGCGAGATGAACTAGACCGTTCTCCGGCATGATCCTTGGTTTTTGAGGGGCAAGGCCACAAAAATTCGCACACACAGGTAGCCAAATTTTTGGGGAAGACATAATAAGAGAGGCGAAAGTTTTCTTGCTTCTGACCTCAAGGGTCTCCACGACAATAAAAAGGAACGGGTTTGGTCTCGACAGAGACACTTGTAAGGTATGACACACTTTCATATATATTCTTTACTACAGAACAAATATGAAACATATATTTTATGAACCCAATTAATAAGTCCCAATTCTAATTATCGTATTGCCTGCCAGACTGAAAATTTTCATTTCAATTCTAAAATATAGGCTGCTAAAATGTCACCAATTATGTGTGTTGCATCAAATATTAACGTTCGGCTCAACTTTGCAAAAAAAATTCATTTCGGATTAGGAAAGAAGGTAATAAAACAGTAACAATTTCACTATTAAAAATTCGGTCAAAATGAAAGCTATATTTAGAAAAATCTGAATTCGTTCCTAAGCAAATTATTTTCTTCTCTCCTCACCCAAAATATGTATTACTGTCCGAAAAACACAAGAAACCATTATTCTTATATTAGCAAAAGTTCCACGCGCGGCGAATCTTATAACCTGATAATCCCACAACCATCACGAGCCTTACACCTCGAAAAAATGCACCGCTGCATCCAAAGTGCCCAAAAAAATCCCTCCTACGCCACACCTCCCAACATCCATTCGAGATGGGGCGACCACACCTCTATAGAGCAGAGAAGAGGAGGACGTGCTCCTCCTACTCCACCCTATTCTCACTCCCACCAATTTTTGGCTCCCTCTCCTTTTCTCATTTTCTTCCTCTCTTACCTTCTTCATTTCAAACACGCACGACCCACTCTCTCACGCTACACACACGCACACACCTCGGGACTCCTAATCATTCCAGTCCCTTCCCATTCCTCATACCTCCGAGACTTTTCTTTCCCACTCCTTCCTACATTTCCCTACGTTCCTTCGCGACCTTAAAAGTTTAACCCGTGTGAAAGTGAGAGAAAGAGAGGGACAGTGGAGGGATGGGTAGGTTTTCGCAGATTTTCTTTTGTTTTTCCGTTTCGGCGGCAAAAAAGAGAAAGAGGAATGCGGAAAGTTGTTTCGTCTCTCGACTGACTTTAGGATTTTTGCGAACAGCTGTTAGTTCTGCCGCAATTATTCTTGAACGTTTTTCGTCTTCCTGGCGAGAAACTTGTAGTCGGTACTTTTTTTTGCCTTTTTTTGAAAAAGTTACCGCTTTAACCGGTTCAAACCAAAAGGAAGAAGCATCGGAGACTGATCGTACGAGTTCCACAGATGAAAACGCGAGCGGAAAATTTATTGCGTGGTTATTTTAATCGCGCCCGTTTCTTAAATCAGCGCGAGCCATGTACAAAGTCGACCGGCGGTCAAAATAGGAGAGTACATGGTACGGAAATACAGTGGAACTTCTATAAGTCGAACTTAAAGAGGGGAAACAAAAAATATTCGACTTATAGGAAAATCGAGTTAAAGAAGGAAAATAACATGAAAAAGATTTTATCCTCAAAAATGAATTCACTTCGAGTTATGGAAGATTAGAGCTAGAGACGTACGACTCTATGTTTTAGACATCGAACTGTTTATTTTCTGATAAACCTCACGCATATTTATACTACAAATATACTTCTGTCAATGGAATAAATATATTTTCGGGAAAATGTGGCCTTGTTAAAATTAAAGGAAATTCGTACAACACAGCTTTAATAATGCTTAGGCTTTTTACACACAGCGCATTACATAAATACGACCGGTTTCGGTGAACAATCACCATCATCAGGCCTCATTTATTAATTTAACTGGAATTAATGTAAGTAAACAGATGAATTACCATTCATGTTGGCTGTTGCACGAGCGATTATAACCTATCGACGATTCCAAAACGAAATTTAGTAGAGATTATAAAATTTACGCGAACGAGGAAAATCCTTAAAATATTTTTGCACTGTGGTGTTGCTTCCACGGCATCTTGAGCACGAATCAAACCCTCTAAGAGGCGTAACCGACGTCGCGAGATTGGTGGCATTAATAATTTCATCCCGCACTTTAACGTCGGTAATGGCACTTTTCCGTGAACACGCCCTTTCATAAACGGAGGCGTGAGAATGGACCTAAAAAGGCACGTCTATCCTGGGACACGGACCATTGGTGCGGGACGAATTCACACAAGGCACCACGAAACTACTTCCGATCCGACGGCCCCTCACGACCTCAACTGCCTAATGAATGAATCCGAATATAAATCTTGGACTATGCAGAGGGGCGCGAGAAGCGTATGTCACAAAAGGTAGGTGTACCCGACAAATGGAAATTATCATAATACTTGAGGCGAAAACGAAAGACATGTGATCCTAACGAGAACAACAACTCAGGACCAGGATTTGAATAAATAAAACCAGTTCAGGTTTTACTATGTAGCAGGGGAACAGGTTGTTTGTTAGTTTATTTTTTGAGTCGATATTATTAAAGCCTTATTCGCTAGAATATGATCGAGTAACCATGAAATGGCTGAAAGCAATGAGAAAATTTCACGTAAAAATAGCCATGCTCAGTGGCAACTTAAGGGACAATTACTTAACAAATATAAAAGCCTACTTTATCATTCATTACGCAGGCAATTTTTTATTTATAATCACAGCCATCTTATATTTTATACTCTTTTTTATTAACTTCTCATATATATATATATATATATATATATATATATATACACACACACACACACACACACACACACATATATATATATATATATGCTTTCAAATCCGAAATATAAATGTACATTAATAAATTTGTAACAAAAGTTGTACATAATAAAAAATATTAGGACGTCCTACGATTTAAATATATTTAAACAATTTCCACGTTCTCGGTATTTTCATTATATTTTGAAATTTATGAACAAATCGATTGCTGTAGTTATCGCGCACCTACTGACACCAAGCGGCGAGAAAATGCGATACAATTGTAAACAAACTGCGCCATCTAGTTTGGTTATAATATCGTATTATCGTATCGTAATTTAATCAACATATGCCATACCTCTTTTTTAAAGAGATTCATGATCATATACAATGAAAATTTTTTTTAATATCCAGATATTTTCTTGAGCCCTGCCAAACGCTTCTGGCGGCTTGCAGGGTATTGATGTAAATGTAAAAACCCCAAAATTTATTTTATATTTTTCAGTGCGCTTTAAAAAAAGAGTATAATTTTAAAAAGTTTTTTATATATTTTTATTAAAATCTATATCCCCACTTCACTCTGACATTCACCAGATTGGTGGATTGCATATGGCGAATCGTAAATTACTGCTAAAATCCTAGCTTTGATTGATCTATCCCTCTCTTTTTAAACCCCTAGCAAACCTGAAGAAAAATAAACATCCTTATTAGGGCGGCATTATATCCCACGCATGTAGATGTAAACAATTCTTGATTATAAAATCCATAAGTATTAACACTGTCACAGTCTTGCATAAACTCGACAAAACTTTGATACCACTATTAATATCCACTTTAAAAAACACCTACACGTGAGTAATCCTCGCCAACACACATTAATCTCTCCGCCAGACCTAAACAACATAGCACGACACCTGGGCTCACACCGGACCATATATTACCCACGCATAGATAACCATCGCGTTTCACCAACTCCACCTCCTCCACTAAGTCCCTATAAAAACTAAAAAGGTCCGGACGATTTTGAAGAAAAAAATCCACCCCCGGAAAATACATTAGCAAAAGAACATTTCCTCCATAGACGAAACTATACCTCCTAGGAGGTTTGCCTGTATAAAAGCCCCGCTCGACTCCGTGTCCGGGAGGAAAAAAGGGAGGGAGAAGATTGGAGCAGACGTGGCAACAGTGTATGGGGCACCTCGAGCGGAACGCATACACATGAGGAACCGGAGAAGAGAGAAGTGGAAAGGAGTTGAAGAGGAAGGAGGTAGGGGAAGTAAGGAGGCGAGTTCCACGGCGAGGTAAGTGGACGGCGAAAGTAGGAGGATGGAGTAGGAGGGAGTCTCTGAGGTGGGAGGTAGTTGAGAAGGTAGGTGAGGAAGAAAATGGAGAAGGAAGGAACGAGTTTTACCTCGCCTACAATTCTCCCTCCCCTCTCCCGCAGACTAACCACTGCCCGAAACCACGCTCTCTACACGGCGGACGAGACGCCGGTGATTTCAACGAGGGGAGAAGTGCCTAACCTTCTTCTTCTTCTTCCCTCATACCCTGACTCTTCTTCCTCTCCTCCGCCACCGATCTCCACGCCATACTCTCTTCTCTCTCTCTCCCTACCTGCCTACCTCCTCGACACGCCTCCTTGGGGGCCTTGCGCGCGCAGAAGCGGCGACTTCGCCACACACTCCCTGTTTTTTTCCCCACCCGTTCTTTTCTCGCCCCTCTCGACTCTTCGTCCGGCACCACGCCCGCAAAATAAATAAGGCGTCAGGGTGGGCCAAAAGCCACATCGAAAAAGGAGAAGTTATCGAGATGCAGATTCTCGAAAATAAAAAAGAATATATATATATATATATATATATATATATATATAAAGAAAACTCCTCCAGCTCCTTGCGCATGAGCGTGAATATTGGGTTAAAAAGTTTTGGTCGCTACCAGTTGCCCTTCGAGAGAGACCTGTTGGTTCCCTCATCCACCCAGACATGACGACGCCACGTTCAAATTTAATTTTCATAAAAGGAGAGACTGCATTAAGACGTTAAGATTCGCATCGATATTTTTCACATGGCCCTCAAACTTTTAGCGGCGAATCTCGAGTTTTCCATCGGTCTCACTTGGTCTGTCTGACCTTAACACCTGTTTTTCGACGGTACCCACAAAAGCGGAACACTGACCGATGCCCCGAGTTGTAATTAGCGAGCGAATAAAATGAATTATGAATTTATTTATTTATTTAGATAGAACATTACAGTAGGCTATGGCCTGGTGGTAATGGTATTTAAAAGAACAATTTCACAGTATTAAATATTATATTAAGCATTATTGTCACATAATTAAAGAATCTCAAATATTATTTCACATTATTAAACGGCAAGAGAAAATAATGAAATAATCAATAGTAATCAATTTATAGCCCGAAGTCTCTATTTGAGTACCTTAAGGCTTTTAGGGAAAGGGTTGAAGACTTCTTCAGGTAGGGCATTCCACTACTCTATTGCCCAGTTTATGAAGGAATATTTACCTTTATCACTTTTTGTTTTCTTACTTTTATTTTAAATTTATGGTCATTTTTTCCGTAACGGTTGGGTTTTTCTAACCTTTTGCTAATTTCCTCCCACTCCTGAGCTAACGTAAATGCCTTATACAGGCTCCCTAGTCTATTTATTTTCCTTCGCTCTTTCAAGGTGGCCCAACCCAATTCTTTTAACATGTTTGTTACGCTGTCGCAGACAGTGCTGATTTTGTAGAAAAAGAGGTGCCGGTACTCCCACCCCCCCTCCACCTCTTCCTGCACCCTCTACCCGCTTTTCTATTGAATTTTTGATGAGCTTTTAATAAAAAAGTTAATTAAAATCAAAATGTTTAACATTTATAGAACCCGTTTATTACATTAGATTTTAAAGAATTAAAAAAATGAAAATGTACCGAAATTATGCGGGTGACAACATCGCTCTGGAAAAAGGTGACGGATAAGTGATCATCGATAATGTCTCAGATGGTACTAGATTTTAACGAATGGGGACCTCGAAATGTTCAACGCAGAGCGGCAAGATAATAAGGAAGAGTATCCATACGATGCTAGGCGTATCAGAGATTTTGAGAGACAAGAAATGGCATACAAAGAAGAGTAGAAGAACGGAATGGAGACTGTTCGAAAAGTTTAATAGCTCTAAATTCGCGGAGGATGTGCGCGGTATAGTTGTACCCAGTGGTGCTTGTGAGCGTATTACTATACTAGAGGAAAAACGTCGAAATAGTCGCGATAACCAAGAAATACCGCAGGTTATTCTTCCCAGACGCGATAAGACATGCCAATAGAGGGTTCAAATAGAGTGTGCGTTTGGTTCAGTGACACCCCCTGCCAAACGCTACTGGCGCGTTACAGAGTAATAATGTAAATGTGTATAGTCCCACACGTTTCTCCTACTAGGTCGCCACCGACATCGACCGTATCCAGGATATATTACCATATAATTAAGCTGCATTCACTATCGTCCCTTCGCTTCCAAATCCAGACAACTCCATCGGGCAGAACGAGAAAATACCCCGAAAGGGCGTGGCAGAAAAAAGCAGGCAAGAACGGGAGTTTTATTTAAAAAAATAATAAAAGAAACCCCTTCCCATACCATTTTGACAAGTTTAATGAGACCCGCGCCTTATTAAATGAAACTCATGAGGCACAAAACTAGTGACAGGTTAACATGTGAAGCTCATGCCACGCTACGCTGCACCCACATGGGGGGGGAGGGGCTCCATGCCCTCTGTCGGTAGGAATGAAAAGGAGGCGGGAATGAAGAGGATGGTGGCGGCGGCGGACGGAGGGAAGGTGGAGGTGGGGAATGGACGGACATTGTGGAGTGCAGCAGAGAATGAGTGAGAGAGAGAGAGAGAAGCTGGGCGGTGGCTTCCAAACAGGTTTGGAAGGAAGCCCTAAAGCCAGGTCGCCACATAACGACTCCCCCGCTCTCCCAACTCTTTTCGGGACGATGCCGGCAGATCCTGATGACTTTCTGGTGATGATGGAAGGGGTTTTTTTTTAAGGGGGCGGGGTTGCCGGAATGAAAGGGGAAGAGGAGAGAGGTAGGAATGAGGGGTGGAAAAATCGCGGCCGGAAACCTGTCGAGGAACCTCCATTCGATCATAGGGGAGATAATATGTAAAAAAAATAAATAAAAATTCCCCGGGATTAGGGGGATGGCCTTTCCCTAAAATATTATTGGTCCGTGGGCTCTTAAAAATGCGGTTGACACTGTCGTCACACATGGAGGGTTTTAGAGCCATGTGTATGCGGCAAAAATTCCTTGACTCCGACAATAGGAAAATTATAACATCGATCTAGAAAATGTATTCGATCTAGCTATAATTATATTCAAAGATGATCAACTCGTGGGAAGATACGCTACATGGAAACCTGTAATTTTTTCCGTGATTACGGTCCTATCATCCCGTAGGGGTAGAAATAAATAAGCGAGCATTCCCTTTCCCTGTTAAAGCGTGGCTCGAACCTATTGAAAATGTTCACCTCGGAAAAAAGTAGAAAGTTGATTTCTACTTTCTTTTCTCTTGAAGGAGATTTTAATCACTCGATGCCTTGGCGCTAATTAAAAAATTACTGAAATAATTGGGCTACCAGTTGTGCTCAGGTCTCCTTATCCCCACCCAAGAGCTTAGAATAGGACTGTAATGCGTTCCTGAGAATCGCATCGTCAATCAAATTATCCTAAGTCGAATATCGATTTCCAATAGAATTACATGTTATAAATTGAGATACGTCCAGGACATTGGGAGAAATATGTAAGAAGCCTTGTTTAGGCAATAAATAAATAGTTTAAGAGCCAGTGAGTGTTATATATTGTATAATAAATATTTTTAAGATTTAAAACAATCAATAAATTAATAGCTATAATGCGGACGAGTCGTCTCGTCCAACTGAATATCGGCCGAAAATACGCACAAGAAAGTAGACTCGGAACACGTCGAATGTCGTATGTCTGGGATATCGATCTCGATGTATCAATGTATTAATTAAGTCCGGGACTATCGTAAGTCAGTAACGGCATGTATTCACGTCGAAAGATCGAGAGGAATGGTCAAAGGAAAGATCGCCTAATTCAAGGAACTGAATCAACTTCGAAGGAACTCGTAAGGAAGATTAGCCAAATTTATATTATTTTGAAATACTTTCGGAGAAACTACTGTCATAGTTCAACGTAAGGTACAGTTTCTAAACGTTTAACGAGCTAAAAATGCAAGTTATCTAAGGAGTTTTCTGTCAAAATTTCCGCAATACGCTGGAAGATGAGCACGATGTATCCATGCCTTAACCTTGAATCGTACCAAAAAATTGGTTTCTATAGCTTCGTCGTTCAGTATATACAGTCTATAAGGACGGAAGAACGAACATAATACATGAAATTTCTCATTAAAAATGCATCAGACATCCTATTGGTTAGAATGAAATTATTTTCGGAATTGCGGAAGTTTAGTTTGTCTCACGGAAACTTTCTTCGACTAAGAGATGTTATTTCTGTACAATATTCTACACTGTCAAAAACAGAAACATAATCACACTAATTGTATATAGTGTCTAGCTCGCCACATGCGTTTCTAAGAATCATTCACAAATACGGAAAAGGAGAAACCTGAGTCAGGTGTTGTTTTTAGTTCGGCTGTTTAAGTCGGCAATTTACAAAAGTTGACGGTCATTAATCGTCCTAATTGGACACACGTTAGGAATGGAAATTTGACGAAATAAGCTGAAACGAAGACGCGCAGAAGTTATTCGAAAGGAAGCTTACATTCGCGTGATATAATCAAACAGACCGATTGGTAAATGGCAGAGGGTGATGAAATAAGCCTATCTCTCTATGATAATTTGCACGATCTGTTTTATTTCTTAGATAAGATATTGCGACTTCATGAAGAGAAAAGTCGTAATAAAACTTAAGGAGCGTAAGAAATTCCCAAAGTTGTCAATTTTTTCGTGTTAAATTTACAAGAAAAAGAGATTCGAACATGACCACATACATCCAATGAGGCACCGGAGACACATTCGAGATTAGAGAAATTTGAGCACTTTATCTTATGGCAAGCACTTTTTAATGAAAGGGACACGTCCACTTCCTGATTCGAAGTCGGTGGCTAATCACGGAAGATGCTAACCAAAGTTTCGTGTGCCTCTCAAGTTTACCCGTACCATTAGGAGACGCTTGAACGCAGCCGAGCAACATGAATTTTATGAATGTGACGCTTACATCGAAAGTCACAAGTGTTCGACATTCTCTATTTCCGAGCGCTGAATATGCGCGTTTCCTGGGATAGACATAGTTATTACCTTACAATTAATCTCTTGGACACCATTATTATAAGGTACAGTGAATAATATTTTTATATTCTAACTAGGGTATAGCCCGTCAAAAATGACGGGAGTAAAGAAAATTCAAAATCATGTTATAATACCAAAATTTCCAAAGGGAGAACAATTATATCTTAAACTTACAACATTTGCGTATATTCTTCCACGGAAGAGAGTGAATGTATATTCAATACAATAATTTACGAATGTTGTTTACTTTGAATGCTATGAAAATCATTTCCCTCTCCTTCCTTCTCGATTGTTACGTGTTATTTTATGGGAAATGGAAATGTCTTCCTTGGAGTTGAACCCAGGACTTTTTCCGAGATTTTTTTGTCATCACCTTAAAATATGTGAAACAAGCATTACTGCCAAATGCGTAGTTTCTATATCGATTCTTTTTCGTTGAGGGGTGGTTAGTCTCTCTAGCTCCCAATGCTAGAGTCGCGGGTTCGAATCCTGCCGAGAGCATGTAGAAATAAATATTAATTGCATTTTTGTAGCGATCGGGTGTAGCGTTACATCAGACAAACCAACAAACAAACGTACAGTTCGCCGAAACTATATAATATAATAATACGGTATCTTCATTCGTTTGTTTCCAAGTAAAATTGTAGAGTTACAGTGCGTGAATGACATCAACTTGATGTTCGCTTACTGCTGTTTTCTAGCTGCTATAGGTTAGTATCATGTTTAACAACCCAAGGTTATATTAACGAAGAAAAATAACTTAGTTAAATTCCACAATTTTTTATTTCACGACCGGTCTCGCTAAATAACTAGCATCATCAGATGAGAAAAGTGCTCAAAATATTCTTTATACGTATACTAGGCTGAAGGAGGGGAGGAAAGCAAAGGAGGGGGAAGAAAAAAAACAAACATGGGGTAATTGGTGGATGATTGGGGGGAGGGGGGGTGTGGTCCTTACCGGTTACCATCTTTAGCGAAACCGGTTGTAAAATAAAAAATTGTGGAATTTAACTGTTATTTTTCTTTGTTGATATGAGTATCAATTACCACAAAGCTCAGCCAAATTCCTTGGGTTTTAAACTCAACCTTAGATCTACATAATTTAGACAGACGGGTTAGTGGCAGGGGGGCAGGATCGAATAGCCCATTGTGATCTATGATCGTCCCAGGAAAAATATGAAAATCGATATCGCTTCGTCCTACAAATCAATCCCACGTATTTTATCAACGTCACTGCTCCATCTTATAAAAGTGGGTGCTTCGATTATTCTTAGTAGACCCTCAGCTAAGCCTTCATCCTATTCGAATTTTCCAAGAAAAACACGCAAATTGCCATTCTAACTTGTAAAGACTGGCAGCTGCGCGAGAAAAATGCCCATATAATATCGGAAGAGAGGGCCAAAACAAAAATCCGGGAATATTCCACGCCTTCACAAGTCAAAACAGCCCCTCATGACATTGTTTGGACAGCCGCTCGATGTTTTCTTTGGTTAAGACTGAAACCGGTCTCGATCAAAGCAAGGTTCTCGAGCGAAAACAAATCCAAAATCAATCCCCAAATGGACGTTTTGGAAATCGACAAAGGTGGCGATGATTTAAGACACCTCTGTCCTTGCGGATTTGCCATTCCCGTCGCTTCCTCAGGTGTGCGACCAGGCGCGACAATCACCGCCTGGTTGTAAATCAATATTGGATTCGTGTGGCACGTCAGGCTGCCAGTGAGACTATAAAAACCTGGTTTTACTGGGCGAATTTGAGGTAACAAACTGACTGGATGACGTTTTGTTTATCAGACTTATTCGGTTGATAAAAGTTAATTTATTCCTTCGCGCTACGAATATGAAAGAACCTACTGCTCAAGGTCTCCGAAGGTTAATTTTTTTAAAGCTCAAATTTCAGTGCGAGTTGAAACATGCAAATTTATGCAACTCTTAAGACTTCGTCTCATAAGCTAGGGGATGCGTATGTAAATGTTCGATATTTCGCGTCATTTCTCATCGATATTCATCACAAAGGTTTTTTTACATCTGTTGTGGCTTTAGCAAAAGATATTTAAATGGCGAAGTCACTATGGCAACATTTTCGGCGCGGCTGTTGCCTTTAATTAATGACGCACATTTTTCCTATTTTTCAACATTAACCTGAAAAATTGAATATAGATTTAAACAGTCTACAAAAACTACAATTTCTTCTAGGAAAATTTCTGACTGCACGATAACAAAGTTTTTCAATCTAAATATTGATATATATATATATATTATTACACTTAAACAGAACGACAATTGTTGAAACATTAGTACGTGTAGGCGTACATTGATAGTTACACCCGAAAACTGTAACATACAATGACATAGATATACATCGAGAGTTACAGATACTACAACAAATACAATAAACTAAAAAGGTAAAAAAAACTTCTTCGGGAGCAAAGAAAATCCTACTTCCTACTTTATCGTCTGCGTCATCCCATTTTCAGTTCCATTTTCTTTATCTTAAAGATATATAAATTGCGCTCCCCCTACCGCATTCATATACAAAAGAAGCACGTCTGAGTATTCTACTCCTTTTATTCGTGTTTCTATTCCTAAATAAGATATAACGTGAATTTATTCACGTCAACCGGTAATAATTCTCACGTTATCCGAGGATGTCGTGCTCACCGATCAAGAACAACTGATTTCGAAGCGCCACCAAGGAAAAGAACATCTTTAAATGATTAATGCTTTAGGGCCCTATCAACACACGTGGGATAATAAAAGCCTCCAATCGGCCGAATTTAACCTTCTAGCCTCTCTCTAAAATTATCAGTCTATCGCCGAAATCTCTCAAATGGACGATACGTTTGAAATACGACAGCGCTCCCACAAAGATATTCGAATGTCATATTCCGTTTCCATAAGAAGGTTCATAGGGTGCAGACGTGGCCCGAGGCTACTTTCTCTCTTCGGAATTTAAACCCGTAATGTCTTTGTATGGATATAAGCACTCCATCCGACTCCTTTCCAATTATACTGTCATTCCATTAACTTTAACGAAGTTCAAATTGCCAATTCGTCGCTATTACACTTAATTACACCGAAGAATTCCGCAGATTACTCCATAAGTTTAATGCTGGTAATTATAGAATCCGCAAAAAGTTTAATTCGCATAAAAGGAATTTATCACTTCAGTGGCAGTCATACGAGCACAAAAATTGACAATAATATTTTTTTTTCAATTCCGGATAAAAAATCAATCTCATAAAAAGCATCGATAAAAACTAATAAGGGATGAGGAAGAAGTTTTGTCTTTTTTTTTTAGAGAAAGAGTTCGGAAGGGTAAATGGACGTAACGAAAGCTAACTTCGACGCACTCGTTTCAAAATTTCGTGTACGCGAAAAATTTAAAGCGGCACCGGCGTCGGGAAACGAAAAATCACTGGCTACCGAGGAAAAGAATCTCGAGTGTCACAAACCATCCGACGAGCTAATCGTTTCCATTGAAAAGACACGGATGCTCACATTTGCATAGGAAAAAGGCTACCGAATATTCAACGCACGTGACGGTGTAATATAAGTGAAGTATAAATACACGGATACAAACGTTTCAACTTCAATACATCCGCCTAAAAATATGCGAGAATGTCGCATATCTTTACGTCGCGTAGATTCACACATTAAATCGAGGTAATTGCATAGGATTATGCGGTTGATATTTTAAGAAATTGCTGTGATTTTCCAACCTTAAGGCGATTTTATAGTTATAAATAACATTTACAAGGAAAAGTTAAACACTTCGTAGGAAAAGAGAGAAAACACCCAGATGCAAACGCGTAAAAGGGAGGGACCGATCTCTAAATTTTCTACGAACTTCCCCACATCCGCCTAAAAATATGCGAGAATGTCGCATATTTTTATGTCGCGTAGATTCAGACATTAAATCGAGGAAATTGCATAGGATTATGCGGTTGATATTTTAAGAAATTGCTGTGATTTTCCAACCTTAACGCGATTTTATAGTTATAAATAACATTTACAAGGAAAAGTTAAACACTTCGTAGGAAAAGAGAGAAAACACCCAAAAGCGAAAAAGGGAGGGACCGATCTCCAAATTTTCTACGAACTTCCTCCCCCCCCCCCCCCCCCTCCCCTCTACCCCAACCCGAAACTATACATCAGCACCATTTCCATTCGGCCGTTGAAGTCTCCGGGGAAATCCGATTCAGATTCCCGAGACATAAGAGTACGCCGCGGCCTCGCATCGGAGTCGGCGACTTTTTTTTTTACAGAGGCAGTCACGTGCATTCGCACTCATTCGTAGTCACGGTCGAGAGCCGAAAAGACAAAAACAAAGTCAAGACGACGACGCGAAAGAAAAGCGGTTTCGCAGAGATCGACTGGGGATGAGTCGGTATTGAGAAGGGCAGAGGAAAAGAGGAAGAAAAGAGTGGAACGGAGAAGGAAAAGGAGATAAAGAGGGAGGCGCGGGGGAGGAGAGATGTGCGAAGGAGTTAAGACTTAAAAGATATGAGAAAGGAGCTGAGGTGGGATGCGAGAGGGCTGTGGGTGTGGATAGGAGGAAAGTTCAAGGCCAAGGTAAAAAGTCGCGGGGGAGAAAGGGAGATGGGAGAGAAAGATGAAAGAGGGAGGAAGATGGAAGAGAGAGAGATGGAAGAAAGATGAAAGACAGAAAGGTGAAAGACAGAGAAAGATGGAAGAGAGATGAAGATGGAAGAGGGAGGTGGAAGAAATGGAGGTGGAAGAAATGGAGGTGGAAGAAATGGAGGTGGAAGAAATGGAGGTGGAAGAGAGGGAAGTTGAAGAGAAAGATGGAATAGGGATGGGAGGGAGAGAGAGATGAAAGAAGCATGGGGGAGAAAAATGGAAGAGAAAAAGATGGAAGTGAGAGAGATGGCAGTGAGAGAGATTGAAGTGAGAGAGAGATTGAAGTGAGAGAGAGATGGAAGTGAGAAAGAGATAGAAGTGAGAGAAATACGGAAGCGAGAGAGAGATGGAAGAGAGAGAGCTAGGAGAGAGAGAGATATGGGAGAGAGGAAGAATGGTAGATAATAAGTTGGAGTGGGTGGAGAAGGAGTAGTAGATAGGGGCGTGGGAAGGGGGAGGGAAGAGGCAGCTCGCTGAGAGATGTAGCGTGGAGAAGATGAACGCACCCTCGACTACACATTGTGTTCATCCCTCGCGCGCGCAACCGCTAACCTCTCTTGCTCTTTTCCTCTCCCTCTCTCTCCTACCTCTCTCCCGGTCTTAGTAACATCGCACCGACGAATCCCACTCCTTCGTCGCCCTTTTTTATCTCCTTAATCGCCTCGCCATCATACTCAAACGAAGCGGTAATGCACCGTAATGAAATGCGCAGTTTCCCGTGAGCTACTCGGTGGGAAGAAGTTCCTATCTCCCCTTACCTGCGGTAATACGCTGATATTTTTGTGCAAACGCGAAAAGGAACCGGCCACGATTTTCCTGTTTTATTTTTCAAGCCAGATTCGTGCATTCGGAACTTCTTTGGAGTGTTGCAATTTAATTAACTGCTTGTATTTAAGAAAACAAAAAAAAACGGCGGCTCTGTTAGTTAGCTCAGACATCAGAACACTTATAATGCAATTATCCTTCACACGCCGCTTAACTCTTTAAATAACGTTTTTATCTTTCAAATGATGAATTTCTCATTAAAATTCCACTAAAAAGCATTCAAAGGAACTCCTGAATGCATATGAATTATGGAAAACTCGAGGGCACGGTGCAAAATTAACATTGTTACAATCACATTTATCACCAGCCACGGACTAAAAATATGTGAAATATAGTAATTCCCAGTACTCCATAAAAGATTTCGCAAATTAAACTGTGCAGTAATGGCATCAATTACCAACACCTTCTGCAATGCAAAAAACAATGAAAACGCCTCCAAAAAATACTTATCTTCTCAAAAGAATCTTCGCGTCCTTTCATTGTAGATTTAAGTTTTGAACCTAACGACTAGTTATATTTACAATTTGGATGCTAGAAAATTAAGTGGCACTTTTATACGCATTTTATTGATGCCTTGATTAAATAAACGGCAATATTTCAAGAAAGGCCATGCATATTATTTAAACTAACTAACCAATATGCTGTTACTTGCGTATGGGACGACAAAAAAACACGACACGCGATACTTTTGCAGGCCCGGAAATTGCGACAACCGCCTCTGGAGGATGGAGATGATTCGTCCACCGAGGGTGAATAGGAAGAAGATAGAGATGGGAGAATCGAGTTGCAAGTCATCGTGAAATTGCTTCGCGTATTAGCTTTTAAAAGGAGGCGTCGTGAGTATGACTTCCCAAAGCGTTTCGAAACCGCACTCTTCAATATCCCCTCTGACCCGTGAAGAGACGGAGAGAGCAATAAGAGGCAGAGAAAGAGAGAAATGAGATGGAGAGAGAAATGACAGTAAGAGGGAGAGAGATAAGAGGGAGAGAGATGAGAGGTAGAGAGCTAGAGGAGAGGGAGAGAGATGTGAGAGGAATGAGAGGGTGAGGGAGATGAGAGGGAGAGAGAGGTGAGAGGGAGAGAGAGGTAAAAGGGGGGTGAGAGGGAGAGGGAGGTGATAGGGAAGTGAGAGGGAGAGAGAGAGGTGAAAGAAATGAGTGAGATAGAGAAAGAGAAATGAGAGGGAGAGAGCAGTGAGAGGGAGAGAGAAGTGAAAGGAAGAGAGGGATGAGAGGGTGAGAGATGAGAGAGATAGCTGAGAGGGAGAGAGAAATGACAGTGTGAGAGAGAGGTAAGAGGGAGAGGGAGGTGAGAGGGAGAGAGAGGTGAGAGGGAGAGAGGAATGACAGGGTGAGATATGAGAGGGAGATAGAGAGGTAAGAGGGAGATAGAAAGGTGAGAGGGAGATAGAGAAGTGAGAGGGAGATAGAGAGATGAGATGGAGAGAGAGAGCTGAGAGGGAGAGAGAGAGATGAGAGGGAGAGAGAGAGATGAGAGGGAGAGAGAGGTGAGTGGGAGAGAGATAGTTACGAAGAGATTAAAGAGGTTAGGACTAGTAGCATTTCGCAACCCTCATTAGATTTTTTTCCTCGAGGGAAGACATAAGCGGAGACGAAATTAAACACGAATTAAGCACCTGGAAAATGTCAGAAGTAGCAGCAGCAAAAAAGGAAAAAAAGGAACCATCTTCCGGAGAAACAAAACACCCATTTGCAAGTCCGTCTGGCCGACGCGATTTTTATAGATAGACATACCCAATTCAAAGTAGCATTTAACGAGTTAAAACTATGTGAACAGATGATCCGTTCAAATTATTTGCATTTTCTAGATATGCTGCAAGGGTTAAAACGCTTTCAAATTACTCGGTGAAAAAAAGCGTCTTCCATCTTCTGAGACCTAGTCTAACCCACGAGTGGGTACACCCTTTTTGAAAAATGCTTGACTCGCGCAAAATTTGCATAGATAAACCTACGGGATCGATTTTATTTTTCCGATTTGCATAGGTATCGAATTTTATTGCTTCCATATCTCCGCATTATGACTGCCAATATACTGGTAAGCAAGTGTATACATATTTACGTTTGACGCGCGACTTCTCCTCTGGGAGAACTTCCCTTACGCACCAATTTCTTACTATCCCGCCATGTCATCTTTCGATTTCGACAAATTAGCACAAATGCTGTCAGGTTAAACCTTTAAGTCGCATATTACCTCAATGGAAATTTTAAATAAAGTTAATTATTCGTGATACTTGCATCCAGATAACGGCTGCTTAAAAATATAAATCTGAAAGAGTACCGAAATTCCAAAGCACGAGGAATTTTCTACGCTTTTCTTTTAGTTAAATGAATATAACGCACCAAGTATAGATTTATAATTTTAATAACAGACAATTTATGCCTCAAGATGTTGAATTTAATCAGGAGTATATTATAGTGCCCGAAATGTTAATGAGGGTAACATTAAATAAACTACCCGCGAAGCTATGAGGAAACAGAGATACGTAAAATTTAACGTACAAATTTATATTATTTTAAATCAAAATCGTGATAATAAAATATTAATATTAAAATATTAACCCTAAAAAACCTTATTAATTTAGATTTGTATGATAAAAATCTTTAGGTAACTCTGATTTTTTGAACAACAGTCCAGCCCGCCGAAGCATTTGCAACTTCCAATGCAGTTCGCCGAAGGATTCGCCACCATCACTGTGACCCGCCAGATTAAAAAAAAAGTTGTCCGACCCTCGTTTAAAAATATACCAATTCCTAAATATAATTTCAGAACATGGTAGAGAGACGTATACAAGAGAAAGACGACGCTCTCCCCGTACCGTACACACGAAATTCACCATGACTCGCGAGATAATTCTTACAAATCAAAATTCAAAATTTTCGCGTTTGGATCATCTCTTTTAAGCCTTCGGAGACGCGAAATGATCGAAGCTCCACCTCCTCCACGACAATGAGATCTTAATGGCCGAGACTCCGTCGACGTGTGAGACATGGGAATATTTAAGGGTTTCGAGGGCGTAGTACCGACTCAATCCATCCGCATCAACCCGTCATCCTGCGTCGACGTGACGGCTTAAGGGATGGAAGAGGGAAAAAACCGCACCGACCACACATTTCGACGCGGCCCTACCCCTTACCGAGTCTAGCGGCTAATGATACACCCCCGGCTCTTGATTCCAGACCGCGTCCCGGCGGCTCCAATCTCATACGACAAAAGAGAGTTGCGAAATGAGCGGTCTCGCCGGGATCACGGGACCCAACCTTATTCTTTAGGGTAATGGACTCAGCCGTTGCGCGAAGCTTCGAACCATTAGGAGACGTTTTGCGATGTCTTTGAGAAAGATACGGATTTTCATCGTAGCTAACCCACCGTTTAGCGTCCAGTTTGCTGGGATGGGTCCTCCGAAAGTCGACGTCTACTGAAATTTCGATAGAGATCAAGCTTTAAGTGGATGGCGCGGTTATCCACTATTTTATCATTACTCTTCGATTCACCAGTAAGTTTGATGGCGAGAGGTTTACCTAGCCAAAGTGCCTGTAATTATTCCCGATGGTAAGGCTTGGTTAACTTATTTTTATCCCCCGTCATTTTAAGAAAAACCATCCTCTTCATCAGGGCGGTCCAATTAAAGATCGTGAGGTCAGCGAGAGTTTACATTTTCTATTCAGATTTATTTATATTTCAAGTCAAATTTTGTTTGAAAATTTATTTCGTACGCCTAATTACGCGCGTACCGACATAAATAAATAGTTCTGACGTAGCTTTATCGTGTTACTAAGGATGATAAAGGGCTTTAAATATTATTTTTATAATTTTGCGACTCTTTGATGGACCCCTAAGGTAAAGTGTCGTAAAAATTGTTATACTCTACATATAGCTGTCCAAAAATCAATCTCAATCTTATTTTCTTTTGTCTCCCGACCTAGGTTGGCAGTGTACTATAGCACTGTCAAATAAACAATAAAACGATGCTTTTGCCTTCAATCTGGTAGGCGTCTATCACCTCCACGAAGATAAAAGAATCACCAAGATCGAACCTCCATTGCGCTAAAATTCATTTCGGTAACGCGATTTTCGAAACAAACGAATGGACAGATGGAAACATTCCCCCGAAGGTTCACATCTCGGATCTCGTCCCGGCGAACGAGAAAGACTTCCACCGCCCCCGGTTATTCCTCCGACGTTACGACCGCAATTTCCATCCGGCTGACGAAAACCACCTTCTTCTTCCAATCCTTCCCACGGTACCAATTACGGCATTACGGAAAACGCGTTACGTTAAAACCCCCCCTCCTTAAGGCACTTCATTAAAAGCCCTTGTACGGACCACGAACCCAAAATAGTGAGAGACGTTTTGGTTAATTCCCCTTCCATTTTGGAAGCCTTCCACTCCACCAAAACGAGTTAATTGCTTCCCGACCGTGACTCGCACCACCGACGCCCCCGCCGAAATTGACCGAACACCGAGTTAAACCATCCCCTCTTTACCTATCTCTCTCTCTCTTTCTCTCCTTCCTCCGCTCTTTGCGTCAACGTCCTGATTTCGATCGATGCTTTTTAAAAAGAAAGGCATTAACCCGCGACTGACGCGAACGGCGTCCACATTCTTTCCATCGCGGGACATTTACGTCTTTCTCAACGTTTCGCGGGGTGAGTCTTCGATACTTGAGCAAAAGTATGATCTGAGGAGATAAAAATCAACGCCGGAGAGAGAGAGGTTTGCTACCCTAAAGGGAGATTCCGGATGGAATAAGACGGATCGAAAAAGAATAATACAGTCCAACTCCTATAAGTAGAACGTCTTATAACTCGAATTTTCCATAACTCGAAGTGAATTCATTTTACGGGATAAAATCTTTTTCGTGTTATTTGTATTCTATAACTCGAATTTTCTAAAATTCGAACATTTTTTTTGTTTCCCTTTAGGTTCGACTTATAGAGAGGTTCCACTGTATATCTAAGGAGAAGGGGCCGTTAAAAAAAGAACCGTAGCCTCTTACTCCTCTTCCTCTCGCTTGTCTCGCTTTCCTAGAACACGAAGTCGGTTGTCTGCGTATGTTAGCGTAAAAAGGTTTACGATCCACGCGGAGAGAAAACGCGGACTTTTTTTTAAAGAGTTGAGGAGAACGTTTGATTATGTCGCGCGAAAGTCGAGCTAAATAAACGTCGCTTTTTCCTGAAAAAATTCCGCGCTGAGCGAAATCGTGCAGTGTGGGGGTAGGTTTTAAAAAGGGAGAGGATGGGAGGTCACATTTCAGCTCAACATTCGACGATTTAGCGAAGTTATGTTCACAGCATTGATTCCTTTGCTCTTTCTAGTAACCTCTTCGAGTACAACTGAAATAAAATTGACGGAAGTGCAATTTGAAGTATTTATTAAAAATAAGACCGTGATAAACCGAAAACGTGTTAAGCGAAACCGTGCAATTCGAAGGATTTATTTTTGTTATGTAAATTTTCAAATAACCGTAAAGCGTGGTAAATTCTTTATTTTTATTAATTGGTAATTATTTATCATT
Source organism: Uropetala carovei (assembly GCA_036926305.1). Lineage (NCBI taxonomy): Eukaryota > Metazoa > Arthropoda > Insecta > Odonata > Petaluridae > Uropetala > Uropetala carovei. The sequence continues at coordinate 3,926,570 of JAXCHB010000279.1, forward strand.
CGTAGTAAAATGTGCATAGGTGAAATAACTCGCGGTAATTAAATATTTTATCGTCATAGAAATTAAAGGTGGTCAAATATGATCAAAACTAAACGAGATCACAAAATTTGTTAATTGTAAGTATAGGAGAACCGCACTGGGCAAATATGATGAACAAACTTTCAAAATCAAAGTAAGAACCGACCCCTCAGAAATATTTCCCTTTATGCAGTGATTATACCGGTCTCCAACGTTTGAATTCCAAACTTGATACGTTACGATTCCTTGTAGACTATTCCCATCTCACACACGTATTCTAAAACGGTTATTCGTTCACCGAAACACCTATATTTAATTTTAAATTTCATCAAAAATTTTAAACCCAGATTCTCTTTTACATGCAAACATTTTTCCTAATTTTCACTTATTAAATATATAATCGATGACTTCTCAACGCGATTATCTTCCAAATGAAAACTTCGCAGACATGTAATCCAGTCTTAAAACCTCTACCCATCCCTATTCACTCGCTATTATTACTTTTTATTATTACTTACCGACCAATTCCGAGGCATAATTATACGCATGCCTATGTATTTATGTAATATATGCATACCCACGAGACCGAAAATTTAAGATTGAAGGAGATCACGTGACCACCTCTCCCTCCCAAAAAAAACCATTCCTCACCTATCCCTCTCACTCTATTCGCTCTCTCTTCCCACCGGACAATTTTGATGGCTATCTTTCGGGCGCTGAAAGCGGGAAAACCCCAAGGAATGAGAGCCTGAACTGTTTCTCACCGGAACTTGGAAGGATCGACGAACTTTACAAAACTCCCAGAGGAGAAAGGATTGCAACACGCGGCGGACTGGAAGGTCTACTAACCCTTTAAAAGCCACAGCCTCGAAGAGAATTGCGTCGGGAATAGATGCGAATGAAAAGGGGCTTATACGCCATTACATCGCGCTTTCTCTCCTAAAGGATAGATCGTTGAAAAGGTTTTGCATTTTCAAACCCCCCCCCCCCCCCCCCCCCCCCCCTGGGAGCGCTTCAGTCTGTTTTTTTTTCCACCGGAAATCCAACGCAGTGAGGTTGATGGGGAGAGGAACTGTGTGTGTGTTAGAGAGAGAGAGACAAAGAAGAGAGAAAGAGTGGGAGTGGGGAAGACGGAAAGAATTAAAATAGAAAACCGTGCCATTTATAGAAAAAGAAGTTGCAGCTTTCGAGTCAATTCTCACTTTGAGAAGAAAGGCTATAAACAGGTTATAGTGAAGTACAGTACAATCATGTTAGTGCAAACTTGATATGTAGTATAACGAAGTGTGTGAAAACTGGTTTGTTATAATAAGGGGCCATACGTATTCTAAGTTTTTGCAGGGTGCTGAATTTCACTACCTAAAAACGAGTATTTTTCATTAACCGACTTCGCATTATCGACGTTTAATTTTATTTGGCGATAGGAGGAAAAATGGGCAGAAAATAAGGGTTTATCGCCTTATTCTGGAAGCTACTTGTTCACATACCGCCCAACACTTCGTTCTAATAGCAACATTTTGGATTTCTGTTTTGCTCTTAATATAATGAATTCTGTCTAAAACTATGTATTCATAATCATATCACATAGACTTACACTGGCGATACCAACTCAACGGTTTCAATGTTAAAGCTGAATTTTTTCCTAACTTATAGCATACTTTTTTCTTTCCGTTCAAATAACTCGAGGCTCTTAGACTATATACTCTTTTGATGAATTTCTCACGTCAAGGAGTCTATTTAACGCTAAATAATTTACTTTTTCTTTAACTTCGGTGGGCTACCGTGTTGACTTCCCTTCTTTGTTTCACTCGAGGAGACAGAGAAAGAAGAAAGGAAACTTGGAGAAAATTCAAGAAGTGATTAATGGTACAAAAACCACTCCAAAGTTTCCCATCTTCGAGTACGCATTTCCTCCGCCTTTATAACCTTCCAAAAATCATTCCCCCTTCAAAACTTTCCACACAACCTTTATTTTTTCAACCTCTTTCTCTAGCATCTCGAAAAAATAAAGATAGCGAAAGACGCAAAGAAAATAAGAACAACATGGAGGTCTATGAGCACAAAAAAACGGAAAATGAAAATGGAAAGATAGAACGCTAAAGATTTCAGAACTCATCTCTCTCTCTTTCCCTTCCTTCCTCCTCCGGGCTTCAGGTAGAAAGCGGGTCTCGAACCCCGTTCCTCTCTCCCTCCTCCCTCTCCAGAAGCTCTCCCCTCCTAAAAGGATCTCCGCTGCGATAGTCTCGACATACTTTCGAGTCTTGGAAGCGTGTCTATGGGGTTGGCGCCCTTCTGGTGGCTTACGTACATGCACACCTCCCCCCCCTCCCCCATTCCACCGTTCCTCGAGAGCCACCTTACACGCCCCCGGGGACGGAGAGAAGGGGGAGGGCGGGGGAGGGGGGTGGAAAGGGGGAGAAGAGGTAAATGGATTGCCGTGGGAATCAATTTGCATCGCCTAACCCTAATCACCATCGGGGGAGAGGGAGCTATTTAGACTCGGCCTTTCGACACACACACACAAACTATGGCAATCTGCAGTACAAATGAGGACGTTGGTGTCGATCCGTGATTCGAGTTAGGGAGGACATTGCACCGAGAATGTTTCCATGGGCGGTTTTCGAATCGGAGTAGGGTTTTGAAAATACTGGGCGAGGTTTTACTGGGAAATATATTTCTGCGAAGGGCTAAATCTGTCATCCCTCGAGGAGTGTGCGCGTACACGTTATGATAAATTTAATGTCGTCGCAAAACGTTTTCTCCCTTAAAAGACTTCGCTGGTGTATTTAAGAATTCTTAATAGGGGAGCCAAACCTGGCTAGCGGTAATTCTTAGGTACATTTTAAGTGAATTGACCCCCTGCCGCCCATCTGTTTGGTAAATTGCAGGGCAAAATGCAGGGGTAGAGGTAAATCTGAAGTCAGGACCACAAAAATAATACACGAAAAGAACGCGATGAATTTGAGTGGCATCGAATTTCGTTTTCTTCGTGGCTTATTAAGAATCTTTACGAGAACCAAGACAGTAAACGATGACTTGCGAATCGTTCTTAAAGTGCAATGAAGGGTGCTATACAATTTTAGTTTTTTTATGCTTATCCTTACGGTAGCGTTACGTAAAATCGAGAAATCCAGACAAATTTATATATCTAATGGTAAGGAGGTAATTGACACTTTAACGCCTCTATTCACGAATTATTTTTGGGAGTAGAAATCTCTACCTCGATTCCATCAGCCATTTACGCGACTGAAAAATCCAACGGGATTAAATGTAACAAAATATTTTCTTAGGATACGACCGGAAAACGTACAAATTCTTGTTTTATCCAAAGCTACATCATCTATCAATGATAGTAGCAGAGTTCTGATTTGCACCTAACCTCCGCCATTAGCGCTAGGTTGAGGCTTCTGGAGAAATTTAGGAGGGAAATTCTGTTAGAGGAGGTCTCAGGAATAGTAGAGGTACCTACTTACATGGGTAGGCACGATCACGAGAATAAAATACGAGAGAACGACTGTAGGACCGAGCGATATCAGGGTTCGTTTTTCCCAAGGACCATACGGGATCATAACAGGAGAGTGATTCCCGCTACAGAAGTTATTAGGTAAGCTTTGGTGCGCAGCACCCTCTGCCACCCTCCAATCTGGTAACTTGCAGGGTATTATGTAGATGTAGGTGTACTAATCTACGTTGAAATCAATTAATTTTCTCTCATAAGAGAACTCTTTAACCTTCGGAATGGTTTCCAACTCTTTCAGAGAGAAGAATAAATCCGTTAAAATCATCTTATCTTGACTAACGGCAATAAGGAGATAAGACGAGGCGAGAAACCATTATGCCAATCGGAAAGAAACGGAACAGTTACCTGGGAAATGAGAGAAGCCGAGTGAAAAAAAGACGATCATCGAGTCGATTAAAAATTAAACATCTCGAAAACATCGAACGAAAGCAAAGTCAATCTATTCTCTCGCAGCATCGGAAACGTCCCCACGACGACGCAAACCTCGCAACGGACACGTGACGATGACGAACAATACGCGTCATCCTTGTTGACTGACAGTCACTTATAATAGGCACGAGCGGGGAAGTTGGCGTTTGTAAGCGACTGGCATTGCGAAAATAAGCGGAACCCGTCTCTCGTTTTAAAAAAAATTCTTTAGATGGTTGCCAACCGCAATTTCTTTAAAATACAAACATGCAAAGCCACACACACACACACAAACATATAGCAAACGTATTGCGATAAACTAGCGAAACCATTTGCGGTAGCTTATCGCTTATCCTATTTCGGCGATAAAATATCTACCACTGTCGCTATTTTAATCATCTATTGAGTTATTTGAAATGTCAATTGATTTGATATCGACCAGAATGTACGTAATCGAAACATGAAATTTATATCGATACATATTTCCCCCCCTTATTTATAAGTTCTTTCTTTTTAATCTACCTTGAAAGGTTTCCGTTGAAATACTAGCGCGTTAACACTTAATTGCTTTAATTATTGAAATTACTCGACTTTTATATCGAAGTATCAATAAAACGACAGGAAAGGTCGATATTTATGACGATTAACATCCCGTATTCGATTTACTTCTAGAGAAAAATGAAATAGTGAGTACTCTTTCCATTAAAAGGATACAGTCTATCATATCCCTGACGGAGGTGATCTCCTCCGCGGAGTGGTGGTAGAATGCAGCGAACTCCTTGCGCAGGTCGAAGAACGAGTCGTAATAGGAAGGGAGGTCGATGCACTTAGAAGACACCTCCGGGTGTAGGCACTGCCTCAGGGGGAGCTGTCCGTCGGTCACCAGCACCATCCCGTTGGAGGGAAGCTTTTCGCCGTCGACGACGGCCACGGCGGAACCGGCGTCGATTCCGTTCGAGTGCACGCCGTCTTCGTGAGAGGAAGAGTTGTACTGAGGGCGGAGGGTGGGCAGGGCGTCGTTCCCGAGGATTGATCGGGCGTAGTCGTCGAACTGAAAAGAACAATAAAAGAAAAAAATTGTTATTTCTCACATTCTCATATAAAAATAAAGCACGCTTTTATACAAGCTCGGCAACCTTTTACCGTTATCATAAAGTTGCTTATATGATTATAAGTTTTTTTTATATATTTGCTTTCTATTCATTAGTTCGCCAACAGCAGTTAAAGCTGATAACAAAGACCTATCTGTACATAGAAATAACAGTCGATTAAAAATCTAGTGAATTTATGCTGCATTTTTCGGCTCAGAAGACTAGGTAAGCCAAGTATTCTTTCACCTATTTTTATACAACAATTGAGTTTCGTTTTAATAATAAATTTATTACTAGATTACTATTATTAAAAACTAATACTGAAAATCACGGATTATTTTGATGAATCGTCTCGATTAGCCTGCTTATAATTGCTATTTGTCCATGATTCGAAATTTACCACACGTGGCCCAAAATTGCAGTCAGGGATTCAAATGCTTGTAACCGAAGATATATCGCATTATGTTTTCACAGTAGTTCTGGATACTAAACACCAAACACCGTTAATTTCAACGGAATTTTTGAGTAATTTCCGTCGGAGCTTCTCCGGCACCGCGGAGAAAAAAGAAACCAGTAGGTTTAAGCAATAAGGAACTTCATGTAGAGTTATCTCATTTCTCCACGAAAACTAGTCCAAATCCTATCATCACGTTCCAAAATCACACTCAGGGCAAAGATTACTATCGTTTCACCTCGCGCCTCCAAGAAGTACGCAGGTATTTTCACGAAAGGTAGATATGAGAAAAAATTAATACGAGTTGATAAACAATTAATGAGAAATGATCAGATATATCAACCCGAGCAACTTTTAAAACTTTAAACATCTATATTTTACGACTTTTAAAGTAAAACACGAATTTCTGTTCAGGAAACGGATCGGAAGGTAAGCGAAAACGATATTCTCGTCCTCTCCTGCACGTGATCAGTACTAGACATACAACCAATTGTGTAACCATGGACTTATCACATCCTCCTATTGACTTCTTCCAATTACCACCAATCGAGCGAAACGACATCCGCTTCTTTGAAAACAAGAGCCTGAGGACGACGTGGAAAGTTTGCGCTCCAGAAACGAGACGCAGGAAATCCCCTAAATCGGTGTTTGTCTGAGTTAAATCTAGAAGCAGTTTTCTCCATATTAGCGGACGGATACGGAGGGACCGAGTCCAATAACCGTAATTACTGGCATAACCCTCGCTATATTTAATATGCGCTATAAGGCGATATGAAAATATATCTTTGAATATATTTATAGTATAGTAAAAACGGAGGTTTTACCTTCGCGATGAAGCAAATTTATTTTTGTCTTTTTTTGTATCGGCATTTTAACTAATCATGTTATTTGAAGTGTCTAAACAATATTTTTAGGGCAACTCAAACTTTTAAAAGCGTATTTCGCGTCACCGTTACCAACCATCCTTTACCCATTTAGTTTATTCAATAAAATGCACAAATATATCCTAAATAGGTGCGGAAATAGCGTAGAGAAAATCCAGCGTATGGCCTGGCATAATCCACTCACCCTATATTGTTGGTAGCGAAACTCCAACAATATAGTCAGTATACACGGTACATATTTTCCTAACACTTGCCTATCACGAATATCCTTAAGAAAGCCTTTAAGAGGCGAAACAATCCACCTCCTTTCCGCTTATTGTCAGAGATATCTGCACATGGGTAGACCAATCAAAGACTTTTCGAAGAGACATGCCTGCCAGGGCGTCGGAAAGGCAGAGCTTGCTTGCGTTTGCACTTTTACGACAGGGCCGAATAGCCTCCCGTTCTAAAACTCCCTTACCTTTTTTGACTTGCAAATTCGAACAAGGTCTCTGTATAGCTCCTTTCCAAGCGGACACCTTTGGGCAAACGAGCTTATAAAAGAAGATAAACGGCCGCAAGGAAAGTCGTAAACTTACGGAATAACGGTTCTTTTTTTTCAATTTACCGAGCTCGTTAAATCCCTCCGATCATTTTTACTTTCTCAATCCCCCAAGAAAAAACTCAGTTTTTACTATTCCGAAAGTTCAATTATAAATTAAAATGTCAAAATTCGGACGAAAATCAAAAGCTGAAAAAATAATTCAAAGAAAGCGATTTTTAATAAATCTAGTCCCATCCCACTAAGGCTGCAGCCTTTTCTGTGAAATACGATTAAACCAGTGGTGAGCAACCTACAATTTGCGGGACGCATGCAGCCCTCGAGAGCTTTATATGCGGCCCGCGAAGCCATTATTAGAAAGAGTTTTGTCACGAATTCAAAGGGTGCACATTCAAATTACGACAATAAAACACTTGATATTGAAATGCTAACCATAGAAACCTAATTAAGACTTGATTTTCGTTTATATGATGCCTCGTACTCTCTAGTTGACGTCCGATTTAAAGTCTAATCTGATCCGCCAAAAAATTCCAAACCGCCAATGTGGCTCGCTCCGCAGGAAAGGTTGTCCCCCCCCCCCCCCCCCACTAGATTAATGCTAAAATAGTCACCTCGATATATAAGCAAAAAGATAAAACCATGCAATTGATTCGAAAAAATAATATTTCTAAGGAGTTTATAATAATAATCTAATAATTACAATAACAATAATGCTACAGCATTTAACTTGTGCTGAAATATTCACTTCGTTAAGTAAGCTAGAAAAAAATCGTTAATCGGATTTACAAAAAAATACTTCCCAGGAATTTCGGCGCGTCAACCCGAAGCATTTCATTTTTCTAACTCATCGCTCAAAATGTCAGCCACGGTCTTCGTTGAAATAGATAGGTATAACATCATTTTACTCTCCACGCCTTTGATAAAGAAGATACGCCGCTGCGACAAAAAAATCGCAAAAACCTTCCTCTCGAAACAAAAACTCGTTTGACTCCGTGGTAATCAAAAAATTTCAATGACAAAAGAGCATCATCGCGCGGACGGGCGTTGTCTCTCAAAGAAAGAACTATCGGAAGGGCCGGACGGTGAAGGAGAGACACTTGGGTAAGGGGGGGGGGGGTGGTAGGAGGGAGGGAACCGAGAGTGGACGTGGCCCACGGACTGGTCCCTCAGAAGGCGTCTTGACGGCATTCCTCCGCCTCGGCGGTGGACACTCGAGGCAGCAGGTGCAATAAAAACCTCTCCTCTTCTATCAATCTCCACGCGTGGGAAACCATCTTTTTATACGTACCCTTTCCGAGTGGAATTAGGATGAACGAAAGAAAAAAGTAAATACGGTAGTCCCTTGACAACCGCGGAGGTTTACGTTCCCGACTTAACCCGAGACTTCTAAATCTGAATAAACACCCTGCTAGTCATTGGTGTTTCGCAGTGGGAGAATATCATCGACCTATCATATTATTCTTCTGTTGTTCTCCTCTTATTGTCTCAGAGAAAATTAGGATTTAGGGAGAATGATCCCTGATATCTAAAGCCCAATAAGGTACACTTCAGTGTTAAAAATAAGTACATACCTGATACTTTTAAAAAGGATGTTTATTATATAACAATACAAAGGAAAATACGTAAAATGTACAAAAAGCACGGTAAATTCAGAATATAATGGCAAAGTAGCGCCTGCTGACGTCGCTGGCATGGCCTTTCGCTTCAAAGAATGCTGAAAAAATCAATGCTTCCACAAAATTCTTCGAACCTCTACCACTTCACAAACTAGTGGTCTTTTCTGGAGCAAAAAATCCTCATTTCCGTCTCCCCTTCTGGTAAAGGTTTCAACGACAAATTTTAATATAAGTAGAGATAGACAACAAGACACGGTCGCGCGGAGAATCGTGGATGCTCAAGACTGGATTATCGCAGTTGGAAAATACAGGTGCAATTTTTCAACCGCAGATACACAAAACCAAGGTTGATAAGACCGCGGTTGGCGAGGGATAACTATATAAAGAAATGGGATAAAGCGACATTAAGGCTTGGAGAATTTAGGGACTCCGTCTAATCCGTGCGGATAAGCAAATAAAGAATCCCAAAGGCTCATCTTTCATTGCTTCGCTGTACCTTCTCCTCAAATAACCCTCCCATTCCTCTCTCTACATCACTGGCAAGCAAGTGACAGCTAAGAGACGGGGCGGAATGGAAAGGGAAAAGACATAGGGCCCTAAAACCCGATCTCGCAATTACGCTAGCGAGATGATGATGCTTGCGCGGATGGGTGAGGGAGAGACTGGAAAGATGTGAGAGAGAAGGGAAAAGATAGGGAATCAGACCGCCATTTTTGAGGTACGCCGCAAATCACTTCCGCGAAGATATCTCGGAGGGCTTGAATTCTTCTTATCGGAGATGTAATCGAAGGGGAAGTTTCTCCCTTGCAATTGAGATGAGCCTTTGATCGCAAGAGAGGACACTTGGAGACCAGAGCATAGGTTATGGAACACTTGACACGCAAAGATAACCTCCACCATCCGCGTTCTGCTTCTCCTGATACGGTATTCGATGCGTTCCTCGACTTATACTGAACGTTTTATTAGTGAGGCAGTGCAACTCACGTTACGATGTCTTTACTAATTTAAATGTATAATATAATCGTTAATATAAATCGATGAAGGCATTTGAATCACGATGTCTTTACTAATTTAAATGTATAATATAATCGTTAATATAAATCGATGAAGGCATTTGAATCACGCTAAATATCGTGTAAGCAATATTAATGATCCAATTGTCCCTCACAGTCAACATTAAATTTTAAAAGATAAATGCTTTGTTGTAATAAAAACCGCTCGACCATAAACCAAAACGGGAAAAAACGCTGCTTTACCTTCAAATTACGTATAAGATTTATACAAATAGAATATTAAACATCTACATATAATGATTTTTGCAAAGAGCCTCGTAATACAATCGAAGATAAATTCCCCACACATTAAATAACCTTTATGAAGTATTAGGAAATCAACAGAACCGCTTTCAAACCACGAACGACTAAAATCCATATATTGACCACCGTCGTACTACGGGGGATATTCCAGTTGCGTGAAAAATCACGAACAAAAACAAACAGCTACCGAGAAAAACATGTATCTCTCAATTTCAAAACATCGATAAGCAAGGAGCAGAGAGAGAGAAAACGCCAAGAAAGGTCAGGTGTGGGATTCATAACACAGAAGTCACTCGAGAGACTTCAACGGTGGAGATAGAAGGTATAAGTCTCCCCGCGTCCTGTTCCAACATAAACGAAGTGACTGTCGGCCATCACTCAGAGACGAAGCCGGATTAAAGATTTCGGGGGTCCTGGTGGACAATTTTTCGCAAACTACAGTACATGTCTGTGACTGATGGTGTACTGGGTCTCCGTGGGGCTCTCCTGATCTCGGGGTTCTGGCGCAAGGGCGCCACTGAGCTCCGGTTTATCCACTATCGCTCAGAGAACACAAATACATTTCAGTGATACAATGAAGAGGGGGAGAGTGGTACAGAGCAAAGGTTTCCAACCCGGAGCACGCATACCCTAAGAGGTACATATTACAAAACTTTTGAAGGGGCGCGCGTTATGTGATAAAGATTATAACTTTGGAATCACAAATCACACTGTTACGACTAAGAATAACATTAAAAACAGAAAAAGACGCAAAAATCTTGATTTATAAACGTGTGGTATTGTCTTAGCACAAGTGTTATTCATTTTATTATCACTTTAAACTGTAATAAGGGTTGCAAGACCATTAAAAAATTCTCTTCGGAACTAGTCAAAAAAATAGCAGCCTTGGTAAAGAGTGAAATCGAGAAATGCGGAGTAAAGATAAGAGAGAGATAAACCTCCTCCACCGACCGAGAAAGTCACATCTACATGCAGGAATAAGAGATTTTTCAAGAAGAGAGACTGAATTTTTAAATGATTAGGAGGGAGAATAGGTGATATTAAAGAGAGAGATTGAGAAGAGCGAAGGAGTTGCGGGAGACAACAAGGGCAGAGAAGTTATATGCGGAGGCGATGAGGAAGCAGGAGGGAGGGAGGGAGAGAAGGAGAGATAAGATGGATAGGGAGTAGGGAGAGAAGGTAGGAGGGGATGGAAAGGCTTGAGTACAGGGGCGATGAACTCGGCGGAGGACTCGTTGCAGCGTTCGCCTTCGGGGGGCAAGGCCTGGAGTGGCGGAGTAGGAGGGAAAGGGTGCGGGGTGGGGAGAGAAGGGGGTAGGAAGGAGGGGGGGAGAAAGAAAGATGCCAGAGAGACAGAGAGAGGGGTAGGGGAGAGCCGGAACACGACAGAGAAGGGGAAGAGTGACTGTTACTTGGTTTAGGGGAGGGAGAGTGATGGAGAGAGATAGAGAGAGAGAGAGAGAGAGATGGTTGAGGAGTTGGGAAAAGGAGGAGAAATGAGGTTGGGGAGGAAGGGGAGGGGAGGAGAAAGGAGGGCTCGAATCGTGACCGGTTGCAAAAGACCGTTTCGGATGATGGGATGGGATGCGAGAAACTTGAGGTGGAGAGAGAAAGAGTAGGAGAAAGGAACACAAGAAGGAAAGAAGAGAAGAAAAAAGATTTTGGAGGAAGCAGGGGGTAAAAGAAGATAGGGAAATTTATTTCATTAATTCATTTGCTTTATAACTATCTCATAAACACCACTTTACGGCATTATAAAATGAGCGCAACAACGATGACAAAAAATGAACACATACTACCATGACCCTGCCAGGATTCGAACCCGCGACCCCAGGTTTTGTAGCTAGACACACCACTCCTCTTACCTACGATATAAATATAGCAATACGAACAAAGCAACAGAAAACTCATAAACGGATATAGAAAAACGACAGACAAGGACAACCAGAGAGAAGAGGAATGACAGGAGAAAACAGAAACGTGAGAAAGGAAAACGGCAAGAAAAACAGACAAGAGCGGAGGAAACGTGAAGACAAAATGGCAGAGCCGAGGAAAGGCGATGGGACACGAGAGGGAAAAGGACGAAAAGAAAAAATAACATTGCAAATAAAGAACCGGTCCCTATTTTCAGAAACCTCAGAAGAGAAATATCGTGGAAGAGTCAACGTATCTCAGAAAACATTTCCCTCACCGGAATGGAATTCACCTCGACCGCATAAAAATATCCCGGCCCGGCAAAGTTGTTTTTTTTTTTTACGCGGAAGACCCGACATCCTAAGAATGAATTAAAATGTTCAGCCACTAAAGGGGAGGGATGTGGTAGAGGGGGGCGTGGCCCTTTCTCTATAGCTGTGGGTCAACGCATCTCAATGGAGGAATGTCATCTCCTCGTGAGGCGAGGGAAAGAGCGAACGGGAGGCGGCAGGTGCAGCTTAGGAAGCCGGTGCAATACGCTACGCGGACCTGTTGGTCTCAGGTGTCTCCCCCACGGCGTTTTGCGTTTGTTCATTTATTAATATATACGTATTGCAAACTGGTTTTGAATTAAGCGACGGCGTTTATTTTTTTCCCGCGCATCGCAAGTCGCTACTTTAGAAGACATGAACTGCGTAATGTGATTTGTTCGCGGCGCCTCTTCTAGTGTTTTTTGTCCCTTAACGGTATCACGTTTCTTGTGTCGAGATTGTCATCATCGCTGTGCACGGTGCGTGGCGATAGAAACAGGATAAATTTATGAACATATTTTCTACGGTAAGTAATACGCAGTAACATGCGTTTAACTTCTACGTCTAAACACCAAGGTTTACATCGAGGAACATATTTCTTTTAACTCCTGACATTTGTAACATAATGCGGTCCGCATCATCTTGGCAGAATATTTCAAACGCGAAACAAGCAAAATTTTTGGAACGAAAATGCCAAAAAATTTATACATACACAGTTAATGACGAATGATACACATAGTTTATTGTGTATCGCTAAAAAAAATCGGAGTCCTCGTATATAATTTTCATGAAACATTCTAGGTGTTAAAGGCAACCCGATCTGATTGACTTTCTATTTTTATCATAGAAAAGTTGTCCTCAGATCATCGCCTTTTAAATTATACCAAAAATTGAGGCCCCTGCTCAGAGATGTCTTTCTAACCAAAAACTAATATAATGAATTATCTGACTCGGCTTAAAGCTTCTACCACATCCCTCACCTACAAAATATTACATAAACGAAACGATAAGACAGAACACAAAATCACCACTGAAGAAGGCTTATTTTTTGCTTAAAAACCTCGTCTCACAAAAAAACCCTTTTATGGTTACAGGATAGACAAATTGCATTTACAATTAGAAAAAAATCTTCAGGAATAAATTGCTTCTGCTTCGCTTTTTAATAAGAAGGAAACAAAAGCAGAAAATTTTCATCCTCGTGAGAGAAAGAAAAAGTATCCACAAGCTCCAAAACGAAAAAAACACACACACAAGACAGTTTAGTTAAAATCAATCCCCGGGCGACGCATGCCTCGTTTTCAACCCAGCGAACGCGGAGAATTTACGAGAACGCACCGAGAGGAGCAATATGTAACCAGCTAATTGCACCAAATCGCCATAAATTTCCCCATCGCGAGATCGACGGCGAGCGAAAAAAAAAATCCAAACCATACGCACAACGAACGGCATCGAAAAAAAAGGCATGGAGGAGAGAAGATAACTCAAAGTGGTTAAAAAGGCCGCAGATTTCCCCTCGCCGCATTTAACTAGAGCACCGTCAGCGATGGAAGGAAAAGTCATAAGACCAGATTGGAGGGCGGTTGAGGAGGAGTGGAAGGGGGGGAGGGAAATGGAGAATGAGGAGGGAATAGAGAAAGTTAAGGGAAGGGGGAGTAATGAAGAGAGAGAGAGAGGCAAAAATGAGCTCAGAAGTGCGAGAGAGGGCAAGTGCCATAGGACTAAATGGTGTGTGTGGAGAGAACGAAGGAAGGGGAAGGGGGCAATGAGAATAAAAAAGAAGAGAGTGGGAAGAGAAGTGGGATGGGGTTGAAAAACCGCCTCATAGGCCGCGAGTTTATTGCACGCTCTCGGAGGAGCGAGAGAGAGAGAGAGAGAAACAGGTGAAACGAGAAGCCTTTTCCAGTCGGGGTGATCTACCGAGAGAGCAGTTTTCCCATTCAGCGCAGGAAAAAGAAATTGACGTAACGGTATCCGATAGGGTGGAATGTTCTCCCTCTCTCTCTCTCACACACCCTCCTACGACCTCCCTCTCTCTCTCTCTCCTTTCTCCTCCGATCGCGTCGCGTGTAAAAGGAATTTTTGAAGGATAATTCGCTAAAACCGCACTTTGGAATTTTTTTTAACGAGCTCTTGTTTTTCGCTCGGAAATTACGTAATAAGTTTCTTTCGAACGTTCCTTCCTGGTCCTAACCTAATTCGAAGCTATTTTTAAAAAGGAGCATTTTATAAAACATTTTAAACTAAATTGCTGTTAAGACGAAATGGGAGAGAAGAATTGCACGCGATGAATTTCTGGATGAAAATTCTGGACCGCATGGATGGCAGGGATACGGAAGAAATTTGTAAAAGAACGATGCGAATTTGTTCGCATTATTAACTCTTTCCGGTCATGTGCCGGACGACATTCGACTTAATCATTTTCCAGTTGCAGTCATATGTCGGATCTCGCGATTTTGTCTTGAATCTGTCAAACGTACTAAGAATCCATCTTCTATGTTACGTTTAAAGAATTAATAAACAAGAAATGAACAATTCAATGAAAAATAAATAATTTCGATGATACATCAACCTATTACTTGTGCGCAGATTTTGCAATAATTTTCCTTAAATTTTATATGACCTGGAAAAACACGTCACTGACAAAATATTACCGGAAAGGGTTAATGACCTCTCGCAGAATATTTACGAGAAAGATAAGAAAACCGTTCATTTATCCTTACCCGTTACCTCCGGAGAGAGAGAGGTTATTGAAAGGGCCGAAATATATAAAATTAGATCCTGCCCTGATGACTTAGCACTTACATATTAACCGAATTCAATTATTACAAAAATAAAATTTAAAGAACTCTCCGCGTGTTCAGGTAAAAAAATAAACATCATACTACTCTTCCATAATACTTCGCCATAAAAACCATTAGGTGCAACAATTTCACACGCCATTTTTATACTAACACGTTCACATCGAGGCTAATCAGTGAAATAAAAAAGAGCAAGTAAATGCCTAATTTATCAGAAGAAAAATGTTCATCAAAGGAAATTAGTATTATTGTTACATAGAGATCCACTAAGAGAAAAGAGAAACGTGGAAAATAAAATTTAAGGTAAATGTTCTGAAGTTTGAAAATGAAATTACTAATGAATACGGAAATGGATTTTTTGTTCTCTTAAACGCTTGTGTGGCCTTTGAATAGAGTGGGAACTTCATTCGGTAACTGGAAAGTGAAACTGAAAACCTAAAATTGATTGCCCCACACGTCCTCGACCGGAATACAAATGGGAAATGTAACGTTTGAGGTAGTTCACACCTTGCTGTGAAAATACGAATAGCGTAAAATATGAAATAAATCATCCCACTGAATAAAGCTGACTTCAACAGCAATGATTTATGTCTGCGTGTAAATTCTTCATAAATAACAGTTTCCTCAAAAAAAAAAAAACAAAATCGATAGTTGAATAACTTGAAATGACGTTCTTTATTCATGCTATGTTTAGTAAAATAGACAATGAGAAAGAATAAATTAAAACAAACCCAACCTTTCAATTTGTAGTCGTAAAACGGGGAAGAAATCGGATGGTAAATTAGAACTTTTTCCAAAATATTTTATGGTTCATCGCTTGTCATTAAAGGCAATTATAATTATAATATAAAAGTGAATTTCATTGCTACGCCTCCTGAATTTCTAGACAGGATTTCAATTTACAAACTGGTTTATATATTTTATTGGTGGTTATAGAAATCTAAATTAATGATTTAAAAGTTATACGTATTTTATTACACAGAGATCATTCTAAATGTTTTGTGTAACTATTTTGTAACATTTTTGATGGAATTTTTATTCAAATGAAACCAGTAAAGGGCTGTATTAAAAATATTTAAAAAATTTAATTGATGGGCCATTCATATGAATGGAATAGAAAACATTAGCTATATGATACATCTCTTCTATAACACCAGGTGTTTGTTACGACTGAGTACCAAAAATAAAGCAAAAGTTATATTTATTATTGAAATAATTTTTACTTTCTGCATACGTAGTATAGAAAACGTAATGTTTTCTCGTAAACAATCGATTTCGAGATTTCAACAGAAATACACGTTTTGCCTATTTTCTCGAAGATGTTTGTGTCCGTGTGTATGTGATAGAAATTTTGTGGGCACTAACTCCAAAACTAATAATCATATCAGGTCAAAACTTTATACTTACAATATTTATTATCAAATGAATTTTTGAAAAGATTTTGGCTGAAACTGGTCCACCGGAAGTGGATGTTTATTCTAGTCGTTTTTCAGTTTCTTAGTTTCCTCCAAATATCTCCTTTAAAAATCAATTTTCACAAATAGTTTTCATTATAAAATCTGTAGATAATGTAATTTTCTACTAGGGTGATTTTAATTGCGCATCGAAATTTTGTTATCTACAGAAAAAGCTAACAATTTTCTATACTTATTGCTTTATTTTTAAATAAAGACTATTGAATTTTTAAAAAATTATTCACAAGTGTAAGTTTCTGAGAACGATGATGTCAGGAGTAATCATATTCATTGCTCTGTATGGAGAAAGTCAGTGTTGGCCACATCAAATATTTATTTATATTTATTATTAAAATTACGATTTATTTAGTCATACCAATTATTTATAATAATAAAGGAAGTCAGTGTGGAAGTAAATCCCTTAACGCAAAGGAGTAGTGAGCTGCAACTACGATTTGGATTTTTTTTTTTATTATCGCATTTTTCATGGTGAAAGACCACAGAGTTCGTTGGAAATGGACTTTCTTTCTTAGTTTTAACAACATGAGCTAAATGGAATTTTTGAGGCATCGTGGCAATAAGCCAAAAGTGTCAAAGATATAGCGTTGATTAGTTTTTGCACCACTAAATAGGACGCGTATGCGAGCAGTTAACTATGAAGTACAAACCGATAATCAATAGCTCAAAGAATTTCCCATCTACCGGTACAACAGGTCAATACATCCAGTTTCTATAACTCGAACATTTTGGTCGAATTAAAACGATTCCAACGCAATCCAAATTCTCTCGCGGCATCCAGCCGAACAGGCTAAGAAGAAAACGCGTTTGAAAAAAACCTAATTCGCCCGAAGAACGTTCTGGAAGGAGAAAGTCTCAACGTGTCGATTATACCAACGACGGACATTCCTTCTTAACCCATTAAAAAAATAAACAAAAACAAATCAAACCCATCGCTCCCGAATAAAAACCCCGACCGGAGGGTGAGCAACTCCACCCACCAAAAATGACAAAAAAACTCGAAAAAAATGAAAGGCCAAACTTGAAAAAAAAAAAAACAGCTCGCGGCGTCCGACTCCCCTTCAAACCACCCGTGTGAATCAAAAGGGGGCAATGAACCACGCACACGCCATACTCTCGCACGTACACACTAAACCCTCCGGGGCTAGGAAGCTTATCACAAACAGACAGGTTATGGAAGAACGGTACTCTCCGGGTGAAAGTAGCCCCGGCCTCTTATATATACTTATATTTTACCCTACCAAAAATAAAACAATCTAGGAAAAACGGATTTGAACGAGGTTTTCAAAAAAATAAGAGAACCCACTGGCGAAAAGGAGGACGAGGAAGGAAAGGAGAGCAAGTAGAGATGGACGAAAAAAAACGCGAAACGGGATGGAAGATGGAGAGAGAGGACTTCTTTTCCTGTCCAGACTGAAGATTGCAAACGGCTCTCTGAACCTCCTGCGGTGGTCTGCGGTGGAGAGACTGCATTCCATCCTCTTTCACTCTGTAGCCGCGTCCTCTTCCGCCTTCTCCTCCCGCTCGCTCCCTCCAATTCCCCTCAAAGAAGGGGCCGGGGATGCTCTACGCTAGCCCTACCTCTTTCTCTCTTTTCTCTCCATCCTCTTTCTCTCCTTTCCTTTTCCCCACACCCTCTTAAGACCCCCCACCCTTCTCGATCCTCCCACACCCTTCGGCATCCTCTCCTTCTCCTCCGTGGTCCCACCCATCCCGCCATACCTCTGGGGTGGCCCCTCCCACGGCGATAATTTCGTCTCTCTCTCTCTCTATACTCTCTTGTTATGGAGGGCAGAACGAATCGCATCCGCGAAGAGCCGAGAGGGAGAGAGGGGGGGAGAGAGAGAGAGAGAGGGAGAGAGAGAGGGAGAGAGAGAGGGAGAGAGAGAGAGGGAGAGAGAGAGATAGGGAGAGAGAGAGAGGGAGAGAGAGATAGGGAGAGAGAGAGAGAGGGAGTGAGAGAGGGAGGGAGAGAGGGAGTGAGAGAGGGAGGGAGAGAGGGAGAGAGAGGGAGTGAGAGAGAGAGGGAGAGAGAGGGAGAGAGAGGGAGAGAGAGGGAGAGAGAGGGAGGGAGAGAGGGAGTGAGAGAGGGAGTGAGAGAGAGAGGGAGAGAGAGGGAGAGAGAGGGAGAGAGAGGGGGAGAAAGAGGGAGGGAGAGAGAGAGAGGGAGAGAGAGGGAGGGGGAGAGAGAGAGGAGAGATGGGGAGGGGGAGAGAGAGAGAGGAGAGATGGGGAGGGGGAGAGAGAGGAGAGATGGGGAGGGGGAGAGAGAGAGGAGCGAGGGGAGGAAGAGGGAGGGGGGAGAGGAGATAGGGGGAGGAAGAGGGAGGGGGAGAGAGGAGAGAGGGGGAGGAAGAGAGGGGGAGGAAGAGAGAGGGGGAGGAAGAGAGAGGGAGAGGAAGAGAGAGGGGGAGAGAGAGAGGGGAAGGAAGAGAGAGGGGGAGAGAGATAGAGAGGTAGGAACGCTGACGCGTCGCTTGTTTGATGAGTTCGGAGCGATTTTTGTTCTATTAAATAGTTCCGCGAGGCAACCGCTTCAGGCGCCTCTTGAAGGGGGGCGCCAAAATTTGATAAAAATGAAAACCTATCAAAAAAATTATCTGGTGCTGGATATCGTAAAAGAAAGTCTACGACTCAATTAGAAGTGAAAAAGCAATCCGGGTCTTTACATAAATTCCTCAAAGAAGATGTAGCATTGAGAGAATCCGTAACAAGTGAAAATGCGGTTCATTTCATCAATCATAAAAATTCACACAAAATCAAAATAATTGTATCCTATTAAACTATTCGTCATATAACTTGTATGAATCTATGGGCGCCATAATTGAAATCTGCTTGGGGCGCACGAATGTCTTGAGTCAGCCCTGTCTAAACATATCACACGACTTCAAATTTTCAATTAAATGTGTTTAGTTCCACACAAATAAATCAACTTCTTGAAGTTTACTTGATAATAAATTTAAACAAAAGTTTAGATCGATCTGCAATAAAATTATGGATATGAATAAATAGATTTTTATTATTCCCTATCGTTTTCGACTAACATATAACAAAATTACTTACAACTAGTAAAAAAATTAAGGGGGCGCCATATTATATCTCGCCTCAGGCGGCAAAATGTCTGGGCACGGCCCTGTGGGCGTGTGTATACACACACACGTATATACACGTATATACATTTCTTTTCGAGAAAAAGATGCGAGTGAAAATTTGCATTTTATTTTGCGTCCACATCCGCGAATGGGGTATGCCGTTTGTCTCGAGTTCCAAAAAAAGACGCGGTCTGGAAAATTTTTCGTCGCCAGCGGTGGGAAAAAGTCGCCGAAAGTGTCTCGTTTAATTTAAAAAAAAAATAAGTGCATAATTTACAAAAAAGCATCCCTTTACTTTAGGAAGAATTAGATAACACATATCCATTCAAAAGAAACTGGAGTATTCAGTCCACATCCTTCAAAACGTTACCGACCACTCTGAGCGCCCCCTATCGTTTTCACGAACAACATTTTTTACGAATAAAAAAAAAAACGCGCGTTCGTGCGAGGCTGGAATAGATAAATCTTGAGATTGTTTCTGCGAAAAATAAATCAAAAATTTTTAATAGCGTATAATATCATAGGGCTCCTAAATCGAGCCAACATTTTTATGAATCCGCTTATCGCACGCAGCACTGCTTTGGAAACGAGAATAAATTACGCCTTCTCTTTTTGTGTTAACGAAAGACCGAGGAAAACAGCGTCTCCCTTTTAAGGCAACCACGAAAACGCGCGGAAGTGTTTACTAAGGTTTCGCAATCGGTTTGATATTCAGGTTGAAAACCACCGCGCGACATCTGCGCCGTAAGAAGAGAGAGAGAGAGAGAGACAGAGATAAATGAACGGAATAACGCATATAACCATGTGAAAAGGTACAGAGAGAGATAAGGTGAAAGAATTTACCGCCCGTTAAGTTGGCATCGCCTCGGCAAGAAGCCTGTACTATAACACGCGAGTAAGGTGTGGATAACGCACGAGGGTGCTAAGAGAGGAGTATGCGTGCTTAAAAAGGATCACGAAAAAAATTAAGAGCTAAAGCAATCTTCACCTCCGATAGCAGGCGGATGTGATGGAGAGAGATATAGCGAGGGGGAGGGGGAAGGAGAGAGGGGGGAGAGAGAGAGAGAGATAAAGAGGAAAAAAATAGAAGAGAGGGGAGAGACCAGAGAGAGGTGCGTGGAAGAG
Source organism: Uropetala carovei (assembly GCA_036926305.1). NCBI lineage: Eukaryota > Metazoa > Arthropoda > Insecta > Odonata > Petaluridae > Uropetala > Uropetala carovei. The sequence goes on from JAXCHB010000279.1 coordinate 3,947,130, forward strand.
GAGAGATAAAAAAGACATGGAGGAGAGAGGAGGATAGAAGAGAGCGGAGAAAGAGCGGGGGAGAGAATATAGAATGGCGATTAGGAGGAGAAGAGAATAAAATCTGATGTGGCCAACACCTGACTTTCTCCATATTTGGGGTATAGATATTTAAATTGTTATGAATAGCATTATGAGACAAAATTATCATTTCGTATCGTAAAATAATACAGTCGTCCTAATTGCCGTAAATTACGTATAATTTGAATATGTTTACAGAAGTCACCGCTACATGGTGGTGGCGCTGTATACTGAAAATTACGAAAAAGTTGTATATCTCCGAAATGGATGGTTCTACGAAAATTTGTTTCAAACAAAACCTGGAAGAATATTATTCTCTACAACTTTGGTCCTCACGAAGATTACGAATAACGACGTTTTTAAGGAGAAATAAACCTCGACTTCCGGTTAACCGGTATTGTCCAAAAACTAATCAGTTCTTTGTGCTCATGCTAAAGTGTTATATATGAAGTTTGATAAGGATATGGCAAGTACTTTTTGAGATAGAGCGCCCACAATCACATACACACACACATACGCGCACACACACACACACATACGCGCACGCACACATCATTCCGAAAATAGTCTAAACGTGTTCTAGGGACCTCAAAACGTGTATTTCCGTTGAAATCTCGAAGTCGATTTTTTTCGTGAACACAATACTTTCCCATTACTACGTATGGAGAAAGTAAAAAGAGGAAGAGATAGAAGACATGTAGGAGAAAGCGGGGGAGAGAAGAGCGTAGAAAGAGCGAAGAGAGATGGGAAAAGGGGAGGAGACAGAATATGGAAAGGGAAGAGAGAGAATATAGAATGGCGATAAGGAGGGAGGAAAAGAGAATGAAAGAGAAAGAGGTGAAATACATGAAAGAGAGAGAGAGAGGGAGAGGTGGGGAAAGGCGAGAGGAGACAGTGAGAGAGAGGGAAGATACGTAAGAGAGGGGGTTAAGAGGATAGGAAGAGATAAAATACATAAAAGAAAGAGCGGGAAGAGGGGAGGGAGAGAAGATGAGACAGAAAGAGATTGGAGAGGAGAAATAGGAGAGACAGACAAACAGACAGACAAACAACTTTATTGAGGGCGAAATTGAGACTATACAGTCCTTTTTACAGTTAACCCTGCGTTATTAATTAAAAATGAGAATAAAATAATTATAACATATAAACACATTGGCAGAAATAAAAAATCTGAAACTAAACAAAAAAGAAAAATAAAACACAATTAAGAGATCCAATTACATATTCGGAAACTTCTATAAAAAAAAACGAAGTAATTGTGGTAAGAACCTAGGAAAGACCTATCATGGCCAACCTAGTAAAAAAACACGCAGGAAAACACCCACGAAGGGAAGGGGGGTGGAAAAAACCTGCGAAAACTCTACATACATAAAAGAACAATTGCGGAATTGTGGAAAGGGGATAGGAAGAGAGCAAATACACGGAAGAGAGAGAGAGAGGGAAGAGAGGGATAGAAATGAGGAGACAGAAGACGAAACAAGAAGTGAGGAGAGATAATGTAGAAGGGGAGGGAAGAGGGGAGAGAGAGAAGAGATAGAAGAGGAGGGAGGGAGATAGGATGAGAGGAAAGAGAAGAGAAAGAAATGACGATGTGGAGGGAATACCAGAGAGGCGGGAACAGAAGGGCAAAGCGGGGGCGGAGGATGAGAAAGGAGCGTGGCGAGGTGCGTAAAGTAGGAAAGAGAGGGAAAAAGAAAAGGAAGGATACCCAGAAGGGGGGAAGATAAATGAACCTCTGGGTGCGGGAGAGGAAGAGGAGAAGGCAGGAGTGGGAGGGAAACATAGATGGCTACCTCCAGCATAATAACTCGTAATTTCCTTATGTCACGAGAACATCCTCGCCGTAAATTATTGGGGGCACTTTAGGGGAGAGTTACGGGACACCTGCATCACTTCCTCCAGCGCCGCTTCGGATGGTGACTCGAAAAAAAAAATAATGCGTATTTTTTTTAACGATTTGATTGCTCCCTCTAAATCAGTGGTGCCCAACCTACGGCCCGCGGAGGATTTTTGTGCGGCCCGCGAAGCCATGACGAAAAAGCAATCGGCAAAATTGAACGCACAGATTCGTACATTTTTATGAAGACTTTGATAATAAAACTTTTGATACTGAAACGTTAACCATAAAAACATTATTTTGACACGATTTTCGCTTGTATAGCACCTCCGAATATCTAGGTAACTTCCGATTTAAACTCTAATCCGAAACGCAGAAGAATTTGTAACTTCCAATGCGGTCCGCCGAAGGATTCGCAACCACCGATGTGGCCCGCAATGTAGAAAAGGTAGGGCCCCACTGCTCTAAAAGACGCGCCCGCTTTCAGCGCTGTTGCGGTCGTTGAAAGTAAAGGCCACGCCACAAAACGAAATGTTAATACACACCGTACGAGAGAAGCGAAGAGATATCGCTTAGAACAGTGGCTCCCAACCTTTTTGAGTATAAGGCCCCCTTCTTAACTTAAAAAAATTTCGCGGCCCCTCACATGCTAACAGGCTTCGGTAATTATGGAAATACATAATAACAAATAAATTGATTTGTCCAACACATACTTTCTCCATACGTATGTTGTCAACTAAAATCAAATAAATACGGCGATAGAACCAAAATATTTACAGGCATTATCTATACTTTTCTATTATCTAGCAAAAACTAACTGCATATTTAAAGTAGCAAAAAATAGCATCGTATTTGGTAATTGGGTATTTGGTAAGATTTTACGGATTATAATTATTAAAGTACCTTAACATTTAAGATAAGGGGTTATGACATCGAAATTTCATTTGCAATTTATATTATAATTCCAAGAAAAAGTCGCCTATTTCTATAAATGACCTCACGGCCCCCTTGGAATAACTCCGCGGCCCGCGGTGGGCCGCGGCCCACAGGTTGGGAATCACTGGCTTAGAATAACAACAGTGTATCAAATTTTGAATTTCGCATACCGAGCGCTATACTATATGAGCGATGCGCGATATCGCCCAGGTTGTCAGATGGGCTTGATTGTGTGGGGTATGAGATTTTCGGATGGAGCTCATAAAAAAAAAACAATTACGGGATGAAATTCGATCCTTTATCGCAACGCCGAACGATCGCGAAAAATGGCGACTTAATGCGAAGTCTTTAAATCTCTTCGCGAAAATTCGCCGTTTAGAATAAAATTAAACTATACCCCTAATCGCGGCCGGATTTCCTAAACGAATTACTTTCCTTTTTTATTTTTAAAGAACGTACGATCGGTGGATATTCTTTGAGGGGCGTGATTTGCAGCTGAAAAGCGCATCTCCTTTACTCAACCCGTTTCATCCTCGCGGGAATAACCTTAAAACATCGACCAACTGAATTCAATCCACGAAGAAAGAGAGAGAGAGAGAGAGTAAGGTCATTTTTGAACTAATCATTTTTTTGGATAATGGTTCTAGTCAGACGGGACGACAATGTTTACGTATATGTACGTGTATGGTATGTATTGCATACTATACAAACGATTAGAAAGACGAAGGCGAACTGGATCGGCCATTTTCGGAGGAGAGATTCCTCGATTACAGATGCGATTGAAGGAAAACTCTTTTAAGTCGCAAGAGGAAAAAGATTCTTTCAAGGGAAATTCATCCATTACGTAACTGAAGGTTTCTGAGAATAGCATAATTTATAGTGCACAGTTTAACTGCTGAGGGGTTCTCAAACTGCTGCTTGCGAGCACCTCTGTGCTCTTGGGCATCCTGGTAGTGCACAAAAACGTTCATTAGAACCTCAGGAATTTAATCTGCTAATTTCTTTGTCTTATAAATGTACTAAACACATTAATTATAACTTCGACATTCGTTTATTTTTCTCTATGATCATTCCTAATTTTTATAAAAACGCATAGTGGTGCTCGTTTGATACTCTACATCAGGCATGTCGAACTCGAAGAGGTATCAGGACCGCATTAAAGCATTGCCTGTTATGGAAGTGTCGTATTACAGTTGTTTAATGAAGGCTATAGTTGTAAAAAATACACTTGTTTAAAAAGTTTGAACGTCGGCTTTGTAAAAAAACTGTACTCAGGTGACAACGTTCTTTTGTACCTCAATAACTAAGGAAAAACCTAGTATGATATCTTTTTCACAAAAATGAAGAAATTTTATAAAACTTCGAACGATTTAGTTGAGATAAAAATTCGCATTCTGGCCGCTATAAGGCAAAGAAAGGGCCAACAATTTGACATGCCTGCTCTATATAAGTAATATCTTGGCGCTCTTCACGGGGAAAAGGTTTGGAGAACCTCTGGTTTAGCACACAATCACGGAATGAGTACGCGGATAGAAAACGAACGATGATCTTGATGTTGTGTACAGTGTGAAACTATTTCAAAATCGTTACAATAACGATTATAAAGGTAAAAAATGATCCCAGTAAAAATTTATCGACGAACTAAAACGATTCTGCTTATTTACACTGGAAGTTAACCCCGCCTAGTTATAACAGTATTTACAAGCCTCTAATCTATACACAGAGCCGGCCTGAGACACGGGCGAGCAGGGCGGCTGCCCGGGGCGCCAAAGTGTTGGAGGCGCTATCCTGATCAATAATCCATGCATTACTTGCAGTCGAATAAATACTGGACAGCAATTTATACCGTGAAAGGGGCTGGAATATTATGGCATTCCTTTTATTTTTTCATTATCAATAAGTTTTACAGAGCGATGAATTAACGTGCACTTTGTAAACATCTCAACAAACATTTACGGAAGGGGGCGCTGGTGTGCTATCCCGCCCGGGGCGCCAAAATTCCTCGGGGCGCCCCTGTCTATACATATATTTTTTATTTTACTCTGCGATATTGTGAGCAATAAACATTTCCGCCGGCGGCCTTAACAACGCTCCCATCGCATTCAGGGCTTGGAACGGCAAACACACACAATCACAAAAAGGGCAATTAAAGAAAGAGAAAGATAGTTGAGATCCTATCGGTAACATCGCGATACAAAACGCGAGATTCGCGGCGTTGACGCCACAACTCCTTCGATGACGAGGACATTCCTCGCGTTAGGAACAAAGAGAGAATTGAAAAAGAAGAAAATTTCCTACCGGAAAAAAATAACGAGATGATTTCATTTGTTGCGGTCGATCCCATTTATAATTCTGTAATGTACGTACTTGAAATATTTAAGTACCCTGCATCGTCATTAGTTTAGAATAAATTGACAAATTAATTTGCTACGTCATCCGATAGCTTCTACGATAACAGTTCTATAGAAGTTCAAGAAAGAATTATCAAGCTCGCATTCGGACTAAAATCTAAATTGAAAAACTAAATTTCTTCGAAAGTTAAAAGAATCAGATGTGCTTCTAGGCTACAAAGCAGCCGTCGTCATTGGGGATTCACGTTAGTAGAGGCTACAAAATATATTCTACTATATTAAAGGAACAGTTTTTATACAATTACGTAGTAGCCACCCCCGGCGGAAATTCACCGACTGGTGATTCTAACAGAAAGGAATGAATTAATCAGCGGGTTATCATTGGTGGATACAACTTCGTAATTACGAGCTTGTATTGAACAATCGTTCAATGTAGATAAGACTTGTCTGTAAACTTATCAGTTACTATTTTATTCAAAATGGTTGATAATCTCCTGGGGTGGATGGACGGAGATACGTCCGGGCGATGTCCATCAGCTCAGACTTTTTTAATCAAAAGTGTAGAAATGAGCAAAAAATATATATTTCTAACGATCGATTCCTGCTTTTAACGGAAATATTGAGAAATAACGGGTATAAAATGGATAGAAACAGAGAGGAAAAAGAGAAAGGCGTGAGTGGTAACGAAGAGCGACACGTAAACTAACCAGGGAAATAAATATGTTAGCCGTAGAATAGATCGAGAGAGAGAGGGAGAGTGAATTTGATTGCTGAGTAATACGCTATCATCGAAGGCCATATTGGAGGGAAATGTTGCCATTTTCCTACACCAGGCAGCGCAGATATCTAGCAAGAGAGAGGGGGAGAGTACAGAAGAGGGGGGAGGGGGGACGAGTCACAACACTCGTTACTAACTCGACCGGAATTAACGAGCTTTTTTGATTGGACGCGGAGGGACTTGCGTATAATACTTGAGCACGTAACGGTTTCGCGTCTCGCTCTCCAGAATCCCTTTTTACCATCTCGGAGTTTTTTCCCTAAAAGCTTCGGCTTTTTGTTTTCCCTCTCACCCACTCTCGCTGCCTTTCTCTCTATACGTTCGCAAACTCTCTTGGCTTCCAAGGAGGATGAAAAACTATTTATGTTAGAGGCTAACCGCGAAATGACGTAAATAACCGCGTATAGGACGCACCCGTGTATAAGAAGCAGGGAGATTTTTCTTAAACCTACGTAAAATTATGGTATTGTTCAATGTAGCCACTATACATGTATCGTAGCTACTTAGGACAGCAACAAGGGGTGGATTTTCTACTCACGCAAATGACGCCCTGAACAAAAATTTCACGGATATTAATTTTAGAAGATAAAAGTGCTTCCGGCATTTACGCGTAGATTACTTGCTTTCAAATTTCAATACTCCTTTTATTAAAACTCTCTATATTTCGTTCCGCGTGTAGTTTTTGGTTTTAACAATAAAGTTCATGTGTAACTTTACTAGTTTTCGTGATATTAAATAAAATTGACATAATTTATTCATATGAGGCTTTTGTCTTATGATTTTGAGAGAAATTATAGGGCATATCCCAATTTTAGTCCACAAATTCTGGAAAAAATGCGCCCTATAGAAAGGCATTTACGATGTGTTCACTTCATCGACAGATTTAAAATGTACAAGAAGATTAAGATGATAAAAATCCTTCATCTACTCTTAAGTGTTACCTTGCAATTCATCAAGATGGCGGGTGCCTGGGAGTGCAATGCACCAAAATCTCCCTAACAAGATTTACGTATTGCTCTGCAGATTAACAGATAGGTGAGAGGCAGACGGTTCAATGAGCCGGACTCCGTAAAAATCTCGAATATCTTATTGCGATTTCTGATCATCCAGGAGGAAAAGACCTCGATAACGCTCCGTCCTACAGTCTCACTCACCTCATTTATCAAGGTGTTAGTGCCTTCTTATATAAGTGAGAGCTTCGAGTAGTTCTATATCTTACTCAACTCAGTTTTTTAATCTATATTTCGTAAGCGAAATTTGAACTAATGCAGATTTGTTTCTTTAATTACGATCTCTGTTCGAGGAGGCTGATGAAATTTCCATACGGTTTAAAGTTGCATTTCGCATCATGCTCGTCCGTTGCTATAAGAAACCGCTAACTCCCGTTTACCTTTTGCCACGGAACGGAATGTTTCTGTTTCAGCCTTCTCACATCCAATCATCTCGAATGTTTCACTCCTGGCACAGTCCGAGACCCATTCACGTCGCATTCTCGATGCATATTTGTCACGGCCAGATGTGACTTATGTCGCGAGCATTCATTCACGCACACGTGCACGAACGCGTGCACTCAGGCTAGCACATTAAAGGAAATAAGCTCTCTCTCGGTGTATTTGGCTTTAACCTCCCTTTTATAGCATATACACTCGTTTCTAACGAAATGCAACGGATAGAAGACGCTTATTTCAACTCGAGACGTTCTTCGAAGGAAAGCTGTCACCCTTAAAAATTTCTGCTCCTAACAAAACGTTGGTTATTTTCGCATCCTACAAAATTAGCGACCTCAAAGGGTTTTTTCTCTCTAACTTTCATCGAAAAGCCATTCCAACAATGGAACCAATGTGAACCTCAAAAGGCGTGAAAAATAATAGCATTCCAAAGACTACTTCACAGAAAGAAGTTTCGGAAAAATACCGGGAAAAACCAAACGAGCTGGGCGAAAGCGAGGAAGACAACAACGCAGTGATAAATAAACACAGCCCGTTTTGCCGTCTCATGGATATGGTGCTGAAATTTTCGATTGCACCTGCTGCAATTGCACCTCTGTATACAAACGAACTGAAGAGACTGGACGAACCGAGTTCGTTAAAAACGAATCTGTTATCTTTTCCCTCTCGATTCGACGTCGGCTCTTTTTTCTGTTAAAGTAAACACACTCGTTCGCTGTCATAAAAATATCGCGATCCGCGAGAACGTTTTTTCTTTCGAAAAACTGACTTGTCCCCTCTTGAAAACAATTTTTTTTCCATTATTGGCGCTGCTGTTACGAATAAATGAAACTCGTTAAGAACTTCCCAGTTAATGGCTCGGAAGTTTTAACGGAGAAAAAAATACACCTCGGAGAAGGAGGCAAAGACGGACATAATTTCAGCGGACGATACAAAAATACCTTTGCGATACAGGAATACGAGTTTCTCAAGGGGCCAAACTCGGACGGAAAATTCGTCGGAGGAAGAAAAGAAAAGAGAGAATCGACGCCTGGCGAAAACTCAAAATGAACATCGTCAACTTTCGAACGCCTTAAAAAAGACGGAGCGTTTTAATCGGACAAGCCTGATACCGCGGCAAAAGAAAACGAGTCGACGACTCCGTACATAAAAAAAAACACAGCTCCGAAAGAGATAAGATACGTCTATTTATCGTTGTTTCAATTCTCGTTTTTTCAAGGAAATAATAATGAGTTCCTTAGGCCTTAGAAGTGACGCATTAACTTACAACCTTGCTCTAAAAAACAGGAGACGATAGCCTTCTTAGGACCTATGGAAACACCTTTCGAATGTTTCGACATCGTTTATTCAAAGTTTCGCTTACAATATTAAGATTTTTCCAATTTGAGCGGTGTGTGTGATGACTCCGCCGTTCATAATTTATGAATACGTTATATATAAACACTCAAATATATTAATGACGCTTATAGTTTGTTGACGATTGCTCTTTTAAAAACATTTTTTAATCATAAATACTAATTGCAATTACACCACAGGTACATCTGAATGTAATGATGGACAACTGCACTGGATACAAAAAATTATCGTGACAACTTATTTTTCCATTATTTTTGTAGATTGAAACTCCGAATAAAAATCTCTTTTCGCCTCACCCTAAATTACGCGAGCCCTGGGATTCCGATCCCTTTTTCAAAATAACTCACCTACAAAGATGAATATCCGTATCCATTATGAAAGGTCGTGGTGTTAAAATGGAGAAGTTATTTTTAATTAATCAAAACGCAATTCGACCGAGCAGCTATTTAAGAAGATCGCGAACACGTGGCTCCCTTTTTAAGAAATAGATAAAGCTTTTTTTATTCAATGGATTCCACCTGTAAAGAACGCTCAGCCTGCTGACGCCGACGGCTGCGAGGGTGCGTTCCGCTGACCAACCAAAGTTTCCGACTCGCAGGTGACTCGTAAAGTAAATTAGCGAGAAAATTCCCACTCCTAAAACACAGCTCTCTCCCTTCTCCCCCCCTCTCTCTCTCTCTCCAGCGATGCGACGAGACATAAAAGACCCGAAGACCGCGGAGACATAACGAGGAGTGAGGGAAGGAGACGAGACGAAAACAAAAGAGAAGAGACGAGCGAATACGTTAACAGGATGGAAGATGGACAGACAGACAAATGCCTTTTATATGGGTGAGGTTGAGGCTTGTTATCCCCCTCTTATAGGTATTACATCTAAAACCAAGTGTTAAATATTTTTTCAGCTTACCATATAAAATGTTAATACAAACTTGCAGATTAAAGTTTAGCATTAGAAAAATGTAGAAAAAGAACAATAAAAAGATAAAAAACGAGTAAAATTGGAATATAAAGTGAAAACAGACAAAAATATTTAGGAAACATAAGTGGGAAAAGCTAAATATGAAGAGAACTTATCATATTTAGTAAAAACCCATTTATGCAGGAAAACGCCCACATGAAGGGAGATATGAAAAACTTGGGAAAATCTACTATAGATAAGCTAAGGAAATACTGCAATTACATGCACAAAGCAATGCACACAATCAAGGTTAACTATACCAGACCAAAATCTATGCTACCAGACAGGTAAAAAAAGAACAAACGGAAAATAAACGAAAAATTCTAGGTATCACAAAAAAAACAATTATGATACAAATTTATATGTAAAGATAAAGATATGGATAAAGAGGAAGGAAGAGAATGTTGGGTGATGATGAAGGGACAGGAAAGAATTACGTGTAGTAGAAATTATAAGAGAGAAAATTGACAGGAAGAACGTGAAAGACCACACGAAGCAGGAGATGAAGAATATGGAGGTGTGGAGGAAGGAAAAGAGAAAGGAGAAAAGAATGGAGCCGAAAAAGTAAGAGTAGAAAACGAAACCAAGGAGGATAAACATGAGGAAAGAGGATTAAGGGCAAATACAAAAGTGAGATTAAAAGATTATGTAAAGGAACGTAGTAGGAGAAGAAGAAAAAGTCGACGAAGTAGAGGGAATATGTGAAAATAAGTTAGGAGATAAAGAGTGAGGGAACGAAGACGAGGAGAAAACAGAAAACGAGAAAGAAAGAGTATTGAAGATGACGAAAAATGAAGAAGGCGTCTCTCTCTCTCTCTCTCTCTCTCTCTCTCTCTCTCTCTCTCTCTAGGACACGGAACAAGTTTCCTCTCCTCCCCCTCCCACATCAACCACTCAACACAGCCACTCCCCTTCAAAGCAGCACTACGCGACGCCGCGCCTTCCTCCCCTTCCCACAAGGCCCGACAATCATGGCCGACGCGCGTTCTCTCTCTCTCTCTTTCTCTCACAACAACGCCCTCTCCGACATGGAGCGTACTTTGAGAGGGATGGATATACTGGGGGTGAAGAGGGTATAGTCGCGTGAATAGGGAAAACTAAAGAGGTATCGCCGATTTTTATATAAAAACGCTAAGGAAGGAGAAATAAAAGCGGGTAGGGTGAGAGAGTATCAGGACAAAAGAAGCCGTTCCGGCGTGTTACGTCCGATCGGAAGTAGCCCTTCCGCTATCGTGCTACGGCGGGAGAAGGCAGACGATGATAACGATTAAGCTCTCCTGGGGAACGGTGTCTGCCGCACCTTCGATATCTGGAGAGCGGCGGTCTGTCCACGATCGGATTCGAGCGGGCGACTGCCTTGAGCTTGCGAATGCTAAAGTCTGGCACCAAAATTATTTTCGCTCCAACCCGGAAAATACGCGGTATATCATTACACATAATGAGATTTTTCTCTCCGTTTGGTCGACAATTCCTCGATACTCGCGACACTTTGCAACCAATGCGATTGACGATTATTCTAGAGCGAGGATTCTTAACCAGGGAGGCTCACATCCCCGGGGGAGATGAGAAGACGTAATCTAGTCAACATGGCGCCCTTTAAATATGACCATGATATTTACATATTATCTGTAATATCATAAGGGGGAGGTGAGATCAGGAATTTGAGCTACATGGGAGGTGAGTCAAGGAAAAGTTTAAAAATCACAGTTCTAGAGCAGGTACGTAGTACCTGTGACGTTTTCCTGTCTTGGTAAACGCTCTTTCAAGTTTGGAAATTGTGACTCCCCCTTTTCTATGTTCGTAACTAGAGCAAAAATTCTTATGATAAAAACCACAATGAATACAATATAGGTTAGTTACTATACGGAATAAAATTAAAGTTAAAAATATTTTTGGAACACAAATTGTTAAAAATTTAATGTCAATTAGCGTGCCATGTCAAATCTTTCCTAGCTTCATATTTGGAACGTGTGCCCCAGTTTCGTGACCCTGATAATTTCTTAATTATTAATTAATTAATTAATAATCAACATTACAACTAATTATGAGCTCACATTGCCGAGACTCCTCGATAAATATTGATACTATCGATAAGGACAAAAGATATCCCACGAAAACTACGCACTCCATTTCTCCTCGAAAATTTCTTAATCGCCAATTATTTTTAATGATCAGATCGTATCGAACGATTTCCTAACTGAACACCAAGAACTAAATTCAAAAGGGCGAGCCTTCGAAGAATAATATGCTACCGGATCGGGAGAGAAATGCAATTCGAATAATACTTATAATCGTGACAAAAATTAAAAACGCACACGAGACTCGGTGGTTAGCGTATAAGCTAAAAAAAAGTTTTCGAAAAATGAGTCGTTTCTATGCATGAATGAAAACTATAAAAATATAACAACTACCAGCGCTCGTCCAGTTTTTTTCCTTGGGCATTCCATAACATTCCTTCGACTTTGATTAATGCAAGAAGAGAAATCGACGCCACCTCCGGCACAGAATCAAAATTCAAAACCTCCATAAAAAAGACTGAAATATGGAAAAATCGCCACACAAACAACACCATAAACCGAACTCTTCCGTATCAATTACCCTTCGCGTCGAATATTTTTTAAAGTCACGGCGAGATTCCAAAACAGTTCGGACAACAATCTTACGCGTCGTAAAAACAACTGAAACGGGATAAAACGACTACACAGACTGCGGAAAAAAATTTCTTCCGTCGCCGCGATTCGTGATCCTATTGAAGAGTCTCGCGCTATTAAAAATTACAAAAAAAAACGACGATCAAGGCGCGTTAATAACACAGGCCGACGATAGCCGGAATCACGGGCAATTTTATTCGAACGATAGAACGCATAAAACTTTAAGAGCCAGTCTTGATCATTTGCATATTCATCCGTCGGAGGGATCCATCTCCGACGCAATTAGGGACGCGTCCCGAATAACCGAGCCGACTCGCGAACACAAAAATAACCCACGATTCGTTCCCCATCATGGGAGGAAAAGAGAGATAGAGAGGATTCGTACAACAGACGTCTGGCAACCCCGTACACAAGAAGTAAAATCAACCACCTGCATCTAGCTCTCCAACGCCATTACTTTCATTTCGATTCGAAGGTTAAAATAAAGAGTAAAGGAAGCAATTCTGAAAGGCTTGTAATTTTTGCAAATTGAGCTCAAGGCATCCCCAAATTCAACCTAGTTTGTCCCTATAGGGAAGCCTATCCGGCTGGGCACGGTTTTTTTTACATGGTCTTTCCAAGCAACGGATTTACAGTGCAAGGTTAGGGCGGTTATTTTTCTTTGTAAACCACGTAAACCACCTTAAACTCAAGAAGGAATCGAAATTTTTGCGGTGGAAATTATAAACGCTCCTTGAAAGTTTTTACGGATAGATATTCTTAAGCGGAAGTGACCAATATGGTGAATAGTAACATTCGTACTAACGATTGCGTTTTCCGATAAACCGAAGTATTTTCCGCTAGGTAATGTCGAGGGCCTCAGTGGTTCTAATCTGATCAAAAGAGCGTTAAAATTTTTCCATATGAAAAATCAGGAAGATCAACTCTTTAATAGTATCGATTTGGCAGTAATGACTTTGAAAAAAAAACGTTCGCTATGGAGTAGCTTATGTTCCTTCCTGGTTTACCGTTTATATTTGTCTCTCGTGGCACAATCTTTTTGTAACCGTGCCAGGACCGGTACGAGGTACCGGCGATCCGGGCGGCTGCTCGGGGCGCCAAAGTGCTGGAGGCGCTATCCCGATCATCTATGTAGCTATAATTACTTGCAGGCGAATAAATATTGGACAACAATTTATACCATGGAAAAAGGCTGGACTCTTGATGACATTCCTTTTATTTTTTTCATTATCAATAAGTTTCACAAAGCGATGAAAAAATTAACGTGTCTTTTGTAAATATCTCAAAAACATTTACGAAGGAGGCGCTGGAGTGCTATCTCGCCCGGGGCGCCGAAATTCCTCTGGTCGTCCATGAACCATGCTTAGAAACGTATCCCGAGTAACTCTTTAAAAAAAAATTCACGGATAATAATTCTAAAAATGTCACACTTCTTATTTTTTTTGCCTAGAATTTCCTACAAGCAAAAAAAATCACCCCTCGTCTCACCGTCGCGACGTGAAGGATCCCTTTTCGAAGCCACTCGCAACATGGCCGCCGGGCGCAAACGAGCGCACATCCGCCGATCTGCGCGCCGTATCTCCGCTGCCCGCGAGACCGTGGCGCCGAGGCACGAAACAATGAGTTACCGTCTTTTTTTTTGTTTCCATCGAGGGAAGAGGGTTGGAGGATTTTGACAGGGTAGAGAGAGAGGGGGTGAGAAAGAGAGAGGGTAGAAAGAGAGAGGGGGAGAAAGAGAGGAGGGGAAGCGCCGGGAGAAGGGAATAGGAAAGAATGGTGGAAGGGGAGGGAAGGGGGGTAGAAGGGGGTAGAAGGGGGGAGGATAAAGGGTGAGGAGAGGGGAACGGCATGGGAATTCGTGGGACTATGTTTTCCCGTCCGCGGAAGCATTCGTGCCTCCAATCTCGAAGCCGTGATCAAGATATTAACGCCATGCTAAACCAATCCTTGCACCGGGGTCTTCTCCCTTTTTTGTAAAAAAAATCTATCCCTCTTTGTCGGATTGGTAGACGTAACTCGGTATAATACAAAAATTGTCAAACTTAAAATTTTCAAACGTTTGCTGGGAATTTGAAAAATACGTGGAAGGTAGATTTTTTCACATGCTAATATTTAAAAGTTCCCCAATTATCAATGACAGTATATACGCTAGCAAAATTTTTAAATAATATTAACGCTATAAATAGAATATTACACTCATGCAGCCGTTTTATTTGGTTCGCTAACTTCAAATAGACGCATTCACATTAAAAATAACTGTTTTGTTGTTTCCTTTAATACATCGATCACGAAAATTTCATATGCTTTTGTTTAACTAGAGAACTGAAGTATATTTCCAACAAACGAGGATTTTGTATATGAAAGAGCTTTTACTGAATTTATGTTCTAAAACCTAAATACAAAATTGATTAACACAAAATGGTCGTTTGTATGAAATATACTTCCGTTTCCTGCGAATACATAGGCCTATTTAGGTTATTACAATGGCCTCTTTATTGCAAATTGCAAATCTCGTTACTACAAACCGTGAAAACTTAAGTCCCTCGAAGTTTGCATTAATTAGTTTCACCGTTTACGCATTCGACCGCGGTTGGCCGATTAAAAAGCTTTTCTTTCATCATCTTCCGACCGCCATTCTAGTCGGAATTCGGGCGACAGGTGTTCGGGAGAGAGCCTCAAATTTGGGAATGGATCTTTATAATAAATTCAATCGACGCCATATTTTGAGAGTGAGGGGGGAGTGGTTCCTTTCATAATTTAATGCTCGAGCCTTTTTCTGTATTAAGGCTTTCTGGAGCATGACCGAGGCTAGTAGATCGCTCTGCTTAGATTATGAAAAAAAAAACTAACGAAATTAAACGTTCCGCGCCGCGAACACGACTTTCACAGATTATCCTTCCTGCAGCGTCTATCGCACGACAAAAAAAATAAACAACGCAGAATCACGTAGTCTACCGAAATTCTTCTCCAGATTGCTCTCGGTCCTTGTTAAAACGGATGCGAATAGGAGAAAACTTAAAAGAGAACGCTTTTATCATCCACTCAACTCCCTCCCTCGCTGACGGTACTCGCGGTTCTACAGAATGAAACTTCGAAAGTATGCTAACCGGACCGTGACTACTGCATCACTCCCTCCGGATAACCTTGGGAGTAGTGATTCACGGAGCGATCTCGTACTATGCACCACACGTCGGACAATAAAAATCGCTCTGCAAAGCGGTCGCCTCCGTTTCCGCGCTACTTGTTCCATAGGAAGGGTATTTTCAACCGCTTTGGTACGAACGAACACTTGGAAAGGCCGACGCGGACAAACAACGACCTGGAGAATTGCATCCGCCTCGCCGATGGCTAAACAGTTTCGAAAAAAAATAAGGCAAACAAAAGCAACGGATCGGCGGATGGACTAAAAGAACAACCCTTTTAATCCGAAGGCTTTTATCGAGTATTTTGCATCTTTCGTTCATTCGCTTGTTATAAACTGTACACCTCGAGAAATGGTCCAGCGCTGAGCGATTTGTGAGTCGATACGATGCTAGCGAATTAGAAATTTTGAGAAAAATGAGGCTGCAGATAATGGATTTTACAAAAATGTAGGTAATACAAGAGGATACTATTCGAATAGTTTGACAGCACCGAATTCATTAAGGGGGGTGTGCGCAGCATACTTGTACCCATCGTTTGTTAGCAGGCATGGGGTTAGATCAGTGCATACTACCAGAAAATACGTCCAAATAGCCGATACTATAGATCATTCTTCCCAGACGCGATAATACAGGCCAATAGAGGCTTTATCTCGGGGTTTGTTTGTTGCAGTGACATCCCCTGCCAAATGATACTGACAGGGTATTAATTGAGCTGCAACATAAAAAATAAAAGCAGGTACAGGGAGAGAGAGAACCCATACCCTTAAATTTCCTTGAGTTTTTCCGGGAGAAGGAAACTTAAAATCGTTTGTACCTATACACACATATTACACCTCGAAAAGCGCTTATTCTCATCGTTGCGAGGCAAACAAAAGACCGGAACGTTAATGAAGACCTTTCCCGCCGGCTCGAAAAGTGCCAAAAATCGCGGGAGATGACCCAAAAACCCTCAAATTGTGCGACAGAGAAAAAGTGGAAACGAGAGAAAGCGAGAGAATCCGCCACGAGGCGAGAAAAAACAAACAAACGAGCGAGGTACGTGGGAACGAGCAGAAGAGATGAAAAATGGCAAACGGAAACGTAGGCGAAAAACAAATTGAGATAATAGGAATAGGCAAGAGGAAAAATGGAAGATAAGATCGGCGAGAACGTTGAAGGTTACAAAAAAAAAAAGAACACGCCAGCAAATTAGGAGATCTAGATCAGAGAAGATAATGAATCGCATAATGATACTAAAAGGAGAGCAAATTATGATGGAGAAAGCGCAGGAAGAATGTCTACTCCGAATTACGGAAGAAAGAGAGAGGAGTTGAGAAAGGAGTGGCAGAGGAAGGAAAAGGAGGAGAGAGAGGAAGAGAGGGAGAGAATGGGAGAAAACGATAAGAAAAAGCACGGAGAGAGTAGAGATAGAAGAGCTGGGAGGAAGAAGAGGACAAGAGAGGAGTGATGGGAAGATAAAGAGGGAAAACAGGAATAAAGAGGAAATAAGAATAGAAAATAGAAAGAACAATCAAACAATGGGAAATTTAGGATGGGATACCATTGAAGAGGACGTCAAATATGAATCAACTAGCGTAATGCCCGTTGAAATATCAACGGAAGAATTATAGATAGAAATGTTGGGTGACAGATTTCTATCACCAACAATTGAAAACATAACAATAATGGAAAAAATATAAAACAATGAGGAAATAGCCTGACCGTCTTCTGAAAGCTCCTAGCAGTTATAATAACTGCCGCAAGGTGGCAGCACCAATCGCCGAGCTGAAATCTTATTTGCAAAAACACAGACAAAAAGCCAGAAACAGCTTTATTAATAATAATAATTATTATTTAGACGAGAGTGCAGAACGTGCAGATCGAGAGAGAAAGCGGTCAAGTATGAAGAAAATGAAGAGAAACAGGAAGGGAACAATTCGAAGAGGGCTAAATTGGATTGAAAAGAGCGAAAACACGACGCAAGATAGGAAAACGAATAAAGAAACAGAGAGAGAGAGGGAGGAAAGAAAGAGGCAGAGAGCAGACAGCGAAAGAGGCAGAGAGAAAGAAGCAGAGAGGCAGGGATAGAAATAGGCAGAGCAGGCTGCGAAAGAGGAAGAGAGGCAGGGAGAGAGGTAGGGAGAGACAGGCAGGGAAAGAATCAGGGAGGGGCAGAGAAAGAAAGAGGGAGAAAGGCAGGCAGCGAAAAGAGGCAGAGAGAGTCCGAAAGAGAGAGGCAGGAGAAAGTTGCAAGGAGGGAGGAGGAGAGAGGCAGGCGTGTCGGCCAATGAGGGGGCGTCTCCCTTTAGCCCTGTGGAGGGAGTAGGAGGAGGTGGAGGAGAAAAGGAAGCGAGAGAGAGAAGCCTTCATCCGTTGTTTTGGGGTGGGTGCAGCACAGGAGGAGGAGCGTTGAGGAGTGGGGGTGGGAGGAAGAGGGAGGTCAAAGGGTGGGGTCGGAAGGGATTATTGACGTGGAGAACGATACAGATTGGGGGAAGTCTGCGCGTGAAGAGTATAAGTGGGTGTGGCGGAGTGCATGGGAAGGAGAGAGAGAAGCACGAGAGATGGAAGAGAGGGAAGAGAGAGAGAGAGGAAAGGGGAGGAACGGACCTGCGCTCTCTTTATCCACTTCCTCCCTTTCCCTTCCCCAAGAACGTCTCGCCATCCCCACTCCTTCACACGAAATTCCTCCCCACTACAAACATCCTGAATCCTTCCTCGACTCCATCCCATTTCTCTCTCTCTCTCTTCGTAGGTCCTTACCCTTTTACCCTCAACTCTTTTCACTCCCCCCTCCTTCCTCCCCCTCCCTCAAGCCTTCTCCTCCGCGAACTTTCGGCCCCCTTTCGAAACCCGAGCGTTCTTCGGGCCACTTCGCCGCCGCAGCAGCATCAGCCAACGATGTCGGCATTCACGAATTTTTTTCGTTGCTTTTTTTTGTGAAAGGTGGACCTTTTTTGTCACGTGCATTCGAATTTCGGGTGGACCCAGGTTGAACTATTCCCAGCTTCGCGTGCATGCAACTATTCCGCGTCGTTGACTAATTACCACACCGTGCTTTTATTTAGCTTAGTGGTCTATACGTCGTAGCTGTTTCGGTACTGCGTGACTGATGCCCTTTTGAAACAAATCCGCAGAACTTTGCCAAAAAAAAATAAGTCGCGCATTAATTGGGAAAGATATCGTGTTTCATTTTCACTTCTCTATTTTCTGTAACGTGACACGTTTTGCGATATAAAAAATCATCGATTGGGGAAAGAGGAAGTGCATAGTTTTTCTGCCTTAGTGCTGTTAAGTGACGCAGGCAATCTGATACGCACAGTACGGCTACATCAATGCAGCCAAATTTATACGTCTCGAAGTTTTTTTAAACAAATCCCGATACTCAAATTTTCTTCTAGTAACGTAGTCACTTTTTTTGGTTTTAACCTGCAAGGTCTTTTGAGTTTCGAATTAATTTCTCCTTTATGACAAATTTACTGTTCTTCGCCGCCTTTTAATAAATTATGCGCAAAATAAGAATGAAAACGTTATCGCACGGAATTATTCAACTCACTGACTATACAATCGGCTCGAAATAAATTATCATAAAACGATATATCGATTCTTTTACATGCATGGCGATATATCGAAATATCGACGCTATGGCCTTTCCCGACATAAAAGAAAAACACATCCGGAAAGAACTTTTTATTTTTCACGCGTCTACCGCCCGCCGCCGCAATTTTTCGTCACAGGCAATTTGCTCCTAACATTATCAAGTACTCCACACCAGTTGATCAACTCGACGACGCAATTTCTCCTCTAACACGAGCGGGCGCGCGCACACACGCACGGATCCCTTACGTCAAAACATTTCCGGGTTCGACTCCTTTTTACGCAACAAATACGTTTATTTTTTTCGTTCAGCACGCGCTTATCCGAGTATGACCCTTATTTTATTTTTTTTTCTAAATTCCCAACCCGAGACAAAAGTCACGTACCGAGGTCGGAGGCGCTCTTTAAAAAAATAAATAAATAAATCCTACCTCCTCGCACAGCACACCACATATCCCTCGACATCATTTCGACCACGGCGACGACTCTCCCTCATCCTCCCACGACGACGTACGCCACCACACCATCCCCCCCTCTCCCCCCCCTTAAAGGCCGTGTGAAGGTCGCAACCTCCTCCTACTCCCCCCTCCCCCTCTTTTTACACTACCACGACGCATACAGCCTCCCCCTCTTTATCCCCCCACCTTCTCCCACCCCCTTTCTCCTCCTCTCACCAACCCTCTCATTAATTCAACGCAGACACTCCGTCTGACTTAGCTGTTCTTGCAACAAGTGCGTGAATACAAAACTTTTATCGTCGCCTCTAAGGACAGCGAGAGAGAGAGAAAGAGAGAGAAGCCGTAAGCTCTGGAGCGAGACTCGGACCCGTTCCCACACGCAAACTCCCCCTTCTCCACCTGTCACACAAACACTTGATTTGTTTTTTTTTCTTTTTTAGAGGGACCTCGCCCCCCTTTCTCCCCTTCCTCTATCCTCTCCCATAGGACCCCTGCGATCCTTTTGTGACGGACGGGAGAAAGGGTTGTAAAAAAAAAAGAAGGTTCGTGGGATGCGTGTTACAGCTCACGGGGGCATCCGTGCGTGGTGTTTCCTCTGGTCGCTCTTCTGGTCTATCCGCACGGGTTGTTTGGTCGTTCGCACCAAAAACACCGATCTCCCTTGTATCCTCCCGTATTTGACCACTACATTTGGGTCCCCTTAAAATATCTCGGAAAGCCCGTTTTTATTTAATAAAGAACTAATGAAAGGAAAAATTTTTGTTACAACTTTTATTGTTTACAGATGCGACCCGGGTTTCGACACGTGGCGCTACCACACCGTTTTATTTAATAAAGAACTAATGAAGGAAAAATTTTTATGTTACAACTTTTTATTGTTTACAAATGCGATCCGGGTTTCGACATTTGTCGCTACCAACGGTTATTTTTTTCTTTTCATAAGTTCGTTAATATGGAATGCAACAGAGTTTAGGCCGAAACGATCTTTTCTATCGTTATATATATATATATATATATATATATATATATATATATTAGCATGATTCATAATTTTATATTTACATTTTTCTTTATTTTTAATTAACATTTATTCCATATAGATACTTTTTTGTTATTTTACTAACTCTGCAATGATTTTCATAGATTCGCCGTTCATATTTCAGTCCGCTTTCCCATAACTATTATAATTACAAGCCTAATGCTTTTATGACTTATAAGAGTTGATCAGGACGTGAAAAAGGTAGACCTTATCCTGAATCACGTGCGCAACTGCGGTAAACAATAGGCACAGACTTGTTAAAAGTAATTTGAACGAGTCGAGTGTTCCAAAAATAAAAACTGTATTTTTTTTGTTTATGTAAATTAAACCTGCACACTTACAAAAAAAACATTCAAGTGGGAAAACTCCTCACCGTTGGAAGCCGATGTATCTAACAAGGGAGGCTCTTTGTTTTCGAGAGATGCTCCCTCAGGTAGCCATTGCTCTCGACATGCTTAAATTCCAACGCGGGAGATACAGACAGAGAGAACACAAAAAAGATCCTTTTGGAATAACAATGAATGCCATTTTTGCGTCGATCGCGAGGAAGGGAGAGCCAATTTACCGCGCGACGCAAGAAGACATCCTAAAGGGTGAGCTAACAAGTGACGAACGACCCACGCACCGAAGCGTTCCTCCATCCGAAAAAAACATCGGTCTCCTCCGTGTTCTTTAATATATGCGAAGGGATCCGTAGCACACCAATTTTGGGAAAGGGTAGAGAGATGTTTTCCATCGGATATCCGCAACGGAAGCTTTATGAAAAAACGATATTTTTTTACAAAGTGGCAAGAATGCGATAAATGGAAAAAATAAAAAGCGGCAAATGAAAAAAAAAATGCATTCGATTTATGGAAGGTTCAAGTTATTAACAGCGCGACCTATCGAAGCTTACAAAATATACGATCATTTACCATTCTTTAACCCTTGAAGACGTAAATTTCATTTAAGGAATAAATGCACCTTTCTTTGAAATTGAAACTTAATTATGAATGTTTCAGCTATTCCTTCACCAAATTTTTAGCACACATGACTTCCAGTGTCTTTCCCATTCACTATTGTGACTAAAATATGCGCCAAAAGTTTTTTTTTAATATTTCAATAAACGTACCTATCTGTCGAATCTGTCAGCACTGCCACTATCATTAAATAATACCAATGAAGAAATCGTCTCAAGTAGCGTTTTCTTGCACGAGATATATTCAAAAGATATTAAATGTAAGGTATTTTGGGGCACGTTACCGAAGAATTACATCATCGAACGCTGCAGCTAAAATACGGATGAGTGAACCTCCGTCCCTATATAATGGTAATTCACGTATAGTTAGCATCAACACGATGCATATTTGAAAACGATTATCATACCGTAAAAAGCAGACGCGACGGTCTCAGACTGCAGAAAAGGAGGACGGAAGATGTCTCCTCCTACGGAATAAGCATTTTCACCACTACTTTCGACAGGAAAACAAAGAAAGAGGTCGAGCCCGACAAATCATTCACTCCGCAATTATCGACCGAGACTCTTTGGCGCCTTTCTTTCTTTCCTTTCCCCATAGCACTCCGCTAAATCGCCGTTTGCCGCCACCAAATGGGGGAAGCTAAAAACGTTTTTTCGAATGCAATACGTCGTTAGAAACCAATCTTCGATCGCTCTCTTTCGGTACTCTTTTTACTTCCTTCCTCTCTCTGCAGAGAGGAGGGAGGGGAGGAGAAAGAGAGATTGAGATTCATTCACCAATGGTCGGATAGAGAAAGAGGAAAAGAAAAAAATCCGGAGTTTTTTTCACCACGCCGCCATTTCCGGTAGCCATTTTGTTTTTCTGCCAAATCCATTTCTCTCCCCTTTTCTCTGACGAAAAAATTCCCTTTCTCTCTATCCTCTCATTTTCCCATACCGTTTTCAACTGGGAGAGATTGCCGGTGTTTAACAATCACGTAACGGCTAGTTAACTCGAAAGCTAGCTGAATTCGCGGGTGATGTCTTTATATGTACATTCTCCCCTCCAGGACGAGCTCCAATTATTTCAACGTGCGAGCATTCCGAGATCTCGTAGGTATTAAAAAAAAGTCCGAGGGCGTCCGGACCAAAAAAGGGAAGGGAGACGTGCGCTAAAAAAAGTCTATTTTTTTTTCAAATCGGTAAGGGGCGTTAACCTCGGCTCGAAAGGATTCTCGAAAGACTGAGTCACACCGCTTCCTACTCTCTTTTGGAAGGTTTGGACCTTCCTTGATCCCTAGGGGGAGGAAAATAGGCATCACCCTCATACCGACACGTTCCTGTAATTTTGTTTTCGTTTCTAGACGATTCAGTTCCAGATGATCGGGGGAAAATGTGATGGCCTCCGGGTGACATTTTGTTTTGCCAAGCGTCGACATTTGAGATGACAAGGCTATGTCGATAATAAGATTGGCTATACAGTAAAATATTGATTCTGTTGTTCCGTTTCGTAAGGCATAAATCTAAAATTTTCAAATTCTCCGTGTGATTATTTTAGGATAAGACAATGTGCAGATTTTTCTGATAAAGGAGATTGGATATTACCAAACGTATATAGCCTATAGTAGTGGTGGCCAAACAGAGTCTGAGGAGGAGTTCTACCTATGTACGTTGCTAAGGAGCAAATGCTAATATACCTATGTAACTATATATGTAACGTACCTAAAATCGCTTATCAGGCAATTTGTTTCGTACCCTGCTTCGAACATGATCGGTGAAAAAGTACATGTCGTAGGATGACTATGGATACTCAAACACAATTGCTTCCTGGGCGTTTAATTCCAAGTACTGCATTTCTCGACCTGCTTTCTATTCTATCCATTTAATCTGATCACCGTATGCTTGCTCAAAAATTCAAGGAGACTTATATTAAAGCCTGAAGAACCGCCTGACTTATAGCCTTTTCCAGCCTGAACTTCTAAAAGATTATGAAGACGTCGCTACTTATAACACCTACTCGTTAAACACAGATGGAATGCATATACTTTTAACTAGTAAAATTGAAATGTTGAATTCAACGTAATAATGTATTTAAAAAAAACTTCTCCAATAGTTTACTTAAGGTTTTACTCACTATGGCTACTGAAATAAACGATAGTTTAATTACCATCGAGGAAGGTTAATTGGTAGATAAAACTACATATGGCTTATTCGACCTTTTTATAGGTACTAGAGTCACACAATATTCGCTTGCACTGCAAATAACGGCAGCAGTTATCTTTCACGATGTTATATCACGACAATCAACGAATATCAAACAACCGTGAGAAGAAAATGCACACTTTTTGGTGGAAAAAAACACGAGCCCGAAACAGAATCCAAGGAACCGAGACCTTTCCACTTTCGTACTTCTTTTCCTGAATGAAATCCCCTCAGAACAAAAGAAAATTTCCCACCGAGTTCAGAGTTAGATAAACATCGCCACCAAAAACAGCATCGCCACGCTTCTTCCGAAAGCGCCATCTTTTCAACCCGATCTAACCTTTTTTTTATCCACCACCCACGAACGAGACCCGTCCCGACTTCACTTCCTCCGTACTTGGCGATAAAAGAGTTAGCGATCTAAAGAGGCCGCGAACTTTTTTTAAAATAATCATCTCCCTCAGACTCAAAATAAAAAAATGCCCTCCCAACCAGCGCGCACGACGCCCCCGCAATACCGCTCAACCAAACCTCACCCCACTTCTCCCCCCCCCTCTCTCTCTCTGCCTCCCCTTCCCGACCTCCACTCCCATCCCTCCAATCCCATTCTCAC
This sequence comes from Uropetala carovei, assembly GCA_036926305.1. Classification (NCBI taxonomy): domain Eukaryota; kingdom Metazoa; phylum Arthropoda; class Insecta; order Odonata; family Petaluridae; genus Uropetala; species Uropetala carovei. The sequence continues at coordinate 3,971,473 of JAXCHB010000279.1, forward strand.
CCACCTGCGCGAAGAAGCATCGGCCGGAAACCTCTCTTCTTGGGTACAGTTAGGAGTGCCTACATTTCACGGAGACGCAAGCGACTGGATCGGCCTCTACACCCCACCTCCCTCTCCCATTTACTCTCCAACCTCTTCCACATCCCTTCGTGTCCATCCGCCAAGTGCAGCAGCAGCAGCGGTCTTGGAGGTGTTAGTAGTAGTAGTGAACGAACGGGTTGGGAAGGGCAGGTCAGCCAACCTGTCCTTTCTCTCAACTCCCTCCACGTCCCTTCGACTCTCTGCACGAGCGTCGAACTCCCTCACTTCCCCGTCCTTTCCGATTTATGTTCGGAATCGGAGATCGGTCATTTTTCCCCCTCGGTCAAAAAAAAAGAACTGGGAAGATAAATCTAATGGGCCGTCAAATGGTACGCCGTGACCGGAATTCCTAGCCTTCGTTTTTACGCTAGTCTTACTTTCCCTCACACCCACGCTACCTTTAAAGGTAATGGTGTCTTCTTAGCCTCCCACATCTTATTCCTCGCCGGAGGGGAGAAAAATATAAAAGGAAGAGGGGAGAATAAAAGAAGGGGTTGGTGATCACAAAAAATAAATGGTAATGCGAGAGAGAGAGAGAGATTCTCTCCGAGCAGACGATGATTTATGGTCATTTCGGATCTTGTTAAGCACCGAAGAAATCCGATGGCGCGGAAATATCTGCGGGATACCGTTATGTTATGCGGTGTTTCATCCTTATCCCCCTCTTCCTACTTTTCCAAGTTTACTCCCGCGAGACGGTTTGCCCCGGACTCGGGCAGAGGTAGAAGGCAGGTCTAGTGGATACTACTTAATAGCATGTACTGCATTTCCCTGCCATCTCTCTTTCTCCACCTCTGCGTCTACCCCTATTATTTCTACCTTTCCTGGAATCGCTCCCTCTCTCTCTTCTTCTACCCCTACATCTCCCTCTCCCTTTCTATTCATCCCTTATCTTTACTTCTCTTCGCCTCTCCCTCGTTTCATCTATCTCCCTCGCTTCCTTTTTCTTCCTCTCCCCTCTCATCTCTTTCTCTTCCTCTCTCCTTTTTCCCTCTCCTCCATCTCCCTTTGACTCCTACCTCTGAATGGGAGCTCTTATCTTATCCCATCACCTCCATGGAGGGGAAAAAGGGTATGGAAGCGTAAAAACAAAGGCGAATAGACGCATCACCTCCTCCGGGTTGATTTTCGACGGCGATAGCTTTTTTCCTTTCTGCCTCTTCGGCCGATATCCTCCCCCCAAAAAGAAGAGCGCTCGTTTGATGAAAGCGATAAGTTCCCCAACATAACGCAATCCACGGTCAAATCTGACAATTAAACGACTCCACTTTAACTAAAGCTAATGCGACGTCTCAAATAAAAGACCTGTCAGAAAAGAATACTTTCAGGACTTCCTGCCATTGCTGTGACCTTTAGGAGATAAGAAAGCATTGACATTGAAACTCTTAGTAAACGCTTTATGTAATAAGTAAAGACCCCGGAGTTAACAAATTGTTCGCCGCATAAAATGAAAATTTTACATCCACCATGAGCAGTGACTTTGTAATGACGTTTTTTAACCCATTACTATATAGTGAGGTGAGATGATGTTCACATTTTAACTGGCGCGGTCTCCCGGATCGCTATTGTTTTTATTATTATTTATTTACTGGTTATATTTACAACTGAATTTTAATGATTTTATAATGGTTAAGAGGTAATTTCAAGAAAGAAACAATTAATATCTTTGTAAAATGTAAGCTATTGGGGTAGTTCAGCATTATAACTTACAGACTGCACCTCAGTAGTTAAAGGTTAAAACACTTTTCTTTGTGCTCCTCTAATTTTCTCTTCTAATTTCCGTCACGAAATTGACGTAAATAAGCCTAGTCCACTTCCACCCTTTCGTGCGGACTACCATTTTCATTTTTTTTAATGCTACCCTTCTGGATCGACAGATCCTCTCTCTCTCGTCGGAGATGAGCAAAAACGATCCCAAAAACCAAAAATACAAAAAAAAACACTCAAAAAGAAGAAAAACGCAATCCTTATAAAAATATTTCCGAACGCTCGACGAAAAATTCAGCGACGCAAGAAATAAAAAAAAAGAACTACCACTCACTCAATCGAACCTTCGAACACGGGAGGACCGCGTCGAATCGCAATCAATAAAGTTCAGACGCCGCAATCCCGCCATACGCCTCTCTTGATAAGGCTTATATGGGAGAGAGAGGGACATAGGTAGAGAGAGAGAGAGAGAGACAGACAGACAAACGACTTTATTAGGGCGAAGATAGGGAGAAGAATTTCAACGAAGAATGTAGAGGGAGAGAGAGGAGCGAATGGATTGGAAGAGGTGGAAGAGGCCTTGAAAAGAGTGAAGGGTTCTCATGGCGAGAAAGATCGGGAAGGAAGAGAGAGGGAGAGAGAGAGTGATCCGACATGTAGCACCGTGGGACACGACGACTGTGCGTGATGTAGCAACTTGGTGGAGAGGAGAGAGAAGAGGGTGAGATGAGGGAAAAAGGGATATTGGGTGTTGGGATAACACAGAGGTATTGAGGACGTCAAAAGAAACGGGCAGATAAATAAACGCGAATTCACGATCGGGAATAAAAAAGGACAGGTGAAAAAGGGCGGCATTTAAGTTGTACGAAACTTCCATTTATATGATTAAAAATATTTCATATCTTCGGAGATATCTTTATTGAACGTTAACATAGACGACTCAGCGGTGGGGTCATTTACGTTAAAACCAGATCGACGTAGATTATTTTGCTCAGAAATACATTTATTGGCGAGTGTGTAAGGACGGAGGAACAGCAACCTCAGAGAGATTTTATGACATTTTTTAGCTACATGATGCGAGATTGCATAGACATTTTTTTTATCGTCCATAAATGTTATTAAAACAGTAAATTCGTTCGAAAAATGCCAACTCAATTACTCGAAGCAAACGCTCTTGGATAATAGGTGCAACGCTAGACATACCGTAATTAGTACGGTACAAAACGATACCATCGCATGACACCTTTGACAAGAAGTACAGGGAAGGAAGAAAAGGGCTTGAAACTATGAGGGTTTGTACCAACGTAGGATTGCACATGCGAATAAATAGAACGAATAAAAATCACGGAAATTATAAGAATGCTTAAATGCTAAAATATTCGTTACAAAAGTACGGGAAAATGTTGCATAAAGAGCCAAGAGAAAGACAAATACGGCGACATAGGGAAGAACAGAAAAGAATAACTGGAGTATAAAAGCTTCTTAAAGTGTGCGGGAAAATTTCATGAAACATCCGAATAATCGAATAATAAAGAGTTTTGAGAGCAAACATAATTTTAAATACACAAAACACGTGTTACATAATACCAACACATGGATGCATTAGAAGAAACATATCCAACGACCTATATTAAATTCGAATTATGGATATGTTCGACCGATTTTCTCACAGGTGTAAAATTAAAATTTCTAAGAAGAAAAAACCCTTTTTTCGAAGTGCCGTTCTAAAGTCGGTTTGTACATACCTTAATCGATACCTGGAAGAGAGATATGAAGTGGACTGTAAACAATAACCCGCTACCGAAACTCTTGAGCTTAGACAGTCCACGCCTTCCAACAGTCTCAAATTTCCTACCACACAGTATACGGACTTTCCCATCCTTCTGCAAGAGGAACACCGACAGACATCCAAACGAAAACAAAGAAATTTTTTATTACTATTTATCCGGCGCGAATTCCGAGCAAACACACGTAAGGCACACTCCTTTCTTCTCGGACCGAACTTCCCCGGGTGCATACACATCTCTCAATGTATTTTCGAGGGAGTTTGCCAACCACTACATAATAAAGCTTGCGAGCTCTTGGAATCGAACCTTCAACGCCAAGGCCACAACCAGAAAGAGAGATAGAAAGAGACATAGAGAGAGAGAGAGAGAGAGAGAGATGAAGATCATTGCCCCAAAAAAATCGGTACAACATACATTGCACAAACTTTCTCATATACTAATGCATCGTTTAGTTATCGTTAGAAAATGAAAATCGTATGAGCCGGTATTAGGAAATAGCATTTTTGTTAAAGCTGCCCAAGAATAAACTAGCCTTATATTCATTCATTGAGAAAAATGAAATATGCAGTATTATTGCAGACGTATACTCAAGTAACGGTACGAAATTTTATCAAAATCGTTGGAGCCGTTTTTGAGAAAATCAAATTATTGTTAAAGTTGCCTAGAATAAACTAGCCTTATATTCATTTTTTGATAAATATGAACTATGCAGAGTATTATTGAAGACGTAAACTCAAGTAACTGTACAAAATTTGATCAAAATCGTTGGAGCCGTTTTTGAACAAATCAAATTGTTGTTAAAATTGCATAGAAGTTACTGCCCTTAATTATTGAGCAATGTTAACCATTTTTTCCTAGCTTCCATTCATTTTAGCTCTACCGTGTGGGCTCTAGAGCCACGAACAGACCGACAGACAGACAGACGACATTGCGAAGACCACTTTTTCGGACTCAGGTACACCTAAAACGTACATTTCCACTAAAATCTCGAGATAGAATTTTTTCGCGATTACAGTACTTTCTCAATATACTTCGTATATGAGAAAGTAAAAGAAAGATGGAACCAAGGCTGACATGAGAGAAGGGTGTGGATGAATATCTTTTTCTTCTCTCTTTCGCTCTGGTTCGCTACGCTTCCCTTGTGCCGAATCCTGAAGGTGTTCCTTTCTCGGACCAAGAGGCAGCGGAAGAAGTGAAGGGCAACAGAGGCAGACGACCATAAGAAAAAAATATTCGGAAAAATTAGCCCTCCGTGAATTTGTAAACGAGTTTATAAATGGACGGGGGAAATCTCCCGAAATCGGGTTTTTTTGTTCACGCTCGGTCACTTATCGAGAATTCTGCGCCCTTAACTCGGCTGCTTTCCAGACTCTGCCCAAAAATTTGAAACATACGCTTCCGATTAAAGAATCGACTATCTGGCTCGACTATTATGAAGATTAATTTCCGCAGACGGAAAACCTGAAGCGTTTTTCTATTAAGAAGCATCCAGCCGTTATCGACGGTAACTCGCCTACCGCTCGACATTGTTAAAGCAGACGAGAAAATTAATCACCGCTGCCAAATGTTGCTCTGTAATTGAAATCAGACATGTTTACCCAACCGTTTTACTGGATCTGGTAGTTATTAGCATAATTAATTTGAGCGAATCGAGCACTGAGCCAACTTCAGAGAGAACTTCGTTATTTTAAATTCATCGAGATAACTTTAATGAGTTAAAGCGTATACGCTTGAAAAATCTGACCTTTCTTCGCTCCCTAACTCCTTGCCGTGAAAAAAAACGCAATTGGTAACTTTTGAAGGGAATAGTTAAGTAAAATAAAATTTAAAGAGTCCGAAAATCATTTACAAAATAGAGAAGTGGTGACCAACCTTTTCCCTTAAATTATCAAAATTTGCGATTTCTTAGGTCTGAAGTATAATTATTCAAAAGTATCAACCTAGCAACAGGATAACAAAGTATAACAATGCTGTTGAAATTCAACAATTTATTTTTAAATTTAAACTATTGGCGTAATACAAAAAAATACCTTCTCGTGTCGCAATTGGCACGCGTGAGACAGTGTGACCAACATCGGAATAAAGGTTACCGCGCCAGCATCGTTATTCCGCAGGGAAGGTTTAATTTTAGCGATCTGGCATGTGACTATGCTTTACAAAAAGAGAGAGACAGACGGACAGAAAGATAGACGTGCTTTTCAAACCCCATACGCGGTCGCAACAATTGGCATTCCTACATCCCCCGCCAAACCTTTTCCCTTCGAGAGCTAATGACGGATAACAAATGACCGAGAGACTTCAACGCACTCCGAGATAAACTCCATTGTTTTAAAATCTCCCTTTCCTTCCACACTCCGCACAGACACGCCATTCATCCTTTGCGCTGTTCTACGGGGGAAAAAGAGGCAAGAGAAAGGAGTGAACACTATTTTTTTACCGATCAAAAAGTTTTCATTCTTTTATTGCTTCCCATACTGTGTAGATAACCTCAATGCGACCTTAAAATATTTTTTAAATCTCGAGAAAATTATCGTTTTCACTATATTATTAAATATTAGGTACTATCCTGTTTCATGGTAAATATTTATTGTTATTTTGTTATTTATTGTTGTTATTTTCAAACATTGAAATAATGTTTTAAAATAATTTTTACCCTAAAGCTTGCAAACCCATGACTTGATGACAAATCCGATCACCGGACAACGGGGAGGGATAGTTTGGTTCCAGCCGAGGCGAAGGGCGCGGTAGCGCCCGAAGACGACTACCCATTAAAACAAAGCGAGCCGAAGGCTCGTCAATATATCCTTTCAATGTTATATCCTCTCAATTTGCGGCACAACAGTCAAGAGGATATAAAATTGAAAGGATATATTGACGAGCTTTCGGCTTGCTTTGTTTTAATGGGTAGTCGTCTCCGGGCGCTACCGCGCCCTTCGCCTCGGCTGGAACCAAATTATCCCTCCCCGTTGTCCGGTGATCGGGTTTGTAAATGTTGCGACGGGTAGATCAGTCATAGGTTAGGAAAGCTCTTCTTCATTATTTGGCAAATTATAACAATGTCAACCAAGTCATTATCGTTGGAAACGCAATGAAAAATATTTGCGGGGCCAAAATAGGATAGTACCAAATATTATTTGTGAAACGCATAAGAACTTTGTCAGTCCCCCATTTTTTAGGCGCCTTTTCTAGTTTCGAACTTCTTTTGCTTGATATTCGAGAAGGTTAAAGATGATGATGAAGACGCCAACATGTACATTCTAATAAAAAATTCCTTCGATAAGCATATAATCTAAAATTTAAAAAAACTACTTCAAAGTAAAAATTCCCGAGTTTTACGTTTAATTACGCGATAATTTCTCACTTTTACCAGTCTATTTCAATTTTGTATGTTGTATCGAGAACAACACAATACACTTAACTCTCATACTCATCCCTCGAACTGCGCGGTTTCGCTTAACACGCTTCCGGTTTAGAACGGTTTTGAATTTTTCTCCCAGATCTAGAAAAAAAAGCATAAAATATTTCAGCTTGGCTCAGAGGCTATAAGAAAAGTAATAAAAGAAATCAAGGATGAACAAAATGCTACTAAACTGTTCCGAGACACGGCTAAATTTATTCTCTCTAATCCTTACTCTCTACGCAGTCTATGTATATGGCCTTTTATTTGGGGCAGGAAAAAACATGAAAAAACCTTAAATAGATAAATAATAATATCGGGATTTCTCCGTTTATCGGCCATTTAGATAGAAATTTTATTTCCACCGAGGGCAACAATCTCCTCATAACAATGTGCTGCCCAAAAACGGGAGAAACTGACTTTCTCATGACCCCAACCCTTTATTTTCTTTTTTTATTTCCGGGAGACGGTTTCTATTTATTTTCTCTCTCTCTCTACGGACGCGTTTGCTACGGGAAGCGAACTACATAGGATATGACAATTGCTCCTTCGTGCAGAGAGCGATGCTACAGAACAAGGTCACGTTCCGAAGCGGCCCCGTGGAAGCCCACTCGAAAATAAAAGATTCTTCTCGGAAAATGGTCGGAGAGACGATTTTAACGGGATTCCTCGAAATTTAGTCATTTTTTTGTAAAATTATCTATTTCGTTCGAAATATTCCTAGCATAAAATTCGCAGTTCTTATAAATACTTGTCACAGTTCCGTAGGGAATGAGAGTACCATCGAACGTAAATAATTCGAATTTAAGGATTTAAAAAAATTCGTAATTTTGGATATTGGTGTTACAGAACATTTACTTTACTGTCAGAAAGTAATGTCATCGGGAATATATTTTTTCTATTTTTATTGACAATTCGATTTATAAGCACATCTATACACTTAAAATGACGATGCCGAATCATGCCAGGCGATATTCCTTTTTCCTGAAGATGGCTTTAACAAATCAACCACCGTAATGAGTAATCCAAACGTTCGACCGCGTATTTTACAGTTACTTAAATGTGACAATACTCATACGTTTTCCTACTGAAGACACAAATTTAACTCTCAAGATAATCTTCATTTAGATAATGAAAAATCAGAACTTCCTCTTAATCGCAACAACTTACGATGGCGGATGAAAAACTTTGGGGAATATAAGGGAAATAATACCTGGGGAACTTTAAGTGAGGTGCGGTCTACGAGATATCCCTTAAGTTACACTGTAAAATATTTTCCCTAGTTTACATTTCTAAAAGAAAGAATGTAAATGTTTTTTCTTTTGATTATCTCTTAACCCTCATGCCAATATTACGCGTGAAAAATCCAGTAATAATAAAAACAGTAGCGGTATGAGAGGCAGCACCTCACAATGTGATCAGAATTTCACTTCAGCGCTTCCAGGTTATTAAACCTAATAGAGATATATTTCGATGCAAAGAAGGTTCTTTACGCAATAACCATTGTTTCCGCATTTGACGCCTTTTATTTTTGTGATTTACAAGGTATTTGAGAAATGGAGACCCTAGACCTCGATAACCGACAGCTTCAACCACGTTGCCCCTTTCTTAGTCAGCCCCTGACGATTCACAAACAACACGGCGTCTTCATCCTTGAAAAAAAAATCTATTACCCTAAAAATTAATCTCCACCTACGAGCATAAAATAAAAAACGCGAATCCCTCTATAAAAAAGTCGAATGAGAGATATAGGAGGAAGGTCAGAAAGATCGCGACGCGAACAATAACACCTCAACGCGCAAAACAAAGAGAGAGACGTGAAGGAGAGGAAAGGGTTTGAAAAAGAGGTAGGAAGGAAGGGCGGTGAGATGGAGAGAGAGCATGGAGGCAGCAAGCAAAGAGTCCCACTCTCCAACCCCAACCCACACCGAAGCACGGCGATGCGGGCGAGTTCGTGAACCATGAAGTCATGGGCCGGTGAAGAGTCACGCCCTCCTGCGCATACGGGGTGGGATAGAGAGAGAGGGTGGGAGGGGGAGGGAGTGGAGTCGAACGGAGAGTGGGAGGGGAAGGAAAGGAGAGCGGAGGAGGATGGGAAGAGAGGACGCGAGGAAGGTGGCAGGAAAACCGTAACTACGAATTGAAAGCCATTGTTTCCTTCTTTTTCAAGCGGTGAGAGAGAGAGAGAGAAAGAAATTGTAATGAGCTTGTATATATTCCTTTTGACCAATTAAATTCCAACAGGATGAAGGATCGGAAACTTTTAAAGACGTGACTACTAATAAAAAAAGGGGCGAGAGTATGGAAGACAATGTTTCGCAATGATATGTAGGACAATTGGAACAGGAGAATCTATGCCATTGTTTTACAACTACATTAATTATTCTTAATCTCGCCGATCCAACCCTTATGATGACAGATTCCGACTTTGACACTCGAACTTATGACCTTGAAAGTAGATCGATCGATTCACAATTAAATAAAAGTAGAATCCAAGATACAAATTCAAGAAGTAATTATTGAGTTCGCATTACGGCTGAGATCTAATTAAAACATCAATTTTCATTTTAAAATATTTGGAGTCTACTATCGACCATCGCCACTGATAACGGCTGCCTTGTAGACGAAATACGCATCTAGTTTATCAAACCTCTTTGATGGATCTTTGATGAACAAAATTCTTCCATCCATTACAAATATTTGTACCAACAAATGAAGGTGAATCAACTTCATAAATTTCAAACAAATTTATTTGTAGCCGGCAAACTATTTTTTCTTACATTATCTACACCCGTACAATATTCTTGAATAAACCCTGAATTCGGGAGAACTTTTTCTTAAAGATTAGATCAGAAGAAAATTAGAAACTGTATAAAGAAGAATACCTTCACCATTACTCAGCAAGACTAGTCCGTATCGCGGAAATACGACAAAAAGTCAGTGAATGCATGTACGTTAGGGTGGTTCAAAAAAATCTAAAGTTTTAAATGTTCGGGTGCTCATGCTTCATTTTATTCCTTTTCATGTCAGAATGACGTGAGTAAAATTATAGCCTCATCAGTACACTCTAACCCATGCCGCAGAGGGGTCAAAGTTCACAAATTTTTCAGAAAATTTAGAACAACCGGCTAAAATTCATGTTCATAACATTTTTTTCGCGTTTTCCAATTTTTTAATGAATATTTTAATAATATGTATTATTCTGAAAGCTAGATAATGTTACCTTTCCGTTTAACCAATAAATAAATCGTTTTCTTTGTTGCACCGAGGCGCGGCGCTCCGTCACCCTTTCCGAAGGGAGCGTTTCTCCGGAGTTCAGCGTCTTCTTTCCGTCGTGTAACCTCGCGCAGCATTTAAAAAAATATCGAAGTTTATAATTTCTGTAGTGCACGTTGCTAATTTTTCGTACTCATATTTAGAAATACATGAAAATTTTGACCATGGAAGAGAAATAAACCACTAATACTTTTAAGCAAAAAAACCACAATGTCGAACAATTTACGACTTGGCAACGCAGAATGAAGGCAAACGACGACAAATTAATTAGGGTCTCAGACATTGTACGTGTTTATACATACATACTTATATGTGTATGTGTGCATACATAATGGGGGGCAGGTGAATCCGCAATAACAGAGATAAACCCAAAGCGTTCCCCTCGTCGCACCCGAGGACGCCTACCTGCGGGTATCGGACACGGGGGGGAGGGGGGGGGGGGAGGAGAGAGAAGCACGCGCAAATAAGACGACGGGAGGAGGAGGAAAATGGTGGCGTGGGGAGGAGGGATAGACCATTTGAATTATTTCCGTGCAATTAATTCTCGACGGAATTACGCCGCCGCGCAAACCGTTCTTTCGGAAGACCGGCCTTACGCGCGCAAGACAAAAACCAACCCCGAAAGGGTCATCCGCGGTCGCGTGCTGAAAATTAAAAAAAAACGAAGAAAATAATTTTATATAATAATAGCCGTCGTCTGTTGGTTGGTTGGTCACGCTATGCAAACGCTAATAACTCGAGAAATAATAATGATAGAAACTCGAAATTTGGTAGGGATGCTTGATTAACACTTATTCAGAGAATGACGAATTTAAATCGCGAAAAAATTCCTTGGTTCGCCTCCAAGAGAGGCATTTCCATTTCCCGTTACTTAACATGTAAAACGCGATTTTTCGACGTGCAGGCTTTTATTCATTTGGAAATTAAAATTAGAAGAAATTAACAGACGACCTTCGGATTTGAACCATTTTGATGAAAAAGTTATAAAGTTTCTTATTCCGTTCGTCATTTTTCGCCCACATTTCGAAATATTCCATGTTAAACGTTTAATTTGCATATTTTGTGGAAATCTCGCCATTTTAACGTGATGTTGCTATGTCGACCATTATCATTGTTACACCTCAAATTACTATTATTGTATAAATCCTTCTGGGAATAAGCGTGCCTTGAGTGCTTCAATACGAGAGAGAGAAAGGAAGGGGAGAGATAGGCGTGTTTTGTGGAAAATAAGTATATTAACGTAAATATAAAAAAATTTAAGTACCTATCAACAGTGTGATTTTAGAAAAACTGGAAATAAAAAGCATTCTTAAATTAAATTCTTTGTAAACCATACGTGCTTACGAATTTATATTGTTATTCCTCGAATTAATTTCGTAACAATGGCCGAAGTTTGGAAACGAATATAAATTAAAATTCAATTAAAATGACATTTAAAACTGTTAACAGTCAATTTTTGAAGAAACAACAGTGGATCTTTTAATGAATTGATTTGTTTTTATAAAAGGAATTTTGGTGCTTATTTAATACAGAGTAAGTTCTAAGGCTTATAATCCATTTAAATCTAATAACAGTGGCTATTACAGTTTAAAGAAAGAACTTTATTTATTCACTTTACAGAATGAATTAATTTTAGGCTATTATCAAAGGAGTTACTTTGGAATTTACAGTATGTAAAGTGGAAGTTGTACTGAATTGACTCAAGTATATTTCAAAGCAAAAATCAATTTAAAACTATTGTAACGGTTTCTACGATAAACAATGTTTATTTTTTTGTTAATATGGATCTCCAATACAACAATCCATTCAATCGTCAAGGGAACAGTTTACAATGTTGAAATAAATTGATTTGTTTTTGTTCAGAAAGTATTCAAAGAAATTATTCCGCTGATTGATTAATTAGTTAGTTTTTAATTTAAATATTTTAAAGAGTTTTATTTTAACTATGTAATACATAACGACGGAGAACATTATTGTGGATTCAAATAAGCTTTCTTTCTTCGTAAGTACAGAGTACAATTTTAAAACAATCATAATGTTAAGTGCACGAAATTTAATTATTTTCCCTACGTTATATATATATATATATATATATATATATATATATATATATATACATATAATTATTTCCCGGTCTTTGCACACCGACATTTATATGCAGCATTGACGAGAACAAGGTGGGAGAAGAATAACAGAATTTTATAGCAGAAAATAAAAACCAAAGGCATTTACTAAACGACAACAGAATATTCACTTGAAATGCAATATATGACGAAATATTTCATATGTAAAAGTGTGCTAATAATTATTTAAAATGCAAATATTAATAATCAATCTATCTATAATTCTTCCGTTGATATTTCAACGGGCATTACACTAGTAATAAAATAAAACAGAAACCTGCCGGTCGTAAAAAAACGGACGCTGTTTCAGGAAGAGAATTTTTCCTAAAACACTTAATCGTTTTCTTTACTGCGCCTCCATAGAAAAAGATAATGTTTTTGATGTTTCTCACTCCCGACGCATTGGAACAGTAACGCGGCCTATAATGGCAGGAGCAGAAAAGCATTAAAAATTCGAGGTAAAAAAATACTAAACCCGGACGAAAAAAAAAATAGAAGCGAAATTTCTCTTTCTATTGAGAGAGAGAGAAAAAACAGAAGAATGTAAAATATTCAGCGAAAAATATCTCCGATGTTGAGTGGACATAAACGCGTTAATCCGCTAAACGCGTTAATCCGCTACATTTTCACCGGCGGCCGTGACGTCTTAGAAAGCTCCAACTTCGCGGTATACATATTATAGTATAAAGAATTTTATACCCCTACTGACGGAATCTTTTGGGGAAAAAATAAAATAATAAAACGAAATAGGAATAAGAGAGGGACCGGTCGAAGACGGCTCCTACAATACATCCAGAACGCGGCGTCGCAGTCTTTTTTTTTTGTAATCGACGGGATGAAACGAGGTGAAAGGGAATCATCTCTCTCTCTCTCTCTCTCTCGGTGGCAGATGAGATGGCGAGATGAAGGAACTGATGGGATGAGCGAGAGAAAAAGAGGTAAGCAAATCGAAAGGATTGGCTGGTGGCGAGGATGCCATTTAGAATCAAATTACGCCCCATCGCTAGCCAATTACGCCCCCTCCTCCACGTATCCCGGCTAATTTTTACCTCGCAACCTCCAGACGCCTTACCAACTAAGCGCGGATGCTGGGAAAAAATGGAAAGGATTTAATTGGCAAGAAATTAATGGAGGAAAGGTTACAGTTATGGGGGAGGGGAGGAGAGAATATTGACGGGTGAGGAATTTTTTTAATGAAACATCCCGGGATAACCTATCAGAACGGATCGATCCGCGAGGTTATTATTATTATTTTTTTAAAATGAGACAATCGACACTTCGACAAATCGATTAATCAATCCGACATTGGAGAAAACAATGACTGTGTCGAAATGAAATTCTCATCTTGGTATAGCGGATTCTTTTGCTTGATTCTATTCCCCACTGCATGCCTAAATGTACAACAAATAAGTTTTATATTAATTCGAAAGTTCGTAGGATACCAGAAACTGCCATTTTGAAATGTTAAGTCCATTTCATCATTAAAATGTTCGTTGCACAACATCTTCGACCTTATAAATCGACAAGTCACTCCCTATTTTTAAATACAATAACACTTTTAAAATAGGGAGTGGCTTATCAGACACGGTGTATATTTCCAACTACACGCGTAAATGAATGATATAAAATCCCTGTGGATAAAACATCGAAAACGACAATTTCGAAATTGTAACACCCATTGATGCTGGCAATTTTCGCTTTGCAACGTCTACAAATAAACTAACCCTCCGCCAAATATATTATCGTCGACCACAGTGCCGGATTCAGGCCTTCTGAGGGGGCCTCTGGCGCTAAACGATTGGGGACCTTGCACTCTAAATATATATAGCGAAAGCTCTCCTAACCAATACTCTCCTATGTGACCCCTCTCAACGATCGTTTTTCTATGAAACCACGGAGAAGTTACACCGAATTTAAAATTGATATATTTAATATTTCTGAGGTCGTATACAAATCCGCCACTTGTCGACCATAATATTTTCCATATTATTATATATTATACCATACGATATCCATGTGATGACGAAAGGAACGGACCCAGAAACTTCTAGAATCCGCCAACGTCGAGGAATTCCGAAATCCCCTTACCCCAGCCCGAAACTTTCTTTTCCTAGTTCCCGGGACATAATCTGCGTCGCAGAATCGAAGCAACTCTTGCGCGTTTAAAAATGCGTCCAACGGAAGGCAATTGGGGCATCCGCGAAAGGGGCGATCGCTCCAATCTTCTTCCTACTTGCATCCGCCACCGAATAACGGTGATTCGAATCGACAGATGTTTCAGAGCGTCGAAGACGAGAGGAAAAGATTGTTCGGATCGGATATTGGTGACTCATGGCAGGAATCGCTCGAGAACCCCGACAGGGGACGCGAATCCTGGATGCCGATCAAGACGGAAAAGAGGTCGACGATTATTTTTTTAACAACTTAACGCGGAACCATTTTCGACGAACGCACCCACATTCCCTTCCGTATGATTCAACGTCCGATTCACGCGGCCAACATTATAAAAGTAATATTTTTCTCGTCCTTTTTTATACTCCTTTTGACTTCCTGCTCTCTTCTCGCCAATACGCCTAAAAATGTAGGTTCCTGATGTCTGCGATAAAATCCACAAGCAATAATTACGACGGGAATACGGATTTAAGCGTCCTGTCGTTGAAAGTAATTCGTCCTCGCGATTTTTAACCAGTGAAAAAATGAACGAAATTATCTAAACCAGGGTTCTCGAACTTAAAGGTGTTGGTTACACTGCCCTAAACAAGCTGGCCGAATTCCACGTCAACCCCAAATTCGTCATGTGTTTTAAATGGGAATGAAAAATAAACTGCGGGTGTTTTGTAAGAGTTGATTTAAATACATTTCTTTAGTTAAAAATATTTTATAAGAATAACACACGTGTTTGTGCTTCATCATAATATAAAGTATGTATTTTACTTTTCGGATCTAATAAATGCTCTACGCGGGCCGCGTGCTTGACACCCCTTGCCTCACACGCGTCCTCTATTGGAAGACGTGACTTTGTCATATCGTCAGGTGAGAAATAAAAGATAATTAAAAAAAGATCCTGCGACCGACAGGTAGTCACGACGTAACGAAACGACGGTCTTTACGTCGTGACAGAAGAAAACCATTTTTTTCCTCGCCTTCATTATATATTATTTCTCGATACCCGCGACTCGGTCTGTCTCGAATACACCGAGTTATTATTTGTTTGTGCATCGGCCGATCCCCTGTAATAAAGTGCGCACTTTGTCCCATCCTGCAAGCAAAACTTTTAAGACTTACGGCCGTAATAAACGCCCACGGCTTCCTTTTTTATTTTAACGCCAGACGATAAAAGTGAAAAAGATGGGACTACTCCGGGAGAAGATTCTCGGGGTATTACACAAGGAAAGTCTAACCGTACTCAATTCCTTTTAATGCGGCAGAAAAAAAATTACGACTCGTCCGGTCTTAAATTCGGCGGACAAACGGCCGAAAAGAAAGTGGCAAAGGTGTCTTTTCTCATTGCCTCTGTGGAAGGAAGCTTATAAAAATGGTACTCGTGTTTTTCGAAAATATTTTCCCCCTTCGAATTAACTCTTTGAATGATGTCGACGCTTTCACGGGGGAGGGGAAACTACCAACTTTCGGAAATTAAATTCATTTCTCTCTATTTTTATTCGACGACATTTTATCGACGGAGAAAAGAAATAGGAGGAAGAAAACGAAAGCAGTTAAAAGACCCCTCTTTAAAACATCCCCCCGAAAACCCTCCCCTGATTTACAACGCAATGCAACCACCTGCTCGGTCTTTTTTCTCATTTTTAGACGCTTTTTCGAGGGCGTCCACGCCCTCTTACCTCTTTCTCCGTAGCTGCAGAACAATAAACGCCGGCAATTTTCGCCGCGTGGGCAGAATATGACTCTCACGAATACTGGGAGAGGTCCTCTAAGAGTTATATAATACTTGGAGGGCATGCATGTAACGAAACGACAGACCTGAGTTTCCACAATGGCAAACAAAACAACGAAACTTTTATCCTATAAGAAGTAATTTATAAAGGTCCTCAAATGGACTTACTAACAAGGTCTGGTACGAGGTACCGGCGTGCCAAACTCTTTAGGGAAAAGATACGTAGATTATTCAAATATAGATGAATATTAAATGGCAATAATTGAAAGTCTGAGTAGATGAACGGTACCTATTAAAATTTTTTATTCGTTATCTTTTCGATAAATAAAGGAACGAGCACGGTAATGATGTTTTCGTGAAGAATCTTCATCAGAAAGAGCGCATGTATGTCCGAGGAAAAAATACACACCGGTCCAGTTTTGGAACTAATCAACGAAGCAGGATATGAGCTATTTAGCGTTTCACATGTTTCGACGACACCGACTCACGGCCGCCAAATCATCGTCGGGGGAAATAAAATAGTAAATCTGCAAACAATCCGACGTTCGCGACGCGAACAGGATACGCTCACAAGTACTCTTTTAAGTGCCCCTCAATATAAAAGCAATCCTTTTTTCCTCGTCCAATCCGCGGATTTATTTTTTCCCTCCGGAATCAGATCCCGCAACCGTTGAGGATCACAAACCCGGCTAGTAGGTACTTTTTTATTTTTATTTTATCGGCGGACGATAAGTAAAAAACTCTCGAAAATCCTTCCATATCCCTTAGGCAAACAAGCGTTATCTGGAGAGGCTCTAAATATCACCCATAGCTTTTTTCGCGTATCTCTTTCCAAACTCCGTTGACGTCACGCCACTCACACCCCCGAACACACACACACACACGCACGCGTGCTCGCCCCCAAAGACACACACGCACTCGATCTCGCTCCAGACTCGACTTCTAGAACGTTCCCTTTATGACGCTACCGTAATCTCTCTCTCTCTCTTTCTCCTTTCTCTCTCTCTCTCTCTCTCTCTCTCTCTCACCGCGGAGGACGCTGACACCTACAGGTAGAGGGCACTGGCCGACCGGCCGCACTCCATCTCCTTTGCGTGGATTGGTAGCCCATCGTCCTATATGCTAATCGCTATCTGGTCAACCGAGTACTTGAGGCACAAACGGGGGAGAGAAACGAGAGGGAGTTGCGAGAGGAGGTGGAAGCGGGAGGGAGAGAGTAGTAGGAGGAGAGAATGATGAGGGCGGATACGTGGAAGCTCACATCTCTCCCTCTCCCAACCTCCCCCGTCATCCATCCCACTCTCCTTTACCCTCCAAACAGGAATTCGCGCGACATTTGCGCTGCGGAGTGGAAGAGAAGGGTGTTTATCTCCCCTTTTTTTATAATTTTTTTGATATTATATATATATATATATATATTTTCCTTTGCACGTTGAAGAATTGGGAGCCTGTGTGTATTTTTTTAAGGTGGCTGTTCGAGAGAGTGACCTCCCGCTCTTTTTCGTTTCCCGCCCCTTTAAGGATACCGAAAAACTTTCACCAAAAGTGCCTTTTTCCTCCTCCTGCTCTCTCTCCCGTTCACTGGATCAGAACGATTAAAAAAAAAGCAGGAAATATCGCGACCTCTTTGCGCCGGGAGAAAAAAAGCGAAAAAAAATAAAATCTGCTTCTGAATGCTTGGAACGAAGATATTATTCGATGAGTGGAAATGCAAGGCGTCCTGTGAGATGCGAGATCGCCATTCGTAAGATGAATTTAATCCGTCCGGCGAATTCAAACATCACTTACAATTAATTATCTCGGCATCCTTCCGGTTGGCGTCATAACAGTCAAGCAAGATGCTAATTTTTGCATCAAAGTAAAGACGGTGGTAATCTTCGTCCTAATACGAATTTCAAAAGTGTGTTTATGAACTCAGGATGTTGGATTAAAATATTTCGCTTTAATTTTCGTACTAAAAACCAAACTTATTTACGTAAACTGACGTACGACTTTTGAATATTTCATTGATGCAGCGCGTGGTAATAGCACGTGCTGATGAATGGTAAATAATAAGGCGAAATAATAAATAATACCAATCGCTGCAGTTTCGTCCAAAATAATAATACCTATGACTTCTTAAGAAAAAGATAAATATTTTTTCGCCACCTTATTTATACACGCCTTCCTCTTATGCTCTCCTCGACTAGCCAAAATGTTTGAGAGGACATGAAAAGGCAGTAAAATCTCGCCGCAATTCCCTGAAACACGCATCGCTCCTTCCTTTTACCTTTCCGTCGAAAATAGCGGTGTTAGACGCACCCTCGCATTATTCTACCGGTTATATGGTTTACACTCATTACTAAATCCTTGCGGGAAGATAAAAATAAGAATTTTAAAATCTGAGTTATAGTACTTCAGATTTATGTACATAAATACTGAAAGAAAACATATCTACTTCGAATTTATTATAGCCGTACTATTCGAGTTATAGATGTGCAACTGCATTTATGATCCAAGAGAGAGATGAAAAGGAGCCTTCTTGAAATGTAGTACCTTCAATGCAGAATTCAAAGCGGTATCATCAACGGTAATTAGCCTTTTTACACAATCTCTAATTTATTTGCATATCCACGAGTGTAATCTTATGTTAACACCGAGTAACAAATTGCAGGGGTGAAGATGTTTATCTTTAAAATTCGACACTTCGTAACCGTCAATGGTTTTGTTAAGAACCCAATTCCATCCGAACGCTTGGTTCTTCCCTTTGGCAACCAGCGCCGTTGAAAGCAGATGGGATAAGACACTTCAAACATCAAGTCGCTTTATCCGCTGTGCTACAAGTTTTCGAACGTAAAAAAAAACACCCCGCAGATAAGCGGTGATATCATTCTCCAAAAACCAGAACCGCGAGAACGGGAGAGAAAAATCCTCTCCGAGCCAAATAAAAAGGAAAAAAAAAAAGATCGCAACTAAAGGGTACGAGGAGAAACGAAAAATCCCACCCGGACGCAATTTGTCAGGTTGGAAAGGAAAAAAAAGAGGGAAGGAACCCACTTAATCGCCGTGGGGTGGTTGGGTTGGAATTAGAAGGGGGCGGGGTGCAGGTGAGATCCTGCCGCCATCCCACCCCCTTTCTCCAACCCCTTTCTTTTACGTGTTGCCTCCGATACGGCGCCACTCCTCTTCACCTTCCCCCCTATTCTCCTACATACCTCTTTCTCCATCGTTCTCTCCTTTCTCTCTTCTTCCTCCCTCTCCCCCTCCCACAATTTCTTCTCCCTCTCTCCTCCGTATACTTCTTTTTCCATCTTCTTCTTCTTCTTCATCCCCCATCTCTCCGTTTCCTTCTCCTTCACTCACATCTCTCTATCCTTCATCCCTCCCTCCTCTCTCCTTCCCGTCTCTCCCCCCTCTTTCTCTACATTTTTCCTCTCCTGCATTTATCCTTTCTCCCTCCATCCTGTTCCCCTTCTATTCTCTCCCTCCCTCCCTTTCCTCTCTCTCTCTCACTTCGCAATCCTCTTCTCCTCATCTCTCTCTCTCTCTCTTTCAAATTCCTCCTCTCAACATCACCCATCTTATCCATCTCTTCTCAATTTTCCCTCTTTCCCTACCTCTCTCCCTCCTTTTCTCTCTCTCCTTCTCTCTCTCCATCCTTCCTCTCTCCTTTCCTCTCCCTCCCTGTCTTTATCTCTTTCCCCTTTCTCCATCTTTCTCACACCCGCCCGCCGCTCTCATCCCTCTTCGAAAACCATCGGAGCGAAACCAGTCCCTCTCTCTCTCTCCCTCTCTCTCTCGAAGTAAATTATCAACACGGACGATCGGGAGGAGTAGGAAGAGGAAAGCTGGAGTGAGAGAGGAAAAGAGAGAGAGAGAGAGAGGAAGGGGGAATAAGGATCACAAAAGTAGTTCGGCCTAGAAGGAGGGAAAAGAACGAGTCGAAAAAAAATTCGTCGAGGAGTTACTGAATGCACAGAGAGAGAAAAACGAAGACTACTTTTCTCTCTCCCTCTCTCTCTCCATCTCTCTCTCTCTCTCTGCAATGCAGCCAATTGCTGTACCACCCCACCCACGCCTCGAGCTACCTTTTTCTTCTCCCATGGAAAACCTTCGCCGACCACCCCCCACTCTTTTCCTCCCACCACGACCAGTGCAACTCCCCCTCCCCCGCATTCTATTCCACCCCCCCTCTCCTCTCCTCTCTTCTCAAGACTCCCGTGAGAGGAGGAGGAGGTAACACTTCGTGCTCTTCTTTTCGGGTCCCGGAAATACCCTTGGGATGTATAGGAGGAGCTGAAGGGAACAGCGGCTTGTGGTCTCTTTCTCCCTTTTATCAAACCTCTTCGTTACAAAGATCGCCTATTTCTTTATCTATATCTTATTCTACTTCCTCTCCATCACCTCCTTCCTCTCTCCCTCTTCATTCTATTAAACCCCCATTTCTCTCCCTCTTTCATTCCTCTGAGTATCTATTCTACCTTTCTTTCCCTCTCTTTCTCTCACCCCTCTCTTTGTTCTTATGACTCTTCTTTCTTTTGTTCTGTACTTTCTTTATCATCTTCGTCTATTCCTATTCTTCTAATTCTTTCTGTTACATTCCACCTCTCTTCTCCATTCTCCGACCTCTCTTTCGCTCTATCTCTCTTTGCCCTGGTTCCTCTCCATCCTCTTTCCTCTATATCAGTGGTGTCCAAACTAAGGTCCGCGGGCCACGACCGGCCCTCCGAGTATTTTCATCCGGCCCGCCTAAGGTTTAACAATTAAATGACACAATGCAACATCACATTACAATATAAAATCACAAAGCCAATGCATTTCATCTTTACTTCTCTTTCCTTTGTAATGGATAAATCAATTTAAAACAAATTAGGTAATAATGACTCCCTAATTAACCACTTAGTTTTCTTAAATTATTCTTCAACTGTATTTTCGACTGTGTGCGTGGCCTGCGGAGAGGCCGGAATCGAACTAACAATAAGTAGACCGCGACGAGTGCTTGAAATCGGTTAAGTAGCCCTCGAGCCGAAAAGTTTGGGCTCCACCGCTCTACACTTCCCTATCATCCATCCATCCCCATCTTGCCCTTCTAGTATATCCTCCTATCCCTCCCTCACTCCTATCTCTCTCCTCTTCTCCATTCTCTTTCCTGCCTTTCTTGCTCGCTTCCTCCTTCTCCCTCCGCAATTCTCCTCTCCCGGTTGACTTTACCCAGCCTCCCTATGAATTCTTCTCTTCCTCTTTCATTCTCCATCCTTCCACTCTCCGCCCTCAAACTCACCGCAATCCGCCAGCGCTCCACTTTTTCCCCTCTTTTCTCTCCACCGTCCCGAATTCGATCTCCGTCGAGAGTTTTTTTAATCCACTTTTTTGTCGCTTTCGACTCTTCCATCGACCTCGGACTCATTTCATTCGGGAGGTCCGTCTCGCCAATCGTCACGATTTTTGCAACGTAGGGTATTTTTTTTACTTATTTTTAATGTTCTTTTTTTAAAAACGTATCTCGAGCATACTGTTGGAATGAAGATCATTAGGGCCAATCCCTTAATTAAATTATGAACCCGAGTATAACGTGGGCGCTCAACATTTAATCCAGGCATACTTGATACCGCACGCTTTGATACCTTCGAAACAAAATTTTTTGTCAGTAGTTTTGCGCTAAACATTTATCGACACAAATAAATAATGAGCAAGTTAAAAACATTTTCCAAGCCGCAATGGAGGAGCAATTCTGAATTAATCGCAAATTTGGTTAAGTTTATCTTTAAAAAAAACGCAAAAAAACGCTGGACAAATAGACAAATGTACACGGAAAAACACCGAATAGATTTTAGAAAAAATTATTCTCTATATTATAGATAATAACATTAATTACAGATCTCGTGTTATTGCTCCGACGTAATGATTCCAACAATCGAAAAACCGTCGTCATTTCGATTTAAAAGTAAATATCCATACAAATATTTTTGTTTCTAAATGATGTTCCGACTATTGGAGATACCGGAGAGTCCGCTTATCAATTTTTTGTTTAAGCGCTTACGACGCGTTATCGATCGCTACGCTACATGAACCACACTCTGTCTATCTTATCAATTAAAATGTAACGCAACCTTTTTGATATTATGTCACGCCTATAATGCATGTTTATACAAAGATTAAGCGAATCAAAAAACAAGTTTAAAAACGAAACGAGTTTTTTTTACGCCGAAATCATCCGAAGACGCATACGTTAAACAAAGGACCATTACTGACGGAACAGCATCAATCACTTTCAAAAATAAATCTTACTAACATTAACTCCACATCGCAATCCGACACAAGGAGCAATTTTACCCCCCAAACGACCCGCATTTCTGCTAATCGCCTAGTCTAAGAAAAAAACCGAGCCGAAAAAAATTGACGAAACAAAGCAAATGAGCCGCAAAAAAATGAGGATTCTCGGAATTATTTTTCGAATCCTTTCGAGGGAGCCACGGAGCGAAAACCGGCGCGAGATGGATCATTAATCCAATAGCGCCTAGCGCACTCGCGCGAGGATACCAACCTCATGCTTCTGAAAGTAAACTACCATATATCTTATACCAGTAATTTAGATCAACCGAAAATTTCAAGTGTTTCCTACACTGTATTAATATCTGCTTATTTTTTTAAATGTACGTCTACTATGTCTAAATGGACAACCCGATCAAATGGAGTATCTGGTTAACCGGATTAACCTATGGCATACGGTAAATCGGGAGTTTAACTGCATCTTAGCGGTTTCCAAAGATTACGAAGCTTAAGAAGCTGCTACCCCTCTATACAAGAATTTGACGGCTGCATATTGTAGGTATCAATATTAGGATGGTTAAACGTGCCAAATCTTTTGCGCCCCCCCCCCCTCCCCCACCCTCTGGACCTACCCACCGCATCCCTCAATTTGGAAACCACTGCAGGAATTCACTCGAGGATGCCTTCTAATCCCTCAATTAAAATTCCGAATTAAAAAAAACCAATTATACATCACTTTTAGCATCTGAAAAACTGAAATATGCAAAAAATAAGTGGAGATAATGCGTGATTTAACAGTCGGTGGATGAAATACTTCGGCAGCCACCGACTTGGTTAAAAGGATGCGATAGCAAGCAAAGCTTCTTCTCTACCCTTTCCTCTTCTCTCCCTACCTCATCCCTAAGGCTTCTTTCCCACTCCAAGAGAGAGAGAGAGAGAGACGCTTAGCCACGCCTACGATACATCTCCCCGTGATTTGTACACTGTCTACACGCGGCGCACACACGCATACCTTCTCCGCTCAACCTTCCAACAGAACCTACCTACTTACCTCTCCATCCCTTAAGGGGATAGGAGAAAATTCTTTCTATAACAGTCTCTAGCCTTACCGTGTGTGTGTGTGAGAGAGAGAGAGAGAGAGAGAAGGGGGTGAAGGGATAAGAGAAAGAGATCGCGGAGAGTACTTTTATCAAGTGGCCGAAGGCGGGACCACCCATCCCATTCCAGAAGGAGTCGCAACTCCGGCGCAGATCCTGCCACGCCGGTTTTCCTTACATGATCCGTCTCTTTTATCGTTCTCTTCATTTTTTTCATCGCCTCACCCTTTTCCATCCGTTCCCTACCTCTGATTCTCTCTTCCCCTCTCTCTCTCTCCCGTTCTCTCTCTCTCTCGTTTTTTCCGACTTAATCTTTCGACTACAATTTCTTTCCCCTATCTCCCGCCATCCTTCCTTTGGCACTTCTCTTTTATCTTTCCTTTCTCTCTTCCGTCCTTTGCTCTATCTATTCCCTCATCTATTCTCCTCTCTCAAAGGCTTTTATCGCTCTTTCCCTTTTCTCTACATCCCCTTTTCTCTTCTACTGTGAATCCCACGAGAGCCACCATCTCCTTTCACCCTTTATCTTCCCTTGCTTCGCAATTATTCATATTTTCTCTATCTCTTCCTCCGCTTTATCGCCATACAACTGTCGCTGTCCATACACCCTCTTACGTCTTTGTACTGAGTATTTAAATTATCCTTGCCTCCTTATAATTATAACCCTAACTATAGCCGGCGGTGAATAAATTGAGCCCCGAGGAGCAATAAAATAGAATGATGAAGCTCTCAGGCATGCAAAACCGCTGTTCCTTCCATTCCTTTTTGTGCCTCCTCTATGGTTTGACAGCAATGCCCCCCTCTGCTCATAACTGTCAGAGCTCAAGTTAGACTACGTCGACCATACTCTTATCTCCTGCATTTCCAGTTCATCCATTCCGAGTTCGCCCTTCCTATTTTCCTAGTCTTCTCTATTTCTCTTTTTTTCTGCAAGGTACATTTTCCGTAGACATCTACTCGAGATGTACTCCTTACGTGCGTGACCCGAGATCCAAGTACACATAAAAGGGAGTGACTTCAACGACCGAAGTTGAAAGTAAAACGCGAAGAAGGGTAAATATTAGCAGTTATGCAACCTTTCTGTTTAAGACCCTAGGAACGCGAGACCTTATCATAATGGGAGGCTATTTTATATGCAACAACCTTGACTGTACAGGTTTAAACAACTGCAAATTATTTTAGCGGCCAAGCAATAAAGAAAATAAGGACAACAGATCCTATATCTATGCGGGAAACAAATGTTTAGTCGATTAAGCTCCTTAAAGTCCGTCGGTGATAACAATTTCTAAATTTATGAAACGAGTTATAAGGCGGATAAAATACCGTCTAAAAAAGGACATCACTAGCCTCTAAACGTGTGGATTGCTCTCTCTTTTAAACGAATTCAGGAAAAACTACAGCTACCCACGACGTGAAAATGACATTGAAAAATTCCTCTTGCCTAGCCTAACTGTTCGAAGGAAGCAGAAATCGTTATATGTTAAAGATGGGCATATACATTTGGCAATCACATCCTTATTCCCAACCGAGAATCTACCTTTATATCAAGCTTCGGTCTTAATTCAGTATCACAATAACAATAACATATTTCCAACTGCTTTTTACTTTTAGCACAATTTTAAGGAAATATAAGACAGGACATTCAATGAAAAACAAATATCATCCGAAGACGTTGGATATAGAAACCGCGGTAGACACTCGCAAAAAATTTCATCGTTTCCGACAATTTTTTTCTTATAAAAGAGAGAGGGGGAGGGAGGGAGGGTTGGAGCAGAAAGGGGGTAAAAAAAAACAGAAACGCAGCCACAAATCGGCGAGGGCGTTCCACTTTAATTGCACGGCCGCGCCGCTCAGGCAGGCATACACGGGCATGACAAAACGGTCAAGGAACTCTCGAAGAGTAAGAGTCCGCCGCTAGAGAACACTCGGTCCGATCAGGCTAAAAGGGAGACGAATCGCTCCATGGGGAAGCGAGTCACTCCGTGAAAGAGTCAGAAGAAACTACGACACGAGTCTAGAGCAAGGATTTCCAACCTTTATTCTACGTGGCAAGCGGCGAGTCGCATATTACTAGAATATCAAGCGAGCACCGCTACGCTTTTGATAGAATAAGAATCACCACAAATAAAATGGAGTCAACTTCAGAGTTATTCTTAATCTTAATGTTCTTAAATAATTGTAGAAAGAAAGCGACCGAACAAATTAAATTATCGGTGCTAAGAAAAACGATTTGAGCTTAACAGAAGAGATTCCACAATGAGTATATGAGTATAAAAAAATTGAAAAACTAAGCACTTGTCTTAGGTATCTTCAGTAGCCATTACGAGGTTATTTCTTCGATTTTTGACACTCGAGGACTTATTCCGGAAATTACTTTCAGCCATAAAACGAGCTCTATAATTCTCTTAAAGAAATGACAATGAAGAGCACAGTCAGGCTTCCATAGAGAGCAATCAGCATAGCGTTTGCTCGTTAGCATCAGGATGGAATCTCCTGTTCCAGAGGGAAGCAATCTTGAAGGATTAACAAAGGTGCGCTTCCAACGGAGGGGATGTTTTCCCACGCTAAATAAGGCAAAAGCGATGGCCTCTGAATCATACCGAACGCGCCAGCGAGAGTTTGAATTCAAAAGAGAAAGACAAATTATTACTTCCCGCTAACTTCGCGATTCGTAAGAATGAAAGAGTCGTTCGAGACGGTCGGATACGACGGATTTCTTCGCCCCGAGGGGGAAAATACAAAAACCTAGGCGAGTCATGCTTCCCAGTTATTAATGGATGAAAATCGGACTCTTCGCGGAAGAGAAACAAAAAAGAAACGAGAGGCGGAAGAAGTGGAATTGCCGTTCTCAGTACGTAGGCAACGTCTTGATTAATGTCAGCTTTCACGTTTATTAGCGAAGAGGAGATATTAAGCGATTCTTCTCGAAAGCGCACTTGATGCGAGGGCAATAACCAAAGAGAATTAAACTGAAGCGACGGAGTCGGAATAAGTCCTGTATTTGGACGCGAAAATAATTAGCTCAACAGCATAAAAAGTTAATGGTATTTTATGCTATCTCTCTCTCTCTCTCTTTTGATTTATAGAAGAGCATGTACGAGCGCATCAGAAGCCTGAAAATTATCGGCTCTATCTCCTTCGAACATCTCGAAACGCCTATTTTTCAGTAGTAGTTTAGAAACTCCAAATTTTTTCAGTAAAAATGATCATAAATTTAAAATCAGATACAAACCTCAAAGACTAGAAGTTGTAAAAAACTCCTTTCTGAACAGAGGTATTCAAGAATGGAATGAATTACCTGGAGATATCTTTGACCCCTTTCCTAAAAACCTGAAAGACTTTAGGAAGAAGTGCAAAAAGTACCTATTTAGTCTAAAATCATGAAATGAGTTACTAAATTGACATGGTGTTAATGTATCGTTACCACCAGGCCAAGAGCCTAATTGTAGCCTGGATACGTAAATAAAAAAATAGGAGGAAACGGAGTAGGCTATGGAACGAGTTGCCTGCAGAACTATTTAAGCCCTCCCCAAGGAATGTAAATGTTTTTAAAAGTAGATGTAAGGTAATGTTAAGATAATTGTTTATGCTATACTTATTTTGTCATGTATTTGTTTTTATATTATGGTTTGGTTTTTTTTTTTTTTTTTTTTTTTTAGTATTTTATGTACGATAGTTATGTTACCACCTGGCAAATTGCCTATTTGTAACTTATATTTGATAATAATAAAAATTTCCTACCATTAACCAGCAATATTTCTAGTTCGATTCGGGAATCGACGGGAGTAACCATGAGTCGCTTTCATGTTACGGTTTCAGGTTTGGGAACAAAAAAAATAACCTGCGACTGTAAATAAACGGCGAAGGTAAAATGGCGACCAAAGCTCCTTGAGTGAGACAGGATGAAAGTCAGCGAACCATGTATCTATCTTAAGGACGCGAGAATGTTCGAGAAACTAATTTAAAATCGTGAAATTAGCTTCCACGCTTGAAAGAAAGTAGACCAATGACGTACCCCTTCAAGCTACGAATTATTGCTGAATACTATGTTATTGTTACGAATTACAGGCATAGGTGGAGAATTTACTATGAGTTAACCCAGAACTTAATCCACGTCAATTTAATTATTTGGATCACTCTCAATAGGCTATGATTTTTATTATATGATAGCCCAACGAGATATTTTCTTCTATTTATTGCATAGGACCTGGGGTATGTAACATTTGCAGGTAGGTATATGTTTAATAGGTTAAGAAACAAAAGGCAAAATAAATATTGCGATGCAAAAAAGTAATAGGAAATACGACATTCGCTATTTTGTATTTGAATAAATTGCCAAATAAATAATTCAACTATCGCGATTCGTCATCTTGTATTGAATAAACAACCAAATAATTCATCTTTCATTATAGTCTTTATTTCAATGAAAAAGAGGCAATTATATTTCGTTCTTAACCCGCGACTGGTCACCCCATCACGTGACAAACCGGAGGTAACCAAAGGAACGAGTGAAACGGTAAAGATAGAAAAAATAACAGCGATTTTTTTTCACCCGAAGCGATACAACCGGAGGCAATCTATCCTTGCACAGATACCAGCCTTGTCATCCAATGCACGACCTCTTCTTTTTGTACCCTAAGTAGGACAGTTTGAATCCGGGAGTAAAATTGAGGGCGTGACTAATATGTATGCGTATGAGTATAACATACATAAACATACATATATAACACGTGTGTATATGTAATTCCCGTAATTTTTTAGAAAATTGATCGCCAACCATGAGAGAAAGAAAAAAACGAAACAGCCGACGACTTGGACTGAGGAGAGCTAGATAGGAGAGAGGAAATCAAAACATAAAAAAAACGAAGAACGAGACTGCGGGTGAGAAAAAGTGAGCGACGCGAGGCGGCCGGCGGCGTTGCCGGATTGGATGATTTCCTGTTCAAAATGGCTTCCCTTCAGACGGGAAAGTTTAGAAAAAAAGCGGAAATTCTTTACCATTTCGAAATAAACGAAATACACTGTTAAATTATGATGCATTCGGTATTTGGTTCAAGTAATCAATGTGGTCAAAGGTTCCTATAATTACAGGAATAAAACAATTTGCGCCAAAGGTTTAGAATGCAGCGAACACATGCTCTTTCAATTGCTGTCAAACTACGATAAAATGACCCCCAAGATAAGATGTAATTAGTCGAGGTACACACCTTGGAAGTTCTACTGTAAAAAAATCACCTCCCATGAAAATATTTGTCCATAGATACTCAAACATGGACACACGGCAAGCTTAAACATTCACCTAGCGAGTCTGTAACATTAATCCAGTCTGCACGGGATGAGAACCGCAGTACTTCTCACGTTTGCATACCGAAGTAGGTCGTAAAGAATGCATTTGAAACGTCCCGTTTAGGACAAGAGGAAACCGGTCGATATTATGCATATTTGAAAAATGGCAAACTCTCACGCTACCGCGACATGACTGTAGACACGCCAACCTCGCTGTCTATCGAAGCGGACAACGTTACATGCTTGTCTTCGTATCTAATTTCAACGTCTGAGAGATACCCGACGTTAACTTCAAATGGAAAAATACTATTGCCACCGGGGTTGCTCAAGGCTTGTCCTCAAACCGCATGAGTGCGGTACAGGAGACCCGCGTTACGGCCGGCTACCGTAATGCAGTGGAGATTTCAACGCCCGATCGTACCGTGGCACACATTTTTGACTCCGTTTGACGGAGAATTCGGAAGAAATATCACCTGCTAGTAGCCTTTCCCTCCGCGCAAAGTGTAAGAAGGCGGGTTTTTAATTGAATCCTATCTGAACCGGTTCCATTAAGAGAGCGGTATGTGATCAAAATTTCCGTGAAACGGCCGCTCATTGTGCGTTCAATTAATACGATTCGAAGTGAAAACCGTTTTGGGCGAAAATATTCAAATTTTATAAAACCTTGGTTACGTTCGTCGAGAAAAAGATGATCGGGCGATTTTGCAATATTCGCCCGCGGCGTGAAATTATTTCATTATAGGAATGCGGTTCTAGTTCGCTATTTCTCTTTCATGTTTATAACAGAATGTTATCATCATCACGTTTTCGAACTTTCGGTCGGTTCAAGGACTCGAGCCGAATATCTCAATTCAAGGGCTCTTCTTTAGCATATCCTGTGAAGAGATTCAATCTCAATCAACCGTCCAACAACTATTTTATTCAACTATTTTTGCCTATCAATCCGTCTTTGCTTTTATAACTTCTGATATATTCCCGACATATATGTGATTAAATTACCGATTGCAACCGCAAAACTAAACCTAGGACAATATATATTTTAATACCTTTTATAATGTAAATATAAATTATTATATTCGAGGAAATCTCTTTACCTTATTTAAATCACTTGTTTGGGCTTTTCTCTATCTCCTTAGTTCTATCGGGAAGGTGGACTAGGATAATAGCTAAAAATTTTAATTATGTCGCCCATTTTTTTCAAATTGGATAAAATAACCATCACAAAGACGACTAAGGCACCTCTCCAAACACCAGCAGAAATATTATTACACTAAAAATGACCATTATATTGCGATATAAAAGGTTATAAACCACGAATAAACGCGCGATCTTCGTCTGCTGCCAATCTTTTGAAACTCTAGGGATGATCGTATTCGCTGGCGATACCTGCAACTCGACCTTTAGGTAAATTATCATTTATGAAACACAATGGAACATTTTTTTACAGGTACTTAATTCAGGAAAATGTCGCCACATTACCCGTTCTTCTCGAGAAACGATTACCTACTCGGGCGACCTCCACCCGGTATTCTCACGCCCTTTTACTCCCCCGGGGATCGACCCGAGTCCCGCCGACTGGGCGGAATCGCCGGCAATTTACTCGAGTTCCTATGTCGAGATGGGAGCACCGGCCTCAATCAAGGGCCATCCATCATCATGGAGGAGGAGATCTTCGGAGAGGAGGAAAAAAATAATAACAACGTTCGTACACACATGCACCGCCGCCCTTGCATCGGATTTAGAAAAAAAAAAGACGAGCGAAAATGGCGACGGCGGCGTAGAAGAGTTAACAACGAGGCATGCATTGAGAGAAAGAGCGGTGTTTGAAAGAAAGACACGCCCTTTCTCGGTCTTTATAAAAACATAAGCATTTCCCCTACCGTATTAAAGCGACGGGTGTTTTGCGCAGGCTCGTGAAGCGAGTAGTAAGTTTAAAAAAAACGCAAACTACATATACACCTTTTTCTCTTTATATTTTCGCTTCTCTGCAACACTCTCAATCTCCCCCGCCTTTTTTACTACACGACTGCCGCCGCTTCTCGACATTCCATCACCCCCCCCCTCCTCTCGCAATCATCCTTCTCCCCTCTAATCCCCCCTTCCGATTTCCAGTTTCGACTTATTTGAGGGCGCAATAGAACGAGTTCCAAGCGTCTACTCTCTCGGGACCGGTGGCTTAGTTCTTTTATTTTTGCTCGAGTCCTTGCATACCGTTTTCGAAGACTCGACTCCAGCCTCCGCGCTGCGTTTATGATGGAAAACTCTTTCTCTTTTTTTTCTGTTCTCCCGCGAAAGCTCGCCATACGCTCGACGCGTCCGTGGCGCCACGAAGGCGCGATTCCGAAGCGAAAATAAGCGCATGCTCGCTTCCGACCCCATCATCCCCCTTCTTCTGCCGGGACTTGAGTCTCTATTTTCACCCCTCTGGAAGGAGGAGAAACTCGGTCTTAATCGTGAGGGGAAGACTGTCTCTTTAGGCGAAGTTGTGTTACAAAGTCGAGAAGTCTTTGCGCTTAGCATGTTTACGATTATTCTTTGCGAAAAGCGATGTTATGCTTGCTGAGCTGTTGGCAGAAGCTGCATTTCTTTTCAGTTTTCTTTCTCCTCTCACCTTCCTTGTCCCTATACCTCCACTTCGAATTTAGGAAATGAAAAAGCGCGAGCTTATAAATTAACTTGAGTGTAACCAGAGCCAATCGATTTATTACTTTTCCTCCCTAATTGGCATATTTGCTCAGGAAAAGGATAAAAAAGCATTGTTTAAATTAAAGTATTCAAACTTCAATTAAATTTTTAGGTAATCGTTGCTTAAGTGCCTCAACATCTGGATGCGATCCAGTATCTCTCTGAACCATTAAACTCATTTAAAAAACAGTAAAAACAATGACAAAACCATTATTAATCCCAATAAATAACAGACTTGTGTTTCTGTTTGGTCAAATACAGCTCCGCAGTGAAGGAAAAATACAGAGAAAATGAAACTGAAGGCATGAAAATGAAACAGGAGAGATGATCGAAGAATTTACAAACAGCAGGATACGCGGTTCCCGTAAGCGGACGAGAAACCGGAAGAGTCCGGAGACTTTAACTTACGGGAACAATCTGCCCTCTAAAACTACACGATAAAATCAGATCGGGAAGCGGAGATAACAGAGATACCTTCTCAAGACCGAAAGCGCCGCGAAGGCCGTTTTTCTACCACAAAAGATTAGAGAACGCGACAGGCGAAGAAAACCTGGAACTCCTGATCGATTTAGTCGGACTTTGGACAAAGCCTTTTGCCACCCGACGGATGATAGGATTGCGGTTTTGGTTGTAGATTGAGCGAAAACGCGCCGTTTACGAAAGGAAGAGCCTAAAGCAACGAGAAATAAAAATAAGCAAGATTGAGGAGAAAGGAGAGGAATCGAGGGGGGAGAGGGGAGAATGAAAAAGGTTAAGTTAGGGTTGGAAATCGCGAGAGAATGTAATTATAGGAGGAGGGGAAACGGATGCGAGAGGAGAGAAGGGAGAAAAATGAGAGGCGGCGGATGGAGGGAAGGAGGGAGGGAGGGAGGGAAAGAGGATGGCAGGAGGCGGGGAAAACGCGTATCCAGGGAGAGAACTGGATGCGGAGTGGTGTAAACCGGAATGAGATTGGCCGAGCGCGTCATCTTCGCGATCGCTCTTTCCACGGCTTTTAAAAAAAATGACTCGTGATCCCCTCGAGTTTTTCACCGTGTCATCAAATCGCTCGCACTTTTATGCTTCTCCCGCGAATAAATTGGTCGATAAATGAAAATGGGAATCTTTCGAAAGCGACTTTTATGTTTCACGCTGAATGGTAAATTAAATCATGTAAATTTACCCTCGGTGGAGATATGCAACCTCCAGAACGTTTTGGTTTATGAACCGATTCAACAGTTAGGTACGTCAAGCAAATACATAGTATATTGTTTCAAGGGTGAAGACGAGTTTGATGATTAAAACGGCTAGAGGAACAAATTTTATCAATAAAATTAAAATCTATATAATCTTAGGTGCCATTTCAGTGAAAATCAAGTCTAAAGGGGATTTTTGTGGTAAAAATTTCACTATG
The DNA here is from genome assembly GCA_036926305.1 of Uropetala carovei. NCBI lineage: Eukaryota > Metazoa > Arthropoda > Insecta > Odonata > Petaluridae > Uropetala > Uropetala carovei. Next base: position 4,004,449 of record JAXCHB010000279.1, read on the forward strand.
TAAAATTTTATTATCAACATTTCCATAAAAATGTATGAATGTGTGAGTTAAATTTTTCGGATTGCTTTTTCATCATGGATTCGCATAAAAACACTTCGCGGGCCGTAGTTTGGGCACCACTGCCATACATAGTCAAAGCACATTCAAAACCATACAGTTATTCCACAAAGAGAGATTTCTATGCACCACGACTCTCGTACAAACGCCAGTATATTAAAGGATGCCAACATGAAGACCTCGGAGATGATCTGTCTGGTAAGTAACAAACCCGATCAAACAACTGCAATTGGCTGGTCTCCAGGGAAAACACTTATCAGTACGACAGCGAAGACTGTTACAAATGCCATTGTTGTCCCGTCTCTAATTAAATTAGAGGCTAGAGAGGAAAACCACCTGTTGACTCCCAGTCACGTGACATTCGCACGCCGTGTTCCATATACGAGCTACATATCTAATCCCTTGGGTTTGGCGAATGAATGGCGTTACTGAATGGACAATTGATCAATGCAACTTTTACTGAATATAAGAGTTAATCATGCGTCGATTGACACCATTCAGCTAATACGTTGATATTGATGAATGACTACCATGGAGTTGTTTACTCCATAATGAATGCGGTGTGGCCATCGAGATCTGATACGAAGAGATGCAAATTTTTAAATATAATTTTGAACTAATAATATAAGTGACTTAGTCGTCTTATGTAGGAAGAAGAGAGAGAATCTTCAGATCGAGTGATTGATAATAATATCTCCACGCACAGTATCGTTATGACTTTGTCCTTCTGAATACTTCAATGGTAAAGGTATCTAAATAACATGACGTGCCAAGTTGTATCCAAAAATCTGCAAAAGATTTTTCAAATTAATCCTTTCACACAACCGCGCCGAGAACCCCATTAAAAACTTTAAGATACATCTGTCCATGGAACAAAATCCTCATTACCAGAGACGTACACCGACAACACTATTTTCAACAAGTGACCAACACAAGTTACGCAAGTAGCCCACCTGTCGCGCTAAATCCACAAAACTGGCAGTTCTATCTCTCTAAAACGATCGGACCTAGGGACAAAACTAAACAGCATTTTTACAAGCCGTCAAATTCTTTTCTTTTTCTTTTTTAAAACCAAACCTCCTTCAGACACCTTCCATTTCGCAACGCGTAAGCCGTTTTCGAAGTGGAGAGAGGTATTCTTGGACACAGCAGACGGCTGTCTCGCTTTTAGCCAGAGTCCTCTCGCTCGACATGAGTACGAGAGTAGGAGATTGAGCGGAGAGGCGGAATGAGGGGGAGCGACGGGATGAGGACACAGGTTCCGAGATCAACACGGCCGCGACCAGACGACCCTACAAAATATTTTTTATTTTTACTTCCACTCGATTCCGACGCGAAACGTAAGCGTCCTTGCCGTCGGCAGGATGCGAACCTCCGACCTCCCGGCGACGTGGAAAAAGTTACCTCACAACGCCACCTCACCTCTCTCTCTCCCACGAGGCCTAGCCGAACCAAGGTCGGAATGAACCGGATGACGAGAGAGAGAGAGAGAGGAAAAGAGGGGCAGAGGGAACACGAGTCTCATGAAGGGCAAATGGAACGTCGGGTGGAAGGGAGAGAGAGAAGGAGAGGGAGGGAGATAGATGCGTGTGGGGAGGGAAGGGGGAGAGAGAAAGGTGAGGAAGAAACACGCATTCCAGGAGGGATTCTAGGAGGTGACAAGGTAAGTGGAGAAAAAATATTGGTCAGGGAGAGGGAGAGAGAGAGAGAGAGATGGACCAAAAAGTCGGAAATTCGTGACAAAGATGGAAGTTTCGGAAAGGGACTGCTCTTAGGGAAGAAAGGGAGACTCCGAATGGAAAAAGCTATTAATTTAATTTGCTGCCGTGAGGGTTTTAAAAAAGGGCTCGTTTAAACGGTGACTATTTGGTCCGGAGCGGGCTTTCTGTTTCAAATTTTTCTAGGAAACTGTAGGGCTCATTCTGTGGAAAAAAATCGAATTGACTGAAGAATAAATGTCTCTCCGATGGACATGAAAAGGTCGGGAAAAATCAGAATCTCCAGTCGTTGAAATTCTAATCCAGTCTTCATGACGCCGGCTTTTCGAGATACACGTTTGGTAAATTTGTCTCAAACTTGTTTCGATATGAAAATATCAGTTATACTCCCACAAGGCTGAGCATTTTTTCTGTAAAATATTATCCAGTGTATGAATTGGAATAGGCTTGAATTCACTTGCTTTCGTGACCGTAACTCTGCAGAAACTTACCTTTTGTCGCATTACGTTTTGAACGTGAAATGGCGCAAAATCTTCCTAAAAGGAAAAATTTTTATACTGCACCCAACATTTTCCAATGGCTTTCCATCAAATCCACGTTAATCAAGATTCATTTCCATTGAGAGGAACCAACCGAGTCTAAATTCAGATTAATTTTCCACACTTTTAGAAACTCTTTTGCCGTTACTTTCTATCCCTTTATACATCGAATCTCATGCGCCATTTCGTGCAAACACCACGTACGAATAAAAAGCTTGTCAAAGCCCGCGATATTAATTAATTTCCGGAGCGGCGATAAAGCAAAAAAAAAACACTTCGCGATAACAAAACGAAAAACAAAAACCCCTCAAATTTCAACGGCCTACCCGCATTTAAGGAACCGGCTTTCTCTGGCGACACGCCATCACGGCGCCAATTAAAGAGAGGCGAGATAGAGCGATTCTTAAAAAAATAATTCTCGTGCAACGGCGTGAGGTGTATTTATCCCAGAACGACATGCCTCTCTCCCTTTTAAAGATTTTCTCATAAGGATGCATAATTGGTTCTTCCCCCCCACACGGACCGATTTTAAATGCGTGGACGCTGCCATTCACTTCTCTTGTTTCGTTACACCTCCTCTAGCATCAATCAATCGCGATAGAGAAAGAGAGATAGGGATAGAAAGAAGTAGAGAGAGATAGAGAGAGAGTTGTAATATGCCCTTCCTCGGGCGATAAGGACGTAAACAATGGATATATGAATAACAACGGCGGAAAGACCTCACCGTTGAGCAACAGCAATCTTCCGAAGGATAAAATGGATTGGATGAAGACGAAAACAGCTCTTTCTCTCTATCTAAATAGAGGAGAGATAAAAAGGAAGGGAGACAAAAAGAGAGGAAAAGGACAAAAAACAAGACGACGAAGCAGGATCAAAGGAGCAAGGAAAACCGCTTTTTCCTCGACGCGCAATTATACTTCCTCCGCCATTCTTTCGCCTATTCAAACCGAGTTTATTTGTAGCGGAGGAATTTTTCGCTCGTGAGTTGAAAGGAGGCGAAAACGAAGAGGTTATACACGCCCCCTCCCCCTCTTCTTCCTACCGACCTACCTCCTTCGCCGCAAAAACCTCGCGATAGAATACGCATGGGATATAAAATGTAACATGCGCAAATTTACCATTTATTCGTAACCTACATGACTCTTAATTTTCCTCGAATCCAAGAAGAAATTTTCTGTTAACATCCCAGTTTCGTCGGATAGAATACTGTTTAATCGTATTTTTAAATTTTAATGTTTCATTTACGTCGACTCGACTGAGAACATTACCGAAGCCCGGGACGATAGAATCGGTAAAGGAAAGCGGCATCGAAAATTATTATTTTCGGCAATCGAATGTTTTCAAGTAATAATGACATTTTCAGGTACGTATTTATTCTCGGTTTGAATATTGATTTGGTTTTCAGATTCGTTTAGGTAAGGTTACACTTGAATGGACGAGAATTATTACTTTCACTTGTTCAAGAATTAGCGCTTAAGTATAAAAATTTGAAAAACCCCAGAATTTAATATGAGTTATCTCCAACAGTCACAACAAGGATATTTATTACCTTTAATTTTTCAGTTTATACGCTCAATTGCTTAGCTATACTTGAATAATAACGCGAAATCGATAATACTCTGGCGAATTGCTTTCGACTGTTAAATTTTAAATCTCTAAATTCTGCAACTGTCGGATATTTGACAGAAATTTTTCTCCTGAAATATCGAACGTAGCGGAGCGAACTCGTCTCGGGTGAGTGAAGGCGCTAAACACGTCATTTTGGGTGATTTGAACGCACGAATTTATTGCGAGGCCACCTCCTACGTTTCTGAGCTTGTCAAGGTCCATTACGGAAAGAGATAATGACTCAGGTTCTTCCCCTGTTTACGGGAGATTTTATCGACCGACTTTCCGTAAGTCGGACCGGATGGATTTGAATACTGTTTAAAGGTGCGAACGCTTTCTCGTCATCTTGACTTACTACTCCCTCCTATTGCTCCACGTGCTAAAAAGGCGACAAGGTTTTACCGTCAAGAGGACATTTACTCGAAAAAAAAAATAGCTGCAATTTTCTACAGGGCGGCGATACTTGAAAACGAAAGCGATAAATATCGGATACCTCCATAATTCTTAAAATATTAATATAATTTCGAATGAAATTATTTGAAGAGTTATAGGTACTTTACTCAAAATATGACCGGACTTTTGGTATTTTTGTGCGGAATAAAGAGAAAAACCAAATACAAAAACTTCCATCGGGACACAAAACAGGTTGAAACAATTCTATTTCCATGATATATTATAACACCAAATCTAAAAACGGATAAAGAGCGTTTACGCCAACGATTTCAAGGGCGTAGCTTTATTACTGAAATTTCGCCCAAATGACGACCTCCGGTAAGATTTTCTTAAAAATCGAAAGTGCCAGAAATGAAAAAGGTTCAAACGTGCCCTCTAGCAATAACGTTACAGAAGCCGACTCCTCACCCCATAAACAATCGTGAAAGACGGGACACAACCGCTTTCCATCGGGGAAAATTGCGTAGAATAATTTCACTCCGTGTATTACGCGCGATAGGTAGATAATGACCGTAAAACACTCCCGTAAATTACTCGCGGGTAGTTTTCCCCGCCTAAAGCACCCAGAAAATTAGCAATGATTGAGAACGGATATGAAGAGGAGGTATTAAAAAAAAAACTCATCTGTAAAGTCGTGTTATGTCGGGTGATAGAGGGGGAGGGTGAGAGAAGTGGAGAGGGGTTTATGTAGATAGCAGTTGAAAGAGGAAGGGAAGAGAGGAAAGGAGGAAAGGAAAGGGAGAGAGAATAGGCAGGGGGAGGGAGAATATAAAGAGCGGGAGAGAGGAAGGGAGGGAGAAGAGGGAGAGAGGAAGGGGGAGTGGGAGGGAGGGAGAGAGAATAGACAGATAGACAAAAGATTTTATTAAGGACGAAATTGAGACTATATAGTCCCTTTATATACTTAACCTCCTAATGGGAGATAGGAAGGGAGAGGGGAGAGAGAGGACGGAGAGGGGGAGAGAGAGGACGGAGAGGGAGGGAAGATGGAGAGACGAAGAGAGAGGGTGAGAGAGGGGGTGAGAAAAAGGAAGACAAAAAGAGAAAGAGCCATGAAAAAGACAGAGATCGCGGAAGAGAGTGAGAAAAAGATTAAAAGGCTAAGTTGGAGTGAAAGAGTTTCAACCTTATGCTAGAGTGGCCGCACCCAGTGCTCGTTTGCAGTAACTGGGACATGACAAGATGGAAATGCTCCGGTACCAAGGTTTCCACCACTCTCCAGGGGCGAATTTTTCAAGAGACAAACGACGCCATTATTTATCTCCGTCGTAAAGGAATTTAGCGTATTTTTATAGCCAGCGCCGGCCTGATTCGTTTCTGCCTTTTGTTTTTTGGCGTCGCGACAGGTTCGCTGAAAAATGTTCAGCAGTCAGGAAAAGACTTATTTTTGCCACTTAACGGACAATCAGACGCCATATGACGAACAAGTCCACCGGTTTACAGGCTTTATTTTTGTGGAGGACTTTAATCGATGGGGCGAAAAAAAAATTAAATGATGCTTTTACTCGACCATTCCTTGGCTATGGGAGCTTCCCATATAATTTTCATGATGCAAGTCACATGTTGTACTCACTCGTTCAACCGTGACACAACGAAATGCTGGTGATGTTATAACATTGCGCTTAATATGATTTCACTGATTCAATTGACAACATTAAGGGGTTGATACAATAAATGGCAGTCTTCACAAAACTAGACTGATTTTGAAATTACAATAGTAGACAGATTTTACATGTCCAATTTTACGGTACTTCCGAGAAAAATCTTGATATCGTTCGAAAGGGGCACCGTTGCAATATATCACCCATGGCTATTGGTAAATATGCATTAAGTAAATGCTACAGAAGGTCAAATACCGTTAAAATTCCCCAGGTAAAATATGTTGACTGGAATATCTTTTCAACTATAATCATTAAATTTTTTCAATAACTTTGCCTATATAAGGTGTACCTACACCATCAAAACTCCCCAAGTAGAACATTAACACCTGCCATATCTTTTTCGCTCCTAACATTACATTTTTTAAAAACTTACGATATTTCAATAGTAGAGGCACAATTGTACTTCCAATGTAGCACGCGTTATCAAACGACCATCAACGTAGTTATCACTGGCCCAGGTAAGAACATTTCGTGAGTAGCATTCCTCAATGGTAAATTATCCCGACAGCCTTAACGACTTATACTTGGATACTAAAATGCGTACCTGTAATACCTTACATTCTTATCGACCTAATAAACGTTGTCCGATTTTCATTTCGTCCATGAACTCCCTCACTTTATGGCGACGGCTTTCGATCGCTCTTTCCGCGGGATACTCTACCTCCCCTCCTCGAATCGCGACGGATTTCCTCCACTTTGACTGCCATTTCCTCCGAAGCGGCGTCACAAGCGTTCCGGAGCTTAATTGAAAAACCTCAGGCAGCGTTCCAATTCGTTCCAAAACGTGTGCGCACTCTTCAAGCGGGAGAGTTGCGGCAAAACTCGACGAAGATCGCGAACGTACAAGGAGGACTTTCAATGGCGTTTCCGGTGCGAGCAATTCATTCCGGTGGAGATACACCGGCGTTACGTCAACCCTCCACTTCGTGAGAAACCCTGGCAGAGCCTCTCCCTCTGAACCGTTTGGCGTGCTGAAGTAGGTGGAAAAACAGGAAATCACGACCGCGACGATGGTACTACATAAATGCCGCTTCGTCGATTGTATTGAAAAATTACTTCCGTCGATTTCTTTTGTCGTTTTCGCATTGTTTTGAATGAGCAAAGCTGTAATTCGGTATTTCGCCAAATCAGACAACTTTCTACTTTAAGCGGCCACTTTCGTGGTTCCAACGCATGTTAATAGTCGCTTCTGGCAGCCTCTATATAGACACTGATTGAATTAGATAACTGGATAAATGTTGAATTATCAAGTTGAGCGTCAAATGTTATACACACAACGAATCAAATACGATTCAGACAACTCTACAAAACGTAATTTAAGAACTGTATAAAATATTATAATTAAAATAATTATAATTTCCGTTAACCCTTACCTTGATAATGTATCCTATAGGATACAACTGAAAAAAAGAGCTGAAATTAAAACAAAAATATTTTTCATTCTTCTTTATCTTCTAAAAGCTAAATGACTTGTGAAAAGATATAAAAACTTGTTTTTTTCCAACTTTAAATCTAACCTTGCCTAGATAAGGGTTAAGCGGTTTTGTATATCATAAGCACGGTTTTGTCTGCAAAACAGGCATCTTTGGCGGTTAATTATAATAATTAATCGATGAATTAGCGCTGATGTTAGATGCTCTGTAGTCAAAGATGGTTAATAAATTACTACAGCAATTACCTGTACAAATAAGTGCAAAGATCGGATTTTTTTAAATCTACCCAACTCGTGAATATCCACTGCGCACGAATGACGTCTGCGAAGCGAATTTAACGCCCTAGAAGAAAAAACATTTTAAAAACAATACCCGATCCAGTATTTCGAGAGAAAGAGATCGATAACCTCTTAATCAAAAATCGATCCAAAAAAAAACACTCGCCCGAAATAAAACAAAAGATTGTCGCCGATCGTTTTAAGAATTCCGACGTGGTGGGGGAAGGAAGAAGGGGGCGGAGGGGGAGATGGGAAATTCCGCGGTACGTGGGAGTTGGGGGGAGGGTGGGGGAGGACGAATGCCTCGGCGTCCGTCGGCTCTCACCTGATGGATGGCGGCTTCGAGGTCGACGCCACCCCTGACGATTTCCTCCGTGAGCGTTGTGTCGGAAATGATGGACTCCGATAGCACGGAGCTCTCCCCGTCGCTGAGCTCCGAAACTCTCGGCCTCACCACCCATTGCCTCGCGCCGAGCACCTGGATAAGAAGGGAAAAGTTCATTAGGAAAAAAGATCTTCCAATTCACCTCCAAATTTTCATTTCATTAGGGAAAGCGAAACAAGTTTAGGTTTGGGTTCTTTGAGGCATGAAATAATAACGCGTGACTTTTATTCGAATATTTCTATAATATTTATCTATGTATTGGTAAGTATATTTATTTGTCATTTTTTACTTATCGATAACAGCAATCAAGCCATTCTGCAAATACCTCATCGTCATTACCTTAAAAATCAAGTCTCTCTTGAGGATCGGTATTTGGTACCCTTGCAATGGGAGTTTAACACTCCACAGATAGCTTTACTTAATCAAAAATTTGAGTCGTAGACGTTCACGTCCTTCAAATTTTACAATATATATATATATATTTACAATATATATATATATATATATATATATATATATATATATATATATATATATATTTACAATATATATATATATACGACCGTATTAATGAGGTTAGACCAAAACGGCCGATTCCGCTTACTATTTTCTCTTCTTCGTGTAGTGATGGCAGGAATTCTCGTCCATTCCAACCTTATATATCCTTAAAATCCTTTTATTCATTCATAGGTAACTGACGAATATCACGATCAAAATGAGCGCTAAGAATGACTTTCCTCAAACTTCCATTTCTTAGTCAGGTCTCTACAGCACACCTACGTGGAGGGTATTGCTCCGCCTATCCCGCACCAATTTCGATCACAGAATACTTCAAACGTTAATATTCATATGAATGCCAGTGTTAAAACAAAACACTCGCCAACGATTTCCTACTAGTAGTCTGCACACTCCTTCGGAACAATGAACAAAGAAGGCACACTTGGTGCCGTATAAGGTGAACCATTGTTCTAGGACAGAAATATTTCTCCTTTAAGCTTAACCATCACATAGAAAGGGGTTAAAAGGGTGCAAATCGATAGCTTCCAAACGGCGTCTCCTCCTCCCAGATGTGACATTCGATCCCCGACAGGAAGTCGTGGGGGTTAAAGGTGGTTGATCGTCCCCATCTGTCGCAAGCTATTCTAGGCGCTACTTTGGGGATATCATGTAAATGCCGCTTTCAAAGTGCAAGAAGAGAGCGAAACATTCCTCCCCGAACATACAAACAGAGAATCCAACGATGATAAATTACGACAGCTCCAGGATCTAACACATTTCAGAGGATTCCAAACGAAACCACCACTTCTTTAAAGCAGTGTTCCCAAACTGGGTACCCCGACATACTAGAGTGCCGCAGCTTAATGTTAGGTGTGTCACGAAAAACCTTTTATTAAATAAATCAAAGATTTGGATGTGTTGATAGGTAATTAAGGCAATGATTTTTCCTCTAAAATCATTACCAACAAATGGATGTGCCCAAAGGTTGTAATACCGGTATGTAAATACATAAAAACCTTGTTTAAAGACCGGGGATTCCGCAACATTCTGTTCATCTTTAAAAGAGTGCCGCGTCTACAAAAAGTTCGGGAACCACTGCGTTAAAGTAACCAGAAGTTCGAACCAGCTTATTCCGCTGCAGACAATCGCTTTTCCGCTACATTTGAAGGGAAACGAAGGAAGAGAATTAATATTCACGGAATCTGTAAAAATGAAATCTCCCAAGAAGCTTCTTTCTTACTGTGAAGTAAGGAAGAAAATTTTCCTCTCGATGTATGACTCCAATGCGTTCCTGATAATCGCATCGTAAGTGGAATATCGACTTCTCTTACATGTTATAAATTGAGATACGTTCCAGGACCTTGGAAAAAATATGTACCAAGTCGGGAACATAAAAGCTTTGATATCGGCATTCCACGCAATAAAGTGTTGCACTTCCTCCACCGATTCTCACAACATTTTCAAAAACAAAAAGGACGAAAAACGCACTCGAGAGAGAGAGAGAGAGAAAGGCGCGAGAGTATGATCGATGACGCCATCGCCGTCGAGTCTTCTGTTTTTTTCGAATGCACCGTGCCAACCCAGATTATTTAAAAATTGGAGCTGCCAGAAAAGGTCGGATAATTGATCGACCAATTCCCCTTCCTCCCAATCCCCCCACCGCGCTAGCCTCGTTTTTATTTTTTCGAAATTAAAAAAAAAACCTCTTGCATCTTGCACTTTTAACCACTCGTGAACGAAAACTCATTTACCTTTCGCCTTCTTTTTCTCCTCTCTCTCTCTCTCTCGTCGAGGAAAATTATAAATCAAACACTTTCTAGTACGCCCGTTAAGCAATGCTTCAACGAGCAATAAATTCCACTAGTAAAAAGCTTCGTTTCTCATTGCCTCTCTCTCTTTCTCATAAACGCATGCGTCTTTTTTTGACGCGCAATAGTTCCTACAGTACATCGATAAAAAAAAGCGACGCCACCATAAATCCCTTAGTGCGCCACTCGTAGAGGGCACCCTTTTAAGCGCATCGATCGATCGAATCTTAATCGCGAGAATCTCCGACTCACGACTCACTTTATTGATGGCAGTACGTAGGTACACGCTGTTTCACGCAAAATCTCGGATGCTCCGTAGCTTAAGAGGGATGGCTCTAACATAAGAGAAGTAGTGATAGGAGAAGACGGTATAAGGAAAGATAACAAAAGAAAGAGAGAGACGGAGAAAAGATGAGGAAGGAGATTTCTATATCAAATTAAACTATGGAAGGAGAGAAATTATATGAAAAAAACGAGGAAAGGGTGGGATTGGAAGAGGTAAGAAAATTTATTTATTTATTTCACGCTTTGAACAGCGAGGTTAGGTTACGTAGCCCCTCCTTCCGTCTAAACTTATAAAGTTTACAAACGAATATTTACAAGAACTTTTGCCTTAAGATAACTATTTCAGTAAGGAATTGATGCGAAAGGAAAATACGTATGTGATAACAAAGGTTAGAATTGCGATAACAAATGCTAAACACCTAATTAATTCTGTTTAACTTTTTCCCGTCACGTTTGACAGCCTTTGAACTAGCTTACAAATAAAATATACCAAAGAAATTTGAAAAAGAAATGCAGCTAAGCTGGTTTTTGCTTAAAAGACCGTTTCCTCGCAGATGGAAAAGGTAGAATAAGATATAATAGGAAGGAATGGAGAAATGAAGAGATGGGGCAAGAGATGGACGAAGACGGAAGAGAAAGCAGAATAAAACGCGTCGGAATAGTGTGGGAGGAAAGGTGGGAAGATGGCTCTTACGGAAGAAGAAATAAAGGTAACATGAGGATAAAACGCTTGACCGGGTGAATTATTAGCAGAAGAAATAGAAAGAGGAAGATAAAAGTCGATATAAAGTAGACAGTGGGCGGTGAGGAAGATATGACGTGAAAGATAAGGACGGAGACGAGTTATAAGAGAAGAGAAGAGAATAGCAAGCATAAAACGAAGAGGATAGAGGGAAAGAGTGGATGGATAAGGAAAATAGGGAGGGAGAAAACTGAGAGCGAAATTATAGAGAGAGAAAGAGAGAGAGATGTAGGGGAGAGGAGAGAGATAAGAGAGGGAGAAAGGGCGAAGAGAGGAAAGGAGAGAGGTGAAAGACGGAGAGAGAGAAAAGAGAGGGAGATCGAGGAGAGGAAACAGGCAGAGAACATAGAGAGAAAGAGAGAGAGAGAATACAGAGTGAATGAGAGAAGATAGAATAAATTAAATAGAATATAAGACAACTGATAGAGAAGGGAGGAAGGAAAAGAGGACAAGGGGGAGCTAAAAGAGAGAAACCCAATGGAGAAAGAATGAAGCAAAGGCTGTGAATGAGATGCACTGGAGACAGAGACAGACAGACAAACAGACAAACGACTTTATTAGGGCGACATTGAGACTAATATAGTCCCTTCTTACATTTAACCCTGCGTCAACAGTTACAAATGAGGATAAAATAGTAATAATAATTTCACAGAATTTCACAGAAAATAAAACAAATATAAAAACATGCGAGCAAAATACCAAATTACAAATTCGAAAAATTTCTATAAAAAGACACACGAGTAATTGCGGTAAAAAACCTAGGAAAGACCTGACTTGGCCATCCTAGCAAAAGACCACGCAGTGAGCTGTCGACGACCGGCCTCAAAATACCCAACCCGCGCGATGCATACTCCGGCAATCCCTTCCAATAGACTCCCCCTCCCTCTTCCCACTATCTATCTCCCCTTGGAGACTACCTCCTCACGCGACTCTCTCTCTCTCTCTCGCTCTGCGTTTAAGATAGCTCAAAAGATCGATACTTGATATCCTCGGTGCTTTGATGAACGAAGAAGCGGAGGAATGCGGCCGGCATTCCGCATCTCCCATGCAATCCCCCCGCATATCGTCTACTCTTCCTATCTCCCTTTCTTCCTCCTCTATCTCCTTCTCCTACCTCCTTTCAGCAGCACACACGCCCAGTAGTCTTTAGAGGCGTGGGTCTCTGAAATACGATGCCTCTGACTATCTCTACCTTGCGATGGTTTAACATGTCGTGTTACCATTGTCGGCATAAAAGGGGGCGGCGGTTAAGAAAGCGGCGATCGCTCACTCGCAAAGCCTGCCCCCCTCCCCTCCCCCTTCCTTCCCTCCCTCCCCCACCGTCTTCCGTGATGGGGTTATCAGTACAAAAACCTATGAGTTTCTTTCGATATGTTCGTTAAAAAGAACTGTAAATGCTTGTTGGCCTTGAAATATCTAATTTTTTCGACATGAATAACCGGAAACTATCAGTTAATTAGCCTAATGGGGCGTATCGATATCCATAAAATAATTTCTAGATTATGAACAAAGCAATCTAATAGCTCAAATATATTTTTTTTAATTAGGTACCTCTGGTATCTCCAACAGCCACAACAAGGTTATTAAACCAAATATGCATTGCATTTACAATGATGCCGTCTTCCGTGTTAATTCTTTCTTTTAAAACCTTCTTTCGGTGAATGGCCACGGAAGACGGCTGTATTGTAGCCGACATGCGCATACGATTTTTCATAACATTGTTGTGGCTATTGGGGATATATGAGATAAGTACTTTTTCGATTTAAAAAGTTTTTGAAGTGTTTGTCCTTGAATTTTTTCGGCGATAAGACTATCTCGATAATTCTCCAGCGAATTATCCGAAACTAACAATTAAAAACTCAAGAGTAACAACTAACAATGTAATGGAAATAAAATTCACAACAAAATGCCAATTTATTGGATGACAATAATGATAAATATATATTCTTAGAGCCTAGACCGTAGATAATTTAATGTTCAAGCTAAAGAGTTTTGGCTGTGTATTGCATCATTAATGAAAGGAATGTTATTTTTGTTAGGCGTGGCCACAAAAAACACGACGATTCGCTTTCTGAATTCGAAGGCTGAAAGATTTTTAATTGCTTGGCGATGAAATATGACGGTGATAAACCGGGCAAAATACCTTTTATTTCTCAAGACTTAACGCAAATACATCGGGACAAGAAATCTTCGGCTATAGAATAAAAATACCAGAATACGAAGAAATAGGTGCATTATAAAGACGCATAATTTAGTCCTTGACATTTCAGAAGAAAACAACACATCGATTATAAGAACAAAGCAAACAGGTACGTAGGAAAGCGATTTTTCCATTATATTCGCAATAAGAAACTAGGTAGTTAAAAAAAATACTCGTTAAACGCTAATGAAGCATTCTCTCTTTTAAAAAAAAAACAAGTGTAGGAAAAATTACGAGCAAATTATCTACAAGAAGCCATAGCCGTTACAAGCATCTATTATCTAAGTTATAATGAAGCTTCCTATAGATAGGCTCACAACGTTTTAAATCCCGCGAAAGTTAAACGGGCATGGAAATAAAACGAATTTCCCGGCTCGCTGCGACTCAGAGAAGTCGGTTCGCGCGCAAAAAAAGATAATACGCCTCTTCATTTCCAAAAAGACTTGGCAACACCGCACTCCCATCAATACACTCCAGGCTATTTTTTCGGCGGCGAGACTTTTTAATAAGAGAAGAATGAAAAATAAAATAAAAAAAGGAGACGGAATAAAAAACAACGACCCAGACGAGCACAGACATTGAAAAACGCCTCCTTGTGATGTATCCAGCGAAAGGAGAATATCTGCCTGCATCATTCCCACCCGCCCTTTTTTAACCTTCAACCTACACTACCTATCACAACGCATTCTCTTCCGCACCCCTTCCCCCTCTCCACGTACTACACAATCCTTCCTCCTGCACCCTTTCCCCTTCAAATCCCCCTCTCTATGTACATCCCTCCGCCCTCGTCCGGACTCATTCGAAAATCGGTGCCACCAAGGGAATAATGAGCTTCCGGCCAGTTTGATGTGGGAGTTGTGTGTTATGCAGAGAGAGAGAGACGGATAGGAAGAGGTAAAGGGGCAAAGGCGAGTGCGTATGTCCCACCCGGGGACCTCAACGATTACATACACACACACACTGTCCATCGCAAGGAATGTCGGGCATGGGAAGACGGGAAGTTGGATGGGTTAAAAGGCCGAGTTGTCTCTTCGAAGGGGTTTCGGTGGAATGAGGACTTTAAGAGGGGTTACGCATAGGAATAATGTATGGATTGACCCTTCCGAAAGGGTCGGAGGTGAGAGGAGGGCGTTTTTTTAATTCCTCCGAGGTGAGATAAACAAGACGGCGAGGGTAATAACTTGGTAGAAGCCGCTTCGGTCAACTCGGCGCAATTTTTGAATTGCAACGATGCCCTTAAATATTCTCTACGTGCGGAACCGCTCGAGCTGTCTGGAGGAAGTAATTGGCAACGTTTCGCTGTAAAAAAAAAGCGTTTGCTTTCCTTCCTATGGACTATTTCCGGAAAACCTTAATCATTGGTAACCACGATCGGAGTAACGTAACTTGAGCTCTGAAATCCCAAGAAAAATTGAGACTGGGGGAGCTCTCGTTAAGTACTGCAGCCAATAACTGGGCAGCGGCGTTGTCACATCGTGTACAGCCGTTATCCCCGCCGCTCTTTTCGGTCCCTACTTTTGTGTAATTTCGCAACCTCGCCTACTCCGCTGATTTATGTCAGGGCTCAAGTTAGACTCCATCAAGCATTTATTTCAAAGCTATAAAAACTACAAAGTTGCAGCCATAAAACAACGAGTATCGCAATTAAGTAGCTTATTTCAGAGGTATTTCACAGATGTTGATGTTAATGCTTTGTTGTTGAACCTCTTTGCTCAAACATTTATTTATTTATATTTATTTATTTGAAGAAACCCAAACACAGCACTATGGCCTTTACATTGGGTGTACAACATCAATATATAACAATATAACAACAACATACAATATACAAATATCCAACAATACTACACAGAAACATGTAACATAGAACAAAAAAAGAATCACAGCTACAGAGACATATTAATCAAGAAGACGGAAAACATTAAAGGAAAGGCAGCGATCTCCTGAAAGTTGTCAGGTTTGAGAAAATGTCGGTAGCGGGAATTCTATTGGAGAGACTATTATGTGTTGGGCATGCGGTAAAACAAGGACCGCTGGGAAACAGAGGCGCGAAAAGATGGCAGGTGGAAAAGTGAAGAAAGACGAGCTGTACGAAAAGGAATTCGGAGAGAAGAAAGAAGTTAACCCGGGAGATCTGTGGTGGCCGTTTATAATGGAGTAGAGGAAATGAAGGTCGGTCTTCTATGAGAAAGCGTGGTTATATCAAGTGCAGCAAGAAGACCATCGTTAGATAAATTCCGGTAAGGAAGGACACGATTTTTAGAAATAGCTAGAATGAAGTTGAGGACATGGTCAAGGCGTTTGGTATTGGATGATGCGGCAGTGGACCAGATGGGAGAGCAATACTCAATGGTTGGGAGAATACAGCCAGTAAAAAAGTATTTCAGAGCAAGGGGATCATCTATTTCAGTAAAACGACAGAGAAGACCAAGAAGAGACATAGCTTTGGAAATAATTTTATGTGAGGCAATGAAGTTAGTTTGGAGTCATATATGACAACTAGATCATCTTGGGAGTGACTTTTAGGAAGGGGTGAGTCTAAAAGATGGTAAACAGTATAAATCGGAGATTTGCATACGGTGAAGGTAATATAATTGCATTTTAATGGATTGGGTTTAAGTTTCTGTGTTTGGCACCAAGAGGAAAGGGCATTTTGAAGACAGAGATTATCAGGACTATCGATGCGTTTAAAGATTTTACAATCATCGGCATATAGAAGAATCTCACAGGAATGACTGGTAATCGCATCAACAATATCGTCGATATAAAATGCATATTATGAATATAAGGAGTCACCTTGATTAACTTCATTAAAACCGCAAGGCGAGCTCGATAATTCATTCTTAATTTATTCACTTTTGAAAAATAAGACAATTTGAGCTCTCACCCCGGAGGCACGTGTTTTGATGCTCCCATTCTAAATGAAGAGTCATACGAAGACATCATCACTGAAACCTCGTCCTGAACTGCCCAAATTTTCGTCACATTTCATTCCAAAGTTTAAGGTCTTCTATCAGTAAAATGTATGCATCGCAAGAGGATTTTAGTTATTTTGTTTGTATGTCTGCATATAAACAAAAACCTCGAAGAAAACGGGAATTAAATATGAAAATACTAACACATTAAAAAAAACATGCAAAAAAAGTGTGTGCAGACTCTATGACGGCCTACAAAAATACCCATAGTGGTACTGCAAAGTCGGTTCGCATGACAACTTGATGAAGTACTGAGTCGTTTAATTGTTCATAAACTGTATTTCAATGATTCAGAGTATTATGTACCTGCGTCACGAGAACCCGTATCGGTCATCTTATAAACATTTTCTCGAGTATTTTTAGATAAGATATACGTCCTTCGATATTCTTTTATGGTACATTCTTCTCGATTCGAAACGAGAAGAAAATGTGACAAAAAGATAACAAACGAAACACCAAAGGTTCAATGATTCGTTATTTCCCCTAGTCAGATTAAATAACGGCAAAAATTACACAAAATGCGCAAATTAATAGAAATGGGCCTTTATATATAGATTAACTGATACAAGTCTGGATAAACTGATCGAAATGTAGGAGCCACTTCCAAAATCCAAGACCTAGAATAGATATCAGTGAGATGTGATTTAGAATCGGAGTCATTCAAATTGATATGCATTACATACGACGTAAAATGTTCCTACTTAGTAACTCGACTTCAATGAACAGACAAATATAATCACCACTATGTAATTTTTAGTCGCCAATGGCGAACGGGGTTTATCCAGATCTGAACTGGTATGTATTGTTTTTGTAGCCTCAATGCAGCCATTGATACCT
The DNA here is from genome assembly GCA_036926305.1 of Uropetala carovei. NCBI lineage: Eukaryota > Metazoa > Arthropoda > Insecta > Odonata > Petaluridae > Uropetala > Uropetala carovei. The sequence continues at coordinate 4,021,926 of JAXCHB010000279.1, forward strand.
ATGAACGGATATCCAAACACCGGCAATCTAAAAAACAGTAGCCCGAAAAAAATTGAGATAAAGAAATGAAAAAACCTCGTAATTGCCACATATGTGTGGAAATTACAAGGTTTTTTCATTTCTTTATCATGAAGCAGTTCCGCCAAGTTACGCCGGAATTTGTTACATAAAAATCGAGGGCTTAACTTCCATCTAAAAAAAAAACAAAAACTAACGGCGACTCGAAGATGAATCACCGCAATGGACTTAAACCTACTTTCAGTCGCAATCCTTTTTTTTTTTGCTTTTCGACTAGAAAAATTGGCTCTCCGTGGCCGTATCGAAAAGTCGCAATGCATCTCCAAAAAATAATTTCTTAGTCTGGCAAAACCTTCTCTTTTCCTTCGATCTTTCCGCGAAAGGAAGGGAAAGCTGCATTCGAAAAAAGTCACGGTGTCCCAAACACCGTTCGCCAGAGGGAAAACAGATCGTTCTCGGAAAACTCGAAAAAGTCCCGCTTCCCCTTCCCTCTCCCTCACTTTTAGAGTTCATCCACCTTTCTCATTTCTGAGGTCAGTTTTTGGGCGCAGCGACCGATCTGGTCGTGGAAAAATAAAACGAAAGATAAACGAGGAGATTCGAACCGTATTCCGAACGTAACCCGTCTCTCTCTCTCTCTCTCTGAAAGACTCCATACGAAAAGTTATTTACCCGAAACGAGTTTGAGAGAGAAAGAGCTGGTTGAATGTTCTTATAGCGTAATGAGAGCCCTATGAGAAAATCATAACCTTTATCGGAGGGTTACGATAATGAAAGAAACGACACATATTACGAAATCCGAACGGAAAAAAATTGATATGTGGACTATGTTGGTAGGTTTTACTCCCCCGATGGATCGCGACCAAGCCTATTCCGGTCAGTCGGATAATCCAGTCAATAGACATGTCTATTAAGGCATAGTACACACAAATTAAGCAAGTGTTAAGATAGTAAAGAAAATGTTTACTGAAAAATAAGTTAACAGTTAAGCTACTCATATTATACTGCTCTACGTATTCACACACCTTTGTTAGCTATGTACTTAGGTATTCCAGTATAAAATCAAGAAATACTTTTTCAAAATTCCGATTACTTGAAAATCCTGTTATGCGACGCCCGACCAATCGGGAGTTGACTATTTCGCTGCGTAGATTTAATTGAATTACAAGGTGTTAAAATTAAGGTATAAACGTTAGATATATTTATGATATAACGTGGATAGTGAAAAATTGCTCACTATTTTATGCATACTTACAATACCATGAAAACAAATGAAATTTAGCTAAACAACCTAAAGAAAAGGAAACTGTGTAAGAAAAGTCCAAAGAGATGGGAGATTATTTACGTAGCTTAACGCTTCCGAACCTCGGACTTTCCCAAAAAGGAAATAGACCATTAAAAGAAAAAATATATAATTAATGTGAAAGAAATCTCGATGCAAGTGTTAAATAAAACAAATCAATTACCATTCGTTCCATAGAGGGACTTTTCTCAAAAGGAACCCTTTCACGAATTCAACGGACGATCGATATTGATTGGTCAGCATCACCCTCTCCCACCAATCACCTATCTCAAAGACACCCTATGAAACCACCTTACGAGATATATTTCCAGATAAGCATCTCCACACTCTACCTATAACCATGTAGCCATCAACAGACTCCCCTTTCTAGTCGACCATAACAAAAGAACCCCCATTGTCTCCCTCTCTCTCTCTCTCTCCTTGTCGAACATTTGATAGACACGCGAAAGTTCCACGAAAAAAAGATCCCATCACGAGAAGACGCAACACCATTTAAGGGCACGAGAGAAAAACATCGTGTTCCCTGCGTGTTTCGCGGCATGACGATCACGCCAACAGAAAGAAAGGATATCGCGCATGCGCCGAGTATTTAAGACCGCGGTGCACGACGGGTCCTTTTTCAATTTTTCCCTCTCTCTTTCTCGCACGCTTTAAGTATCTGCGCAATGAGTGAGAGAGAGAGAGGGAGAGACAAAGATTCGTGAGTTTCGGATTAGAAAGCAACGGGCACTACCATCATGCGAACCGGCAACGAAAGGACAAGGGAAGTAAGATGGAGGAGGGTGGCGGTGATGGAGGTGGTGTGAACTGCAACGCATTTCTGCGCCGTAATATCACGATCGGAAAGTGAAGTGGAGAAGGGTGCGAGAGAAATACCCCGCGCGCGCGGCGCAGCAGGGGAGCAGGGATACTGCTAGGCGGGAAGAAGAAAAAAAAGTGACTCCCTATCTTTCTCTTCGTTTCCCGCGGCGAGACACTGATAGAGTAGAGCGAGAAGCTTGTTTAATTTTGAGAGGAGAGAGGAGATGAGGAAGGGAGGGGGCCAGGCACGAAAAATACTTCGATTGGGCGAGGCTGAAGTTCATTTTTTTCAATTACCTAAACCTTAGACACGACCTTTTCGCAGATTGAGTAAAGCATTATTATTAATAAGCTAAATAGAAAAATATCGACTACAGTAAAATGGACGATAAATTTTCGGAAAGTAAATTATATATATAATAAATTCCAACAAAGGCATTATAAAACTTTTGTTGCACACGCAACAATATACAAAGATTGATATTTTCCTGTAAAAAGAATCGAAAGCACGACGAAATCATTAGCATCGAATACTATTTTAAATATAAAAGAATCCATCAAAACGTTATAAATCACCTCGGCCTTATGACACCCATAAATATTTATACGCGTAGATTTAAATGGATGAACGTATTGCCGAGCGGTAATAAAAAAATTATCGCTTTTCCGATCAAAGTCGCCATGTTGTTTCTGTTTACCAGCATGGCGTCATCGGCAGACAGAAATTATATTCATTAAGTACGGCTGCCGATGGAATTACGAACGATTCAAAACGTAATAAGGTAGCGAACGCCATGAAATAAACATTCCTTAATGTTTAGATCGCGATAGATAAAAGTCCGCCGAACAACGAGGAGGCCTGTTTAATACCGCCGCAGGTTATAGCCGGGTGAATGAGTGACATGGACGATGACAATTGAAACTTAACCGATCTAACTCAGATAAACCGGAATAAGAAAAAAGTAACACCCTGTCGTTCGCCGGTCCATGAGAAACGAACGGGACCGTAAATGAATCTTTCCGAGGGTTCGCAATGGAGACCGCCCTCTCTATCAAGTGTCTGGTCGCAACATGTGCAGTTCGAATGGCTTTTGTCGCTCGAGGGTGCAAAACAAGGCACCGTTATTGGCAACTTTTCTCTCTCTCTCTCTTATAACGCTGCGAGCGCATTCGTAAAAGTGAACGCCTGCATTTTCGTGACGTATCAATCTCGTGAAAGGATTTGATGTCGATACGTGACTCGGCATGACATTTTTTTGCAAGAAATTCCGTTATCGTTTTCTGGATGGTAAAAAAAACATAAAACAATTGTTCTATTAGCTGAACTACATCGCTTTCCTTTAGTCAGTGGGCGAAGCCCTTCCATATCAATGAAAAATCGAAGGAATATGCCCATAAGGTATAAGATAGGCATCGCTGTCTATTGTGAAAGTACCTGGGAGAACACATGCCCATATGTAGTCAAGTAACATCTCTAAAACTATTGCAAATTCTTCGTTAATATCTAAATGATTTAATTAACCCATTAATAGTAAGCATAGTCATCAATAATATCCATATATATAATTTTATTCTTAATCCTACAATATGTCGAAGTCACCCCTTCATAATGAAGCCATACTAGAAATTACTAGAAATGTCCCTCTGATAAGGAATTCAAAAAGATTTTCTTCAATTTAATTCTCGAAATTAACATATATTTCAATGCCTTTTTCAACTTCTCAAATTGCTCACCGCCTAAGTTAATACAAATTACACGATTTTCAATCCAGATCGCTTTAATTAAACATTCAGACGATAATACAACGACAACATTTCAGACGATTTGCAAACATTAAATCAGCAATCCAGAGAGTTGAGAGGGCGACAAAAGATACCAAGATTATTTCGAAAAACAAAACAGCCATTACCCAACTTTCTATCCACTGTCTTCCAGCGAGGGATCAACGTATCATATCCTTTACGACCTTAAATGCAAAACCTTTACCATTTCTATACGCGAAGGAGATGGAATATTTTCACCTTGGGATGTCACATACATACACGGATGACACCCCTGCGATATTAAAGGTCGTTTACATCCACCTTATGGTGAGTGTGCGTGCGCGTGTTGATTGTCTCTTGTCGAGAGGAATCGCCAAGGAGATGAGGGTGTGGGGGGAAGTGATAAGGGTCAGAGGTCGAATGCGGAGGGTTCTTTCTAACGTGTCGTGCGAAAAGGTGGGCGGGACCAAATATATTCCTATAAGATTCTTCTTATTGTTTAAGGCGTCGACTCGGAAACAAAGGGCATTCTTCTCCTTCAACCGCTTTATAGTCTCTCTCCGTGGAGAACAACCGAACTGAAAAAAGCGACCTCCAACGGTCACTCCTCGAGAGTGGTATTGACTTGTAGAAAGAAAAAATCCAATGAAATATCAGTAGGAAAAAATTAACAAAAACACAAAAATGAGGTGTAGAATTTCGGACTCGATTACTTCGGCCAACCCTTATTAATTCGATTATTAAATAAAAACGTTCGATAAGTCACAAAACACGAGCTCGAATCTCTAATATAACATAGAAAAAAATCTTCAGCTTAGTAACTAAAAAGAAAGTAGAAAATTGTCGCTTAAGAGTCGCCGGGATGGGATGGTATTCGAATGGTACCATTTCTAATTCTACCGCCATGCCCGTTTGATAGTAAAGAACGCCGCGAAGTACAAACGGCAAGCAAAACTTCTATCCTCGTAATTAATAAGGAAGTTGATAACTAAGTAACGTTCAGGAATTCTAGCATCCAATGATGCCATACATTTGTTTTTATTTTTTCATAAATACACATATGCATTTGCCACGGATTCGATGCTTTAAGTGATGTTGATCCTCTTAATTCGGTAATTTCTTCTTTTGTTGCATCTCCCTTGAACTGATTAATTGCCGAATTCTTCTGTCCATAAATTTTATGTTCAAAACATCCTAACACGCTGTTGACTGTACTTTTTCATTCCACTCAGTCATCCATCATTGGTGATTCATCGATAGTATTTGTGGAAAGTAGGTTATTCCTTCCTTTTGAGACATCACTACCGGCAAATCACCATAGATGACGAATGAACATATGGTTTTCCTAACACACATAAAACTCATTTTATTGCTCAAAAGCAGCAAACGATTTTGGGATCGTTTCATGGCTGAATTAATTAACTATATAATGCGAGCCACAAACGGCACCAGTTTGAATATGATCAGACTAATCAATTCAACAGTAATGGTTGCCTCAGCAACCAAAGACCGAAACTCTCTGTCGTTCATCCGACAATTACCACAGGAATGCCATTTTCCGATACACACAAACATCTTACTCTATTCGATAATTCATTTCGGCCCCGCACTTCCATCCACCGTAAATTTAATTTCCATGAAAAATATTATATTTTCAAAACCATCGGTCCTTTCAAATGGATCCCAAATGTGAATAAAGGCGTCTTATGGGGCGACAAATCAAGTGGGCTAGGACCTATTCTCCCCTTAATAAATCCGTCGCGTCGCATTATATACGGCCTTCGAAAAATAAATTGGGAGGGTATGGCATGATGAAGTGCCGCACGCTTCTCAATAGGAAAAAGGGTCGAGGAACCCTTTTTTCTACGCAAGGAAGGGTCGACAGTAACCCCCCCTCCCCCCCAAAGGGGAAGGAAATATCTAGCGACCGAATATGGTACACGAAATCCCTCGACCAATTTTTTTCTAACCTGTTGCTCAAGTCGTCTCTCTCACCGAATAGGACTGTTTCGATTACTATTGCATTGACCGGAAAACTTCTTCAGATCTGGGTTGCCAACTCTCCGGGTTTTGAGATTAGTCTCCGGGTTAGGGGTACAATTCTCCGGGTCAACAACATATACAAAGCAGTGTGGAATAGATCAATAAATATACACGTTCCTCACATCTGTAGGAATACTAATCAATTCTTGTTTATCAAACATTTACAAACAGCAAAATCATACTTTTTCTTCTTCACCTATGAGAATCTCCGGGTCAAATTATAAAATCTCCGGGTCACTGACGAATTTGAGGTGGCAACCCTGTTTACGGTTCATTCTCCATTATCTCAATTCTTGTGATATCGTCGACAATTCCAATGACGCGTGAATGTGCGCAGACGAATTCAGACACGGTGACATTTTAACAAATTTATGTTTTACGTCAGAATCCGTCATTGCCGTTATAGAAGTTGTGGATTGACGAGAAAGCTACACCTGTGTATCGCGCACGATCGGTTTCTCTGAGTGCGTCACTCTTTATGTCCACACTTCTGACCTTATTAAAACTGAGACGAAATGAAAATTGCGAACGGTTAAGCCGTTCATTGAACTTTACGTAAAAAAGCTGGTTTCATGCCGTAAATCATGTTGCGCCTTATAATATTGTATCTTATCGCATAAAATACAAACTTGACCATTTTCGCTATCATTCGTGGACAAACAAGAGGGACCAAGGTCATAACTTTTACGACAGTGAAATAAACGGGTAACGATTATTCGACACCATAAATTGGGTTTAGGTATACATCAGAATCCGACGTTTTGGATGACATGGAGCGCTTATTTATTTAAAAAAATCGAGAATGCTCCGAGTATTTAAATAAATATAAAGTTTCTCATAACTACACAGCGCTTTTGAAATGGGAAAGTATTTTAAAGAACTCTTCAGCAAAAGTGAATCCAGGCTTCATGCAAGAAATAAACTACCTATTTGAAAATATCTGTTAAAGCATACAGATTTTAATTTGTAAAAAAGAAATAAATATTGTCCAACAAAATAAAAACAGCAAAAAAACATTTCTCCGAAGCTAGATTTTATTAATTTTGTTCGGTATTCCGAAATTTTGAGGGAGGTAATTACCCCATCTCCCCTTCGGGATCCGCCCCTTGCTCTTCAAAGTACAGCGGAACCTCTATAATTCGAACCTCGAGGGAAACAAAAAATATTCGACTTATAGAAAATTCGAGTTACAGAAGAAATATGACACGAAAAAGATTTTTCTCCGTGTAAATGAATTCACTTCGAGTCATTAAAAATTCGAGTTATAGAATCTCGACGTATTCCGGTCCTATCTCTGAAGGGGAAACAACATAAAACCGAAAAACACCACTTCAAAATACATTCTTGCGCATCTTAACAAACACGACATCGGAGGGAAAAAACCGAACATCGCGTCTCAGACCACCGGTATACCATTACGGTATATCCAGAGGGCGTGCGCGACAAATGAACACATTTTCGCAAAGGCCATTACGGAAGATAAATATAGAAGAGAGAAAAATAAGGGGAAGAGGGGCGAGGATGGGAAATTCCCACGTGCGGGACAGACGCAAAACCGCGGGGAGTATTAAGGAAGAGAAAGACGGACGAGAAGTTTTGAAACGAGAAGAAAAACGAGATGTATATCCGCGCTCTTTTTTTTTTTTAATTTTTCGCTCTTTCTCCAGGGAAAAAGAGAAATATTCGTACATGTTCGTGTGTGCGTGGGCGAGTGCGTTGAACTCTCCTCCCTCCTTCCCCTCATTAATTTTTCTCCTCCTCTTCCTCTCTCTCTTCTTACCCCTCGCTCACCGACAGTCGCTTGTTTTACTGCTCCCGTCCGCGTCTGGTCAATTTATCAACCTACCTCTCTCTCTCCTCCACCCCCGTAAGAGATGAGGGTGGCAGGTTCCTACGTATTGCGTGGTTACCGCTATCTTCCTCCCTATCCCACCCTCCCCTTACCTCCTTTCTCCCGCCTCACCGAATACCTCCTCTATAGTCGTAAAGAAGAAAAATTTCCCGTCCTTCCAAACTGAGCGGTATTTAAAAAAATCGACTTGTCCGTTCGTTTTTATCGGAGAAATAAATTCTCCTTTGGAAGATTTTTTTCCTCTTCGCGTTTTTTCCCATCTCGACATTTTTTATTTGTCTTTTTATCGATCGGATTCCAGGCGTCTCTTTTCGGGTTGGTTTAGCAACTTTCCTAGGAAATAAACCAACGGGTTCTCTTATGTTTGTGAGTTAGGATGGAGCGCGGATTATTCGAACCGGCTGGGAAACAGGGTGAGCCGGATTATTAGGTGAGACGCCAAAACCTAGGTGGTATTCAATTCTAAAATAAATTATAAAATGTTATGAAGACATTAGTCTACATTAGGGCTGGCCAACTTCTTTGGCGTGGCGGGCCAAATACATATGCCGAATTCCACTGACTGGCGGGCCAGATTTTGGCTGGGGGAGGGGGTAGGAGAATTTTTTTCGAGCGAAGATCGGAGATAGGCCGGAAAGCATGCGCCCTCAACGTGCATCGTTATTGTATCGCCCATACTTAGTCGGTTTGGGGGCATTTCCAAAAAAAAAATAGAACCATAGTGGATACACTTGTTAGCGGGTGTGCGGGGGAAATTAATGCAAGTAAATAGAACCAACCTATCGATTACTTCCTCTTATCAGCCAAAGCACAAATTTCCTCGCGATTTTCACCATGAAAATATCCTAGCTTCCCCAATCTTTTACCAAACTTCAGACACCGCGATCAATGTCTACATCAGCATTATTTTTTACACAAGTAAGATTACGGGAAATACCGCTATGTTCGCCCGATACAAAAAGTCGTCATATGCACTTTGATCCTCGCGATTTTGCAGAGAGCGCATTGTTGCGTCACGAACCTTTGAAGACACTTTTTTCTGCTTACGGCCAAATTAAATTTTGCTTCATTGTCTTTTCTTCCGAGAGAGACATATGGGAGAACGGCGACCGTCGGAATTTTCTCTCGTCTTAAGGGATATGCCGGTCTCCTCAGGCTAAAGAGAATCCAATTAACTAGCGAGCGGTTAACGAACAAGGTAAACCTCGAAAACGTATCCTATAAAATCATTTAATCTTCATCATAGGACCAAAAGGCCTTACTATAACGAAGCTTTTTACTTTCTCCATACGTAGTAATGGGAAAGTATTGTATTCATGAAAAAAATCGACTTCGAGATTTCAACGGAAATACATGTTTTGAGGTCCCTGGAACACGTTTAGACTATTTTCGGAATGATGTCTGTGTGTGTGTCTGTATGTATGTTATTGTGGGCGCTCTAACACAAAAAGTACATGCCATATCGTTACCAAACTTCATATGTAACACTTTTACATGAGCACAAAGAACTGATTAGTTTTTGGAAACCGGAAGTCGTGGTTTATTCGAAACCCGATTCGGTTTTTGCGATATTTCTCCGTTAAAACATCATTATTGTATATACAATTCTATACAAAGGTTATAGAGAATGTAATTTCCTACAGTTTTTATTTGAAACAATTTTCTGTAGGAGTGATTGTTTAGGAGTTATTTATAAATAACCGGATACTTATCATAATTTAATACCACGTATTAAATTATGATAAGTATAACGGAAATATGTTCTGAAAATGAATTTTATAAGGAATGTGTTCTATTTTTAACAACAACTGAACAAAAATAAATTTAAAATAAAATTAAGTTAAAACTTCATTATTTTTTTATCACCCTATAGCAATGTTACCTGCAGGAAAAAATTATACACCTACACATTTTTCGCCATTTCGAATCTAAGTAAAGAACAGAAACGAAACCTTGACCAATCACTAACTCAGGATGTAAGGAAGAATTGTACCAAATTTGGTTCTTCAAGCTGACAAATGTCTATAGTCAATATTTTTTAACTCTTTGTTTGAAAACAGTTGTCTTCATATCTTGAACTTTAAAATAAAACAGAAATAATTCGAGCTCTGAAATTTTTTGAGTCCAGGATATTCAAATGAGCGTATACCGAAGGGTGAGAAAAGATTTTTTACTAGATGGGCAGTATCAGCAGTTGCGAGTGGTTCGGCGGGCACCATTTAAGTTCACATCGGAAGTTACTTGAGACACTGCAAGCAGCGGCGAATTAACGCCTTTATGGGGTCCCTGGCACCCAGAAAGTGCGATCCCAATTAAACGCGCAACTGACTGCAAGGGACCCTGACAGTTAAAATCAATATTAAATATTTTTATACCTTCACTACCACTAAGATTTGCTGATCATCATTTTTGGTAGAAACTATGAAATTATCTCCATTAAATTTCACGCCTCCCGTTCTTTTCTGCCAGTTAAAACACTCTCGCGGACCGCATACAACCCGCGTGCCGCATTATTCCTACCCATGTAGGATTAAACGGAAATGCGTTGAGTGTACGAAAAACGGCTGACAGTAATTCTATTAAACGCCTTCGCTGATTTCTTATTCTTTTAAGGACAAAAACTGCACCGCTTCATACAGTGAGCGGGAAAATACATTTTAAGGCATGTTTTCTTTCTTTTCTGAATGATTTTCAATCCCACAGACACAATTTCCCTCACTCTCAGACTTTTCGAGTGCAGAAAAACCACGAAAAACCCAAATACTTAGTTAATTTTTTCCGTCGCCTCCATTTTCTTTTCTCTCTTTCTTCCACAGTTTAAAGAACTCGCAAAAAAAGCCTTCCACCCCCCTCATTACTCCGCGGTGTACCAACCTGCGCGAGTTTCAACGCGCTCTCCATCGAGTTTACTTTCCAAAAAATATAAAAACAGAGAAAAAAACTCGTATATGGAGCTCTCTCTCACACACACACACACACACACTTTCTGCGTGTGTGTTTGTGTATGGAAGGGAAGGAGTAATCAAAGGAGTTATCCACGGCAACCACGTTTTATATGGGGGAACGGTTCAACGGCCTCCTTCGACTCAACTAAAAAAAAAAGAAAACGCTCGCGCGCATATACAGCTTTCTATCCATTACGCGATTGCCCGAGAGCGCGCCTACCCCCCCCCCCCCCCCCCCCTCTTAACAAGGTGGAAATGGCGAAATTATACCGCCTCATACGAACACATACAGACGCACGTAAACATACACACGCACTCGAACATTCGCGAACAGGACGGTGGGCATGGAACTGCGAAACGAAATCGTTCTGCTTTCTTTTGGGAAACGACTAATAAAAAAACAAGCGTAATTTATGAACCATTTAAATTCGCCTGGCACCGGCCAGGTTTCGCTAATTATGTAGTAAGATTTTTTTTTAAATTTATTTTTCTGTTTTTTTGGCGGCGTAGATTAAGGTGTCAATTTTTTTCAAGTTTACGAAAAATGCCTTTGCTAAGTCGGTACGAGTAACTTGCCCTGAAAATGTCGTAAAGTAAGTGAAAATAGACGACGAATAGGAGAAAAACCAAATGCATTTTTTTCTCAGTCAGGATAATTTTAAATTTAATAAAATACCTAATAATCTTTTATTTGTATACATTTTTAAATCAGATTATTTTACACCTTAAACATTTCAATAAATACGCGAACAACACGGTAACTACTCATTTCTACCAATAATTCTTATTAACTCTCGAGATGACATGCCTTCCAAAAATAATAATGCTTACTTAATATTAAATCCCTTAAATTAGAGGAAAAACAACTGAGGTGTGGCAACCCCGCATTATTTTCAATCGTGCCTCAGGCGAAATAACTTTGCTGTCGGATAAATATTGCATAGGAAGGAAGGGAAGAAAGAGAAAAAAAAGAACTATCTTCTAAGGTTATGACAGACTTGAAGTCAGCCCTGAAAAGCGAGAAAACATGGCAACGTCGCACCGTTTTTTCTCAAATCTCACCCCGAGGAAAGAGATTCGAACCACTCGCAGGTGGATGGAAAGAGAGAGAAAGAGAGAATAACCGGAAGCTCGCGCAAGAGGAGGATCTTGATCGACCCTCTCTCTCTCTCTCTGGGATAAGTCCCTCCTCCCTCCTCTAACCGATGTTTCCCCTTTGATAGCGGCTCTTAAAAGTTTAATTAATGCAGTTTACGGATGGGGGAGATTGAAAGATTCGGATCTCAATTGTTAATGAGCGGCGATGCCGAGCAAAAGGAAATTTTATTCCACGCGATTGTTGCTAGCGACCGAGTCGACGTCTGGAAGCAGTCTATCAAAAATTTAAAAAACTCGCGCATCGCTTTGGGTCGCTCCGAACGTTTTCCGACGCGAAATTCTCGAAATTCGAAAGATTTCGAATTCGGGCGTTATTTCGATCGTTATCGATTATAAGATTCGTGGCGATAAATTCGACAACAAATTTCGACGTGGTAGGGAACGTAAGTCGAAACCTTTGAGTGAAGCAAAAAAATACTCGACTTATAGAAAGTTCGAGTTGTAGAAGAAAAATAACACGAAAAAGACTTTGACCTGTTAAATGAATTCACTTTGAGTTATCGAAAATTCGAGTTACAGATGTTCGACTTACATAAATTCGAATGTATATAGAAGATTCCATAGGATGATATCGGGGGAGGGGGGGGGGGAGAGGGGAGATGGGGGGGGGGGAATATATCCCCCCGCTTACGGATACATTACATCAGCATTGTAGCTTTATCTTGATTTTCTTTTCCAATTTCGGCTCCGGCTGCATTGATCGGATCGTAATTAAGAAATACGCCTTAATTGGTAGTTTCGATAAATTCACATGTCGGGGATGTGATGCTCGATTTTGTCCTGCCGATGATTAACACGCAAAGGTATCCCGTTAAATTTTCATTTGAAATAACTACCGCACCAAATAGGGATTTCCGTTGATTCTCTATAAAAAAAAACTCGTAATTATTTTAAAAATCCCGAGAGATAATATCGATGCCAATGTATCGAGTACCGACGTAGACGTCCGCATCTGCCGACATCTTTCGAGATTTTTTTCCTTTACCGAATTTTATCACCAACTTTGGCGGATGCATGTTAACTGTTTCAACGTTCGTCGAACAGAAAATTCAATTATAACAAAATTTCGTACCTGGTTAATAAAAGAGTGGATCTTATTAAGGAAAATATACGGTCATAACCTGCTCGCTCTGTTCCATGCTAGTCGTCGCTCTTAGCATAACCACGCCAAATTTTCCAACGGGGAAAATAGTTATCGCCAAAAAAAAATGCTCAAGATATGACCCGATAGATCGAGGAAGAAAACGTAATAGACTGAAAGGGGTGAGATTAAACGCTGAAACATACTGAAAACATCCTCTTCTAGAACGGGTGCGTGACAGATAGACAGTGAGTTGTGTTTTAGCAAGGTTCCTCGAAAAAGTGTCAAACCTTGGTACATACGATCATAGATTACGAGAGAAATATAGTTAAAATAAGGACGAAACGAAAAAGAAATTAAATATGGTGAAGAAAGGGAGAATAAAAAGAAGGAAATTTTTAACAGGGTTAAGCAATATTTAAGAGAAAGTAAAGAAATTAAGATTGAGTGGGCTAAATGAACAGAATGCATCGAATATTTCGATCCCGTGAAAGGCAAAAAAAAAAAAAAAACGGAAACGCCCCATCTCTTCCAAGAGTACATCCTCCGAAGATAGAAACGACGTGGGAGGTCGATCTAGTCTTGTCCGATGGCTTCCCACGCAACACTGTAGCGGTGAGTAACGTTTTACGAAGAGAACTTCTCGGTCTGAGGAAGTGATTCAAACGCAATGTTTAATGGACGGCAGAAGGGGTCTGATTCACGCTACCGATATTACCTTATTATCGCATACCGTGCTTAACCCACGAAACTATGAACTGTTCAACGCTGTCAAAATATATTCTATGTTTAAAATTGTCAGCAAAATGTGAAATAAATCACTAAAGCCACAATAAAATTAATTCTTCTAAAGAAAGCGTTTGCGTATGAACAAAACGCATCCTGAAATTTCAGCGCGGATTAAACAATAATATCAATAATTTATGTAAAAGCTCTCCCTAATCGCATGTGTTATAACAGACTTTGAATGACAAGCACAGGCGACAATATCCTCGACGAGATTCGAACCCGCGACCCTTGCGTCAGAAGCCAGACACGCCAACCAACCCCCTGCAGATGTACCTCTTGGAGGAGGATTTTTTTCCAAGTGCACGAGGTCGGTTTCTCATTCATTGCAGGAGGCCACCTGCCGCCCGTATTGTCTCTCTTTGATTATAAAAAAAGAAGAATTATATCGATTTCTCATTTCCGAAGTGTCCTTCTCTCTTCCAACATTGGAGGAGGTACAACTAACCAGCCGATGCGAAGCATAAAAAACGTTCTAAACGCTAATCATGTCCATCGGAATGAAGACTAACCTTTAATCGTGATTTTTATCATGGTCAAGATTCATGACGGGATAAATTAAGAGTTGGCAAGATTTTATACCTTGCAGACCGCATTGGAGGAAGCAAATTCTGCGGCGGGCCGGGGTTAGAATTTATATCGAAATTTACCTAAGAGATTCTGAGGTATCATATAAGTGAAAATCAAGTCTAAATGAGGTTTTTACTGCTAACGTTTCAGTATTAAATCTTTCATTGTCATAATTTGAATTTAAAAATTTGTAATTTTTGCATTAACTTTCACGGATCTCTTTTTCGTCATAGCTTCAATGGCCGCATAAAACGCTCTTGATCGCCTTAATCGGCCCGTAGACCCGTTTCAGTATTAAATCTTTTATTGTCATAATTTGAATTTAAAAATTTGTAATTTTTGCATTAACTTTCAAGGATCTCTTTTTCGTCATAGCTTCAATTGCCGCATAAAACGCTCTTGACCGCCGTAATCGGCCCGTAGACCCGAGGATTGCTAAATGAACCATTGGTATGGAGTACGCGTTCATTTATTGAAATTCTATCGAATGATTACAATTTCATTCTGCTAAAAATGACTAACCGACGTAAGGGAAGAGTAAATAAATAAGCGATAAAGTTAACCCACGGATAAAAATAGCAACGTGAACATAAACGACCGGAAAACACAGACCCGTAAAGCTTGTCAAACGATTATAACTACACCTGACAATAAACTAAGGAAGGATGAGTTCACATAACGGCAATATGATGATTTGAAGGCGTAAATCATTGGTAAGACTCCATCAACTCGTAAGAGAAAAGAAAAAAACGTCGCCAAGGGAACTTGCGAAATACGACATCAACAAAACTTTCGGGCCCAATTTACTGGATCCTTCAATCGCATCAAAATGTTAAGTATGGCGCTTAGATCGCATGCAAAGCGCGGCGCGACCGTGTTTTGTTTCCCTGAAAAGGAAATCCGGGGAAAAATACAAAAACGAGTCCCCGTGATTTTTTTCTCGAATGCGCGTTTCCGAGGTGAGAAAGCAAAAGTGACGATGACGCAACAACTCGTGAAAAGGTTTACCCTTGAATTTCCCAACTTGAAAAAAAAGAGGTGGAGGGAAAACAACCGCTTAAAATTTTCGTAAAATCCGAACCTCTGAATTTTTCTCTCTGCGGGTTTGTATTCACGAACAAAATCTGCATGCGATCATTATAATATTTTTGATTTTACGTCGTTGAATATCAATTCCGCTATATCAAAACGCTTAAGAGGCTAACACAAAGGGAAATTCCATGACCGACGGAAGGACAGATAAACTCTGTAAGTAAAGGAATGATAAAACTTTATTTAAAAGTATGTTATAACCTCCAAAATCCTCATCTGTATTAGGTCCTTTTCGGCAATTACATTTTGACGCTTTAATCAGCTGAATCGAATTAAAATTTTCTCAATCTTAAAAATATATTTTCGACGAAATCAATTGGCTTTATGGTAATATATTTTTGGACTTATCCCCCCCTTTAGCTAGTCAACCATTAACTTGTACTTATTAAACATTTGAAAATAATTAACTGATATAGTTCCCATTTCGCACCAAATCCTTTCCGACCAAATCGTTTCATTTAATGGGATCCCAAAATGCTCCCATGGATATAAGTTCCATTATTTCTCGGCTTAACTTTAAGACTGTTACCCTGGAGTGCACCAAGGTTTGTGGCAGGTAGTACACCTACATTTCGCAAGCGCTACATCATAATCAACCTATTATTACCTCTCAATAGCATCCAAGAACAATAAACAGCAAATAACCCATTAATAATGGCCGTTTAGTAGCGTTAAAATCTTTTCGCACGAGTCACGAATTATCCTTACCCTTTAAATTCTTTATCAAATTCTTCATCTAAAAATTCCTCTTTGACAATTCCGCTTTTCCGGCACACACTCCTTTCTCTCAGCAACTACCGAGTTGTGTAAGAATTTTACGTAACTCTGAAAGCGAGCCTCGGCTAAGGCCTAGCGAATCGAACACGAACTGAGCCAAGTCGTTCATATATACGAATTCGTATCAAAAACTTATAATTTTGGTGCTTCTAGTATACCTATAGGAATCCTAAAGAAAATAAAACCTTTTTTTGTCACATACACTAGTGTTAATGACGCCCACTACTTACTTTCAATCTTACCTCGTACAAACCTTCCATAACGAATTCTCGTCTTTGAAAACGAAAGAAAACAACAAACTGGGAATCGAATTAACGCTCTCGAAAGGGAAAGACGGAGAGATCGCACAAAAGAGAAAAGCTGGAGTAAAAATTTCCGATCTCTTTCGATTAAGAGAGATTATTCATATCGATTACCGCATGAACCTGAGGCAGAGTAAAATGCTGCGCGAGTATCAGTCGGAATAATCTCTGCTAAAAGGGTACGCCACCAAGTGGAAGTTCGCGTAACATATTTCACTTTTGAAAAAGGAACCGGTACCTTATGCGAGGCTCGATCATTCCCTAGTAAACATTTCGAACGGCGGGCGTTCTGACGCACCCACCTCTCGGTATTTGTTTTTTTTTATCATTTCTCGCGGCCCATTGTCTTTCATAAATGCGTCTCGCGATGGCAGTCGTTTCTAATAACAAAAAAAGGAATAAAGATATCCGATTTCAAAAGCGCCGAAGAAAAAATATACGCTGTACTGAAAGTCGTCGTAAACAGACGATAGATTAGCGATATAGACTCGAATCCTCATAATGCGCCGAGTCAGCACGTAGCTCAATGGTCCGTTCAATTTTTACGGCCGTGTATTTACGACTTCGAAAATTTTTCATTGTAAAAAGGTAAACGTCTCGAAAAAGACGCGATAGAGTTGTTTATACCTTAAAAAAACGAGCGTTAAAGTCTCCAAAAGGCATGTTGTGGAGTCTACGATTGTTTTGATAGAAAAAGTTCGAAAGACTTTATGGTAAATGTATCCTTTTCCTGTGTCGTAAGGGGGCATTTATTTATGATATTCTTTCCGAATATCTACAAATAAAACCCCGCGAAATCGTAAAATTTGGAGATAGAGAACTCAAGTCCAACATTTAGGAACAATAGTGGGATAAAATTGTCATCAAATTCTCAAAAATTCCAATAATGGATAATCAGATTAAAAAAGCTTTAAAAACGTTTAAAGTAAAAAATCGTAAAATCCAAAATGAAAATATTTTCATCTAAGCTGATTCGTAATCGCCAGAAAAATCTTGTCAGCCTGCCAAAAAATCAACGAGGCCGAATAATTCAACCGGTAAAAGCAATACAGGACTTTCCGTGTACTTCTTTAAAGTGCACCGAGCAACTACGACCTCGAACATCAATCTCTCGAGATTCGGGTTTACACTTAAAAACAGCCACGATCGGGCGCTTAAACAACCCACGCGCTCTAAAGGGATCAGCCATTCCGCCTACGACGTTAGCATCATTACCGCGTCAAACATCATCCACCCACACAGGCACGAACGTCCATACGACAATCGTGCCATCTCCTAAACGACAACAGTGACTCGCAAGTGACGATCCTAATTTTTCCCTAGCTATAAACAACTAGGCTCGTTAAATCTTTAACAGTCGAATCGAAGAACGAAAGAAACAAAAGCAAAATCTTATGAATGAAAATAAAAATTGATCCAATTATACGCTTATTTTCTACTTAGTTTTCACGTGAAAACTCCAACCTCGATAACTCGAACCTTTGACAACTCGATTTTTCGATAGATCGAATCAGACATTTTCTCTCTTCCATACTTATAATATTCGATATAACTCTCGAAACTTCGATAAGTCGACATTTTTGTCCTCCCTTGAGATTCGAGTTATCGAAACAGGGCCGCATATACCTTTTCCCGCTACAATACTTAACGAGAGAGGAAGGAAGGCTTAGCTAACAAAATAGGGCCAAACAATTTATCACACGGAAGAATGTCTCTTGCAGACGAAGACAAAAACCATCCTCGCGGCCAATTTTCGCAAATATTCCCATCTCTCTCTCTCTCTCTCTCTCTCTCTCTCTATATATATATATATATATATATATATATACACATACACACACACAGGGTGTCACAAAAGTCCGTACTCATAGGTAGTGTAGACCACTGATTTTAAATGACCCCACAGGAAAAAGTCAAATGGTAAAAAAAAAACCTAATATTCCCTATGAGTACGAACTTTTGGGACACCCTGTGTGTATATATATACACACACACACACACATATACATATATACACACAAACTTATCTTCTTAGAAAGAGTCACAGACAACCGTGTCGAGAAATGGAAAGAGAGTAACAAGCCAGTTTAGCCTTAAGGCATGCGTTCTGATGGAGACGTAATTCTGCAAGATAGAGAATACGGTAAAAGGCCTCAGGAGAATTTCCATCTCTCTTCCACCCTCTATCTCTCTCTATCTCTTCTCCAGTACCTTATCCGGCATCCACTTGCAGAAAAGCAGCATGACGACGAGCCAGGCAAGGCGTTCCACGCCACCAACCTCTCTCTTTCTTTCTCGAGTTCTCACCCTTATAAGGTAAGCGTAATGCCCGCGCGCGGTCTCTCCCTCTCTCATGCCATCGAGACCTAGCGCTTTGATTTAAGGGAGAAAGTCATCAATGGTCGAGAAAGAGAGAGAAGAGATCACGGCGGTCGTTAAGTGGGATTATCTCGCTTGGGGAAAAAAACAACCCTCGCTAACATCCATCGAAGGGGAAAGATGGGCGAAAATCATTTTCCTCCCTACTAGAAAGTTGCCCGTCCGGAATGTTTGAAAGAGAAAAATAAATAAAGAGTGGAGTACGTAGTGAAATCCGCCGCATTAAGAGGAGTCCTGGATTTCATACTGAAGCTTTTATTTTCTAAAACTTTTTTTTAAAAACGTACTTTGCTGACACCCTTTAAAGTGGTAGATATGTGATGCCCTAAAACCAGAAGGTAAGCCGTTGGTTCGTATTCCACCCGCGAACCTCATGCATCTGACAATGAGCATTTTCTGCCATCAGCGAAACTATGGAATAAAAGCGATCCGCAAAATTTAACACGAAACATTTACATTTTTTGGTGAAATTACAATGACAAAAACCTATAAATATAATTTTATTTTAACCCTAAAATCAGAGTAGATTTTTCGTTTACGTGAAAATTAAGAATCTCTAAGTAACTTCCGATTTAAACACTGATTCGTCCCTCAGGAGCATTGGTAACTTCCAATGTGGCCCGCCGAAGTATTCGGAACTACCGATGCTGCGCATTTAGATAAGGCTGCTCACCACTGCAGTATACTACTGACAGCGGTTGAGTTTCGTGCAAGAATAACGTATGTATTCTAATGTCACCAAAACCTAAATAGAGGTGTAGGTGTTATTTTAATCTGGAGTATCTTGTATTATTTTCTCCATGAAGTAAAAACTTAGCAGCGGGAAAGGAAGAATAACACGTTGGATGTTGTAAAGGTTACGACTAACAGAAAACACAAAAATGTACGCCTCTCTCGACCGATAGTGAACTGTTTAACATAGGCGGAAAATCTAGTTCGTGAAGAACAGTAATCGAATAATTTCCACTTCCTTCTACCACTATTTCCGGCTTTTTTTTATTATGGAGCGATAGAAATTTCTATCCGGAAATAGAAACATACAGATTACTCTAAACGTTGGGGCAGAGCGCCTCAAAATACCTAAAAAAAAACGCAAGGAAGCTAAAAGCAGAGAGAAAGACATTGAAAGTCCACGTTTTTAAAAGTCGTTCTCTCATTTTCCCATTATCAGCTGTTACGAGGCGATTTAGATTTTGGAATCGAATTTACTGGTTGTGGTCGTCGCTTTTAGGAACCGTAGCCATCGTTTTGCATCGCCCGCTCTCCAGCAATGGAATGAGTAATACGAAAGAAAAACCGTTAGAAAAAAATAACGAGATATTTGTGAACATGCATAAAAATACTTTCAGATTAGTTAAAATCATTCTTATTTCTGAAAAGAATTCCGACTATCACCAACAATCCTAAATTATGAAGCTTTTTTCAAATGATAAACCGGAAAAAAAAAGAAACTGAACCAGAGCTGGCAAGGCCTTGTTCGCAGCACGCTTAAGTGACAATTTGAACTTTTACGTGTAACGTTTCATGTTATAAAATATATTTAAGATATTTTGTTTTACTTCTACATTGTAAATAAACTAAACTCTTGAGTGTGAAAATTGTATGCTGTATAGTTCCATCACGAGGGGGGACTAATTTTCAAACCTTGCCTCGGGGGTTAAAATAACTTCTCCCGATTCTGCTATTGTCTTAAGGTGAACGATCTCTCTAAAACAGCAGATTTAAAAAATAGCCATATCCATTTTAAAAAAACATTATCAACTTCTGGAGCTCACAAACACCTTAAAGTTGTCGGGTAACAGAACAAAAGCGATTAGCTTCTAAATTTAAACAGCTACAGAGAGATAACTCTGACGACATAAAACGGCAATTAAATTTTTTTAAATCAGTCACGAGTATATTCCAGAGAATATCAGCAAGTCTATAAAGGTAGGGCGCACGCTATTACGCCGAATTTTTGGCAGAAATCTGTCGCAATTGCAAAAAGGTCAGTCAAGTCTACGACGAATCCGTCTTTTTTTAAAGTCCCACGAAGAAGAACATTACGCCAGACAATCCCGATCTTTCATTTATTTCCGTTCTTTTGAAAAGTTTCATCATGGCGTGAGAGTTTCCGGATTAACAATTAACTCGCCATTCCGTTCCTCCGACATGATTCTTTAAAAAAAAAACACCTCGCCGATTTCAAAGCTTTTCCGTTCCACCCCAAACAAAAAAAAATACTAATTAAACAAAACGCTTCCCCTTACGCACCCTCCTCTCCCAAAGGGTAATTATAAAAATTTCCGTGCCCGAGATTAGGCAACACGGCAATAGAGAAAGGAGGTAGAGGAGGAATAATAAAAAATTAAATAAAAAAGCTCGCGGATCCAAAAAAAGGCATCGAGAAACAATGGACTATTGTTTGGGCGCGGAGATAAGGGGGACCGTAAATTTGGGCCCTTATGAAGAGAGAGAGAGAGAGAAAGAACCGAGGGAACATTACTCGTCTCCGCCTCCTCCTTCTTCGCCGCCGCCGCTGCTCGCAAGGGCGTACTTAACGCGAAAAAAATTCATATCTGCCGGGAGAGAATGAGAGAGAGAGAGAACGATTTGCCCCAAGGGGAGGAAATGGAAGAACAATGCGGCGAAGGGAAAAATTGACGTTGCGGCATCCGAAATATGTTCGCGAAGGGACTTCCTTAAAAGTTGGGATGCGATAAAAAGACAAGTTCAAGTTCGAATCTCGTGAGGTAAATCGTCTCTTCTCGTCTGTATGTGTGTGTGTTCGCGCGTGGGTTTTTGTTTCTTTATGCGAGGGCGCCCCTTCGACTGCGGGAAAGACTTCGGAGACCGTCGACCCTTTTTGGTTCGTCATCTACCGCACCGACGCGGATGTCGCAAAAAGACTTTTGTTTTAACCGAATCTTTTTTTATTTTTATCGTTCGCGATAATTATTTATTTACAACGCTGCGAACAGTATCGCGAGTGCTTCCTTTTCTTTAAGTCGAAGGTATTCGGAAGTTACAAATTACAATAACAAAAAAAATTTGTTGTATTTATTTATTTTCATTTTTAAGTACACTGCCCGTAATGCCGTTAAATAAGCTTAAATGGGATTTAACTTGAAGACGAAAGTTTATCAGATAAAAAACCTAACTTTTGTGTTTAAAAAAATACTTCGTCAAAAGTCTAAACGTATTTAAAAATCGACGGTAGGAAATGAAGTTTCACTCTTTTAGATGCTATTCGGTTCAAGTCTCAAGCTGGTACGATTTAAAAAAATAATTTTAAAATTCAAATTAAAAGTACGCCGGACCAATTCCCAAGTTATTCCAATGCAGGAACAAAACAGTCCTGGAATCGAGCCCGGGGCCCGCTATATTACACGGATATTACACGAAATCCTCTTTAGGCGTCAGTCTTTCTAAACACGAAAGAATGGTATATGGTAATATAAAAGTCATTAATAAGAATCAACCAGAGATGACGATAAAGAAAACTGGAATCCGACTAAAATTAAAAACAAAAACTAATCGATAAAATATACGTTACAAAAATTAATAAAATTATTCACTTTTGGAAAGGTAAGTGCACTTTTAAAGATAATCCTGGCTAAAAAGAGTTGAGACTCTTCACGATTGTCTTTTGTTAATTAGTGACCCTATTTCCGTGGCAAAAATTACCGTAAAAGGAACAAAACTATATACCTGAAAATTCATAGATAATTTTGGCACAAGACTGACGTGTAACTAATCTATGCATGCAAAATCTAATTCCGAAAAAAAAACGTAAGAAATAATAACACATACAGCATAAGTGACCACATTTCAAGATGCATTAACCGATACGGAAGTATTACGTACTTTTTTTTTAAACAAACCAAAGTAGAAGGTAATCATATAGCTGCCTTTCTCTACATGAGAACGATATAACCAGCATGTTCGAATTAACCGCAATAACGCTTCCCTTTCAGGTGAATGAGCTAATGACCGACGACCTTAATTCTATTACACAACGCTTCGCATAAATAAGATCACTCTCGGCTCGTAATTAGCGACTTAAAGCACGTATTACCCCCCTCGCACTATCTTTCGAGCTCCAAAACGCTCTATCCCGCATAATTCAAATACAGCAGTGTGCGCAGTCGCTATCTCCCGCGAAGGCATCGCTAGAGAGAGAGGTTGAAAGGTTTTGTTGATCTACGATAGCCATTTTGAACGTTGGACGGAGAAATTGCGCAAGAGTTTAAGCGGGAAAAATAGGAATGTTTCCACCGAGGGAGAAAGAAGAAAAATTTACCGATGGAATTAAAAACGCCGTAACGAAAAATATCGACGTTTTATGAACCCACTTTGAAAGTAAAATAAACTATAAAAATGTAGAGCCGTTATTAGAGGATTTTAATTGTGTATCATTTAAATACAGCGACACGATGCAACATTAAACTACTAATATACACAATGACGCAGCCCGAACTCAAATGTATTTTCGTGTAACCCTTTTAAATAAAGAAATTCGAAAAATGTACTAAATCGACATTCCCAAAGCATCCGCAGTTTATTTTTTCATTTACATTTAAAACATACTATGCAGTTATGATTCGGAAGAATTCTTTAAATGTGGAATGCGGCCCGGGAGGTGATGCCTTAATGCGGCCTACGCATGATTTGGCTTTGATTAAAACCTTTGGTATTTGCGACGAGAAAAAAGTTCAATTTCTTGTATTACGAAAAGGTACATTTATGGGCTTGCTCACGAAAGAATTTGCAAATCTTAACGTAATTACGGGGTTGGTCTTGAGAGGTTTAAAGCTTTCGGGAGAAGTCAGACTGGCTGAGAAAGCTTTGGAAATAATTCCTCCCTTCCATATATCCGGTGCGCGGCCACGTGAGATCGATCGTTAAGATAGGGCGATGCATGGGTTAGATTTTCATTGGGATTATCACGAATCACAATAGCAGAGAAAACGCTTAATAAGGCTTAACGAAGGCTAATGAGGATTTTGGGGATAGATTAAGAGCATTTTACTGCATGCCACACGGCAATACGGTGAATTGCCTAAGAAAATGTACACGTAAACGTGCAATATGACGGGAATCTAATCGTAAGATAAACCGGCGGTGTAACTAACAAAGATAATTATTTTCATTTTCTCGGGGGAAAAAACGCAAAATTATCATTCATAAATATAAAAAAACAATCCTAACCTTTGAACGCACTTTCGAGATGAGTGAATGCCTTGAAAATATAATACGCACCGTCAAGGTCTATTGCATTTGCCTTCGGCCACAACCTGATGGAGACGAAAACCTTTTCACGTCAAACTTCGGGTAAATGTCATAATTATTTTCGATGCAGGATCTTTCGCATTAAAATTTCTTACATAGTATATTTCATATTAAATTTAACTTCTTCGACTAAATCGAACGCCCTGAATTTAAGAGTACCGACTAAATATCGACTTACACGGATCAGACTGTCCCTGATAAGGGATTAGCGATCACAACACTTTGAGATGATGAGTCACAGCGATTCGAATTTCTTTGGGCATTCATTCACCTCCTCCATTATCGACCTTAAAAATCCCAGCCACCTCAATCGTGTGAATATGAAAATGAATAAAACACCATATGCACCAAAAATACAACCGACTAAAAATAATATAATAAATACCGGTCAGAAGACAATCTCACACAACAGACATTCTTACCCGGTTTACGGAAAGTTAATTTCAAGCCATTCGCATTAGTAAGATTTACGTCGATAAATGCCTACATATTAACGAATAAAAATAACTTAGTTAAATTCTACATTTTTTTTCCTTCGTTAATACGAGTACCAATTACCACAAAGTTCAGCCAAATTCCTTGGATTTTAAATCCTACATCTTCAAACCCGAACGAAACGGAGCGACCTGAGACGATTGACTCTAAAGAACGTCCGTTAATTATTTTTCGAACGGGAAAAGTTTCCAAAAGCAACAAAACTCCACAATTTCCGTAACAATCCCCGGGATTTTTTTTTAATTAAGAGGACCAATAACGATCGCTGCGTAATTGTAAAGGGAGAACGAAATTTATTTTTTTTATCACGTGAAAGGTGAAGAGAGAGGGGGGCGTTGCGTAATTTAAAACCACGCCACCCGGCGATGGTTGGCGGAAGTGAGCAGACGGTGTGGGTGGGGGATGTGGGAAGGAGGGGAGTAAGGAGGGAAGGGAGGTAAAGATATAGTGGAAGGGTTGAACAAAAAAAAAGAGGAGAGAGAGGGAGGGAGAAGGTACTGGAAAATACTACGTCGCAACAGAATCTCGTTCAAGGCTTCGGGCTTCGTACCAGGAAAGGTAGGCCAAAACGAAACAAAAAAAAGAATAACGAAAACCAAACCGCCGACTTCTACCTACGGCGTGGATTTTTCGAAGGGGTTGTAAAGTCGAAGGAGATAGAAGTTTTTTCGTTTTTTTTTTAAAGGAGAGAAAGGACCGTGAGCTTTGGTCACTCTGCGCACACTTCCTGTATTCTTCTTCCAAAATATTAACGCGACACGCCCTCTCCTAAAAACAGAGATGGGAAAAGCAAACAGAAAACGCCGGTTTATTCAGACTGTCCGGGAATGTTTTTTTTTTTTACAACTTGAAACTGCTACTATGAAATAAAAGTACATATATACATATATATTATGTCGTATAACGTAGAGAAAATCCTTGGAACGTCTTTTTTTCGTGGATGCATTTTAATTGGACAGGGCTTTTTATGATCTTATTACAGTTGTGTTTCTCGGTACGCCAACAGTTCAAGTTCCATATATGGTCACAACGAACATTGGAATTGTCTTGACTGACTTTTCTGTGTGCTCGTTTACTTGTGATTTTAGTCGATCAGACCAAGTACTTCAACGAGAAACAACAATTTATCCAACGTGAGAAATGGCGAGCGTCGTTTAATATTTCTATTTGGCGCTTGGTTCTATGAGACAGAATTATCAAAATTATGGGGAAAACGATTTTTTCGAAAACTTAAAATTCTTCAAAAACTTGCAAAGTAAGTTGTCCGCCGTAGATATTGAAAATCGTGGGTATGTATTGTTTATTTTTTCAATTTTTTTCTTAAATACTAAGGCCCCAATCGGAATTGAACAACAACCACGGTATAGCCTTATACGCGCCACTTGTCCACTTCGCATTCCATCAAAACTCAAAGTAATCACTCGCGCAGGTAATCAAAACCCGCAAACACCTGTATACCGACCGGAGATAAATAAACACCATACGTATTCCGGCGGGACTCTCGTGACGACCCATCGAAAGGAAATTACACGGGAGAGATGATAAAAATAGGAAAAATACGGCTAATTCGAGTCGATTGCGCAATTCGAACTGTTTTGGGATTCCATCCGAGTGTTTGCGTATTATTTTTCTGCGAGAGAAGAGAGCGAAGGAAAAAAACATGTGAGAGATTGTAAGACGCAAATGAATGCCTCGAATGCCCGGTCGTTTTTGGCACTTTCACGAGAGTCAACGACCTCTACAAAGAGAGAGAGAGAGAGAGATAGAGAGAGACTACCAGCATGGAATAATTATGGCCGCCTCCCTCGGCGACTGAGCACGCGAGCGAAGCATAGGAGCCAAAGACGTCGGCGCATTTGCAATCCAAAAATTTTTATCCGGGAGTCAATTGGTATGAAAAACATTTCAGTTGTTGAATTTCTAGAAGGCTGTCCCCAGTGGCATGTGATGGATGGAATATTTAGACGCGTCGACGCTATCCGCTTATATACGACGGCCGAGTCGACGGCATGTAACCGCAGGTGGACCTAAAAAGAAAGGTGTTTTTTTTTGTAGCAGTTTGTGGGAATTGTTTACGATTTAGATCCATCGGAAGGACACCGAAGTATAGATTAATACTGTGTGTGAACTCCTACTTCGTTTAAAAAAAATAATTTGTATATAGTACACGTGGCAAATACCAATGCGAGGCGTAAATAGCTGAAAATTTCGGTTTTTTGCGATAATCTAAGATACACGACTGTCTTATATAAAAAATATAATTTTGTAAAAATACTTTCGACGGAATGACTGAGATACCAAACAGGAGATAAAAACGTGACATGGATAATGATAACAGTTTGTCTAAAGATCAACGTGAATTAGCAGCCTTGTATGATAACTGAAACAGACCTCGAGTGTGTGAAAATTACGTTTGTATAACACGAATTTACCTTATGCGACTTTTTAGAACGCTTCCACCTGTAAAACCGTTATAGAAACAATATTTTGTTTATTAAATACACCAAAATTTTCGTGATCTAACGAAACATTACATCAGTTTAATGTTTAACATTTTGGTTGGAATATTTTGAATCTCCTAATTAAATGCACGTAATAATTGCTACGGATTCTAAAATAAAAATGAGAATCGGACGGTGGCAGGATAAAATTAATTAAAGTACACCATTTTCTGTATATGAAATACAGGAAAGTAATTCTGAAATTCCAAACCAAAAATCTATGATTAATCGCGAAAAATCATCATAGTATTTGTTTTAAAAAGAAAATTTTGAACTCGTTCGAGGGAATTCTGCAAAAATCAACAAAAAATCTCATACCCCAATCACTGACATTTTAAAAAACTAACAATTCAGAAAAAGTGATAATAATGCAGGCAGATAATTATATCTTAACATCTTCATTCGTATACATGTTGATAGTATGCTCCTTCATTAGTCATAAGCCTATGATCTAATGCGAGCTTACAGACTTTTATCTCGCATCATAAACATCGATAAACGAAGAGGAAAAGATACGAGTTATGGTTGATTGATTACCAAGGTAACTTTTAACAGGAGGTAAATAAATACTAAATGTATCCTATATCAACTCAATTCCTCCTTGGATATACTTAACAGACCACTTCTGATCTAAACTCCTAAATATTATCGCTAAACGGATTTATTACCGACTAAATAACTACATCGATAATACCTATAAGAACCTTCATTTCAAACAAACGTTAGAAAATTCACGCAACGTGAAAGTCACACGAAGGTGACTAGTACAAAAATTATATCATTCATACTGTTAACTTATAACACGCATTGGATCTGTTTTAAGCCACGTAAGAAGTCCACATTTAAACTACACAAAGATTAAAAATTTCAAGCTAAATCAGCGATTGCATCTTTGCTTAAAATTAACAAAAAATTCTAGTAATTCGCATGCCTTAATTTAATGACACGAACCTATGCGTCGGCAAAAGAATGAAAAAGTGGTGGTCACGCATCTATTCCTCGCCTCGGAATAAACTGTTCTGATGTGAAATATACGCCTCAGGCCGAATTATTAACAAAGAAGATACGAACTGCATAACCCTCCATACTCCATTCTTTGAAACCGCATTTTTTGTAATAGCCCTCCCTCCCCTTACCTCCCCCTTCCCCCATTGTAAACTCGGGGACTATTGTTGCGCCACCCCACGAGATGGAAATGCCATATCCTCCTCATATCACGCAGACGCCTCGGTGAATAGAACTGCACTCGAAAGGGGAACCGCGAATCGTCTCTCTACGTCACCTCCAGGTTGGCCAACTTTGCTTATTTTTATTTCCAGGAAACCACGAGCGCTCTACGAAGAGGTTCTCGCTTCGAATACGAAATACAAATTCATTTCCGACTAAACTTCAACATTATATAGTAACTAAAAACGACGTTTAAAGAATTTATTTTTTATGTTTAGACCCAGTTTCTCAAGAAAAAAATCGGACAAATTAAAACTCGGAAGGTGGACGACGGTGTTCCACATCAAATAAACTATCATTTCCGCGTTTTTCGTCCCACACGAAACGCCTTTCCTGATCGAACTGTTCCGCTTATCCGCTTCGACTTTCATCGACGGCGTGAAAAAAATATCAAAAGGCATATTTATAACATTCGTGGATCGATCCGTACACGGTTCGGGAGACGGTTTTATTTTTAAAAAACGCGAAAAAACTCGTATTCCGTACAAAATGCTCGGGAACACGGCGTAGGGAACCACTCAGCGTGACAACGGCCATCTTGATCCCGAGTATAAACTCGACTTCCTACGGCGAGATCCCGGTTCGATTTCCTCCCCGGATAAAAGTCTTATTCACGCTACTCCCGTCGTTTTTCATCCCTCTCCTCTCTTTCCCACTCACATCACCACCGTCTCAATTAGCGTCACGCCGCACAATGGAACGTTTTATAACAAACGGGCAGTTAAGTCGTAATAGGGCACAAATCAAACGGCGTAAAACAACGGGCAAAAATCTTTCGAACCGAGTCATTTTTCCACGTTGGATTATTTTTTCCTTAAAAACAGCATGCACATCGAGCTTCGTGCCTTAACAATGCCGCAAACCTTCGTCGAAGAGGTAATCTAAATCCCGGCGCATAAAAAACACAACGAAAGGAACTTAACGCACGATAAAAAAAATATAGCAAGCGGCTACGTAGGGGCGACGAATGTATAAACTTGGCAAACGCGCGAGGCCGTGAAAAAAGTTTCAAACCCCGGGGGATATTCTACTTATTCAATGCCGTCGCCGAAATCAAGCAAGTCCCCCTCCCCCCCCTGAGGGAGAGAGAGGGGGGGAGAGTTGTTTCGTTTTATCCCCCTTCTTGAAGAGGTCCGACTTCTAAACGGCTGAGGAAAGGGGCGAGGAGGAGGAGGTGGTGGTGGTGGGAGAATGCCCACCTGTTGCTTCGCTCCGAAGCGAGAGGTTTTTTCGCGATAAGTTTAGAAAACTGACGGAATGAAATGACCATCGCCAACAGCATTTAGATGGGCGATAACCAACAGGCGACTATTTCTATGCCTTGTTGCGGTCCCCGAATGCTGATTTTTGTCTTAACTAAATATTTCCAGATTTTATACAAACGTTTTATTACGAAAATTATTATTTCTGTAAAAAAAGGAAACAAGAATGTTTCGTAGTTACTGAGCCGCTTTCCAAATCACTGTTTTGAATGGCAAAGCAGACGTCTAATCTTCTAGATATTCTATTTTTTTCAATTCTGGCCTTCGTTAAACAAGTACAATCCTAATGCGGCCCTTCTGTAACATTCATCGCTTTAATGCGGAGTTTGACATTCCTGATTTAGGCTGTTAGAATACCTCGCTGAACGCGAGAATCGGAAATCGTGTTTATTGCCTGTGAAGAGTGAAAAATTAGTAAATGAGCAGTGTTTTTACGGTTCGAATCAAGGAAATTATCTATACCAGGTTTTTTCCCGACACTACGCTGAGCTTCTAGAAATGTTGCCTAATTAGTATCGTTAAAACGTCACTGTGATTGTTTAATATCACGGAGTTGGATTTTAACTCGTAAAATTTCATCGAAAATTTGAAATTTTGAAGCAAGACAATACAATCTCACGTGAGATACTTTTGATTTGAAACTGTGTGGGGTTCCAATACATTTCTTCGTTCACTGAGCCTTAGAGAAAAATACTGAAAACCTATGATTTGTATAACTTATTAATTTGTATAAGAACAAGAGTTGCGCCCGTTAACCTGAAGAATTTTCCATCAAAACCAGACCGAACCGTTACTGCACCTTGAGAAAGCACGTTCCACTATTTAAGATCGCAGGATTTGAGAAGCGATTGAAGACAGATATCATTTTGAATCCTTTACAAACAAAACGATGCGTTGTTGGCAAGCCGTTTATTTCACAGGATTGGACATAGATTTCCAGCCAAAACAAACATTTTCCTATTCAAAATAAGCTACGTCAGATAGTTAAAACAAAACCCAAAACGAAAACAAAAAGGAATTAATTTGATGGTCACAAATCAATAATTTCGGCAAAAGTTAATATAATTTACACAGCTGCGTGCATGTTTCTCACGTACAGGAAAAAAGGCACGGATATCGTAATAAAAGCAAAAACGATCCAAACTCTAAAAGGTTTATTATCACGAAAGATTACCAATTGCAGGTTACTTCTTATTTCCCAAGTTCATACGCCGTAAACGCTCGAGGTAAACTGAGTAAAAATAAATAAAGAAATCCTAGAATACGCAGCCGAGGTAATTTTACGAGGCTAATCATTTTTGCGCACGCAGAGTCCATTACTTCCATTCTTCTCTAGGTAGCACAATTATTCCAATTTGAAAGGTAGCAAGACAGGCACCAGCACAGACTCACGACGAAGAAAGAGTGAGCCGCGAGTATTCCCCGTAATTACAACCAAGAACACCTCGCGATATTTCACCGGTGCAAAAAATGTAGGTTGAACCCGTTAATTAACGTCGTAAAAAGAATAGTCTTCGCGAATTCGACGCGAACGTAATGCAACATAAGTGACCGATTATAAATTTACACCAAAAAATTTCGTCCCCTGGGGTATTTACGGAAGTTATTAAAGCCGTGGGAATCCTCGCGTGCAGAAACCCGCTAACGCTCCCTTTTCCCGGTAGTCGAGGGGCGGAGCACCGTGCAAGAGAATCCGGCAATTTCCGTTGTACGCGTCACACCCTGATCCCAGACTGCTTCATTCTACGCTTAGGGTCCACTATAAGCAAGAAACACCCGCCACTTCGATAACGCACGCGACCGGTGAACTAAAACAACCATCGTCCAGATACCTCTTATCAAAAAACACTCGAGAACGGCGAGTGAATGATAGGCTATCGAGGATATCAAATTCCAGCGACGTCGTATTTGTCCAGAGCAATACTCCGGAAGAATGATTGAGAGCGCTTCGCCAAAAGGATTGACAAGTCTATCGACGAAGAACTTTCTCCGTTTCCAAAATCGATATCCGAGTCTAAATATGGTCGCGATTAGAGCGCGGGTTTTACGGTGACCGATTTATTCGGTAACATTTCCACCCCCACATCCATCCGCCTCGGTTCGAATCAAATTGTAATATTACGCGAGAAACGAAATTCAATATCCGACCACCGACGTGTATATGAAGTTGTAAACGCATGACAAAATAAACCTAAGCATTCCAGAGCAACGTTTAGGTTACACTGATAAACATTTGGTGAAAATATTGTGTTCAACCCTTAAAAGCTATGTACTAATTCGTCAGAGAGCAATCTTTTCGCAGCGTGCTAACACGGGTATTTTTTATATTACAAAGAAAAAAGGAAACCAATTCGATGACAAATTCGGAGCTATCCTTTGGCACCCCTGGTCATGTTTGTGTAATAGGACAAGGTTCGCATGGCGGGAGATGTTGAAATCGTTCATTAACGTCGGACTGCGAAAAAAAGCCGATAAATGCACGTACACATTCTCCTCCGGAGAAATTCGAGCCGACGCGAAGGATGTAAGTACAATACAATGTATTTTTAGAGTTGAAACCAATCTCCTATGGACATACAATGCCAGTAAGCTGATATTTCTTTAGGGCATTAATGGAGAAAATATTAAAAAATTCCAAGAGTACACAATTAAGAAAACAAAGCACGCTACATTCTGTACAAGAGTAAATGTTTATTATGACATTAATTGTAAATTCTGTTGAACGTGTCGATATCACACACGAATAAAAGTATCTGAACTCATTTGAGAGACCTATAACCACTTGCCAATCTAATCAGAAGTGTTAGATACGCTTTAAAAAAACATCAAGAGAAGGATTTAGCTATCTCACTGACAAATGAAAACTCAAGAAAAAATAATGAGTGTATACTCATACTACATAGAACACAATACCTATGTAGTACACCCTCGCAATGCAATTCTTTAATTTTACAAAACTAAGAAACACCAATCAAATTAAAAATTTGCCGTGCAACAGAACCCTCATTGTTACATGGTTGAAATTCGAAAAACTATATTTTTCGGTAAAAAATTAATAATAAAACGGTAACTTAGACATGCGAGCTAAGAGTTTGATGAAAATAAGGGCCGGAAACTAAATATGTACCTCTTTCAGCGAAGATGTCGATGAGAAAAGGCGTTTACAGTATGGCATAAATAACTAACTTTGCGGAACTTGGTAGGTATATTACTGATAAATTCACTTCATTCATTGAAACGTCACTCCAATTTGCTGTGATAAATCGATATCAAGATCAATAAATCAGAGAAATGAAAAAATTATATAATCAATCATAACTTACAGTTCCTTATTTTCAAAAGAGAGAGCGACTCGCGAAGGTAAACGCCATAACTTATACTTCAAGCTTGCAAGACTCCTTTTAAGACCATATACATCAAGAGGCATATACCCGGATATTTAGGGCACGCGACATTTCCAGTCTTCGCATTGCATAACGTTTTTGGCTGTGATTGCTTTCGATGCAGTGTCTGACGACAAACTAGTCATGCGAAGCAATAAGGCGTCGTGCAAACAAAACAATGTTTAGGTGAAAACAATGCATGCGCGCCAGTATACGCAAGAATATCGAACCACACCGAATAAATTGTTTATTCTGAACAGTCATGCAGTTGTAAAATGTAAAAACAATATTATTTTATGCGGTCTTGGGAGAAGTCCAATTCATTCTCTTATCTATTAATAACTCAGCATGGGTTGTAAAGATTCTGGCATCATCCTAATGTATTCAAATATCCAGTGTGGCTATTATAACGTTTAAACTACACAATAGCTAAAATTAACCAATGAATTTACCCAAAAAATTTCCTCTCTTTCTTGACAGTAAAAATTCTAACTTTTTGGAAAGATCAAAGTCACCGTTTATTTTTCTAAGGTGGGATTATTCGTACATTTTCAAATACAGTGACAGTTGCTGAATTACTCAAAAGACAAAGGATATAGGTCTCACTAACAACCAATTATTCGTCAAAACTGCACTCGTTGTAACATCATTATATAGGGGTCATCCACTTAGTTGCTAACATCCATCCTAAGCTAAAAACGAAGCGTTACTACAAACTACGGGGAAGAAGAAACCAGACACCCACCTTTTTGAGGACGGTGTCGATTATGACGTAGCACATGAGGACTATCTCCTCCTCATCGGATCCCAGCGCTTGCCCTTGGAGGCCCGCCGTAACCGGGAAGAAGATGCAGAGGTTGGATGGAGGAGCCGACTCGACGGTCGCCAGAGGCGGCGAAGGCGGACACACGACGGTGGGCTGACTTTGCTGCTGCTGCATCAACAGGTGGTGATGCATTTGGTTCTGTTGTTGTTGGAGGTGGTGCGTGGGTGGGGGCGGCGGAGGTGGAGGAGGCGGAAGATGAGGGGGAGGAGGGGGCGACGGAGGCGGTGGCTCTATCATCGTGATGGTCACCATGGTATCGAAGTTTTATATTCCCCCCGTGCGGCGTCTGTCAACAACGAGTCAATATAATCCACCGAACTCTCGAAGTGCGTCGAGGGAAAGAGGATAACACAAATAGGGGGGGGAGGGGGAAGGGGATTAAGAGCCCTTTTTATCTCTCTCTCTCTCAGCGTGTCCACACTCTTTCTATTGGACGGAATACCACGGAGATACTTTCTTTTTTCACTCCCTTTCAAGTTTGGAATTCGTACGAAAACAAAAAGTAAACTTTATACACGCCACGGTAAAAAAAACTACGTGTGAGCACCAAACGATCCTAAACGTGTATAACAAATGCGTAAAAAATATGAGTCTTTTTTTAAGTTTCGTTCTCGTTGGAGAAATTGGACGGAAACTGCATATGTATGTATAAAAAAACGATAGTTTTCTCTCCCGTTGAGACGATCTATTGGGGGATGAGATGCCTCTCTCCCGGCTCGATCTCAAGGCTTTTTAATCCGCCGAATAGGTGGTCACCCTGTTCCACGTTTAAGCGACCTTCCTTCCGTCCTTGTCTTTTCACATCGAGTCGCGACAACTGCAGCGATGAACCACGACGAAGGGGATCCAATTTCTTGGCGCCATTTTCTGAAGCGGGGCGTCTGTGATTCCACTCACACTCCTCCTCGGATGTAACTTTCGGTATCCCCCCGCTCACACACATGAAACACTTCGAACACGACACTTTTTAACCTTTTCCGCCGTTGTTTTGTTACGTCTCGACGTTCCTCGGTAACCGCACCAAATAAAAAAACAAAAGAGATCTCACTCCTTTCGTCAGAACTAATCGGCTCGACCGGCTTCGACTTCGGGAAGTGTTTCTTGAGCTGAGAGCCGCTAAAGAAAGAAAGAAAACAAAAGAAGCCTCTTTATGTCTGCGAGGTGACGACAGAAAAATAAATCACGCTTCCACGAAGGTGTGAGATTCCTTCACACCGGTAACAACATTTTTCGCCACGTGAACGCCTAGTCGACTTGCACTTTTTAAAATTTTATTTTCTCGTCTTCTCAGGAGGTGAAATTCACGGAAAAAATTCGAGGCATCGGAACACTGGTCGTCAATCCCCCAGAAATACACGTACGTAGCGTATAAAAAGTAAAGCTCCCTCTCTCACGTGGAATGTTATCAGCTTCGGCACACTGCGTCACGACGTGCTTTATATTCCTTTCGCTCGAATGTCGTCTTTCACTTGTTATTCTAGCCCCTCTCGAAAGAACGTAAAACGGGGAGAGGACGGATGCAATAGAATCGGCAGCAGTCCGAGTCGCACTCAAAAGAGAATGGGAAGAGGCAGGCAGCTTTCAAACTCTCCGATGACCCAGTGTCGTCTTCTTGAGTCGAACGGTGGAAAGGTTTTAAAAACTTCTCTCTCTCTCATTCGGTTCTTATCTCGCGGCAACTTAAACAACCGCCTTTTCCGATGTCGTTGTACGCACGTCTTCAGAGCAACCACGGACTCACTCGCACGCCCGCTGGCGGAGTCTAATAACGTCCTCGCCTTCTTGCGGAGGCCGAACGTTTTTTTTTTCTATGACAAAAAAACACGAAAATACACTTTTTAAAAAAATCACAAAGAGTCACCGAAGATGGTTTTCTGGCTGGTATGTTCCTCCTCTACCTTTTACTTTTCAAAACTTCTTTTCGTCTCTATCTCTCTTTGCACTCCCTCCTGCGGCGGGTCTGACTAACTTTTTTTAACCGAACGTGCTCTCAATCTCTTGCAGTTCCCGTCCGGACAGCCGGCAACGAGAGCGGCGAATGAGAGGGGTTTTCAGTCGGCCTCCTCGCAAGCTCGCTCGCGCACACACACACTCGCGTACATTCACACACACCTACCTACCTACCTTTAGGGTTCTCTCTCTCTTCCCCTCAAACACCTGGGGAGTAGTCTAACATCCCTCCTTTTTCCTCCTCCCAACTCGACTCACACCTTTACTCCGTAGGTTCTACCTTGGATTCCCTTTCCACCACCTTCCCTTCTCTTTTTCCTTCCCCTCCTTTTCGCTTCCCCTCTCCCTCCCCTCCCCCCTCCCTTCCTGAAACCCACCTTCCTTTTCGAATCCTCTTATTCCCCACTCCTCCCCTCCGCCGCCACTCTTTCCGAAATCATACAGGAGGATCGTAATATTCTCCCCCTCCTCTCTCACTTGGAAGTTTCACGACTTCCATCTTTATGTATCTCTCAGAAAAGCATTCGAAGCTTTCTGAAACTTTGTTATCAGATCGCTGGGGGAGAGGAATGTGCGGGAGGGAAACGTAAAGAAACCGCGTTAATCCTCGGCGAGCACGCGACTATCGAAAGGTATCGATAACTATTGTTCGATTTTGCATTTTCTGCATTTCATTTTTTCCGCCCTTTACCTTTGGAAATATTTTTTTGCGAGGATCAATCGTCTATAAACTTATTTTATCACATTTCTCGGTTTCATTTTTTAAAAGTTATCTTTCTCTTCTTCCTCGAGTGTATTCTAGTCGAAAGAAGACGGAGGTGAAGAGAGTGAGAGAGAAAAAGTTCTCCAAAAACTCACCTCCTGAGCGCTCTTATTGGCGCACACCTGTTTGGACGGTCGAATCCCATTGGCCGACACACTTCAAATATCTCCTTCTTCTTCCCCCTTTTTCCTTCTTCTAAAAACCTCTTCTCCCACACTCCCTTCCCCTCTGAGACCATGTTACGCCTTTTCGACCTCATCCTCTTTCCTCTCTCTCTCTGTCTTTTTACCTTTTTGCCTTCCCACCTACCTGCCTGCCTTTTTCCCTCTTACCACCGCTCCTCACTCCAAAGAGCTCATTTCTTCCGCCTCTTCCTCCCTCCCCCTCAACTCTCCCTCCGTCGGAGGATTTCTTACCTGTGGAACCGAAGGGGAAAGAGGTACGAGGGATGAGAGGGGAATGTTGGAGTGAGGAAGGGGGTGAGGCAAGCTTGGAAAGTTCTCCCCCTCTGGAGGGGACACGGAAAGATTCCATTGGCTGCTTAGAGAAACGTGGCAAACGATACCTAGCAATGGCCGGCCTCCTCTATCTTGAACTCTCCTCGTTCGAAGAGAGAGGGAACCTGAGCTCGGGACAACTTTTCTTTCTCTCTCGATCCCCTCTTTCTCTCGCGTCTCACAGCGTAGATGCAAAGAGAGAGCATGAGCGAAGGACATAAAGAGTGGCGCAGATTACTACTACTCCCTGCGCCTCGTGATATTCGATTTTTTTCCCGCTGTCCATCCTAGAGCAGATTCTTCTACATAGAGGAGGAA
Organism: Uropetala carovei; assembly: GCA_036926305.1. Taxonomy (NCBI): domain Eukaryota; kingdom Metazoa; phylum Arthropoda; class Insecta; order Odonata; family Petaluridae; genus Uropetala; species Uropetala carovei. The sequence goes on from JAXCHB010000279.1 coordinate 4,059,290, forward strand.
GGATATGTGCATTCTTTTCATTGCCTTCGAAAAGGTTTGTTGGTAGACCAACGTCTCTCTCTCTCTCGGTCTACTTGGTTGCCTAGCTCGGCTGTCCTTTTCGCATGAGATTGCCGTAGTTCCTTGTATCACCGGCAGAAGTCTCCACCTGCCTCTCGAAAGCCTTTTTAGCTAAGGAGACTATCCCGATCGTATCTCCCGGGAAGTTTAGTCCGCGTCGACGACGAAGAGAGTTGATTCCGCGCCTCTGAATTGTTTGAATATAGGGAGAAACGTGGCGGGAACCTTCAGCTGAGCAGATGCGCAAATCTCGGCGTTTTTTCGAGGTCAGGCCCAGTTCAGCGGGGAGCAAAATTTTGTTTCCGGAGATTTTCGTTTCGTTTATCAACGGGAAGAATTCTTTGTTCTGATTGTTGAATATGAAGGGGCTGGGCAAACTTGTACGAATTAAATGTTATGAAGGCTTTGTAAGAGCGGATCAAAGTTTTGCGTAAGAGATTCTCTGGCTTCGTCTGCGTACGACTTCATGTCCAGGCAATTTTAGCCTCCATATGTTGATCAAATAATATGTAGTTGTCTATATCAAATTTCACGGAAAGATTTTTTGATAGTTTATGTTTACAGGCAGGGTAAATTACGCCCGAAAGCCGTACCTTGCCCACCATAGGACTATGGTGCACCATCGACTTAATAACTAAAACATTATATTGATAAAAAGGCTTGGTAAATATAGTTCATTATGAAAGGGATGCATATTTGAAATACTAAACTGTAAATATAGGAAGACTAGACTCCGACGTTCGTTTTCAGTAAGCCAGATGCATTTTTAACAAAATATCCCTGAAGTTGATATTCTGTTGAAATGATCGAATTTTCTCTTGGAATGGAATCACTTTTATAAAAACTACGAATCTGCTTATTTCGGTCCACTTTATAAATGTAGTGATAAATTTTTAACGAATGCCGAAGATACCTTGTGAAACAATGCACTTAATTAAATTGCAACACTATCGTAAAAATCATCAAAAACTTAAATGCTACTAAATAACTCTTTCTATTCCTTGTAAGCCATGTGGAGGATCCCTTCTTAATAAAAGTTGGAATAATCTAAAAAATTTGAATTTGACTTCAACTTTAAGTTTAGTCGAAAATCACTCGTAATAGAGTAAATAAGGATAGTTTACAAACAGTACGATTTATGATTTTTAACTTCAAATATTGTAACGGCAACATATAAAACCCAAACTTAGTGAAAATGGTAAAATGTACTCTCGTATTTGAGTTACATTTACAAAATGTTGCTAAGACCTGTCGATTCAATAAAAACTTAATTTTTTAAATGACTTGAAGTTTTAACTGTAGATGCATGAAAAGAATGCGATTACATTGAGTAGGCCATTCGTTACATGCTCCATTTGAGAATGCCGAGTTCTTGGTTGGATTCTCGAAACCTTAATGGAGTCATCCAGTTACCCTTTCCATAAAAGCACATCTTAGGAAGGCATAAAACCATTAATTAAGGCGACTGTAAACAGAATTAAAATTTATGTCAGAAAGGAAACTAATATGTTTTCCCGAAAAAAATAAACAATTTTCCGATGTACGTAAGTCATCTGAAATGTTGATATAGTTAAAGTCACATTAAGATGAATGCATAATCGAATTGCCCTAATAAACATAAACAAGGTACGATACAGGAAATGCATTGAAAAAAAAACTCGACTCAAGTAATCAAGAGACAGATTAAAAGATAGATAAATGAGCATCACAAAATAATTTACTTAAAAAGTCTCCAAGTTATCACGAGATACCTCTTTAGTTAACTTTTTCTTTTTTATGTATCTAATTTTACGTTTGTATTAATTTTTTTTAACGCTTTGAAATAAATTTCTGACTGATATCTTTTATGCATATCCTTATTATCTCACGCGCATGAACGGTTTAAAATAAAAAATAATTCGCAGATGATTTATCTTTAGCATCAAAAAAATCTTATAACTCATTTCACTCCAGCAGCTACAGGATACCGTTACACCTGCTGCCACCTTGGTATCAGGTAGTGGAAATAAAAGATTGTAGCTACTCCCGCTGGAACATCAAAATTTTGACTTACAGTTTTGATTTTTGAGATTCAACTCCTCATATTGAACAAGTAATACATATTTAAGCATAGATACAATCCAAGAATATTATTACTGTGCATTTGGCTGTAAATTCTTTTTTATACTTGGTATGAATTTGCTCGATATCTTAATTGTGGAAGTTAGTTTGGGTATCATTCTAAAAATACATATTGGCAATATTTTTTTAAGGTGTCGGTTAGGCGAAAAATAAAAATTCTAGAAATTTTAGAGCGTTTAAAATAACATATAAATTGTTTAAAATAAAAAAATCACGGAGTTATATTTTTGTGATATTTCCAAAGTTTTTCTGATGCAATAAAAAATCTATAAGAACCAGTATTATTTTTAAAATTTATAAATAACGTGAATTAAATTCAACAAATAAAAAAATTCATAAATAACTGAATAAGTTTACAGCAGAAGATTCTTTAACTCTCTTATATTTTCCCTCTAGGCGTTGATCGTAATTACATTGAGTAAATAAAAAAATTAAGTAGAACCCTACCTCATTTCTTATAATCACTATTTAAACCTCTACGTTAAAATTTCTACATCTCCATCAAAAACCTCTATGACTGCGGATGATACCTTGAATACGTTTGTTAGTTTTTCATCTAAATTCTTCATAACCGTGCTCTTTAAAAAATTCAAGCCTTTTAATACTTTCACGAATCAATTAAATACTTAAATTTAGGGAATTGAAATTTTTAATAGGTAATTTATTATCTCTAGTGTTCCGCTATGTTAGCAATTAAAGCTGTATATCCGACGGAAATTAAATAAAATTATCATATTTTTATTTTTACACTTATAACCATTAAACTTTGAAGAGTTCTCATTCAAAAGGTTTTTATTCATTACAACATAGATGACTATGAAAAATAAACATTTTATGAATGAAGTAATTCATCCTAAAATATTCTCAAGGCCCGAAATAGGCGATCGAATGCGAAGCAAAGAATTTTTTTGTTTACTCATATTGTCTTTGAATGATCCTGTTAACTGTTACATAATTCTGTCTATTAAAAAAATTTAATATTTATCTAAAGAGAGTTTTAAAGAATTCACATTTTTCAAAATTTCTTCTTAATAGAATATTTTTTTCAAAATCTATATAAATTTCAGAATTTTGACCTAATAAAGTTACATTTATGGATATTATGCGGTAAGAATACATATGATGACCAACTTTTTACAAAAATTACTATAAAAGCCATTAAAGATAGGGTTAATTACTAATTCCTAAATTTAAAATTGAATGCTAGACGAAGTTTACGTTTCGAATATTTTTTAGATACACTGACACGTAGGACTTTGGAACAATTCACAATAACTGATAATAACTTATTTTTAATGTTCGGGCGAACCACTGACAATATTTTCTCAGATTTGCAATAGGGTGGATCAATAATATTCCATAGAATTTTTCGCGTGCATATATTCTTACATATTGCAGAAGCATGAGCATTCCTCAAAAATTATCTTCAAAATTTCATTATTAATTATGTTTATTATATTCAGTAATTATCCTTCTGCTTAAATAGGTACGTTTTATTTTGAATGACGTATGCAATCGTTCTCAAATCCACGGCAATATTTTGTGTTTATCCTGCAGAGACCTCTTGTAAGCATCGTGTCAACTACAACATCGCATTTCCAACATGGCTGTCAAAGAGAATGCGGAGCCTGGGTCAGATGAAATTGTTTGGGATGTGGATACCGAAGTTCAGCTCTTCTATGCCATGAATGGTCACAAACCAGTTGGTAAGAATTGTACTGTTATTTGTAATAATTGTTTTTTGTGCCTTGTGTCATACTAACAGAAAATTCCATTTTGAACGAAACGTTTAAAAGCCGACCAATCTAAAATTCTGAAATGTTTTTGTGACTAAGTTATTTAATTGCATACGTCATTTCTTTCATTTTTAGGAGTAAACAAATACTTTCAAATGGCATGTATAATAGAGAAATTCAACAACTCCATGAATAAAAATATCACATCCAAAGTTATTTGGGATCACTTGGATACAATGTATGATCTGCAAGCCCTAGTAAGTACGCACACAGGCGTCCATTTCGTCGTCATATTCTTTGGTACGTGTACTCGTCATTTCACCGTAATATTTTCTTTTTACAGGACGATTCGGAAATTTTACCTTTCCCAAATGAAGAAAAGGAGTTCTGTTTACCAGCAGCGGAATTTGCTGAGATGATGTCGATGAAACAAACTGTAGATACTAAGAAAGAAGTAAAAGACGTCAAAGAGCAGAAGGATTTGGCCAAAGAGGTAAAAGAAAATAAAGACAACAAAGTGAAGGAAAATAAGCTGGAATTAAAAAAGGATACAAAGGAAAACAAGGAATTTGGTAAGAAAGAAATAAAGGAAGTGAAAGAAACCAAAAAGGAAGTCAAAGATGTTAAGAAGGAGAGTAAAGATGTCAGAAGAGAAAGTAGGGAAATTAAAGATGGGCGAAGAGACTCGAAAGATATATCGAAAGAATTAAAGAAAGAAGTAAAAGATGTGAAGGATGTGAAAAGTACAAAAATAAAAGTGAAGGACAAGAAGGAAGAAAAAAAGGAAGAGTCAGTCAAGGATGAACCTGCAGGTTTGTATTTTATTTTCTTTTCCATATCGTTCCATTTTGAAAATAATAAATTTACTCAGTAGTTACATTGTTGCTGTGTAGGAATTGTTTATTTATTCAAAATACCGTTTCTGCAGTGTGTTAATGTGTCAGGATTTTTATCTCAACTAGCTTCTATTAGGTGCTGGATTGAAGAGGTTTTATATCTCATCCCAATCATTGTAATTTATGTGTAATTATAGATGTATTGGGTTAAATTTTCAATTGTTGTCATATAAACTTCAGTTTATAGCCCGATGCTAACTTGAAATTCTATAGCTTCTTATGTTACATAATTACATTTACTCTAACATTTACCTGTAGTTAGTGAATATTTATGACTTTTCTTAGTAACTCATTTACAGTGATTGATAATATCGAAATCCTGGTGACTAAATTATTGTTTAAATTAAAAGTTTTTTTCCGAAGACCAAATAATTTGAATAGAGTTAAGCACACTCGCTTGATTATGGTGTTATATTGCAATTAATTTATCACTTTCTCGGAATGGCATTCATTTGTATGACATTTAATTATTCCAGTAACACCTGCTCCAAGAAAGGAGAGAGGCCGCCTGAATGACAGCGAATCCAGTTCACGTTCGAGCCCAGCGACTGTGCTGGAGGCAACACCAAAGCGAGGGGCGGCAACCCCTACACCCAAAAGAAGTTCCAGAGGTGGTTCCCTTCTGGGACGACGTGCTGCTAGCAGCGACCATAACAGTTCAAGCAAACCCTCGAGTCCTACAATATCGTCCTCCTCCCATGCATCCTCTGGACCATCGGGTCATTCTTCAACGTCATTACCTGGCAGTACATCCAGTGCCAATCCATCATCGAGGGCATCTTCACCAAATCCTATTGGCAACGTGACCCCAGGGTCTTCTCTAGTCTCTACATCGGGTGCAGCAGCACAGTCTTTGGCATCTTCGTCAGTCTCGAGTGGAAGTTCAACCCCTGGCTCAGGACCTCCGGGGCCGAAAAGAAGACGGACATAGCACCGGACATTGTGGAACTTTCACGTACTGACCCCATAATGGTGCAAGGACTTGTCGAATCAGTTGTGCCTGTAAAAATATTTGTCGCTGAAACTTTTGTGGTATCGACTGAATGGCAGTTCGGCCTTTTTTTTTTTAGCCCTCGGCAGCCGTCACCGGAGGGATTTTTATAAACGATGTCTATAAAACAAACAGAGGAAACACTTCAAAATTTTTGAACGCTCTCTTGCTTTTAATTGTATAGCTGAAAGATCGTGTTTTTATGTGAACATCCCCCCTAGTTTTGTAGTGTGAGAGTAAGACTTTGTTCTAAGAGTCTCATAATCAGTACAATATTTTCTGACAGTTCACCAGTATATCTTAATGTATTCACAAATGTTTGGATTGCAAATTAACAGTTGTAAATTAGTAGAGTCACGCAGCTTTGAAATCACTGCCTTCCTTATTTCAAGGTATTTGTGAGCTCATCTAATGTTAGCATTTTCCCGAGGATGGAAAATTGTGTGTAAATCAGTGACTTAACACTGAGCAGTTACCTTGAAATGAGGATATTTATGTGTAAAATGTAATGATAATTTTACTGAGGACAGTTATTGTCGAATGTACATTGAATGAAATAGTTGCAATACATAAATTTTTTGTGAATTTTGTCAATACATTGATTAAAATAACATATAATCATAATAATGATGACTTCCATTATTCCTCTTTTCAATTTCTGTTAGCTTGTGTTCGTGGCTAGGGTTTAGAAGTTCAAGAAATCATTTTTCATTGAGGGATAATTTCTTGTAGCAATTAATTTCATTTTTTGCAACTAAGCGATTAAATCATGGGTCACCAAAATTTTTACTATAGAAGGGCAGATTGAGCAGCATGAAAATTTCAGTGCAATTTTTTAGTATTTTTTAAATGCACAGTGAATGATACACCTATAGTATATAAAGCGTGGTATATACCCTAAAAATCCCATTCAGATTTCGATAATTTCTCACGAAGTACCTTGCTCACACATGCATTTATATGTTTTAAAGCAATTGATAAAGGATAGTGCAAGCTGAATGCTAACCTTAGTTTGATGGCCTCTAAATGATAAGATTTAGGTATTTAGTCATGCCTTGACTAGGTTCCATCAGATAATTTACAACCTGTTTATTATTGAAGATACAATCCCTCCAATAGTCTTCAATGTTAAAATTGAATTCTTTTTGTGCAGAAACATTTCTGAAACCAATAATAATGCTACGGTAGACAATAGTAATGTTACATAACGAGTTTATCTAAAAATTTACTTGCCAAGGTTCAAACAGTAACAACAAATTAATTTTGCAGGAAAATTTAATTGTAAAATAAGTAATGTTCTGCACAAACAAGCATATGGAGGTAATGTTTCTGTTTTGCTCGTACTTAATATATACCAAATGGTCCTTGTTTTTGGAATTAACCAATCTTTACTCCAGTAAAATCTCTATACAACGTATTTCTATGGAGCATGAATTTTTATACTTTATACTGAAAGTACGGTATACTGAATATACCCATGAGTACAGTATCTTCTCTGGAAGCATCTTAGTGGAGGATCGGCATTCTCACAGGTCCAGCTCAAACTGAAGCTGGCGATAATGAGTCTAACAAGAGATAAATTTCCTGGAACTTAAGATTTTATCTCAATGCTATTGTGAAAATAATGATAGGGATAACTGATCATCAGTTCTACATTTTTCAGCTCGGAAAATTCCTTCTTTTGTGATTTTGGTGGAATTCTGCAAATCTTTTCATACTAAAGACAAAAGATGCCTTCAAAATTGATGCATTATGACTTCAATGAGCAAGAATTGGTTATGGTTGTGTCATTTATGAATGAAAGCATACGTTAAAAGCACAAAAATCTTTTTTCGGGACCTCTGAATTTCATACATAGTATTGAAAAGTACGTTAAGTTGAAGTACGTTATTTTGCAATATTTATGCAGTATTTATACAGGAAAATTGATGGGGATTAAAAAGAGTATGATAATTTGAAATATACGTAATTGTGAAGTACGTTGTAATGAGATTTCACTGTATTTACTGATGATTGAAGAACTAAAATGCTCCTGAGAGCATTTAGATTAAATTTAAAAAATAATTATATTTTAAAGCCAGTTGAGTTCTCAAATTATTCTGTAATTAGTTTGATTTGCACCAACCATTGATATCACAGTTTTTCTGCAGTACTGAAATTATAAAATTTTAACAATGGGACCGCCACTAGCCAGAACATTCTTATCTGATTTTTTTAACAATGTGAGCACTATGGGGTTCATTTAGTATCAAATGGAAGTGTTTCCATGTGATCCCATCCAATTCGAGTGCTGCATGTGACCTATAATCTCATTAACTCGAGAAGAAATCTTTCCTGCAATCTTTTTTTCACACCTGATAGTGGATTGAAGGAATTTCAATTTCCCAAAGTATGTACATAAGCAAAGTCAAAGGTCCTACAAGTTCAAGAGGGGCTTATGCTATTTAGTATATGGCCTGACCTACAAGCTCAGCAGATTAGGGGTTTAGTTATGTCTACAATAATAAAACCTTGAGCTGCTTATCAATATTTTTCCAAATATAAGTATTTGTTGCTCCACTGATTAAAGCTTTTTCCCATTAATATAAAATTGTTTACAAACTATATAATTAATATTTACTACCTAACTAAAATGACTGTCAACATCAACAAAGTTGGGAATATTTTTTAAACGAGAAAAATATTGCCAACTTTACAGTTTATGCCAGTCTATATAAGATATTATGATCATTTTATTCCATCAATTTCTAGCTAAGGCAACCTCACCATTTTCTTCTTATGTATTTCTTGGAGAACATCCATTGGGGCTGGTTGATAGTAGATTTGCTTGCTCAGTCCCAACTAACAAGGGGAGGGCCACTTATTGGAATCTCAGATTTTGATGAAACTTGGTAAATGGATAGTAGTCGAGATGAGATTTATGAATCACCCCCCTTTCTGGGCATAGACAGTTAATAGTTTAGCCAGAAAATGAACTTTTTACTTTGGGGTTCTTTTTAAAGCCTTATATGAACAACCCGTAACTCACAGTAGATGCAGCTTAGTGGTTATCATCCCGGCTTGCGAAGCACTATGCATCGAGTTTGAATCCAGACCTCGATATTTTCTTTTCACCTACCTGATTTTATTTTTTCTTGTCTATAACTTTACGAAAACTTCACATTGACTCCTTTTCTCTCGATATTTTGTGTTAGAACAAATCTGCGAATTTATTCCGATTAGCACCAGCTTCGCCTTCACTTCCTAAAAATTATATATTAGGTATATATTTATATATTATATAAATATCTATTGAAAACTTTTTAGCCATTACCAATGAAGATCGCAAAACTTTCTCTGGCGATGACAATTGTTCCAAACTAAACATTTTCAACCATTCGTCCATGTGACACACTAGCGGCAATACAATATATAGTAATTTTTAGGAAGTGAAGGCGAAGCTGGTGGTAATTGGAATAAATTCGAAAATTTGTTCAAACAAAATATCGAGAGAAAAGGAGCCGGTGTGAAGTTTTTGTAAAGTTATAGACAAGAAAAAATAAAATCGGGTAGGTGAAAAGAAAAGCTCTGGATTCGAACCCTATGCATAACGCTTTGCAAGCAGGGATGATAACCACTACGCTACATCTACGGTGAGTTAAAGGTTGTTCATATTAGGCTTTAAAGGAACCCCAAAGTAAAAAGTTCATTTTCTGGCTAAACTATTAACTGTCTACGCCCAAAAGGAGGCTGATTCGTAAATCTCGTCTCGGCTACTATCCATTTATCAAGTTATATCAGAATCCAAGATTCCAATAAGTAGCCCTCCCCTCATAAGATAATAATCCCGTTCTGAAACGGGATAATTACTATGCTACAATAGTTCAGTGGTAGTACATCCATCTGGCAAGTGGAAGACAGGTTCCATTCCCAGTCGCGGCAGAAATTTTCTCCTGTTTGAAAAATATTCCCAACTTCATAGCTTATGCCTGTCTGCATAGGATCTTAGGATCACTTTATTCCATCAATTTCTATCAATGAAATTGTTAGGGAGACTAAATTAAATCCTCCAAATGTCATACAGTCTGTAAAAAAAATTACAACTGAATAATATTATAATATTTACAGCAAATCATATAAAAGTTCATAGTATTTTAAAAGTCAACAGGTTTTAAAAGTTATAAAAAAAATCATATTTCAAAGAACATTAACAACAGAAATTTTATATTTCAAATCTTCAAAATGTAAGGAATTTTTACAATTACAATAAGGATATACTTTTGGAATATGTAAATACAATGAGAGTATACATAACCGGCATCGCAGAAACATGATGGAGGCAAACAATTTCTTTATAAATACAATCACAGGCACACCAAAACAACTTAAGTAAAACATTTTTTGGAGTCATTGTTTTGGCATTAGTAAATTCACATAATTCATTCATTTTTCATTATAACTTAATATTCAGTCATATCACACATACCTTTTTAAACATTTATCACACACAAGCACCCTCTGTCAGACTCAATTCGGAAAAAAAATAATGCTTGGAACAAGTGTCTTAAGTTAAACATGCCACATGTAATCTAGTCTCTAGTGTCAGTAGCTGGACAACGTTCGATTTAAAATGCTGCAAAATCGCAGAAAAAAATTTTTTGCCGTTTGTAATTTTTTACATCAAAGACTTCATTCTGAAAATAGCATGAAGTTTTCCAAGTTTTCATATTCTTTTCATTGATATGCCTATCCCATCATTACATAACATTACGTGGTTTGAGTACATGCAGAGAAAAATTTCTATATTTGTCTTTATGATATATTTACAATTAAAAGGGTCAGTAGAGCAATAGGAACATACAAATAAAGAGACAAAAAAAGATAATCTCACAGATTCATGAAAAAGCTTTAACTGTCAACACTTATTCCTAAATTTTGGTGTTATGTTGCAATGGATATTGATCCATGTTTCACACAGATTCATCACTGCTGAAGTGTTCACCACTTGACCTCGGTTTTCAATTGATAACTGTTAAGGTGCTTAAATACTTGAAACCTACTTTGATTTCTGGTTCCCATTGGAGTAAATCTGTATATACAAATTTGACTATTAAAAATATGTATTGCTTTTGCCATTTCTATAGTTAATATGAATGTAAGGTCATTCCAAGAAGGTAAATGTTTTTTTTTAATACTTCATTTGAATGAAATATTTTGAGTGAACACATCTACACAGCAACTCATCCAAAATATCACCAGAAAAAATGTTTGAGCTAATTAAAAATAATAAATCTTTAACGTGGAATAAAGATATACCTTGCGACGATTCTCATAGGCGGTATCATAACATAAAACTTACTTAATCCCATAAACCAAGGTGTATTAACACAAACTGTACACATTGTCTTTAACATAAAGGGTCTAAAAAAAGAACAAACAAATTTTGGAGAATAAATACTTTAAAATTTGACTTTTTAAATGCTAAACATCATGATAAAAATTCTCCAAAATCTTTCAAATTCTCAACAAGAGTATTTCTCACCATAAAGCATCTCAAAATCGTTAACTTAACCATGGAATGAGACGCAACACAAAACGTAAAAAAAATATTCCGTCATAATTTCCAGCCATCTATCGAACGTGGACCCATTTTAATTTTTATACGAAATGCCTTACTAAAATCTAGTGCACTGTTTCTCCATGAAAGGAGAGTCGAACATTCTTTCTCTTTTTTATTCACTGCCACAAATTGGTAGATAGAGTCTGTCCGCTCTGAGCTACTTGTGGCGGGAATGCCATAGGACTAGGATTCATCCCTGACATTCCCATCCCCATTCCTGGAGCCATTCCACCTCCGCCCAAGGTCATTTGAGCCATTTGCTGAGGTAGCTGTAAAGAAAAAAACCCATCGATATTTAAAGATCTCATCCATTGAGAGACGAACTTCATTTTATTCGCTCTAAAATATTCGCAAAAATAATCCATAAGGAGCCTACCCCTTGGGAGATTTTTACAGCGTGTGTGCTTGAAGAGTCAAAATCAAGAATGAGATCCTGTGTTGGAGGTGCACCAGTGTCTGCAGGTCCGCTATTCTGGGCATGCGCCTATGTTAAGTCATGCACAAAAAAGGAACAGCAAACAGAGCTATTGAGGATCAAAATTCTACCACAACACAAAATAGCTATGACACTACACTAGAATAATACGTTAGAAAACCATTTTTTGTTTTATTGAATACTGCATGCAGAACATACTACAAAGATTCTGGCAAGTGAGTTAAAAAAACAGGCGTTGCTGTAAATCTCATAATTAATCACATCTAAAAAATTATCACTAAATAGATTAACTTGAGCTGTCAAATTTCAACATTAAGGAATAAGTACCAATCCCTCTTATATGATCATGAATCAATGGGTTCTTTCCTTTACAATCCAGAAAATGCATCATAACAGAATTAATAATTGAGAAAGGAAATTTCTTGAGATATGTCATATAGTTTAATTTATTAAATTTGTCATGCCAAAGCATTTTTATTGGTACATAAGGCATCTCTGAACTAAAGATAAAATCCTACTAAAGCCTTTGGTAAACAGGAAAAATAATAATTTTAGTGTTGATAACAACTACCACTGTGTCCACAGAATACTTCCTTTGTATAAATGGTACACTTAAGTTTTTGTTTTGAATTTTATATTTTACTTTCAACAGATATTTAAATTTTATGACATGGCCACATTCATTCCGTTATGTATTTTGAAAGAAATTAAATGTAAACATCTTTTGGGAAAATAAACAATTTGGGATAATCCATTTTTAAGAATAATCAGAAATAAATAATATAAATTTTCCAAAAACAAATCAGTAACACAATTCACTGGTAAAGGTTAACAAGTTAGGAAAGTGTACAATGTATCACAAATGCAATGGAGTATTAGAAAGAAATTATATACCTGTACGTAAGGAAAATGCCTTTTAAAATTTTAAATTCGTCATAAATAATCCATTTTCTTCCTATTTAATAATATTACATGCACACGTAAGGAAATAAAATGTTTGTCTGTGAGATTGTTTATGTTAGCAACAATGAAGTAACTATGCGAGAAATTTTCTAAGTTCAACTTGAATTAAGACATTTTTGTTTGATTTTCTTGATAATGGCTACTCTTACAATAAAAATTTATAGGAAAGGAAATACTCTTCTTTACTAGTACTACAACTTTTACTTGAAAAATATTTTGATATTAGCAATACTTTACGAGATATGACAAAAATTTAATTTTTTGTCACCAGTAGTGGTACCCCTGATTGGCGTGATTGATTTTTGCGATTTTCTTATTAAATTTGATTGTAAGTCTTTAATATCAAATTTCATGGAAATCCATTCGGTACAAGCAGAGAATGAACATGCGGACGGACGGACGGACAGACCGACGATAATAGGCACTCACGCTGGAAGCAAAACTCGCCTAAAAATGACATCAGCAAAAATCTTGTATAACAAGTACAGCAAATTAACTAATATGAGAGTTCTCATATGAACTGTCATAATATTAAGCAAAACTCTTTGGTAATAAAAGTGAATAATTTCCCTATAATGAATACAAGTTTCCTTCTCCTTTCGCAGAAAAACTTGGAAAACAACAAAACAGGAAAGCCAAGTACACAAGAAATAGGTTATGGTTCCCACACCTGCATTAATTTTTCTTCATAGTTACAGAGACCAATGCACTTTCCCTTTTCTAGCAAGCACACATTAAAAACTGCCCTTGAGAGAGATTAAGGATTATAAGATTCCCAAGTATTTTTTACAGTGTCAGTGGTATTCTGAGGATACAATTTTTCCATCGTTTATGGGTTTTGCCCATGAAGTAATCATGGGAAATTCTTGTTTTCTCATCTCTGAATTATGTTTTTAATTGATACCTCACATATAGTGTAAGGCAGTGGTTCTCAACCGGAGGTCCATATCTTGTCTCCAGGGGGTCTGCGAGTTGATTTTGGTACCTTATATATTAAAAAGATGCATGATTTTCCTTAAGATTCATTTTGACCGTTTAGAGTGGTCGGATAACGTTTGGAAATGTCTTAAAAGAAAGGTCTCATAGCATATATTACATTCTTTATTATGTTAAGGAAGATATTGGCTCTTATCCAATGGATTTTACAAGTTTTGGGTAGATGGGTTGAGATGAGATGAATGAATGAAAAATATCCAAGAGCAAAACTCCCGTTAACCTTCTAGCTATATTATTTAGTGCGTGCGTGTGTGTTTTTAAAAGAGTAGAAACAGTAGGTAATTTTTGCTGTAAACTGAATTTGTGAAACACTCTTGTAGAAATATTATTTGCCAATACTAAATTTCATGGATAGATCAGGTCTGCGTCCCAACCAAGACAACTGTCGTTCTTGTTATTACTAAAAACCACAAGACATTACTCATGTTCAAGAAATGGAAGAAAATCAGCTGTGAGTACAATCACGAGTGCTGAGAAAAGCTGAATATCAAGATTGGTAACTCTCGTAAGTTATTCTACGTTTCGCGTATGGTAACTTCTTAGTTATACGTATAAGGTTTTAATAAAAATTTTAATTTTGGTTCTTTTTCATATTTATAATTCAAACTTAAGCTTTTACTCTATTTAAACAAAGTTATTGAACTTTTAATAGGAAGGGAGTCCGCGGCTCCAGAAAAGTTGATGTAGGGGGTCCGTGGCACTAGAAAGGTTGAGAACCATTGGCGTAAGGCACTAGGAGAGGAAAATAGAGTTTTATGATTGTTCTCATTAAAAAAAAAAGGTAATTATTGGGAATTATTATTTCTTAAAAAGTTCAGGTAAAATCAAGGTTAAATAAAAACCTTATTTCATGTTTTTCAGATGTTATTTTATCGTTTATGATTCACATACAACATATGTATGGCCAATGTTGCTTCTGTAATATTATTCCTTACAGGTGTTTGTAAATGACATAATTAACTAAATTAATTCTCAACATCATAGCTACCTGTCAGCATACATAGCAATGTTAAGGCAAACTTCTTTACTTTAGGGTATCGGACACCAGCTCCAATCCAAAACTTAACAAGATCCAACTCTTTGTTTAGAGGCAAGAGCTCTAATAAATAGGCTGTAAGTTCAAATTTAATCTGCTCATTCACATCTCCATATATGCCAAAAAATTCGACATAATCATCAGCATCTTGGACATGCATATATTTATTAAAAGAATTTCTATTAATTGCACCAACCAATTTTGAAGAAGTAACCTCTGAAAACTCTTTTATAACCATAGCAATTGCTGTTATGATAGGTAATGTTTTCATAACAGCAGTATATAATCTGTTTTTATGTATTTTCAGGGAAGTTCCATTTGCTTCTTTAACCTTTATGATCTGAGGGTGTACTTTTGGCATAAAATAAGTATCCCTATATGGACGAGAATGTACAATTGACCCAATGCATTGTCGTGATCTTGAGATACGTCCAATGCAATATACAGCGTGAATCATGGGTCTGTGTCAACACTTTATATTACCAAGACTTCATAATTTCAGGTTTTTTCGGATATAACCTGAATTTGAATAAAACTCACTGAGAGGGTATAAACCTGGTAAAATTTGGGTAAAACTTGAAAAATCCATAATTTACTTATTTAGAATAAAATTTTCAATTAAAAAAAACATTTTTGTGTTCAAAAGAAATGTGTGGAAATTCTCTATACCTGGCAAGAAGGTGGGGCAGGATTCGAAAGAATTGAATCTTTGCCCTTTTCATGGCCAAATTATTGTTGCAAGTAAATGAGATGGAATCAAAGAGAATCTGTATCTCTTTTCTCATAATGTGAAAACCAAAAAATGTCATATATAAATCTGCTTTGCAATGATGAAATTATTACGAAAGGAAAAGCAGTTCAATGAAAATTGTATTACTATGCAAACTAAAGAAACACAAAAAAGGAAAACACTAACATTACAATACATATAAATTTTTTTTTAAATTTACAATAAAAAATCAGTACAATATACATTGTACAAACTTTCTCATATACTAATGTGTCATTTAGTTATCTTTTGAAAAATATAAACTATGTAGAATCATTATAAACAACTTAAATAACTATACAAAATTTGATGAAAAACATATGAGCTGTTTTTTAGAAAATCCAATTGATATTAAAGTTGCACAAAAATAAACTAGCCTTATATTTATTTTTTTATGAATATGAACTATGTAGTATTATTGCAGACGTAAACTCAAGTAACTGTACGAAATTGGATCAAAATCGTTGGAGCCGTTTTTGAGAAAATCAAATTGTTCATAAAGTTGCCAAGAATAAACTAGCCTTAAATTCATTTCTTGAGAAATATGAACTATGAAGTATTATTGAAGTCATAAACTCTAGTAACTGTACGAAATTTGATCAAAATCGTTGGAGCCGTTTTTGAACAAATCAAATTGTTGTTAAAATTGCATGGAATAAACTGCCTTTAATTATTGTGCAATGTCAACCATTTTTTCGTAGCTTCTATTCTGTATGATAAAATGCCTAAGTACGAGATTTCATTCATTTTTGCTCTGCCGTGTAGGCTCTAGAGCCACGAACAGACAGACAGCATTGTGAAAACCACTTTTTCTGACTCAAGTACACCGAAAACATATATTTCCATTAAAATCTTGAGATTGAATTTTTTCGCGATTACAATACTTTCTCAATATACTTCGTATATGAGAATTTAAAAATAGTGCCAAATTATTAATTACTTAATTGATACACGTTGGCCTGAAAACAAAAAAATCGGTACAACATACACTGTACAAACTTTCTCATATATGTGTCGTTTAGTTATCTTTAGAAAATGAAAATCGTATGAGCCTGTTTTAAGGAAATCCAATTTTTGTTAAAGTTGCCCAAGAATAAACTAGCCTTATATTCATTCAATAAGAAAAATGAAATACGTAGTATTATTGTAGATGTATACTTAAGTAACTTTACAAAATTTGATCAAAAACAATACTTTCTTAATATACTTCGTATATGAGAAAGTAAAAAGGGCATGGGGTCTGAGAGCATTTTGCGAAATCCAAGATAGGTTACTTACAGGAAGTTATAAGGATAAAGTTCCCCAGTTTGTCACACATGAAGTACTGGCTTTACCTGGACAGCACCAGGTACTCTGCTAATGGGTAATAATTTATACCAGAGCAAAACAATTATGATAATAGCAATAACAAACTACATGAAATATTTATAAACAATAAATTAACTAATAATGGAAGAAAAGGTACTTGGTTCAAAATATTAAGATCCAACCATATATGTACTTGTGTAGAAAAATAGAAACACACTGTTAAGGATGTTTTCAGATAAATGCCACCTTGTCCTTCAATAAGCATATCTATTTTGATTCACTTCTATACTTCCACAAAATAATGGACAATCACAAATAGCATCCATAAAAACATAACATAAAAGAATGAATGGTTTAAGTTTGAAAGGTCAAATAATACACTAGTTAATAAAAACAAATAATAAGAAAAAAGCAAGCTCTTATTTAGTACAGACAAAGATAATTGCTAAGTATATCACAATTACACACATCAAGCAATCAAATCCATTTTGGAAAAATTCATCACAATATGCAAAGACTAAAAGTGTGCTAATTCCAAGCAACTAAATTCTATGTCTATTAGAGAGAGTTTACCTGTCCTAGGGCAGGAGAAGCACCTCCAGCAAAATTAGAGCCAGGAGGTATATATGGGGGGCATATTGCCAGGAAAGGATTGGATGGAATCCCCACAGCAGGATGACCAGCACCCATCGGATGCTGTTGTCCCTGGCCCATGGTGGGGACACTCACAAACATACCATTCTGATAAGAAACGTTTATGGTTAATTCTCCATTTCAAGCGATTTTTCATCAAAATTTCCCTTAATTCTTCAGATAAATCATTATGTTTATGGGGACCAGAAAATATTTGACAAGGGGTTATTAAATACATCAGATAAACATGAGGTGATTTAAGCCTTAAATATTCCTCCATATAAGATAGTACAAGAATATGAAGAGTTAAATATTTTTTAAAAATACATTAGGAAAATTTAACGACATTCTTTTAAAAAAATTTACACGACTAATGAGCTAAATCAAAGCTGAAAACAATAATCTGAAAATCCACTTACCATTTAATTGATTCTAAGCCGACACCGATTGTAAGCCAACCCCCACTTTTCACGAGGCCACGCAAGGAAAAATTTTGATTTTAAAGTGCTTAGACAGGTGGGGTCATTTATTTCAAAATACCAACAAGTATGAATGCCTCAGATTTTCAGTTCGTAATTAAATAAAGAGTATTAACTAAAATTACGGCGATATAAAATACGTTTTATTCACATATTCATAACAACTTCTACTAAAAGAGTAGTTTTACCTCATTATCCCACGGTATCTTATACTCGTAAAAAAATACCCGTTTCTCGTCAATCAAATATGGACACCGTATTACATAACATACGTTAGTATTACATGAGTATCACCTGGGCATTTTCACTTTTATTCTTAAATTATTCTCCTAAGTTGGCTGCTATGCCACTATGGCACGAGGAAGTAACGGTTGGTTCGTTTGGGAAATCCCAGTATGCGCATACTAGAGTAGAGAGCACGAACAAAGGTGGGTGGAAAGTCTATGTGCAGCATGAGGGAGTGTCACGTGATTTCCCACTTAACCAATCCACGTCAGTCAGTTTCAGTAGTTCACGGTGTGCGGTTCGTACGTTTGCGGCATGGCTTCCGTGTGAATTTGTGTTTTTTCTATTGTGGGTTAAATACTACCTTCTTTTTGTGATCAAGAATGGAGGGGGAAGGTAGTAAACGCAAGGTTTTGCATAAACAAGCAAGAGAGATGGTATATAAAGTGTATCAGTACTTCAAAAAAGAATCCGAGGAAGTGAGCGAAGCAAAGGGCGTAGCTGGTTGCAATGTTGCCAGGTGTCAAGAGCGAACGGCGAGTGCTTGTGTGTTGGACTACGAACTGTACAAAGAATTACAAGTGAAGCAAAATCTTCATTAAACACCAGTGGAACTGTGGTGTTTCGGTCACCTGGGAAACATCATAACCATGAAAAAGTAAGCACAGACTTGGATGACTTCGATAAAAATGTGTTGCGACGAATTATTTTTTATATGTATGCCGATGCAGAATTCCCTACAGCAGAAAAACCTGTAGTAAAAATGAAAGATTCTGTTGGATACCCTGGAAGCAAATGGTCAATGCTTAGAATATTAAAGTCAACTGGCTTCAAATACAAAAGATCCAATGACGGAAGAAAGTTTTTAATGGAACAGAGTGATATTGTAGCTGCAAGGATGATGTTTCTGAGGACGATGCATGAAATTAGGAAAGCAGGCACAGCTCAGGTATACTATTTAGACGAAACCTGGGTTAATCAAAACCACACGAAAAAGAGTTGCTGGAATATGAGCGATGGTTCTGGTGGACTAAAGGTTCCTATCGGTAAAGGTGGTCGTCTCATTGTATGCCATGCTGGTTCAGCAGCCACAGGATTCATTCCGGAAAGTAAATTAATTTTCCGATCAAAATCTAAAACTACGACAGATTATCATTCTGAAATGAATGCAAATACTTTTAAAAAGTGGTTTGAAGAACAGTTTCTGCCCTACCTTGCTCCACAATCAATCATTGTAATGGACAATGCAAGTATCCATTCGGTTATGACGGAAAAGACTCCATGCACAAATACTAGGAAAGGTGACATAATGGCATGGTTAGCTTCTAAAAACATTCCTCACACTGCTTCACAAACACTGAAACAAGATAGGTAGAGGAGGGAGGTAGGAAAGGCAAATGTTTCGATTCACGAGTAAAATGAAACATTGTGAACATATGTAGCATCTTACGCATACGAGCGCTATCGCTGTGTTCTTTTATGACTTTGACGCACCATGTATTATTTACATAATTTATTTCTTCGTAGATGTTCAGTCATTTTGATTCTTTTTTGCATACATTTAAAGTAGATAGTTTACTTCCACTTTAATACACTTATATCTCACGTTATAATGTAACTACGGACATAAATTCATTGACTACTTTTTTTACACCGATTCCAAGCCGATTGGCGATTTCTGAGATGGTAAAAAGGCAAAAAAAGGTCGGCTAACAATCGATTAAATATGGTAACTGAATATAACATATTAAATACAACTCTGAAAGCTATGCAATGTAAGGTGTAATAAAATTACCTAAGCTGGAAGAGACCGATAAACGAAAATGTACAGCTATAACAAAATATCTTCAAATTATCTGTCTGAATTGGAATATTCAAGGGCATTAAATTGTTCTGAATGGGAAAATTACAAGATTATTTTGAGAAATATCACAAAGGAAAAACTACTCTAAAACATTTGCTTAGTGAAGAAAAACATCATTTCTGAGGGAAAAAAGGTAAAAAAATGATACTGAAATTCACTACAAGTATATCACTTCAAACTACTGAGCTAATGGATCAAGCAATGATGCTTCACTATTTAAATTATGCAAATGCAAAGTGAACATTGCAAACAATGGCATGCAAGAGGAACTTTTAAAAAACTTTTGCATTCACAAAAAAATGCAAAAATGTAGAGAATGTATCCTAAACTGGCTTCAACTTCAATTAAAACACTGACAACCACCATTCAACCTCAAAATATACTATAAATAAAATAAAGACAGCTAATTGTATAATCATGCACATCTATTTATGAAGAAATGAAAAACCATCAGCTTATGCACTCAAGAATCACAATTGTTAAGTGCATAAAGCCTTATAAAAATCAAAATAGCTATTTACGTCAAGCTTGGCTAAAGTTTTTTGCATAAATAAAAAAATAATACACAAAAAAATTAAATTAAAAAAACTTCCACTGAAAATATTATAACAAGATAACACATTTAGTACCACTATCTATATAGCTTACATATAACCTGAATTTATTTGTACTGCAAACTAACACTATTACAATAAAACACTGCAATTATGTTGGTGCAATGTAATTCTTCATCACAGTGCTATTCAAAATGTGGTGCTGGTACCACATATGGTACAAGATGGCCCTAAAGCGGTACCAACAAAACTGATTTTACGTGAACAAAGGCACGTTTATAAGACAACAAAAAGGGGTAGCAATACCAAGGAGTTAAACTATCCAAGGGATATATAGAAAATTTTTTTAACAGCACTGCTTTCAATTGATTAAATAATAACTTAGGTTACTAACAAGAACTCGTAAAAAGTAATGTAAAGCACACACAAGATTTTATACAATTCCAGAAGTGTATACCAGAATATTTCAACAATAAGACTAAACTGATTTTTGTAGAGCATAATAAATAGATACTTAAATGATTCAAAATTACAAAATGAATGATATACCTGAATCATTCCTGGAGATCCACCAGGCAACCCTGTAACACCACGACCTACTGATTGAACAGGCATGGCAGCCTGGACACCCATCATTCCATTGGGCATCATACCGTAGCCTGTCACAGGAATGCCAGCACTAGGATAAGCTTGTTGTGGTGTTTGTTGAGGAAACATACCTCTACCAGCACCTCCGAGACCGCCTCCTACATCCATCATGAGGCCTAGTTAACAACATAAACAAAAAAGCTAAATAAGAATAGAATAAAATTTTTAATATACTTATTTAAACCCACTAATAAAGAAAAAACATTTTACATTAGGAGGTGCTTCAATTTTGGCATTCACAAATTTTCTAATCGTAATTTTGAAGGTTCACTTGTGATCCAAGTGATTGCACTAGAAATAAAATCATGGGAGTTAAGCGAAGAATTACCATAAAACTTTCAAACTTACACATGGTTACTGATGAACCCCAAAAATAAGAGCTCTACAATAGGAAAATTTGTAAACCCAAAAATTGAAGTAACTCCAATCATAAAATTTTTTTCCTTTCTAACAGGTTGACTAGCAAGGGCTATTTTCAATTTTACTTTCTCATACGAATTATCAAGAAAGTATTGCTTTCGCAAAAAAATTCGACCTCGAGATTTTTATGGAAATATACGTTTTAGGTGTCGCTGAATCCGAAAAAGTGGTTTTTGCAATGCCATCTGTCTGTTACTGGCTCTGGAGCCTAGACGGTAGAGTGAAAATTAATGAAATCTCGTACTTAGGCATTTTACCATACTGAGCAGAGTATACATAGAAATGGTTGACATTGATCAATAATTACGAGTAGTTTATTTATGCATTTTTAACAACAATCCGATTTTCTCAAAAACGGCTCTAACGATTTTGATCAAATTTCGTACAGTTACTTGAGTTTACGTCTTCAATAATACTGTATAGTTCATATTTATTAAAAAATGAATATAAGGCTAGTTTATTCTACGCAACTTTAACAATAATTCGATTTTCTCACAAACGGCTTTAACGAATTTGATCCAATTTCGTAAAGTTACTTGAGCTTACATCTTCAATAATACTGTATAGTTCATATTTATCAAAAAATGAATATAAGGCTAGTTTATTCTAGGCAACTTCAACAATAATTTGATTTTCTCAAAAATGGCTCTAACGTTTTTGATCAAATTTTGTAAAGTTACTTAAGTATACATCTACAATAATAATACGTATTTCATTTTTCTCAATGAATGAATATAAGGCTAGTTTATTTTTGGGCAACTTTAACAAAAATTGGATTTCCTTAAAACAGACTCATACGATTTTCATTTTCTAAAGATAACTAAACGATGCATTAGTACCCATATATGAGAAAGTTTGTACAATGTATGTTGTACCAATTTTTTTGTTTTCAGGCCAACGTATCAATTAAGTAATTAATAATTTGGCACTATTTTTAAATTCTCATATATTGAGAAAGTATTGTAATCGTGAAAAAATTCAATCTCAAGATGTTGATGGAAGTATACGTTTTCGGTGTACTTGAGTCAGAAAAAGTGGTTTTTGCAATGCTGCCTGTCTGTTCGTGGCTCTAGAGCCTACACGGCAGAGCAAAAATGAATGAAATCTCGTACTTAGGCATCTTATCATACAGAATAGAAGCTATGAAAAAATGCTTGACATTGCACAATAATTAAGGGCAGTTTATTCCATGCAATTTTAACAATTTGATTTATTCAAAAACGGCTCCAACTATTTTGATCAAATTTCGTACAGTTACTCAAGTTTATGACTTCAATAATACTTCATAGTTCATATTTCTCAAGAAATGAATTTAAGGCTAGTTTATTCTTGGCAACTTTATGAACAAGTTGATTTTCTCAAAAACAGCTCCATACGATTTTGATCGAATTTCGTACAGTTACTTGAGTTTACGTCTGCAATAATACTACATAGTTCATATTTATCAAAAAATAAATATAAGGCTAGTTTATTTTTGTGCAACTTTAATAACAATTGGATTTTCAAAAAAACAGCTCGTATGTTTTTCATCAAATTTTGTATAGTTATTTAAGTTGTTTATAATGATTCTACATAGTTTATATTTTTCAAAGGATAACTAAACAATGTATTAGTGTATGACAAAGTTTGTACAATGTATGTTGTACCGATTTTTTAAATTGTATGTATGTGCATATGTGATCTATACCAGTGTTTCTCAACCTTATTGGACCAGGGAGCACCTAGAGGTATTAATTTAATTAGGAGCACTAGAACAAACTTTTTAGGAAAACATTTGTTACCTACCAGCTGGAATGTCCATCATAGTACAGCTGTCAGTACAAAAACGATATAGGAATAAATGAACCAAAAAAATCGAAATGAAATTAAAGATGGTTATTGGTTATTTAATTAAACATGTTAGGAAAGTGTACAACATATCACAAATGGGTGCGTTTCGTGCAATGGAGTATTAGAAAGAAATTATATACCTGTACATAAGGGAAATAGTATTTTAAAGTTCTTTTCTTCATCATAAATAATCCATTTTCTTCCTATTTAATAATATTACATGCACACATAAGGAAATTAAACGTTTATTTGTGAGATTGTTTATTTTAGCAACAATGAAGAAGTAACCATGCAAGAAATTTTGTTCAACTCGATATAAGACATTTTTGTTTGATTTTCTCGATAACGGCTACTCCTACGATAAAAATGTATAGGAAAGGAAATACTCTACTTTACCAGTTCTACAACTTTTATTTGAAAAATATTTTGATATGAGCAATACTTTACGAGATATGACAAAAATTTAATTTTTTGTCCCCAGTGAAGTGATACCCCTGATTGGCGTACATGATTCATTTATGCGATTTTCTTATTATATTTGATTGAAAGTCCTTAATATCAAATTTCATGAAAATCCGTTCAGTAGAAGCCGAGAACAAACATGCAGACGGACGGACTGATCGACGATAATAGGCGCCTACGCTGTAAGCGAAACGTGCCTAAAAATAAATCCATTCAAAATGATGAAGGATGTAAAGCTTGTCGAGCACCTACCTAATGGTTATGGAGCAGCAGTTGAGAAACACTGATCTATACAATTTATACATCCCTAATTCTAAATCGTATCCATATGGCATCATGCCTAAATTAAAAAAAAAACAAATTAATTTTGTTAATCTTTTTAGTGCCACATGATGATATATCTTCATTTGCTTCTCTAGCCAGAAGTGCCAACAACAATATATCGTCGTCTTTGCAAGTGAAGTTAAAAGTCATTTTTTAAAAACTTAATAATCAGAAATTGTGATGCATTATGATATTAGAGCATACTCCAGTGTTCGTATCATCAGCATATTTCTTAATTTTTCATTTAAAAAATTAATTAACTACATTTGCATTCGTGCAAGGTTTATAATAGTGTCTGTCACTAAGAATTGTGCTACCTAAAATGACATTATCTAATTAATTCGATATAAACGTAATCATATCATCCTCCTTAGATTGCAATTAAGTTGTTCATATTGAAACCACGTGTTTCTTGTTATCATGTCAACAGCAAATAATTATCTATGATTCAGGGGTAAGCATTGCAAGGAAGAACAAACTCATTTGACTGATTCATAAGTGCCTGATTCTTCCTACCAAGCAGCTCAACACTAAGAAGTCTATCACTTCCATAATGAAAGTCTTGCATAGCTTGCACATTGTTGAGCTTCATTGTGCTACTATATGCTTGGAAGAAATTGGTGAGTAGATCTGAAGGTTCTTATCCCGTGTCATTTACGTACTACATATTCGGATGTTGGGCAGAAAATAAGTGCCAGCACAAAATTTTGTATCCGGATAGAATTTCTGCTAATTATGACAATCCCTGTAAAAACCAATGTTTTGCAATAACGAGTCTGAATTTTTTTGCAATAATGACAGTCTGCTGCATTCATTCAGTCACACACATTCAGTTTGTAGCAGAAAAGATGACAGGCTTGTATGAAGGTCTCATACCATGAGCGTAAAATCTGGAAAAGGACTGCATCGTTTGTTTGTCATTAAATGAGTGGTAACATGAACAGTAAATGTCATAATAGGTATAAAAGAGATTTTCCTGTGTGAATTTTTTCTCTTATCATTTGAAAAATGAAGTTATATAAATAATATTTTCCTGTATATTCATTTTTTGTTATGGTTTTTTTTAGGCATGTTTCGCTTACAGCGTGAGCGCCTATTATCGTCGGTCGGTCCGTCCGTCTGTCCGTCAGCATGTTCGTTCTCGGCTTCTACCGAACGGATTTTTATGAAATTTGATATTAAGGACTTTCAATCAAATATAATAAGAAAATCGCAAAAATGAATCACGTAAGCCAATCAGGGGTACCACTTTACTGGAGACAAAAAATTAAATTTTCGTCATATCTCGTAAAGTATTGTTCATATCGAAATATTTTTCAAATAAAAGTTGTAGAACTGGTAAAGTAGAGTATTTCCTTTTCTATATATTTTCATCGTAAGAGTAGCCGTTATCGAGAAAATCAAACAAGAAAGTCTTATATGGAGTTGAACTTAGAAAATTTCTTGCATGTTTACTTCATTGTTGCTAACATAAACAATCTCCCAAACAAACGTTTAATTTCCTTACGTGTGCATGTAATACTATTAAATAGGAAGAAAATGGATTATTTATGATGAAGAAAAGGACTTTAAAACGCTATTTCCCTTACGTACAGGTATATAATTGCTTTCTAATACTCCATTGCACGAAACGCGCCCCATTTGTGATATGCTGTATGCTTTCCTAACTTGTTTTATTGCTTTATCTGTCAGTACTGCCTTTATGATTTGAGATCTAATGGGCAGAAAAGAAGACAATACCAGTTACTTTTTTACTGTAATGTAGACTTTATAATTTTTTTGTAATTATAAAATGAAAAACAAGATTTTTTAAATTAAAAACTAAAAATAATAGTCTACAATTCACTTAACAAAATCAACATTTGTAACCTTTACTGTAATCATTGAAAACATCAGGCAATAAATTACTTTAAAAAAGGTTTTTTTTAAAAATAACTTTTATATTATGCACTAAAAAGGAAAAAATAAAATTTTATTTATTTATATACCGTGAGTTCGGCTGGTAAGAGGAACAAAATTTACAACAATTTCAGTGGAATAAATTCCTTCTTGCTCAACAATGTTGATTTGCTAAATGTTATTAAGAACTTTTGTAAAAGTTATATGGTGCAAGATAATAAAACCTGTAAGTCACCATATAACTTTTATAAAAGTTCTTAATAATGTTTAGTAAATCAACAGTGTTGAGCAAGAAGGAATTTATTCCACTGAAATTGTAAATTTTGTTCCTCTTTACCAGTCGAACTCACAATCAATAAATAAATAAAAATTTATTTTTTCCTTTTTAGTGCATAATATAAAAGTTATTTTTTAACTCACCAGCGCTGGCTATCCTTGTTTGAGGATGCCTAGTTGAACTACTATTGTGCCGAACTGTATTACAATGTCTTTCTGTTTATACTTTTGTACGAATGAGCTGTCTCGGAGACTATTTACATGCATACCACTTCGCTGGAAACGTTTATTGTGGTTGACCGCCAACCAAAAAGCATGAAAAAAATGTTATGTGCAGCTACAAAAAAATTTTCCCATAATTAAAATTAATCCAAGTATTTTATAAATTATGTAAAGTGCATTTGGTTATAAATACTTTAATTTACCGTAAGTAAAAATCGTTTTATATTTATTTGTATAATTTCTGTATTATTTTCCAAGTTATTTTTTGCCGTTCTCATGAGGACAATAGGCGCTTATACATGTAATTGGTTTTGCATTGTAGGTACAGTATTTTAATAAACTCTATACAATTTACCATGGATAGAAGGGTTTTTTGTCGAGAAAAAACTTTGATGGACTGGAAGAGGCCGTTCTTGCTATAATGAACGAAGAATCTAGTGATTATGAAAATGCTGAAGAGTTTCAAATCAATATTATTCCACAAAATTTAGATGAACTGATGGACTGTGAGGAATTTGATGATGATGTTTTATGTGAACGTAATTTATTTCCGCACGATATTCCTGGTTCCATTGAAGTCTTGGTTCTGGAAACTATTACAGAAAAAGACGATTCTACTAAGAAATCAGCCAAAGAGGATATCAAAGGGGATGAATCTGCCGGTGTTTCTGGTGATGAATATTTTGATTTTGTGAAGCCAAGATGGTTAAAAAAACATCCTATATATTCTGCTTTTGGAACAAATGATAGTGTTTTAACTGATGAATTTCATACTGCTATATATGAACTGAAAGATTTATCTCTGAGATGTATATATAACAAGCTTCTTGGTGATGAAATCGTACAATATGTTTGTGACCAAACTATTTTATATGCACAACAGAAAAACCATCATGCCTTCAACATTAGTGTGAATGAAATGCGAACATTTTTTGCTGACAGGTTATAATTGTTTATCACAAGAGCAAATGTATTGGTCTCTTAATGAGGACCTGGGAGTTTCACTTATTTATGATAGCCTCTCACGAGATCGATATTTAGAAATCAAACAGTTTTTGCACATGGCTAATAATAGCAAAATAGGAAAATCTCAAGACCGAATGTTCAAAATTAGGCCACTTATGAATATGCTTATAAAAAGTTTTTGCCAATGGAGTTTCTTCCATAAAGACTTATCAGTAGATGAATCCATGGTAAAGTATTTCGGACACAATCCAGCAAAACAATTTATAAAAGGAAAACCTGTAAGGTTTGGGTACAAAAACTGATGTTGAGCAGTTCTTCTGGGTACTGTGGAAAAAATCATAATCAACCGGAACATTCCAAATCTTTACCTGTAGGACCTAGAGTCGTGATCAATTTGTTGAACCACGTACCAAATCCTTCAAATCACATGGTTTTCTTCGATAATTATTTCACCACTTATGCATTACTGGTATACCTCAAAAAGAAAAAAAATCGGAGCAATGGGAACTGTAAGAGACAATCGAGTTCATAATTGTCCTATTATGCCTTCAAAGGATATAAAAAAGAACAGAGGAACCTACGATTACCTTTTTGATGAGAATAATGGCATATTGTGTGTAAAGTGGAAGGACAACAATGTCTGCTCTATCCTAACAAACTATGATTTCATTGAACCACTGCATTATGTAAAACGATGGTCTAAAGTGGAAAAGGCTAAAATTAACGTTCCTCAACCTGCCTCATTTGCTACATATAATGGTGGCATGGATGGTGTGGATATTCATGACCAATGTATTGCTTTGTATAGAGTAGCTGTAAAAGGAAAAGAGTGGTGGTGGGTTCTGTTTATATATATGCTAGACATGACAGTCATTAATGCATGGAAATTGTATCAAATGGCTGCAAAGGACAAAATGAACCAACTAGATTTTCATTGCAACATAGTAAGGAGCTATCTAAGAGATACCAGGGCAAATAAATGCAACAAAAGACGCATAAGCAGTAGCAGTCTTGAGTTGAGCAATGTAAATCATTTTCCTGAAAAACTTGAAAAACAGTTAAAATGTTGCGTGTGTCACATGAAGGCTAGACGGTCCTGTAAAAAAATGTAAAAAAACATTATGTATAGAAAAGGGTTGTTATGAAAAATACCATGTATCTACCTAACATCCTCATTTGAGGACGGCAATTTTTCTAAAATAAAGTAAATTTAGTTAATTTTTTTAAATATATTGTTTTATTTAGCATTTATCTCACCAGTGTACGAATAAGAACAATTTTCGCCCGGCTGTTTTATAGCCGTAACTAATGGGTTAAAAAACCTCAAGTAATTTATTTTTTACGTTTTAGTCTCAAGCAATGAAATTTCACATTCTTCCATGGTTTCTATAAGTAAGGGTGAAGTAAAAATAAAAGTTATTGATACCAACACGATGGAAATAACAACAAATCGAAACAAACGAAACAAGACAAACCGATCATAAATCCATAAAGTGTAAAACTCAAACAATCTGTGGAAGAATATTTTGTAAACAATATTTCGTCATCTTTTTGGAAAAATCTACCTAATTACAATTTGATGTGAAATGTGGCAATTTTCTTAGCCATTGCAATTTAAGACTTTTAAATTACAAATTTTATCTCTAACTAACTGCTGATGTAACTAAAAGTGTTAACATTCACCATGCAAGCCCTCTAAACCAGTATAACATAGCATAATTAAAAGTGTAAGTTAAAGCTCTATAACAAACCGAAACGAACAAATGAAGACAACCAAGTAACTACGTTTACGAGTGCCGGTATACTTAATTATACGTAAGAAATCGTTGCTCTGTCCCTTGCTGGTTCTGTTATTATTTAAATTAGAAAAAGTTTCAAACTACAAAATAGTTTACTTTGTAGAAATATACTATGTAATAAACAAACATTTTTTCAGTTTTTCGTAGTTCAAATTTCTGTGTGTGTACCTCGCCATCTATCATCCATCCGAGCAAGCTCTGATTTTTCGATTATCTGCTAGATGTCATGCAAAGAGGGGCAAAGAGGAAACACTAAAATTTGCATATAACTGGCATTTTAATGGGATATATTAGTGATTTTGAGTAATTAAAATAAAAACCATATTAATCCCTATCTCATTAGTTGCGTCGGTGTGTCACCGGATGTATTTGCACCATTCCTGTGGGCTGCTACCAATCTTCCTAAGGTGATACAAGCCTGCATATATACCTACATGTATATATAGGGTGAGTCAAAATAATGTATAAACACTTTAAATAGCTATATTTTGTTGACATTATGACCAATTTTAATAAAATGTTGTACATTTTAAAGAAACAATAAACAATTAGCTTTTCAAGTATCGTTTATTTGTTTATTTTAATAAATTAATAAAATAACAATAGCTTAACAATATCTTGAAGATTAATTGGTGACCCATTGATATGGAGCGTTTATACATATTTTTGACTCACCTTGTATATAGGTGTGTGTGTATACACACACACATTAACTAGTGTGTGTGTGTGTGTATACACACACACTAGTTAATGTGTGCTTGAGAAGAAATAACCTTATATAACCTATGGTATAAACTTCAATTTCAAAAATCAACAATTTTTACCCACCACAGAGAACTCATGTCAATTCAGCTTGACATTTGTTTTAACAATTTAAAAAAAATTTACAACTTCATTAAATTAAACCCATTCACACACAATGAGAGTAAAAGCTTGAAAACAAAACATAATTTGGCCTTATGAAACATAGATAATAGTACATATAGACACAAGTATGCAATTTACCAGGCATAGCACCAAAAGGGGGAGCTGGAGAACCAGACGGCACACCGGAGCCCTGAGAATATAAAGCCATAATGGAGTCTTTTGTGAGCTGTTTCTTTTCCCCTTGACCTCCACCAGCAGAGGCTTGGTTGAAGAAACTTTCTTCCTCAGCAGTTCTTTTCCCAGCCTCACTGTCGACTTTCCCAGTACTAGATGAGGTTGAAGTAACAGTAGGAGCCGGTGGAGGACCACTAAGGAAACTGCTAAATATATCATCCCCACCCCCTCCAGAAGAACCACCAGATGCAGAATTTGAAACTGGAGCATCTAGAAACAGTTATGCAAAAAAGTGCTCAGTATAAAGAGTAAGCCATATATACATATGTGCAACCAAATGGCATGTCATAAACAAAATAATAATTTGGCCAACAAATATTTTAGCCTCAGAATTGAAGACATATGAATTTAAAATTTTGATAATTTCAACTTGAACAGAGAAATGCTAACAAATGGACAGTGCCTCATGAAAAATCTTGCAACATACTCATCAGACATCAAATTAGTTACAAACAAGTACTAGGATTGAATCAGTAAGGCACTTTAAGAATTTAGAGCTTATTAAAAGCAACAAAATGTGTCTAATTCCTTCAATATAGCACTGGAAGAAAGCTATTTTGCAGAGTCAGTTACTACAATAAGTAAGCTTAAATAAGAAACACGATCCATCTAAACTTTCACAACCAGTGACTTTAATCTCACCTAAACCTAGGAGATCCTCTGTGGCTGAAGATGGTTTATCTTTTCCATCGGAAGTTCTACCAGACTTTGGGGTAGTCCATGCAGTTTCACCGCTGCCTTTCTTAGGCTTTGGAATGGGTGTTAAAGCAGTCTGTCGCTGACGCCTTTCCGTTGAACTGAGTGATGAAGCCGGAGAAGATGATGGCGATGAGGAGGCATTGGCCAGTGTTGAGGAGGATGACGGTGATGACGAAAGTTGCGATGATGACTGGCTACCACCCCTCCTCTTAGCCTCTCGCTTCTTCTTGGCCTCTAATTCCAACTCTTTGTCCCAGTCAACTTTTGCTGGAGGTTGAGGGGGTACCCATTCCCTTGCAACATACTTCCGTGCCTCATACTTGGCACGTACAAATGCTTCTAAAGAAGAGTCACTCTGAGGACGGCGGAAACCATCTGGGAGATTTGCTTCATAAACTGCCCGGGCCCGACTGTTGCCCATTTGTTGTAGACACTGAAACAAATAACTAACCTTAATATTTAAAAATATATCACTTTTGATAATTAATTTGTCAGATGCAACTGAGTCAAAGAAGCCAGTGAGATTCCAACAATTATATTTGTGTGGAAAAAGTTTCGTCTGACTTAGAAGCAGATGAAACGTTCTGAAATAAATTACTAAATCTCATAGAAAATGAGAATCTTACAACTGACCAACTGTACAATTGTGATGAGACAGGATTAAACTATAAAATGCTTCCATCTAAAACTCTAGCTTCTTGCCAAGAAATGGCAGCTCTGGGTCACAAAAAAAAACCAAGGAAAGAGTGGATATACTTGCTTGCTTAATGCTTCCAGATATCACAAATTGCCTCTTGTATGCGTTGGCAAAAGAGCCTTAAAACATTTCTTTGACGGCTTTACCAGTATCATATAAAGCCCAGAAAAGCTCTTGGATGAACTGTGAGCTGTCCAAACAGTGGTTTTTTGAAGAATTTGTTCCAAAAACAGAGAGAGAGAAATCATCCTCATTAGGCTCTATTGATACTAGATAATGTATCTTTCCATCCAAATGAAGAAGAATTGACTAATGATGATATACGTGCCATGGTCTTATCATCTAATGTCACCAGTTTGATACAACCAATGGACCAGGGTGTTTTGGAGTGTTTAAAAAGAAAATATCGATGCAAGTTGCTGCAATCGTTACTTGAAGCAGCAGTGAATGAAGACAGTAATGTCGGCTACTTGAAGAAAATTAATGTGAAGAATGTATTGAATAGCTGAATCATGGTCCTAATAGTAGTCTTAAACTCTAGTAAAGTCATGGAGAAATGTGCTAACGAACAATGAAGTCCAGGACGAGAGGGCAGAAGACAATGAGTGTGGGAACTTGACCAGCCTGATCAAACAACTGCCAGGATGTGAACATTCTGATGAGAATGCCTTAAGAGAATGGTTTGACCAAGATGAACAGTACAAAATCACAGACAATTCCATAATTGAGATGGTGAACAAAGAAGCAGACTGTGAAAACCGTGATGAAGGTGAGCTAGGTGATATCAAAGAAGACAGGGTGCTTCATACTGGACTACTGCTATTGAGATAGCACTACATTATATAGAACAGCAGGAAGAAGCAACACCAACTGATGTTCTGCTTCTGAAAATATGGCATGATGTTGCAGCAAAGAAGCGATCGCAATTTAAAATGCAAACAAACCTTAAAAAATTTTTTGCACGTATATATAGTCCGAGCTTTTTGATAGTTTGAGGCGACCTCGGTCTCATTCACCTCGAACTATCAAGACTGTACCGTACAAGTGACCATCAACATGACAGAATTAGAATGCATTACCCTAGCACTGGAAGGAAGAGATACCACACACCATTCTGCCACGGTAACAAAATTTTATTTTCCATAAAAACTGATGTGGCCAACACACGACTTTCTCCATACAGAGCAATGAATATTATTACTCTCGATATCAGTGTTCTCAGAAATCATTATCACAGATTACAATCATGATTAATTTTAAAACATTTTCAACAGTCTTTATTAAAAAAACAATGAGAAAAGAAAATTGCTAGTTTATTCTATGGATAACAAAATGTAGATGCACAATCAAAGTCAACCTTGGCAGCATCAACAATTAGAAAATTTTATCATAGCAGTGGAAACAATGGTATCACTTAGCGGCATATTTAACATAAATTTAGAAGAAAAATCAAAATATCTCTTAAACTATCAGTTTTATGAAAAAATGCTTCAAACAAAACTTATAGAAAATTACAATATCTATAACTTTTATAATAACAGTATTTATGAAAATTGAATTTTAAAGGAGATATTTGGAAAAACAGAAAAACGACTAGAATAAGCATCCACTTCTGGTGACCAGTTTCAGCCAAAACCTTTTCAAATCTTCATTTGCTAATAAAAATCTTAACAACATTACATTATATAAATTTGTTACATAACTGAAAACCACGCAGAAGAATTAAAATGACCAAATAGTTCTCAATGATAACATACCAGCACACACGAATTTTCCTGCACGATCCATAAATTGCCACCTTTCAGA
Source organism: Uropetala carovei (assembly GCA_036926305.1). NCBI lineage: Eukaryota > Metazoa > Arthropoda > Insecta > Odonata > Petaluridae > Uropetala > Uropetala carovei. Next base: position 4,093,105 of record JAXCHB010000279.1, read on the forward strand.
AAGGATTTTCACTGAGACAGAATTAGTACTGTAAATGCCTGAATATTGGCCAACCTCCAAAAATTTCCTTCAGTTTTACAAGAAAGGTAACTTTAAGAGACTTTATAAGTGGTAAAAATTTTAACATGCATATACAGTAAAATCCCATTATTTCATTCCCGGATAATTCTAAGTATGGTATAATTAGAAGCTAAGATCAGTCCCTGGCCAACACCATAGGATTTTGCCTACTTTTAGGTACGGATTATTCGAAATATGCACACGATGAAATTCAAAGTCATGATCTGGTCTGGTGACTCATGAACAGTTTGTTTACTTCGAAACCTCGATCCTGTGTAAGCGGAAGGTTCACGCACGCGCCAACACATCACATTTTTGTTCCTCATTTCTCGCACACGAAATACATATAGCACCCCAAGCATGTGACTCTCTTTTACTTATTTAATAGTAGGATGACCAAACATCTCATTTTCGCCGGGATAGTCCCGTTTTTTATCAAAAAAAAGCCATTTTGTACCGTTTTAAGCCCATCGCAAATAAAATTTAGATTATCAGATAGTATGGCTGATATTCCTACTAGAAATGTAGGATTCTCGGAAACATGGAGGTTATCAAACGAACAACAAATGCTAATTACAGTTGCAAATGTCAGGTTAGGAAACCTCAGGATGTGATAAATTTGAGGTGGCAAACCTGGTCTCCACGTATAATATCCTGCCTGGGTTTAACCTAACTTATTCCCTTTGAGTTTCGACAACGATGGCACTAGTCAGATTCTCTTTTGAGTGTTGAGCTTTGTCCTAGTCTGGCATGCTCCAGAATGTAAGGAAAGTTCGTATTTGCCTTTTTCGTTATAGATCGTGATAGTGACAGATCCATCATTAAAAAATCATGCGAAAATTTTGTCCCATTTTTTCTTATAACGATGGGAAATGTCCCATTTTCACCTCGTTGGAATAAAGTCACCCTATTTAATAGTCAGTGTGAAATAAAAGTTGTATATGATTCAAATAAACGAATCACCTTATCCTTGCATCACTGTGAATGCTCACATTCTCAATCGGATAGCGAAATTCAAGAATTAAGCTTAAACAGAAGTTGCAAGAACCCTTACTATCTCAATCCTCATGCTTTCCCAAACCTGGGCAAGGTTTTTCTCTTGAGAAAGTGATATGCTCCAGAAAAGACTGTGTAATATTGATTTCTGTTACTGACCCAATCTTTAAATAACGTTGTACGAAGTTACATCAAATGTTGTATCTAAAAAGATCATGCCTTTGTTATACCCGAGAATAAATGATAAGCTAAAAACAAAAACCTATACATCACTCTAGTTTAGTAATACTGTTCTGCTAACTTAAAGGTATGTACACACTGGACAACATTGCTTCAACTTGGCAACTTTCAACACCCATTCAACTCTACACCATCGTTCCAACATCATCAGCAACGTTGGTCGACAAAGCTTCAAAGGAATCACCTTAATGAAAAGTTGTACGCTCAAAATGGGAAACAAGGTGATTTCTGGACCCTTCAACCTTACCCACCTCCATCCAATGCTCGCTGCGCATGCGTCTGAGTCAGTTCTGTACCCCTCCTCCTCCCAATTCTCACAGCGCACGCATCTGAGTCAATACCCTAACCTCCCATACCCCACAACCACCCAATTCTCACTGCGCATGCATCTGAGTCAGTTGCGTTTTGCCTATCACTCACTCAGAACAACTGTTTTCGTTCTCCCGCACAAAGGCCGTGACAAATACTGGCCTGAAAAGTTGAAAATGAAATTGTCCACTGTGTGGATGCGCAACAAGCTGTTCACCGTCAGTCCAACAACAACTTTCGATGTTGAGGGACGATGTTGAAAGTTGCTGAGTTGAAGCGATGTTGTCCAGTTTGTACATTCCTTAAGAAGAGTTTGGTTCGTAATATATCACTCCGTTGATAGAAAAGTGACACAATTCAAAAAATGTTTTTACAATAAACCACTTTTAAGACTGCGGGTTACCAGAAAGCTAAATTTATGGTAATAAAAGTGAATGGAACTGGTATTCTTTTATCTCATACATGCATTATAAAGTATTCTGTAGAAACCTTGGCAGTTTTTCAAAAATGCAGAATAACAACCCCAAGACAGTATTAACTTCACCCCTATTTGCAGTTGTGACATTTTTCCATATATTCAAACACTCATTTTCTAGTAAATGTCAGCTGAAAAATAATAAGAATTTCATAGTTCTTTCAAGTTTAACAAATTAATTCTTTAATTTTTAGTACAAAATGTATGACAAACCTTAATTTACAAAACAGTAAAAAAATGAAGTTTGAATTATTACGTTTATAAAAATCTGCATAGCACACTGGAATGTGGTTTCGTTGTACTAATTCCATTAAGTCATTCTTCTTTCTTTCAGAGAGTTTTATTTTACTTTTGTACAGTGGTTGTAAGTTTAACCGCATATTTTGATTCGCTGTTAATCTTGGCCTTTTTACAGTCATTTCATAGAAATCTGTTTGTGCATAGGACGTCTTGTAGAGAATTTTATATGGATCTTCCCTTTCAATTTTTATTATTTTCATGTCACTCAATTTATTATCCGTATTCCGATTGTGGAAACTTCCAATATTTGCATGTAATTGCTTTAAGTCAACAAAATCTGTATAAGACATTTCCTTGACCATGTATGGTGTTCCAGTTTTTTTCGAACTTCTGGATCAATCCAAAATATTGTGCAGGTACATAAATTGGCCCTGATGTTAAAAATCGCTTTACTTGGCGCTCAATAATGGTGTGTGCCGAATCGCCTTCGTTCTGTGTATGTCCCTCTTTTTCGGCACGTGATAGTTTTTTCTATGATAAGTGGCCTTCGTATTCAACTTGCATTTTTTCTTTATCCTCATCAGAAGCATTTTTATATGAAGCACAAAGTGAGCATTGGTCCTTTTTGGGTGAAAAGAAAGAGATGTTGAATTCTTGATTCAATATCTGATTGTATATTAAATACTTTGCGAATGGTAAGTTATTAGCATATGTTTTCCACTTCATACACTGTCGGTAATTGACTATCATATAGAGCAAAATGTACCTACTTTAAAGGCCAAAATCAATAAATTTTCATATTTTCTAAAACAAGAAATGTTGGTACTGGGAAATTCGGGATATTCGCTGGAGCCTTTTTTCACACGTAGTGGCCTTTGTGAATCCCAAACTAATTGTTCACTTCAGCTCTGTTCAAATTCACCATTTGTACTAATCTGTAAGGCCAATTCATTTGTAGAACGGATAGATAAGATTTTGTATTGCGGTTTTGATCGTAAAAAAGTTCAATTTTTATGAAAGTTCGTTTATTTTGAACTTGAATACTTCGAAGTAGTAATTTTCTGGTCCCTTGAACTTCAAAATAATGAGGTTTTACTGTATTCATTATAATGAAAAAAATAAAATAATTTAATTTAATGGTAGTAAATAATAAAAGTGTTGTTATAACTAGGAGAAATCCTAAAAGTTGCTATTATATTTGTAATATAAAAATAAAATTTTTAAATAATTTAATTCAGTTTCAATTCAATCACTATCAGTCAGTTCTTATTGCCATCATTATTCTTAGAGGCTTGGTCTTGAGCTTATTCATTCTGAAGGCCCATCCTCACATCTAATTTAACCGAAATGCAGCTACTACTAACAAATTTTATAATCAGATCAAAATTTAAGCTAAAGGCTGATTCTGTGTTGTCATATTTTAGAAAAATCCATCAGCTCTTCTTCTTAAGACATTTACTTCTTCTTAAGACATTTACTGTATCAATGAATGGATAATAATAAATAGAAGTATGAGTTTACCAACATGTCAGGCCTTTTTATGAAATAATAACGTTTATCTTCTTTAACGAAACTAAATATCAGCAGACCTTGAATGCATTGGAAAGTGATTGAGCAACTTATGGCATATTTAGATAATATAAATTGGTATTCACCAAAGCAATTTAAAGTAAAAGATTATTTTAACGGCACCTGTTCTACCAGCAAACTCACTCCCATGATGTCTTCGGTGAAATTAATTTTCCAATTGCCTGATAGATGTTGCCACACTCATGACTGATCTTCTGTAAGCTTAACCACATATTGTAAGTAGTTCCTTTTCTGTTTCAAGGTGTGTCAGTTGTGACATACTGCGTGATAATTTTGTTTGTTATTAAAATTATTTTATATACATTTTAAGATACCTTAAAGAACATGAGTAGTAGCAACAGCAGTAGAAAATAAGGGAAGCAAATGATGCTGATTTTAAGGCAGAAAATTGACATTGCCGACGTGTGGTTAATGGGGTATTCATGAACGAGTACAATATAAGCTCATGCACAATATTTGACATTAAAGCAAGAAAACAGCAACTTATAAAAATTTCTGAATTACAGGCCCACTATTAATTGCAAAGGCAAAATACTTTTATCAACAAATGCACTGTTACAAATGGGCTAAGCTTGCTAATTGCCCAGGCAGCTTTCTCAATGCAATTTCCTATCTTCTTTTGTTTTTTGCTGAACTTACGAATTACCTAGTTAACATTGGTGCTTCAAAAAAATGGTTAAGTTGGTTGAAAAAAGGGTTTAAAAAATGGTTGTAAGAAGAATTTCAAAAGAATTGCTGGATTGGGTAGGTAGAAAGAATGGTTTCAAAAAGTTTACTTTTCAAACTATCCCATGCAAATTCAGATAAGATATACATAAGGAAATTATCTAATTACTCCCATGATACCACTTCAAATCCTAACAAAAAACAATAAAGGAAGATTGGGGATGTTGGCAGAGTAATTCTCAAGCTGTTCCAACAAATGAAATCAGAAATTTGTGAATTTATGAACTGTTGATATTTACTTTCAATGAAAAAAACCAAAATAATGTTAATTGTGAATAATAAATTATGGTTGAAGAAATGATGTTATTCTCGATGGACCACAATTTGGTTGCCTGAATGAGCATATAATTATTAAATTATAAGTTGGACAATGATAAATCCAAAAAAAATAGTGCATTCTAGGGAAGAAGATCCTTGAAAGATAGCAAATATGTTCTCAATGTAATAGGAATGTGATTATGCAGCACCATTCGTTATATTGGCACCATGGGTGCTGTTAGAATGGGCTTCTACAGTATATCAGGAAAGGAAAATACGTGCCACACGTGCCAGAAGTGGCAAGTTTGCGATTTTACTTGGAATGCATAAGCTTGCATTTTCTGTATAAAATATGACGTTTCTTAAAGGAGTAAACTAGTGGCATGCGAAAAAAATATTCGGAAGATTAACATTACTTTCTTGGCACGCGAGACAAAAATCATTTGCCACCCATGCTGTATATTATTAAAAAGAAGACAAAACGTAAGTTCAAAATACCCACAGGATTAATTATCTTTCTAACACTTATATAAATGGACACCTAAGTATTTTATCTTTGGGTCATTGATTAATGCTTCAAAAAATTATTCTTACTTCCTCTGATATAACGTCAAATTCTTTCTTCATTCTCCTTCCAGCACAACCACTTTTTTAGTTAATAATAAAGGCTTGTTTAAAAAAATAAATTAAGTAATTAATGTTTTAATTAATTACAACTAAGACTAAGAAGATCACAAAACAAGGGTTTATCAAATATAAATAACTATACACAACAGCAATGGTAGAAAAAGATATAAAAATAACAGTAGAAGACCCCACCTGCACATTGCTATTGACATCTTTTGCTAGTAACCTAGAAGAACTTTACAAAGTGAATGAAAAAGAAGAGCTATCTGACAGAAAGGCATCAAATGAACTCAAGACTAATGTAATTTCAAGGAATTCATAAACACTAAAAAATATTAATTCTACTGATTAGGGTAAGAGGTCAAAAAACATGCAATTCATTGAACAGATCAACTGAAGGACAAAGATGGGATGGGGCATTAAGTGAGCAACAGGCACATCTCAGAAATTTAATATTCCACTTAGCCTCACAAATACCACTGATAAGCCTGTTCTGCTTATTATGATAAATACATGGTACTACTGAACCATCTGCTGTTGCAGCACCACAGCAAGTATTATCGCGTGTGGATAAAAGGAACAGGATAAAAAAAGAAATTCAACATCATAATTACAAGGATAAGCATTTAAGTTTTTTCAGATTTGAAATATTTACGAGTGTAAATCAAAAAAGTAAAGGCAATTTGCGTGTAAAACTAATACCGCATGTGCTGTGATCTGATTTTTGTGGTCAGAAGGGGTCAAACCCCCCTATATTCAAAGATGAATGTTAGCACAGTATGGAGAAAAGTGTATTAGTCAAAGAAAGGAGTACGAATGGGTGAAAAGGTTTTGTGGTTAACAAAGACCATTCAGGTCACCCGACAATTTCAACAACGCAAACAATGTTGATCAAGTTAATGCTCTCATTCAAGAAAACAGACGGATTACTCTTTCTGGTACTGCCAGAATGTTAAACATCAGCTACAGGTCTGCATATTCAATCATGCACGACAACCTCCAATATCGCCAAGTTTGAGCACGGTGGGTCCCCAAACACCTCACAGATGAGCACAAATGGAAGTGTATGTGGATTTGCATGCAATTTTTGCAGTGGTATTGCAATGAAGGAGAGGCATTCTTATGACGAATCACTACAAGCCCGAAAGCAAGCAGCAAAGCATGGAGTGGAAACACACATCATCCCCAACAACCAAAAAATTCAAAAGTTTGCCTTCTTCCGGCAAAGTCATGTTGACATTGTTTTGGGATTTGAATATTACCATGAATGTGGACAGACTGTCAATAGTGCAAGATCTTGTGCCATGCTGGAAGAGAAACTGAAACCTGCTATTTGCAGTAAATGCAGAGGTTTGCTGTCAAAAGATGGTCTGCTGCATCATAACAATACTCGACCTCATTCAGTTGCTGCAAACGTTGAAATGATTGAAAAATTTCAAGTTGAACTTCTCCTTCACCCACCCTACAGTCTGGACCTTGCCCCTTCTATCACCTTTTTGGCCCCCTGAAAAAAGCGTTATGTGGACGTCGATTTTCAAATGATGTCAAAGTCAAAGAAGCAGCACATAAATGGCATCACGAACAACCGAAAATGTTCTTCTCAGACGGTATTAAGAAGCTTGTGGACCGATGTGACATGTGGTTGGAGAAGCAAAGGGATTACACAGAAAAATAATACTAAAATTTTGCATATTTTCCTTTTCTTGATTTAATAAAAAATAAAGTGCCTTTACTTCTTGATTTACCCTCGTACAATTGCAAGAGAATCAGAACAGGCCTTATAAAATAATTTATTTGACTTCATGAATTCAAATATGAGATTGAGAATTGATGGCACTAAGCAAAATTTACTGGAGAAACTTGGAAGAATTTCAGATGGCTTTCATCCAGCCAAGGGATGAAAAAAGAGAAAATAAAAATTTGGACACGAATGCAAAAATGTACTTTACATGAAAACCTGGGTAAGTGATTTAAGAATAAAAAGTTGAAGCAAAAGATGATACCATCATGTTAATGCACATCAAAAATTTTTATCAAGTTTCCACAAGAGAAGAGAAATATGTAGAGGAGCAAAGAAAGTCACAACATTTTCAAGTTAATGATAAACAATGGATTTTTCTTATTATGCAATTAAGAAATTAATAATAAAACTTTAACAAAATATTTTCAAACACATGTAAACAGTATTTTAATAAAGCATAAGTTGATCCTCATGCTTAGCAAAGCAGCAATTAAAGGAGAACAGGCAACTGTCAACTATTAGTGACAGTATGGGTTCATTAAATGTAACAAAGGAAATTTGGCATAGTTAAAAAAAAATATATCTCACAAATTAACTATGATATTTACAGTGGTATAGAGCACCAGTTTCTTTTTTAAAAAATTCAAATTTCTGGAGTGAATATATAAATGTGATATATCTTTTACGTTATTGCTCCACCCTTGTCTATTCCATGTATTTTATTATAGAAGTATCCTTTCAATATTCTAATTGTTTAAAATTTTACTGTAGCTTACCATTAGAAAAATCCAAAACGTTTCAATGATACATTAAAGAAATTTCTGACACTAGAGAACTCCAGTTTACATGTGTTAAATTTCAGTAGTGCCTTAACAGCTTGATAGCATCTGTGGTATTTATATCCAAGAATGGGAGGTTTAAAATTCATATTTGATTTTCTAAATATAAACTAGATTTTTCATATTAATAGCCTGAGAGTATGGATAAAAAATCCTCTGGCTGTTATGGGGTTAATCTCATTTATGCAACATGACTTCTGCTAATTTATATAAAATCCTATTGGGAAAATAATATTTCATAAAATGAGTAACTGCTTACCACATCATACTAGCTAATGTACTACACTAGCTGAGAAAGGGAGAAATTGATGGATATTTCGGTCAGGTAGGGTGTGAAAATGAATTACAAAGACAATTTTCACTAAGAATAACACAATAGACTGAATAAAGTTCTTCATCACATGTAACGTTTATGCTATTACTAAGCTAAACATTAAAACTCGCATTTTAACATGCAAAGTACAACAATATATGAAAAAATAATCTATGAACTTCAGGACAAATAAATACTTCTGGATAAATGATACACGAAGAAAAAACTATAAAAGAATGTTAACTTAGATATAAAAATGAGTCATTTGTGACTTACTCAATTTCGAGACAATATATGTGAAGAATGAAACTGTAAATTTCAAAATAGGATTGAAACCTACTATACTAGATGAAATCATTCAATTTAAACCGAGGAATTCAGTCACATAGAATTTTTCTCTGCAAAATCATGAGATTTTAGGATTTAATGAAGAGGAAAGAGAACATTACAGCGAAAATAAATTTTTTCGATTGGCAAATATATAGGTTGCAAAACCATCTAGTACATATACTTGTATTGCCTTGTTTGGATGTTGTGTTCAATCAAGAGAGTTGATAACAAACACTGCAATTATTGGACCTTGGGGCAATCAAGTCATTATCTCCTTGGAATATTTAAATATTTATACTTACCACCACTTGTTCTGGTGTCCATGTGTCAAGGTTGACTGACTTAACTTTCGAGATATGAACTCCAAGGTTACGGTGTATACCAGCACATCTAATGCACAAAAATACACCTAAATTCCAAGAAGCCCATCTAGGACCTGGAAAATTATTAGACGTGGTGTACAGCAAACATTAAAGTAAGCGATTCAAAATATAAACAACTTTAATATTAAATATTCATGATCATAAAGCTACTTTGACAGCAAACCCACTGGTAACTCACCTTTCGCATCACAATCGACACAGTACTTATTGTCTTCATCTCTCAACATTTGATTTAATAAAGTTTGGCATTTTTCTTGAATTGCCTTTTGTTTATCCCTTTCTGCTTTAGAAGTCATCGTTATGTCTAACGGGACACGGAAGCAGCGATCCTCCCCAAGAAGAAACCGGAAAGCGTCACCGACTGGTCAATCCCCCAACATGGCCACCAGCGTTACAAATGTCTGCTGGCTGGTTGGTTGTTTACTAGTTACGCAGACAAAAGAAATGAGACATCCGTTTAAGGGAATGAACACGAGTGAAAACGTTGAAGTAAACAAATATTTTTGCTAAGTTAATCATTGACGTCAAGGAAAACATTGATAATTGGATAAAATAGAATGGGGAAGAAGAAGAATCAGAATACAGACACTACTAGTGAGACCAAAACCTCGAAAACTGCATATGATGAACCTGATGGTGCTAACTATAAGAAGCCTAACGCCGATGATAAGTCAAACATTATTCAATTCGTTGAACCAAGGAAAAAGAAAAAGCGATCAGAAAGTGAAATAATCCCTGTTGAAAACTCATGTGAAAAGAAATTACGGTTTAACATAGACGGTGAAGTCGTTCAATCAAAAAGTGAAACGGATGAAAAAGGAAATAACTCAGCGGTGAAAAAGAAAATTAGGAAACCGAGATGGACAGAAGAACGGAAAATGGAAGAAAGGGAGAAAAAATCTAGTGAACCTCCTATAGAACAAGAAGTTCGGCACAAGAGTAAAAAAAAGAAAAAGGGGAAAAAAGTTCAGTTACAGCAAGAGGGCACAACTGCTTTAGCAACCTCAGCAATTCAGTACCTGCAGAACTGGCAATATGACCGCTCTAGTTGGAAATTTTCAAAAACTAAGCAGACTTGGTTGCTAAAAAATATTTTTGATCTTAAGAAGGTAACCAACTGCTTATTAAACCTCCAACCACTCTTTTCAATGATTTAATTCCGCTGTTCCAAATTTTAATTACGACCACAAAACTTCAGCCTTAAAGCATGTATTTTATGAATAACTCTTTTGAAAACATTTTCGTTGATTGCTTTTAGGATTATATTTCTTGCCTTATAAGTAATTCACCATGATAGATAATTGTAGGATTTCATAAGTTTTATTTTAAAAATACTTCTGGAATTTAAACTTGACTGTAAATATTATTCTATCAAATGAAATGTCAAGTAGTGTTACTGGAAGAAAATACGTTCCAGCCAATCCAGTTAAACATTCACAAAACAATTTTAATGTTTTCTTAATTTTCCTATGTATATTTCTTAAAAAAGGTACCCTCATCTGTATTTCCTGTTTTGTTGGAGTATGTTTCTGGATTAAATGGGGGTTCCAGATTAAAGACACATGAAGCAGCATTAAAAGTCATCCAGAAGCTTGAAGAAAAGACTGAGGCTGGTGATACTAAGGAAGATGAAATTGCTAAGTGTCTCACAGAGGAGAGTGAGGAAGACAAGGAAGAAATTCATCAAAGAGCGAGATCTGTCATGCAAACACTCTCTGATTGTACCTGAAATTGACAAATTTTCTATTTGTGATTTTAAAATTTTAATAAAAATCGTGTACATATATATAATTAGCTTATTTTGTGTCATTTTTTGTAACATAAATATTCAACATGTTGTGAGAGATCAGCAATCCCCCTCAAGTCTTACTGGCAAGAAGCAGTGGCACATCCTGAAATAACAAAGTGATAAAATTTCCACAAAAATTAAGATTTATTTAGTCACTAAGTACCATCAACCAATTTAAGTGTGGGATAACAGAGTAAAACTTTCCCCACTATACAATATTTGAAGTCTTACACATCCTGTAAATGGAGTGATTTCAAGTGTGTAATATTCAATTTCTAATCCTGTTTGGATTTTTTTTTAATTTGCAAAATTTTCTAGAATTGATCCTGTCAAAATATATTTACCTAAATAATTTTACTCTTGAAATATTTTCTCTACAAGTTTCAGATTTTTCACAATACATAAATTTTAGCTTCGATGATTCAAAACTAAAGAATTGTAGGTTTAATATAAGCTTCTGTAACAAAAACTTCTGATGGTTAATTATCGTGTATACACTAGGTAAAAGACAATACTTACTCTACTGACTAGAACTTGGCCTTTTAGAGAGACCTATGAGAGCGTGAGAATGACAGAACACACAGGAATGCTGCAGTGACTTCACAAGCCATTATTGCCAGTTGCAAAGCAGCAAGCACCACCTGGTTCAAAGCAGATAAACTAAACATTGAGTAATTTAAAATGATTGAAAATAAGAAATCATACAAATAAAGTATGAGTTTAACTAATTAATGGTGTGCTTTTGTCAGAATATGTAATAAAAACTTAATAAAGGCCTATTTTAATAATGTATTATGGAAATGAAATTTTTTATGGAAAAGAATAGAAAAGCTTTTATTCATTAAAATAATCAAATTTCTTTCCATTAGGACTAACATTACATCAGCAACAGAAAAAATGGACACAAGGTAGAAGACTGCGCAAAAGGTAATATTATGTCTTCTATTGGTAAGATGTTAATAATAGTAAATTTTCCCTGTCTCTTTAAGTTTTTTATGGCACAGTAACAAAAATCGTTTTCTTTTGCCCAGTACATGGGCCAACACAATTATCCTTAAAATGAAGTTATGATCAGTGCTTTTTTCCTGCCGGAATGATGTTACAGAACCTTTATTGCAATAAAATACTAATTTGCATAATTTAATGCAAATCAAATGAAGTAATTTGCAATGTAATAATGTTTTACTCAGACTGTAAAATCTCGTATTTCTCCAATTATATTCAGTTTCTAATTTTTCAGCACACCTATTGCATTCCAGAACCTTTTTTGATAGAAAAAAGCACTGTTTATGATTATAATAACCAACTGAAAGTCAACTGGTTATTTATGGTGAATGCAAATACGATAATCTATAAAAATCATAACAGAGCACAGACAGACCTTTGAAATTTTAGATATTTATTTATTTAATAATCTATGTGGATATTAAGCCCTCAAAAAGTTATTAATCTAAAAAAATAGCTTTAAGTAATGTTGCTTAAATCCTTATTAATATAATTTACAATTATATATTATTTACCCTTAAACATGTTAATCATAAGAACTCAGGGCACCCTTTTTTCCAAGAATCCATTTTCAGTTATATGTACTTGAGTTTTTCTCTATGAAAAAGATTGGTGAGCCATATTCACATTGTTGATCAATCAATCAATCTGAGAATAATTTGACTAAACTGATCAACTTTTCAGTTAATTCAACAAAAGACTGAGTCCTTCAAACAGTCTATTATATAGAAAAATTAAAAACAATTCTGTATGCTACATTATGTCATAAATTGATGGAATGGATGATCCGAAGATCCTTATGCGACAGGCATAAGCTGGATTGATGGGAATTGTGGAAACAGGTGACAAAAACTGCTACATCTGAGAATCAAACGATAGTTCAGCAGTAGAATATCCACCCAGCAAGTGGAAGACCCAGGTTCGATTCCCAGTCGTAGCAGATTTTTCCACTTTTCCACACTTTACATTGTCATAATTGAACAAAATGAATGTAGTCTTAGATAAAGTTAGGTGCATAATACCTGTCACGCACAGATGTGCTGAACTGCAAGGACAAATGTAGTCTTGTATCCAACTAACTATAATTGTTTCTTTTTATTTTTCCAATACAACTTTTGTGCTGAAGAAAAATGTTTTGCTGTTAATTTGTCATGATTATAATGTTTACTGAAATGAATTATAATTTCTGGAATTTATTATTAGCGTTGTTTTGTGTTGAATGTTATTACATTTATCAAACATCCTCATTTACATATAAAATCAAGTTCAACAAGGGGCATACCATAAACATTCAACCAATCGAAATTTTAAAATCCACACCATCTTTTACAATAGTGAAAAAATCACCATCCTGTATTCCAATTTAAAACATTTACATTGGCAATTTCCAATTAATATCTACAGTAAGATAAAGCATTTTTTATGCGAGTAAATACAAAGGCAGAAACATATGGAATGATTCTAATTCATTAAATTAGCCAATACCACATAAATGAAACGCATTAATCCCCCCCTCCCCGAATATCATTACAGACGGTACGGAATTTTTTATTTTATTATGTTCAGCGCTTACCTCAAGCCGAAGTACGTATGTCTGCCATAGAAGAATGTGAAGAACTCCAAGAAGAGAGGGGATCAAAAGACCTAAAGATGCCAAGAGTGGGCCATTTCTTTCAGTAATATTTCCATTGCGACCTAATCGAATACGGAGAGTCTCTACCATAAAAAGTAGAAGCAAGACGGTCATATCTGCAGCAAGTGCATTTTCTGGGTAAGGCAAATTTAATACTTTAAAAACCACTAGCCCAATTTCGCATAACGCCAGCAGTCCGAAGTAAAATGAGTTGAGATAAAGTAATACCTCAAACATAAGTGAAGATTGCATCATTTCGATAAAATTTCTTTACACAAGCTTTAACATCCACCAATATTCTGCAAGAGATATACAAGTTCAAATAATGAATTCACTAAATGGCAATAATAAAAAGCTGTATTATATTACATTGTAATCTTCGCCAATTGTAGCCAAAATTTCGGTTTAATGAACTGGTAAAAGATAGTAGGAAAAATTCTATGAAACTATTACGAAAAAATCACTTAAATGAAAGATTACAGATTGACAAAGGAAAATCAGCAGTGTAATCTAACAAAAAGTAATAAATACCCTTAATAATACGCCAAACAGTTGAAATAATGCTAAATTACCACAGAATCATTTATTAAATTCTTATTTCATAAATTTAAATACAATATTTTGGGTTCTCTTTCATAAAAAAATAAATGCAATTTTTTATATTCGGCGAGGTTAAAAAATACCTCCTCTACTACCAACAAAAACCAAAAATATGGTATAAGAACTGTGATTGATTAAAAATGTAAAGATTTTTCATAAATGACAAAGCAAATAATGAAGAGACTTACTTCCAACATAAATAAATTAGTATGCGAGTTCAATCAACGGTTTGTTTCTGTTTGTATTCCAGTCCGAAGCGTTATCACGCCTCTAGCGATACATTTATAAACCAGCTCTTTTAGATGCCTGGTCGTTGGTCTGGTGGGAAGATTATAAATAGAAGTTATTATCAGATGGAAATGGTGCTTTTTCTGATCAATTTCCAACAAATTTTGCTTTGGACATAGCACTTGCTTCTTTCTCAAAACTTATTGAATAATTTACTTGTACATAGCAATTACAATAAAGTAAAATAAAAGTCAACGGATCGATAAAATTTTGCTAGTCTTTGCACCATGGACGAAAAGACGACCACCGTCCTGAAGGAAGACATCGTCGTAAGCGGGGTCCTATAAGTTGCCGTCTTCGCTTAGAAAAAGTATTGCTGTCATTTTTCGCGCTACAGGAATTCAAAACTTCATCCCCAACATAATATGCTTCAGGATGCTCCAAATGTTTGTTCCTAGCTTTGGGATCACTTGCCATTTTCCTTTCGACGAATCCTCCGTTTAAGGGTAGGAGAGGAGTCGTACACCGAACTGGTAGACAATCTGGTGGGCGTGGTTCTCGATCTTTAGATAGCAATTGTTGACTATTGCGATCATGAGGCCATTTATCTGCAGGGTAATGTGTTGGTGCATATTCTAGTCCAGGCCAACGGGAATGACGACTGGACCAAACCCACTTTCCATTTTGAGAGCAGTGGAGCGCTTGAGGACCAATCAATGCATAACCATATTCACAATCATATTCTGCCACATCTCCATATTTGAATTCTTCATCTCCAGCAGATGAGTGGGGCACTAGATCTTCTGGTCTACTCTCTAAGATAGAATCAGAGGATATGTAATCCCTGCCAGAAGTGCGTTCATCCCAAACTTTATTCCATCTAAGTCCATCTCCTCCATTCCAATGCTTTCTTTCCATCATTTCCCAAGCACCTTGGTTGATTTCAGGAGGAGGGCCACATATGACTGGAACACATCTTGGTAAAGTTACTTCCTCTCCCTCTGCATCATAGTTTTCCTGTTTGCCTACAGCTTTTGATGCAAGGACAGTCACCCTTTTTCTCCATTTTCCCCCATCACCACACACTATACGACTAGCACCTTTCAATTCAAAACCATCATCACATTCGACATCTACTTTTGAGCCTACAGAAAACAGACCACGTCTTGGTCTAATTTGACTGCCTTCTAATCCATGAGCTTCACCATAACTAGTCCACTCATGAAGCCTACCTGTACCAAAAGGTCCTACACATTTAGATAGACTGTCTTGTTTTTGCAACTTCACCTCTTTTATGTCACTTGATTCTTCTTTATTTGGCGTTTCAGAGATATTATAATCCACATGACTAACACTAACATTCATCGTAAGAACCTTATCATCGACGTTACTAACTGGAGGATCTGTTATTGAGGAAGGACTTTCTTCTTTTTTAACACCAACTGGAATAGCACTGGCAGCTTCAGTATCAGTTTTATTTACTCCTTGATATTGATTTTCAACTTTCTTCCTGCCCTTACACTTTATTGGCAAAATAGTGTTATTATCCTTACTGGATCCAAAGTATGATTCAGATTCTAAAGCGTCACAGGATAATCCTATAAATGGATGAATCTTAATTAGTTCATGCTATTTTGTGAAACAAATTAATGTATAGGATTAAATTTAATTTAAAAAATATTTAACAGGAGTTGAAAAAGTCAAACAAAAAGAAAACCTTTTCCTTCATTCAGATTTATCATCTCACAGCAAGAGGAAGAAATTTATGTAGTTAGTGATAATGATTACCAAACTGAAAATTTGATGCAGTAGGTGAGCTTGATAACCTTTCTTTTGAATGCATTGAAAATGCTGTTTTATTACCATTTACGATTTTTTTTAAGCTTAGAGCTACAAAATATCAATACCAGTTAATTTTTATGCACGTACGTTTGCATGCGGGTTGCTTGCCATCCCATGTCTCATTGTTAAGGCAACTTCTTATCTCTTGCCCTTTAATTAATGTAAAACTATTTTGGCAGCTATATTTTATTACTAGCCCATTGATGGAGTCATCTCTTTCTGAATCCATGTCTTTTTCAAGGAAAGAAACTTGGCCATTTTTTGGAGGTAATGGTTTTGGACACTTTTTACATAATTGTGACTCTTCCACCTGTATTTTTAAGAAGTTATATAGCAATTAAATTTTTAACCTGAATTCCAATACTCAAACACTTCAAAAACAGTTAAAATACTATGAAAATAATTTCAAGTCACATCTAACACATAACTAAATGAAAATCTACTAATTTCATGATATTATGAACCAGCAATTATATTTGGTTGAACGTTACACAACCTTTGAATAGTGCCACTTTATTCTGGCTTTGCTTCCCAATATAATTTTGCAGCCTAATAATTATGAATTTTTTGAATAGATAATTAGAACATTCCCACTCTCACTTTCTAAATTACTTTTTGAGACAAAAATATTATAAACATTTACTTATTCAAAATGATTTGTTCATGAATTATATTTGTTGTAACCAAGCATTGAAAAGACATTTTTATTCCTTCATTGTAAAGATATTAGATAGGACTCATTGTGATTCTATTTCATCATATGAATAAGATTATAAATATTTCTATGGAGAATTTTTTTAAAATAGATAACTCCACTTAGCTTTACTAATAAATAACTTTATCTTAAACTTGGTTACTTTTTCAATTTCATATCTTGAAGGATTAGTTTATAGTTTCAAAAGAAAATTAATTGGCTGTGTTATGTTTAAAAAATATTATCGGCTCTAATTACTTACAACAATATTTCCTTGTCTTTCGGCTAAAAAGTCAGCCCAGCTCCAAATCATCGATTCTTTATTTCCTGATTTACAATATGTAGCCCTTAAAAGAGCTTCCTCAGTTGTAATGAATTTATTCTCAAGTGTTACCAATGCGAGTCGTCCCACAAATGACTCTGCTTCACTAAAACCTCCTCCTTCCCAGTCTTGCTCTTGTCCAAGAACAATAGTGGCTTGCCCTAATAAAAGATTAAATTCATGGTTGTATGAAATATTAGTAAGAATTCAATGGTAATTCTCAATAGTTTCATCATAGATTTAATATCAAGTTCAGTTAATTTAAAATGGTATAAGAATAAGGGATGCTTATAAATAATGCAGCAAAACTTTCCGTTAAAAATCATTATTGTTGCAAAGTAATACTAATTTAATAAATTTATGATTACATTAAGCCTATAAATGCACTGGTGGTGTAGTGGTTAGCATGTCGGCTTCCCATTACAAAGTTTCGGGGTTTGATCCCTGCGAATGGGGATTTTTCGCAAGAAAAATTAATTAATTTAAAAAAAACTATCATTGGTGCCTGGCAGCAGTAGTGTCAGTATGGTATAGGGCTGAAAACAAATGATGTAGGCTAGGTCTATATCCACTAGAGCTGTAGGCATGGTTGGGACAATTTGAACGGCACAGTACTGCAATGTGGAAAGCAAGAGGGAAACTACCACATTACAATTCCTTAGTAATGATTATATGGTTGGCCAATATGAGTTCTCTCGAGGTAAAACATTCCAGGGGTAAAATAATCCCCCAATCAGATCTCCGGGTGGGAACTGCCTTGAGGAAAGCATTTCTTGAAGGTAACTTACGCATAGGTACTTGGAATGTAAAAACCATGAGGAAGACAGGAAAGCTAAAGAATCTGAAAGAAGAAATGAGAAAAAATAGGATTGACATCATAGGGCTGAGTGAAGCTAGATGGGAAGGAGAAGGGCAGTTTGACTTGGAAGAATTCACAGTAGTTTACTACAGCAACGAACGATAGGTTGATGCCAATAAAGCTAAAAGCAGTCCCAGTGGACATGTTGATAATCTGGGTATATATGCCAACGTCCGCTCATGAAGAAGAAGAAATTGAGGAGATGTATGAACAAATTAACGAGATTTATGAAGAAGAGAAGAGAAAAGATAAACTGCATAATAATGGGAGATTGGGACAGCATAGTTGGAGAAAGACGAGAAGAAAAGGTTGTCGGTCAATACGGACCAAGGAGGAAAAAAACTGGTAGAATTCTGCATTGATAACTACCTAGTAGTGACTAATATGTACATGGTTCAAAAACCATAAACAAAGGCTGTATGCATGAAAAAGCCCAGGAGATAGAATGAGATACCAAATAGATTACATCCTAGTAAAACAAAGATTCAGGAATAGCATAATGAATGCAAAGACATTACCAGGAGCAGACATTGATTCAGATCACATCCTTCCAGTAGTCGATGTAACTACAAAGCTTAAACAAATAAAGAAAATGAGAAGAGAAAGAAAGACTTGGGACCTAGAAAAACTGAAAGAAAAGAAAGATGCATTCAGCAGAAAGTTGGAAGATCGCCTTAGAAATTTGGAAAACAAACCGAAGACCGTGGATAGAGAATGGGAGGAAAATAAAGCCAGTATCAAAGATACCTTGAATAAAGAGATTGGAAAACAAGAGAAGAAAATCAGAAAACCATGAATTACTAAGGAAATGCTGGAGAAAATGGATGGGGGAAGAAAATGGAAAAATGTTAACAGTGAAGAAGGTAAATCAAATATAGATGCATAAACAATGAGTTGAGAAGGGTAACAGATAAAGCTAGGGCAATTTGGATAAAAGAAAAAAGTGAGGAAATACAACAGATGGAGAAGTTAGTACGGTATGATATGATGTACGCTAGGGCACTGGAGTTAGAAGATAAGAAGCCTAATGGATTTCGTGGTAAAGGAATTATGAATAAAGATGGAAAAATTGTCACAGAACCAAATGATGTAACACAGGTATGGGAAGAATACATTAAGGAACTATACAACAAGCAGGCAGGATCGGTACAAATAGTACTGGAAGAAGAGAATAACATTGAAGAAGACAACTTGAGACCAAGTACATATTATGAAAAGTAAAGTAGAAAAGGCAATATGGGAAGTGAAGAAAGGAAAAGCTACAGGCAGTGATGGAATACTGGTAGAGGTACTTAAAGTCATTACAAAATTAATTAAGAAGATTTATGACTCGAGAGAGTGGCCTCAGGAATTCCTAGAAGTAACAATGATCCCTCTAAAGAAGAAGCCAAAGGCAATGCAGTGTAAAGACTACCGAAAGATAAGCCTACTGTCATACACTTTGAAGATCTTCACAAGGATTCTTAATAAAAGGCTAGAGAAAAAGGCTGAAGAAATGCTAGGGAAAGATCAATTTGGCTTCAGAAAAGGAACAGGAACCAAAGATGCTATTTGTGTAGTGAGAATCATATCAGAAAGGGCAATAGAGTACAGCCAAGATTGCTGCATATGTTTTGTCGACTGGCAGAAGGCCTTTGATAGAGTAAACTGCTGATGGGGATATTAAAGGATATAGGTGTAGACTGGAAAGACAGGAGACTATATGTGAATCAAGTTGTAAAAGTCAGGTTGGAGAATGTGGATACCAGCAGAGTAAGTATCGGTAGAGGAGTAAGACAGGGTTGTGTTCTATCGCTGATCCTATTCAATATATATGGAGAGAGGCTAATGCAAGAAGCGTTAGAATGCACGGGAGATTTCAAAATATGAGGAAGGATTATAAGAACAGTGAAATACATGGATGATCAAGTACTTCTAGCAAGAAAGGAAAAGGAACTCCAGAAAATGATAAATAGACTAGTGATAACAAGTAGAAAATACGGTATGGAAATAAATACAGGAAAATTCAAGGTCATGTGAATATCAAGTAAAGAAGAAGAAAATTAGAACCTAAGTATTTGATGAAAGCCATTAGAACAAGTTTCAGATTATAAATACCTTGGAAGTATCATAACGACAGAAACAAAATGTACCGATGAAATCAGGACTAGAATAACAAAAGCAAAAGTCGCTTTCAGAAGAAAGAAACTCCTACTAATGGGGAATATAAAGGAGGATATCTGCAAGAAGTTGATAAAACTGGATTTCACATTACCAGAGAAGAGAGAGCAGGATTAAAGAAGTACTAGAAGGAAAACTGGATGGAAAATGAGAAAGAGGTAGGAAAAGGTTTCAGCTGATAGATGACTTGAAGGGGAAGCAGAGCTATCAAGACATGAAGAAGACTGCAGAAAATAGGAGTATATGGAGAACCAGGTTTAACCATAAATAATCATGACCTGTCTACGGGCAGACTACCTATGATGTTTATTTAGTCTATTTGATGATAGGCCTCTTCAGATATGATATGATTATCACTAATAAAGAAATATGCATGGATATAAATTCAGTTTTTATATAGTCATGAATCAATTGCTTTATTTTTTGGTTAAATTTAACAACAAAAGCAAAATTTACTAGATTTGAACAAGGAATTTTTTACTGCTATTTCAAGAAAATTTTAAAATTTCTCTAACTGAATTACTTAGGAAATAATTATTTGTCTATAAAATTTTCATATTTCTTTACATATTTTATTTTTTTGCTCTTGAATGCTTTTTTAGTACAGTAAAAGCTCATTATAACGGCACCCATTCTACCGGAAAACTCACTCTAGCGGCACCTTCCAATTGTCTAATAAATGTTGCCACAGCCACTACTGATCTTTTATAAGTTTAACCACATATTGTAAGTAGTTCCTCTTCTGTTTCAAGGTGTCAACATTTTTAGATACCCTAAAGAACATGAGTAGTAGCAGCAGTAGTAGAAAACAAGGGATGCAAATGATGCCTACTTTATGGAAGAAAATTGATATTTGCCAACGTCTGGATAATAGGATAAATAGATGTGTATTAATGAACAAGTACAGTATAAGCTCATCTACGATATATGACATTAAAGCAAGAAAACATGAATTTCTAAAAATTTTTACCGACTTGGATACAAATGAAAATATCCAAAAACGTAAAAATTAAAGGAAGCCAAAGCTACCTAGAACAGTTGGATGCAGTATTATATGAGTGGTTTAAAGTGAAGTGTTCTGAAGGTTTCCCAATCACAGATCCACTATTAATTGAAAAGGCAATATACTTTTATCAGCAAATCGGCTAAGGTTGTTTATTACCCAGCCAACTTCCCCAATGTAATTTCCAATCTTCTTTTGTTGTGTATTTCTAGGATTTGAAATGGTATTGCGGGGCTAGTGAATTGCCCAGCCAACATTACGGTTTAAAAAAATGTTTGAATTGGGATGGTTGGAAGAAGGGTTTTAAAAAATTGGTGAGTTGGTTGGAAGAAGAGTTTCAAAAAAATTGTTGGGTTTGGTTGGTAGGAAGAAGGGTTTCAAAAAATTTATTTTTCAAACTATCCCAAGCAAATTCAGACAAGGTAGACAAAAGGAAATCAACAAATTGTTTCCACAATACCATTTCAAATCCTAGAAATAAACAGCAAAAGAGGATTGGGGATGTTGGCAGGGTAAGTCTCAAGCTGTTCCAACAAATGAAATCAAAAATTTGTGAATTTATTATTTGTTGATATTTACTTTCTGTGAAAAAAGCAAAATAATCTATCAATTGTGAATAATAAATTATGGTTGTAGTAGTGAGGTTATTCTCAATGGACCCTTATTTGGTTTCCAGAATGAGCATTAATAAAATTATAAGTTAGACCATGATATTTCCCACAAAAATAGTGCATTAGATAACGAAGAACAATATCTTCTATGTAAGAAGATCCTTGAAAGATATTAAATATGTCCTCAATGTAATTGGAATGTGATTTTGCGGCATCATTCGTTATATTGGCATATTCACTTTAGCGGCACAATTTTGGTCCCATAGGTGCCATTAGAATGAGCTTTTACTTACATAGCTTTCTTTTGGAATTATAATTTATGTAGCTTCTATGATTTGGATGGATTCTTGCAACAGCATGCTGAAGTTCAGGCATAATAATAAAAGTTTTTCAAGCTGATAATATTTTTCTTGGCGATAGAATTTTTTAAAATTGTCTTTATTCTCACCAGGAATAGCAAAGCCTGGAGATAGATTTTCTCCCTTAGCTGCCAAAATTCCATCTTGAAACAGATTCCAATTTCCACCCTGAGATGTCCAGGAGAGGCAGAAATGATGCCATTTTCCATCATTAGCTGATATATCTGTCGCAGCAGAGCTTCCATTAACATAAACTACGAATCTGGGTGAAAATAAATAAAAAGTGTGATTGATACACCTTTTAGTCTTTTCATAACATAGCATATTTGATCTTGAAGTAGTGTTGTATATTGATATCTAGGAATCTAATTCTTAATACAAATATCCATTTTAACACACTGGTCTAAGTACTTACAGAAATCAGTAATGATCCTTTTTTCTCCAAGAAGAGTAGATTTCAAAATTTTTTTAAAATTTATACCTTTAGAAAATCCTTCTGGATTACATAAATATAATAAGAAGAAAGAAAAATAAAATAATTGATAAACTGTATTTCCTGGCGAATAAGACGTACTTTTTTTTCCGAAAAACATTACCTAAAATCAACCTGTCTTAATCGCCAAGGGTAAACATTTGCTCGGTTGTATAGGTCAGTGCTTCTCACCCTCTTTTGATCCACGGCACACCTTCATGAATGCTTAATAAACATTGCGGCACATCAAACCAACCCTATGTAATTTAACTGCTTTAATACGTGTTTTTAAAGAAGGATAAAATATTATTATATTTTTAAATTAATTAAATATTAAAAATCTATTAATTCCTCTCACAGTTTAAGGATAAGTTCCTTGGATGATGAAATTCATTAAAATTTTCTTCATTTCAAACGGTTTAATAACAATTAAAAATTTTCGAAATTTGCGATACACTAGTGCCTTCTTCATGGCACAATAATGCACCATGGCGCACCGGTTAAGAAGCTCTGGTATAGATTTCCCAATATTCTGTAGAGTTCCTTGAATGAGGAAAAGAAAGATTTCCTAAGTCAATATATGAGATCGTTATATGAAACAAACAATACATATTTTAGGTACAACATAATATGATCATTTTGTGATTGAATTATATATCAGTATTAGGAAAACGATTTTGGCAGTGGCTTGCCAACTATAAATGTTACTTAGTATGCATCTGAAGATGATCAGCTGTACGAAGATAGTGAAGATTCATATGAAAGTGCTAGTGGTGATTACTGTAGTAGCATGATGATGATTTCCTTAACTTTTATATTGAATAAACTTGATTATTTAATGTAGATCAAACCTGTTTTTGTTCTTGTAAATTTGGTAAAATAAAATCCATGCATATTCTTTTTTGAAATTTGTTTTAAAATCAGAGTGCGTCTTATGGGCCGGGAAATACAGTATTTAGTTTTACCGAATGGCAGTTTTGATTTATTATAACCATGCGAGCAGATATGAGAAAATACATTTTAATTATATACTAGCAGATTTACAAATCTTGCACCCTTAGTCATTTAGAGATTTATGCCATTCTTCCCCCTTTCCTTCTCATTTTAGTTATAAAAAACACTTGTTTTTTTATTCAAATTTATTTTATTCCAATACAGGCACTCCCCGAGTTAAGTAAGAAATGCATTCTGGGCACCTGTTCCACAACTCGAAATTTGTGTAAGTCGAAAATTACTATGGATAGTATACAGTAGAGGTCTGCATGGACCGGGCCTGGCCCATGGGCTTAAGACCAGCCCGGCCCGTGGTCTGGGTAAGGCTGAAAAGCAATGGGCTCAGGCCGGGCATGGGCCTAGACGATTTATCCAGCACCTTTCCTGTTTGGGCCGCTTCGGGCCAGTTGAGGACCCAGTGGACCCCCCTCATGTTTGCGCCACAGTGCAAAGAGTATTTCGTCTTCACTATTCCTTTTAGGGAGACTTCTCCGTTCTACCCTTTACAAGCGACAGATCTCCCAGGCCACCACTAGAGCACCCACGAATTCCTACCAACCGACCATCTCTTAAACAAATTCTTATATCACCAAGAGGGTTCTGTTTGCCTTAGGAGATAGCGGGATCTTTGGGAGTCTTACATCCGAAACTTCATTCTCTACCTCTACACCTTATCTCATTTTGTATCCGCCATTGGTCATCAGTTTGCTCTGGGTAGAGATGATATTGGTCTTCCGTACTGATAGAAATTGACATAATTTGTATTCTTCATGCATTTGTGGGGTTTGAAATATATTTTGTGTTATTAAAACTTTTTATAAATCCCTAAAATACCAGAATGGATTTAATCAAGGAAATTATTTTAAAAAGTGCATTTACATTTGAAATGCTTTGAAATTTTTAAAACATAAAAAGATACTTTATAAAGGGTATATGTTTACTGAAGAATGTACAAAATGTCCATTTGGGCCAGTTTAAAATAATTCAGGCCTCGGGCCAGGTCTGGGTGCAAAAATGGGAGGAAGTCTTGGGCTGGGCCGGGCTTGGACTCAATTATGAATAGACCAGGCCAGACCTGGGCCAAAGATTTCAGCCCGTGCAGACCTCTAGTATACAATACAGTATAGGGTGCTTAGGTTCTATAACCCCATTTGACATCAAGTTTTGCTTGCATTTCTTAACCATTACATTATTTTGCTAATTTACTATTAGAAAACTGTTATTACTTCAATCTATCATCCATAATGATTTTTTACTGGCATTTACTCTTATTTTGTTATAACACTCACAGTGTAGTCTCAATTCACCTCTTCATTCCTCTCTTACAAAAGTGAACGCAGTCTTTTTACGAGTTGGTCTGTTTAAGGTAGTGCGTGTTTGTGGTTGACACTGCCATACCAAGAGCTCATGAGATGTACGAAAGTGACTAGCCATTTTCATATCTCTTCATAATATCCATTTTTTCTTCTAAAGTAACGGCACTAACACTTTTACTCTCACTGCGACGCTTATCAGCCACGATTGCAAGGGCAACACGTTAATTTGCGCAAAAATGAAACACATGTTAAGGGATCAAGCAAATGTGCATGAGCAGTAGAACACAGTGAGAACATCACATTATAACCCACGCCTTGCATTCTTCCTCTGCACAGATAAGTAGTTCCTGCTCGTTTATGCAAACCGCTAACGTAAACTTCCTGTGTAACAAAATTTTTTTAGTGACTTACGTAAGTGCGGGTTTACGTAAATCGGGCTTATGTAACTTGGGGAGTACCTGTATTTCTAAATAAACATCACATTAACAGTTTGAATCACATATTTTTATACATTCAAATAATAAACATGAAACATTATAAATGTACTCCCCTAATCGTTTGCACCCTTATACACTGCCCACCACTGCCTTAAGGTGAATCTGCTATTGATTATGAAGAATAAAATGACATAATGCAATCAATGTTAGAGTGAATCAAATTCAACAGAAATTGATAAAAATCACTTACCCTGTATAGTCTTTCAATGTGAAAGCATTGTCTGATTTGGTGGATGCCAACGAAAATATTGTCCCATAATTGGAACCATCATTAGAATTCATCCAGCCACATAATGAAATCTGTAAAAATATGTAATCAAAAATTTACTTGGTTAAAAGATAAAATTTATAATACAATGATGTTAAATGCACAAAATATTTATTCAAAGTAGTACATTATAGCGAATGTATGTCTGATAAGAAAAATAGTAATAGACTGATGATACAAGTTAAAACTGCCTCATAAAAAATACTAAAATAACAAGTTTATTCTATTTAAATATATAGTAATAATTTTGCAATTGTCACTTCTCTCTGAGTGTTATCTTTTATGTTTAAAATCCACCAACTTACTCGAGAGTAATCTTTCTCTGTGTAACCATTAAGTAAGATGTAGTTTGTTGTTCCTGTTTGAGGAAAATAAAGAACCGAATCAGAATCCAAGAATTCATCTTCATCCATTCCTGGTTCATCATCGATCAATTTCAATCCCTCTGCAATACATTCATCCTCAGAATCTGATCTGCAAAGACATTCCCATTCTTCACCATTATATACACATGTATCATTTGTATGACAGGGTGGTCTGTCACAAACATTGATTTCACAGTGGATACCTATGATAAAAATTCATAGCTTTGATGAATGTTTTAGGAAAAATTTATATTTGAGTTATTGCAAGTGTTCTATTGCATAAAATTTACGAAAATATTGACCACAGACCTTCGTAATCGGCAGGGCAATGGCACTCGTACTCGGATTCTGCTGCAGAACAAATTCCACCATTTGAGCATGGATTTGGAGTGCATGCATCACTTATTAACTAAAAAAATGAAACATTTTTCAGAATTTGATTGTTTTGCTGGTTTAAATTTTTATTTTTTCCTTAACCTGGAGCTCCAAATTAGAGTAACAACTTAAATCAATTTATGGCAGATACTAACCATAGATAATGTTGCTGGTGTTTTGGAGAAAAATAGAACTGTGAGATAAAATTAACCTTCAAATTCAAGTGTAGCCTCTAAAGCAGGGGTCCACAACATTATTCTGTTGAATGCCACTCTTTAACAATATATAATCTGTGATCCTTCACCCAAGCCACCCAAATTCATTCTGTCCATGACGATTATGAAAAGCAGTTCTTATATTAAAAGGAATCTCGAATATAATGCGGTATCAAATTGAAATAAAAGTGAAATTCTTTAAAAATACAAAATTTTCATAACTATTCTCTGAAATATTGTGCCACTTAAAATCTTTTCGTGTGCCATAGGTTGCCTGCTCTAAAGCATTCTCCATGCAAAAAAGAGCAGCCAAAGCCATGCTAAATGTCTCATACAGAACTCCTGGCAGGCCTATCTTTTCCTCACTTAAAATCTCATCTTTACCATGCATCTACATCTTAAACAGTGCAGTCTTTGTTAAGAAACCTCTCATCATTTCTTAAAAATTCCTCAATACATGATCACTAGATGAGGACAAATTAGGTCATTCATATTAACGATTACGCTCTCACTATTTGCCAACACTACTCTCTTTCATTAATTTATAATAAACTTCCTTTATTCATTAAATGCTTACCTCCCAATAAATTCAAATGTAATCTGAAAAATTTGTTAAACAAATCTTACTATAGCATTAAAGAGTTCTTAAATGATAACATCAGGGAGATATTATAATACTGTCCTTAAAGAAATGCCATAATATTTAATCCCATTGAGTATGTAATTCTTCTATTGATTTGTGTTATAATGTCTATAATTCTTTTTTGACTTATTCCATGTCATGTACTTGACCTCCAGGAATCAATAAAAATATTATTATTATTATCATTATTAACAGTAAACCTTTTTTTGTCATTCATTTGTAGACAATATAAAAAAATTGTCTTATGACCAATCAGAATTATTTCAAGAAATATGTTGGAAAAATTTGTCATACCTCACAATTAAGGCCAATGAATTCTGCATGACAGGAGCATGTATATGATGCTCCATCAGATGAACAGTTCCCATAATTTAAACAAGGTTCTGAAGCACATATATTTTCTCCTAGTTCACAGAAAGTTCCTGAAGAAGATATATTGATAGATTAAATTTTAAAATTCAGAATTATCTCACTCAATTGAAAACATCCCCAAACGTCATGAAATTTCCATCAACTTCATATTAAAATGTTTAAAGCAGCAGTTGAAGGAAAGCTATGTAAAAAATATTACCCATGAATCCTATTGCACAACCACAGACAAATCCAGAATTGGAAAGAACATAGCATGTTCCACCATTACTGCAAGGTGAAGTAAAACAATCATTATAGGGAAGGATTTCTGGTTTTTTACCTACATCAATGTCGACGAGCTGTAATAAATAAATAGTCACTAATAAACATAAAGTTAAAAAAATATATAGGAGTAACAGCATGTAAAGAAAAACTGGATAACTGAAAGCACTCAGTTATTCAATCAAATTGGAACTTTTTAAATTAAAAATTGATTATTTTAAAGTAGAAGAGCTTTACATTATTTAGTAAATCCTTCAAGAAACATTAAAATGTAATTTTTACTTTTATTTACTATGACAGTTGTTCTCAGGCAGATGTACCATGCAACCCTCCATGATTTTTTGAGAAGTAATAAAAATATTTTTTTAAACTTTTTCCATTTATACTTTTTTATAAAGTGCACTGAAAAATATAAAATAAATTTAGGGTTCAAGACAATATCTGGATCTTAAGGAAAATGGTTCACAGACATTTCGTCCAAAGACATTTCGTTCAAAGACATTTTGCCCAAGGACATTTCGTCCAATGGGTATTTCGTCCAGGGACAATTCATCCAATGGATATTTCATCCAGAGGAATGGGGGAGGGGGGTAAGGGAAGGGGGGACAAGTAAACTTTATCAAATATAGGCGATATGGGTATCTATCGACTCGGAATTAAACAGATTTAATAAAATTATAAATTAAAATGGAAAACACTGGCAGTGTAGGGGGAGGATGGGGAGGGGGACAAGTAAACTTTATCAGATATAGGCGGTATGGGTATCTATCGAATCGGAATTAAACATAGATTTAATAAAATTGTAAATTAAAGCTAAAAAAAATCTGATGTGGCCAGCACATGACTTTCTCCATATTTGGGATATAGATATTTAAATTATTATTTCGTATCGTAAAAGAATACAGTCATCCTTATTGCCGTAAATTATATTTTAAATATGTTTACAGAATTCACCACAAGATGGTCGCGCTGTATACTGGAAATTTATGAATAAGTTAAATATCTCTGAAATGGATGGTTCTACAAAAATTTGTTTCAAACAAAACTTGGAAGAAATATTATTCTCTACAACTTTGGTCCTTACGAAGATTACCAGTAATGACGTTTTTAAAGAGATATTTGATGGAAACCGAAAAAATCGATTATTTATAAATAATTCCCAAACAATAACTGCTATGGAAAATTGTTTCAAATGAAAGTTGTAGGAAATTACATTATCTATAACCTTTGTATAGAATTGTATATACAATAATGATGTTTTAATGGAGATATTTCCCCAAAACTGAATTGGGTTTCGAATAAACCTTGACTTCCGGTTAACCGGTATTGTTAAAAAATTAATCAGTTCTTTGTGCTCATGCTAAAGTGTTATATATGAAATTGGTAATGATATGGCAAGTACTTTTCTAGTTAGAGTGCCCATAATCACATACACACACACACACACACACACACACACAGATATCATTCCGAAAATAGTCTAAACATGTTCTAGGGACCTCAAAACATGTATTTCCAATCAAATCTCGAAGTCGATTTTTTTCATGAAAACAATATTTTCTCTATACTACGTATATGGAGAAAGTAAAAAACTCTGGCAGTGTAGGGGGGAGGACGGTGAGGGGGGACAAGTAAACTTCATCAAATATAGGCGATATGGGTGTCTATCTACTCGGAAGTAAACATAGATTTCATAAAATTGTAATTTAAAACAAAACACATTCTTTGAGGGAAAATATACCGAATACCCTAAGACCCGGGGAAGATCATAAACCCTTCTCTATGGGGAGGGAGGGAGAGAAAAAAGAGCCTTCACCTCCGCCTCTACCATCACTGTTGCCAATTCGCTTGACAGCTCGTTCGGGACTCGTAATTCACCGAAATTCCAGTAGAGTGGTCGTTGGCCTTGGAGTTTTATTGACCAGGACTGTACATTATATCCAAGTTTTCCTTTTAATTTTACAACTACTTTAGTAAAGTCCTTTTTTAAATTTAAATACATTCTTTAACATTTTCTTAGATAAATGAAACATTTTAACAAGGTACATTGAATTTGATTCATGAATAAATGTTTATATTTAAATTATGTAAATCTATTAAGTGATAATGATGAAAAAGGACCATAAAAATATTATAATGTAATAATATTCAATAAACTGTTTATTGTATATCCATCTTCGTGGCCATCATGGGCATACAGTAATACATAATAAAGAAATGTGAGTTGTGAGGTAATTCCGAGTCGATAGATACATATATCGCCTAT
Organism: Uropetala carovei; assembly: GCA_036926305.1. NCBI lineage: Eukaryota > Metazoa > Arthropoda > Insecta > Odonata > Petaluridae > Uropetala > Uropetala carovei. The sequence goes on from JAXCHB010000279.1 coordinate 4,123,380, forward strand.
ATCTGACAAAATAAATATTGGATGAAAAGTCTTTGGACGAAATATCCATTGGACAAATTGCCTTTGGACAAAATATCCATTGGACGAATTGTCTTTGGATGAAATATCCATTGGACGAAATGTCTTAGGACGAAATGTCTTTGGATGAAATGTCTTTGGACGAAATGTTTTTGGACGAAATGTCCTGGAACGAAGGAAAATATATGATCATGATTCTCTCTAAAAAAAATACATATGACATATGTTGATTAAATTATTCACTACATTATAAATAGTCTGGAATATTCTTGTTGTTAAACACAGATGACTACAGGAGAAATAGTCTGCTACAGTAGTTTAATGATAGAATATTCACCTGGCAAGTGAAAGGTGCAGGTTCGTTTTTCAGTTATAGTAGGTTTTTTCACTTGTTTCCACATTTCCCAAAAAGAAATTAGTTCATAAAAAATTCAGATATCACCATGAATTACAATAAAGATGAGAAATGTGAGGACTAAGAAAATGAGCGAAGCTAGTATAAGTCGCCGTATTAATTAGTTTTATTATTAAATTATATTTCTTATATTAAATATGAATATATTAAAATAAACAAATGATTTATTTTGAAGATTCCAACCCTCAATCAAACATAAAAAATTAGACATAACCTATAAATTAAAATTGAAGGATTGATAGAATGAGGAAAAAAATCAGTTGGCATAGTGAGGACTGCTTGCGACCCTCCCAAAATTGTCTCGTGACCACCAATGGGATTCGCGACCCTACGTTTGAGAACCACTGTACTACAATATTAAGTTTAATTGAGCATTTTTTTATTAAAAAAAAATTAAGAAAAATTACCTCATCAATCAGCGTAATATTCTTTACAACCATATCTTCTTCAAATTGATGATTCTTTTGACAAAACGTTTCACCAGGATTTGATTGAATGTATCCTTTTGGACAAGGGTAGCAAGGCAACACTCCAATTTCAGAAATTTTATTCGGTGGGCAGATACCTGTAAAAAAATATAAAATGAAATAAAAATTGTACACTTAGCAGCTTAATAAATATGTATGTTTGTCTTACCTATACAATCATCAGGGTTTTTAGCTCCACGGCTAATAGTAGTTTTATTCTCTGGGCATAATGTGCAGTTTTGTGCTCCATTTAACTGCATGTAATAACCTTTTGGGCAAGTGGAGCAAGGAGCCATGCCATCAGTTGAATATGTTCCAGGTATGCATTCAGCTGTAATAAAATCAAAATTGTTATATCTAATTCCTCCTATAAAAATATTTTTCCACAGCTATTTACATCAAAATGCAAATTATGGTAAGAGAATGAAATTATTTTTTCTCTATGAGGACTCACGAATGCAATCATTCAAGGAAGTAGCTCTTCTTCTGCTTCTTTTTCCTGTTCCAACATTTGTGGAAAATCCTTCAGGGCAAGTATGACAAAAAGATTGACCTTCTAAAGGTTGGTATGTGCCTTTTTCACATAATTCACACTCTTCATCCATTTCGTTCCAGTAAGTACCAGATGGGCATTTAACTAAGAAGAAAAGGAACATAATTGAATTGCTACATCTTAGTTCTGAAGAATAATTTAAAGCTTAAGTATAATGTACTCACCACACAAATCATTAGTTAATACACTGCCCTTGGCACATCCCAAGCGTGGTTGCTCAAATGCAATACTGCTGGTAAATTTTTTTTTCACCACCTTGAGGTCACCATTGCTTGAAACATTTCTGAGTATGGGGATCTCTATATCAAATTCACCTTTTCTAATAGCTTCTTCCAAAGCTTTTTTTGCTTTCTCCAATGCATTCATTAAAGCAACCTCCTCATCAGATCTGTTTGTACTTGAAGAATTTTTCACAGGACCTGAAAGAATTATTGAGTGAGTAAAAAAGAGTAAAAATTATATCTCGTTAATTTTTGTCTGTTTACCTCACAATAGATATTCTATTAATATTATTTAAACACCTGCAATCTTGTGTATCCAGAGCCGTAGTGAGTGTTTTTAGCACCCTAGGCAAATCTTTCATTTGGTGCCCTTAAACTAAAAAACTATAAAATATCATTGAAATAAATAGTTACAAAGTAATTTATTATATGAAATACAAAAGATTATTATTTTATTCACGTTGAAGCAATACATTTGCTACAATATTGTCGAAATTATATTAAATGTGATTTATTTGTCCTTTTTAATAGAAAGACACCAACCAATTTATCGATATCTAATAACTTTGCCATTTCATATCCAGTTGATAAAATAGCAAAAGAAGTGAGTTGTATCTGCATCAGTGATGATCTGCAAAAGTTTTTGATAATTTTTAACTTACTAAACGATCTTTCTGCAGAAGCAATTCCAACGGGAAACATTAAAAATATTCTTAACAAAATATCAGTGTTTGGAAAAACATCCCTAAGATCATTTTCAACAACATACTGGAGCATTTCCATTTGGTGCATATCTTCCTTTATGTCAAATTTTATAAAATGTTCCTTCAATGACCTTAATTCAAGAAACAGCTCGTTGAAATCGAGATCATTAGGATAACATATGGATAATTCTGTACAATACCCTTTAATTTCGTCATCATTTGAAATCAACAGTGTCTTCTTCGACAAAATTTTGAACTTTTTATATACCCCGTTGATTGCATTGAATCTAATATTAAGCTGTTCCTTGAAGTCAGCGCAAACCTTTCGTACTTCATTCTTCAAAGATTATTCAATTGAATCATTTAGATGGCCTGCACCTCTTCTGTTTAATGTCGTGGAAATTTTTAAATACTGACATATTTTCTTTGATGTTTCAAAATGATCATCAACATTTTTCTCGATTCTATTGATATTAGACTGCATATCTAATAGAAGAGTAACAGCCTTTTGTAAATTGCAATCTTTAGTCTGTAACGGTTTTGTAACTTTGTTGATTTGTTTCAAGCATAAATCCCAAACAACAGTGTAGAAAACAAATTCCAAGTCAATGATAGAGATGTGACCTATAGCAGCTACATCGTTTTTACTGAGTTCATTCAAGACTTCAAGAATTTCTTTAATTTGGATTCTTCCAGCATTCACTGCGTTTGCTTTCAAGCTCCACCTTGTCGAGCAATGCTGTTTCACAGAAACTTTCAACTTTTTACACGCTTCATCCCATCTAGAATTTGATGCTGATAGATAAATATAAAACATATCGATTTTGTTGAAGAGCATATTTGTTTGCTGGACTTTTCAAAAGCATGGACATCTGACAAAGTTAAATTATGTTCACAACATGGTATATAACATGCATATTTAGGCACATTTAACATTCTTGACTGAACCCCCATGTTACATCCACTCATATTTCTGCCGTTGTCATAAGATTGCACGCACATCAAATTGATATCCAAACCATCTTTCTCCAACTTTATCAAAATATCATTAGTGATACACTTTCCAGTTTTTCCAGTAATATTATTGAAGTCAATAAAACACTCTTCAATACAAACTTTGTTTTTTTCTTTATCAATATTGACAAACCTAATTACCGTATATACTCGTGTATATGCCGACTCCATGTATAGTACGACCCCTGATTTTTTGGTGAACAAACCTGATTTTTTCATATATCTCGTTTATAGTACGACCCGAGCTTTCCACCATGGTCGATATATTTCGTTTCGATAGCTCGATGGTTACGAGCGAGATATATCGAACAACCTTGATTTTCCACACCACCATAGAATAGACCGTAAATGTCGTAAATAGTATCTCTTGCGAGTACACTAAAATTCAGATAAGTTAAGTATCTTACTCCTAAAACATTTAATAAAAAGTGATATGAATCATGATTGCACAAGGTGAAATAAAATCGTTTCAATTCTAGTACGTCTGGATTACGTTCTGCGTACGTAATGGTTCCACTCGCTCATCTACTTAATAGGTAGGGATAACGGATAAAAATAAATTACTTTGTAATATTCCACAGTCTTTATTGTTTCTTTAATCACACCGACCGGTTTCCACTACAAAATCATTCTAATGGTGTTACTAACCGACATAACACCTTTAGAATGATTTTGTAGTGGAAACCGATCGGTGTATGATTGAAGAAACAATAAAGACTGTTGAATATTACAAAGTAATTTCTTTTTTCCAAGATGTTGAAATTCCATTAAGTTACGCCGTCTATGATACTTTTAGTCCAACTCGTTCCAATTCATCCCTTGTAAAAAGACGCACACAAAGATGTACATACATAAAATTCAAGAAAGGAAGTGCCCGTAAATCGTCACTTATATCAAGTATTTGTGAATTTGAAGCTGTATATATGAAAAAGATTCTACTCTTCACGAAGCAACATAACAACGATAAAGGACCTCACTGTTAAGGTTAGCCTACCATTAGAATGCATGCGGGTGGCATAACTTCACCGAAAATGCCCGTGAAGATACATGAATTTTAAATCCTCAAATGCATTACTCGTGTATAGTACGATCTCCAATTTTTGCAATAAAAATTTGGTCGTAAAAACTAGTACTATATACGAATATATACGGTAACTCAGCAACTTGTTCTTTATGAGCACAATCTGGTGTACCATCTAACAGCAATCCAAAATATTTTGCTTCTTTTATTTCATCGATTTGTTTCATTCTAACTTTGTTTGCCATTAGGTTGAGCATTTCATTCTGCGTAGTTGGTGAGAAATATGTTTTCCGTTTTGTTTTATGTTCAGATATGTGATGTTTCAACATTGAATCATAATCACTCAGAAGTTCTATTGTTGATAGAAAGACTCCGTTAGACCTTTCGCCAAATTTTTCATTGCTTCCTCTTAAAGGTAAATTGTTTTTTGCGCAATATAAAATTGTTTTCATGGAAGCTTTCAGTATATGTCGCCACTTTACCTCTTTTTTTTCTTCTCATTTAAAAAGCGTTCATCAAGAGTGTTTTTTCCAATGATGTTAGATAATTCAGTTTTCCATTGAGCAAGAAACTCCAAATGTTCCTTCTTATTTTCGTGCTGGTAGATTCTCTCATATACATTTTTCCAGTCATTAAATCCATTAATGGGATTGGTAAGTGCACTGGATTTCGCTGTTTCTCCATAAAAAATGCAAACAAAGCGAAAGATGGACTTGTGCTTCTTAGAATAAATCAACCACGATCGTAAAATCTTTTCTCCATTTGCGAGTTTCTTGTAAAACAATTCCCTAGTAAAAGAACGTCATTCTCTTTTACTGTCTGCATGTTCTGCATTTAGACCTTGGTCTAAATTTTTCAAGATATACTCTCTCTCGCTGATCCATTTAGATTTGACCAGTTAATAGGATCGTTTAAGTCTACTGATTTTGTGTAACATCCTGTCCAGTCTTACCCATCTCACCTAATAGAAATAAAGGTTCTACTTTTTCGTTATTTTCCACAGTATCTGTTTTCTTGTCCAATTCAGTTGACACAATGAGATTGATGTTTTCTTCTTCAATTTCGTGTTGGTCATTTAAAATCCAACATTTTATTAATTTAGCAGATTGCTGATTTTTTTTGTTCGAACTCATTTCGTCTTTTCCTGTTCTGCCATCCTGATAGTATTTTGCTCATTTCGTTCTGAAGATGCTAAAATTTAAATAATTAAATTAATTTAAATTACCACAACTACATACCTATATTAATAAATAAAAATAAATAAGTAATATTCAATTGTACAAAGAAAAATTGTTAATTACCGAATTCACCAAATTAAAAGGGGTAACTATTACACTCTCTATCAGGAAGTGTTAATTGCTGAAACGATCTTATGCACAAGGAAGGGGAAACGTCAGTGGCGTGTCCTCAGTGAAACATAATATTCTAAAAGAAGATTTCATGCTAGTAAATTTAATAAATTCCTCGTAATTAAGTGCGATATAAATACATTGACTTACTTCTTCTGATGGTTGGTGTTTTGTGTTGGTTAGAATTAATTAAGGACTTCGACTTCAAGTGAAACTTACAGCACAAGAAACACACTACTACAACCAGATGCAACAGGCAATGCATAGAGCAACAACATGACATCGCAGGTGTTGACAGAGTACTCTACAGTAGTTTTAATGCGTAACATGGTACAACCTCTTTCTGTAGAGTTTCCTAGGCATGGTTGGACGTGCTTATCTTCCTCTGGTCTGTTATGCACATCGAAAAGCCGAAGAATTCGACACTATTATCCACAAAGATCATTATGATGAACATTATTTCTGCACCCCATCTTATTCAGTGCCCTAGGCAATTGCCTAGGTTGCCTACCATATCACGACGGCTCTGTGTGTATCTAATAATAATATTATATTGGGTTGTAAATATTTTTAATAAAATTTTGAGAAAATAGAATTTAATAGGGACATCTGGATATATTTAGGAATAATTTTAGTGGCTTCTCTCTTTATATTTATAATTGTTTAGACAAATATTTGCAAACATTAAAGTCTATTTTATTTTGATTCATTGAAATGGGAAAAAATAAAAACATCCCCCCCCTAAGTTATGATGAATATCAAGAAAAACCATAATAAATATTCTACATATAATTTCAATACTATCAGGAACTGACCAACCATCTTGAAGTAGATTCCAATGCCATTATTTTGTCCAGTAGGTCTCCCTGTATCTTTTTCTTCTGTTTCATAATCCTCATCCTCGTCATCGCTTCTTACATCTTCACTACTTATGTACTCAGATGATTCCTGCATCAAGATAAAATTTTCTCTCATGAATATAGGAATCAATGAACATACAACTGGCACTCAAAGTAATGCGATAATCAGATTTGAATGATAACCACTGAATTTTTTAAAGAAAAAATTCTGAAAGAAAAAGTTTGAATAAAAAAAGATTATTGGCACGGTGAGTAGAAATAAAGAAATAGTTTTCCTTACAAATTGAGTTAAACTAGGGTTACCATATTTTAAATTTTATTCCCCAGACAGCGGGACTAAAAAATTTGGACAAAACCTTGACTTGTATTTTTGTCATATATTTAATGATTTTACTTAGGTCTCATTTTAAACTAACACGACTTAACAGGAATAAAATTATTGTTATAACAAATAGAAATTACCTGTTTTTTGTATGCATCATTGTGTAATGTGCGCGTCAATATGTTTTACAAAATTTAATTTACCAATACAGTGTACTGCAAAAATAATGGACTAAATTTATTTTTGATGAAAATATCCTAATAAGAGTTAAGTTGTGGAAGTTAACTTATATGCGTGAGTGCATAGTACTGATCACAAATGGAAAGATTGAGAAGGAGAAAAATTCTGAACTTGACCGGTCACGTTCAGAATTTTTCTCCTTCTCAATGTTTCCATTTGTCACCAGTACTATGCACTCACACATATAAGTTAACTTCCACCATATAACTCTTATTATTTAACATCTTCTCATTGTCTGGGATAAGTGTGGGGTGTTTTCTGCTGTGCCTCCGTGAGGACATCTAGTGTCGGAAGATTTACTAACTGAGTTAGCTCTTTCTTCACCATAAATACCCCAATTCGAGATTGGAGATTTAGTCTGGCTTGTTAGCTTAGTGGCTAGAGAACCTGCCTGGCATGTGGAAGACCTGGGTTCATTCCCTGGTCAAGTTCAGAATTTTTCTCCTTCTCAATCTTTCCATTTTTAAAATATCCTAAGTTTGAAATGATTTAGCATTTTCATTGTTAGATTATCTCAGTATTAGAAAAGGGAATAGTTCTAAAATGTTGATAACAACTCTCCTGCCCCTACCTCAGGGGTCGGCAACCTGCGGCTCCTGAGCCGCAAGTGGCTCTTTAAGAATCTGCGTGCGGTTCCCAAAAGCAACTCTCCCTGATAAAACCTCCAGGAAAGAAATTGGCTTCGTAAATTATTTTAACAGAAATTGCAGAAAACTAAAAACGTATGGACGCATTCCGTAGAATAAACGTTTGGTTTACAGAGATAATTCCAAAAAGTAAAACAACAGCAAGGTTAAGGAGGTGAGAATCGCCCCCCCCCCCCCCCCCCCCCCCCCCGTCAATGACTGCGGCTCCTCTTATATTGCGTTTTATACATAATTTGAAAAAGTGGCTCTTCTTAGGAAAAAGGTTGCTGACCCCCTGCCCTACCTTAACACAAATATTTAGAACCCCGGACAACATTTAAAATCCCTCCTGGCCATCCCCAGACAGGAGAAAAACCCAGACATGTCCAGGGAAATCCAGACGTGTGGTAACCCTAGTTAAACTTAACCTTCAAATAAAAGTTAGGAGGATGCAAAAATATTTTTATTCCTCTTACCCTCAACGTTATTTCTTCAAAACTTCTCTTTCTCCTGGTGGTTTTGGACAAAACTTCTTTATCATTTCTTTGAAACATCCTGGCCTCTTCTGTTTTTCTCTCAACATGTGACAGATCTTCATCTTTCTTTACATCCTCGCCACCCTCCTTTGGTTTTCTTTTCATACCTTCCTTCCTCCTCCCCCTCTGTTCTCGCATCCTTCCTCTTCTCCTTTGCTCCCTGCCTTTGCCACCATGTTCTCCTCTCCTCTTCCTCTTCACTTCTTCTTCAAGCTTCTTCCTTCTCAATCCCTTGCCTCCTTTTCGTCTACCCTTCCGTGCTTTACTGCCATCTTTACCTTTCCCCTGAGTTTCATCGTTTCTTGGAACTGAGCTTGCCATCACAACGTTTACTTCCTCTTCTGCAGTTGAAACTAGGCTCTCGCAGACTTGATCAATTTCTCCTACTATTTCACACTGTATGCCAACCAACCCAACACCACAGATTTCTGCGAGTTTTTCAGAAATCTTTCTTCTAACATTTTCCTCAACCTGAAATGTTAAAAGGATGAAATTTTATAGGACTACATTCAGAAATATTATCTACTGAATGCTACATTTGTCAAGAGTGGTGTTAAAATTATGGTAGATATTTGAATTAAATCAAAAAATTCAAGGTGCTTTATATTTTGAACAGAGAAATTTCAGTCAATCACCTGAGTTCGAAAATCCTTTGATATTTTGTTGTGAAATTATTCCTTCCAAGATATTCAATATAAGCAAAGGAATATTAATAAATAAAGACAAAATTGTGAAATTTAGAAAGATAATACATTTTTCAGAATGTAGCCAATAATTATGCTTTTAATATCACAAAGAAATTTATTCTAACCTGCTGATAAAATGCTGAGTCATTGCATATTGAGTTATCCCCATCCATAAAGATTAACCCATCCTGGTGTAAGGTATTTGGAATGGCAGCCACTGCATGAAAACAATCACTTTAATTGCTTACATGTGCTAAGGTGGTTATGATTCATGATAGATATAGCATTCCACATAACTGTTTTTTTACATTTTGAAAATAATAGTTTTAGAATAGACATATCCATAATTTCCTGCCTAGTTATCAGATGACAAATGACTATGAAAGGAAAACAATATTATATAATTCTTCACCAATTTGATTTAGATTTAAAATTATGAAATTAACTTGAACTGATTTATCTTTAATGCTTTGGCATGCAAAATATAACATTTGAAGTATCGCACCTCTTACTTCTTTCTTAATTTAATCATTTAATTTCATCAGTTACTATCATTTAACTTTTCTACTTATCTGCATTTTCAATAAAGATATACATGGTGCTAAGTTTCTAATTTTTCTGTGAACATAATGAAATCCATCATTTTAATACAGTAAAACTCGTTTAATACGTATTTGAGGGGACCGACTCATTGCTTCGTTATAAGCATGACTTCGTTATATACAAGAAACATGATTTTTGACTTATACATCCCATATAACACGTATACACATACAGTAAAAGCTGTGCTATCCGGCTATTTAGAAACGGCCAGCCTTAGATACCGGCAATTACACAAATACGATTCATTTTCTATTTCTTTTTCTTTTTTTATGATTTTTGTGTGAATTGTATATGTGTAATACCACAATTTCCACTTTAAAATTTCTTAAAATATAAGATGTATATATTACGTATTTACTCCGTATACTTCTGTGGCTGCCGAGTAAGCATGGCATTTTTGTTTACGTAAGCCATTTGCATTGTCTAGATGTTTTGGTGTACTTCTACAATTTTCAGTTTTATCGCTTTTTATTATTTAAAAAATTACCCATCCATTGAATATGGCATCAAAATAAATACCTAAAAGCAAGGAACAGGAGAGAAAAGGTTGGTTTAACGCTAACACAAAAGCTGGAGCTGATCAAACGAATTGAAAAAGGAAAAGATAGAGCAACCATAGCAAAAGAATTCAACATCGGGTCTTTCAGCTCTACGATATCAAGGCTCATAAGGCTAAATTAATGAAATTTGTGACATCTGAGACGAGTAAATCAATTAATAAATACCATACGCTTCATAAGCCAAAAATTGAGGAACTGGATAAAATATTATATGACTGGTTTTCACAGAAATGTTCAGAAGAATTAAATAATTTCGTCCTTTTCTAATAGAGTAAATAAAGATAAATAAGAAAGATATAATCCAATAAATTCAATTTTGGGAACAGGTTCACTGCCGTAATCCCCAAACATCCCGGACGCCCTAAACTTTTCAATAGTCTTTTAGTTTTGCATGTAAGCGTAGCAATGTATTAAATAAGAATGGGTAAATAGCGTCTATATCTAACTACGTGTGGAAGAATTAAAATGGAAAATGCAAACCCCATGCATACTTATGTTTGGGGAGTACGATATTGAACCTAAGCCCAATTTTGTTTGGTTATTGCTAAATTTGGGATGTCAAAATCGAAAATCGCTCCCCTAACCGGATATTTCTCCTAATCGGCTTTCCACAATCCCCAAGATAGCCGGATAACACAGATTTTACTGTATTTGCAGTGAGTAGACTTCAATGCCGTACTTATATATGCAAAGAGATGCTTGTCAACTTCGTGGCATGTAAAATGTTCGATTGCTATTACGATTTTTTAAATGGCCAATTAATATTATTATTATGATCATTAATTTACATAAACATTTCACATTTTAAATATCAATTTCAAAACAAAGGGAGCGTGGAAATTCGTATGGAAGGGGTAGATGGAGGAAGGGGACCTCTACCAACAAGTGCGTGGTAAACGGGCGGAAGCTATTCATTACTTATCGCTCTGCTCGCCGAACTTCGTTATATATGGGCCATTTTTTTGCCACGGGACCAAACATTTGTTCGTTACAGCCGAGAATGCGTAAAATGCGTGTTCGTTACATCCGAGAAATTTAACCAATGCCCTTATGGAGAAGTTCAAGGGACCGAGACATTTCTTCGTTATAGCCGAGATTTCGTTTTAGGCGTGATTGTTATAAACGAGTTTTACTGTACCCAGTTTGGTTTCTCAAAATAATATCTAATAATTTGTTAGTCTCATTTTACCCATGCAGTCAGCAAAAGGCAAAGTTTCCTGAGGTTCCCAGCTAAGAAAATCGCTGTGCCCAAACTCACTGACAGCCATCGCTGTTTTGGGAGAATCTTGATGTCCCCATTTATTGAATCCAATTTCTACTGTTTCACTAATTGTCATTTCCATTGGAGAGGAGCAGAAGTAATCCTGCGGTGTTGCTACCGGAAAAGCATAACCATCTGAGCAAGTCAAGGTGCACAAGAGACTTGTTGAATCTATTTCACGTCCTTTACTGCAGTTGGAATTTCCATTGATTGGATCAGGTAACTGGGGGCAAGCATGATCTGAAAATTATAAAAAATATTGGTTTTTAATTGATCTCCTCTAATTTAATATTAATATCTTGTTTTTTTATCCATTATTTATGAGTGCATTTTCAGAAAATGGTGTTCAACTAAAAAAATTTAATTTAAAAGTTAATTGAAAAGAAAATATATGATTTCATTGGCTGATTTAAATGTAGAAGACAGAGGAAAAAAGAAGTTAATTAGTGAAAGGTCATAAAGTGATGTTTCTTATTAATACAATTTGGTTACTATGATTAAACCTAACCCCTGTTCCACAACCAAATTAGTTTCACTTCACACTTTTGCATTCACTGAAATTTTGCAGCACACAAAACCTAATTTCATGAGATTTTATAGAACATTGCTTTGTTGGGGCACAACAGTCAGCCGCAGCACACAGGTTGATAAGTACTGCCTTACTGAATATTAAACAAGGTAGTGTCATATGCAGCAAAAAAGATGTTTTTGAAAGATTGTGTATGTGTATGTTGCTTACAGAATTAGTTCCTATATTCAGATAATGCAATCCTAAGAAATCTCATAGCAATTTCACTGTTCAACAAATTTCATCAATTTTGACAAAAATAGTTTTAAGATTGTTTTATTTTTATCAACTTTTAGGTTAACTTCATTAAGTTCTTATATATAGTTTTATATGCATTCAGCCCCCAAAGTATGTTTAATTTCTAAGCAGGAACAATTTGAGGCTAGAAATTTTCCTTGGCAAAGTTGTTTCTAGCCATGATATCTTTCTATTAGACATTTGATCACAACACCCCCTAAATGAATTTAAGTTAAAAATACTCTAAAGATGTTCCTTATATTATACACATGTATATATTTTGTGCCTTCAGGAAAGTTGTTTCAAGCTAAGAGAATTTTCCATTAGAATTTCCTTAAATTTAAATGTTAAAAATGCAATGTACTATGAAATTCTTCAATAAATGAAAAAAATGTCATAAATACAGGCGATGTGTTCCTGAAAACGTGGTCGAATCTCGAATTGTCGAATGTCGTTTTTCCATAGATTGCATGTTATAATCGGGGGATAGGTTCCCGCATCTCGGCTCGTGCGAGTTGCTTGTAACAAACGACTCGCGCGAGCTGGACCGGGCTGTCTGCAGCACATCCCTGCATACATCTATCTATACAAACAACTATGTATCGCAGCGAAATTAATATAAAAGTTATTAAAAAGCACAAAATAACTTGCAGCCTCGCCAGTTAATTTAAGGTTATGCAAACCTGCCCTTGTCTTAAATCTGTCAAACCAGCCATCAAATTACGTGAATTTATCACATGTTCTAGAATTTTCTCCTTCTGTTTAACATAAGTGCTAATAGTTGAATGACACTCTTTTATTTGATTCACTTGCATTATCACTATTACATTTCCTTTTAGATATCATGTCAAGTGATAAAATTATAAATAAATCAATAAAATAAATAAATTTAAATAAAAGATTAACAGAAAAAAGAGTGAAATCAGCACAAATTCAAACATTAGAGCAGAAATAACTATGTCTACACTGAAACTAAACCTCGCGTGGTTGGTCGGGACAAAAATTACTTCGCGTAAACTAGCTCCCAATTCGATCGGCTGCGTCGAAATCTCGAATTTGTCGAATCTCGGGAGTCGTCTGTACATATATGAGACAAAAAGCATTGTATCACTATAAAAGACTTAAAAAAATATTTTTTAAATAATTAATTATTTTAATAGCATTTTTAAGATGCACTAACAGACAAAAAATAAAAGCAGAAATCAAAGAATTCTAAGTATGTGACAAACAGTCTTCTAAAGGTTACATGACTTAGCTAATATCTTGTAAGGAAATGTGTATACAGTGGTCTCCCTCTTAACTGGAACTAGCTCAAGTGACTTTCCGGTTTATCCATCCTCTTTCTGAGAATCTCCTCTTTATTACAATGAAAATAACTTCTTTGCCCAAAATAAATCTACAGTAAAACCCCCAAATTTGCGGGGTTACGTTCCCAAAAACAGCGAATTTGGAATCCACAAAAATAGAAGCAAAGGCCTTATGAGAAAAAGGGGGTTAGGTTCGCGGCTCTCCATTATTTTGACAACAATAAATGATGAAAATGTAGGCTAAAAAGGGTTTTGAACCAATACAATGTGGCATTTAAATCTGCTGTAGCTGCACAGTTTATCGCATATTGCCTGCCCACTGATGCCGCACTTTGGCCACTGGCAAGTTTATTTAGCAACTGAATTTTCTCACTTAAAGTCAACGTCTTCTTTTTGCTTCTGCTTTCTGTATTATCACTTGCTTTCCTCTTGGTAGACATTTTCAAAAAATGGGGTCACAGCGTGATAAAAAAACCTTGCGGATGGGGAAATTCATTTGTTTAGTGCTTTTTCTCTTCACTTCAAAGATGACAGCAGTACAGGTGACTCCCGAGATTTGACCCGGATGTGGTCCTGAAAATGTGGTCGAATCTCGAACAGTCGAATGCCGAATCAGCTCAAATTCAAAAAATTAGAGCAGAAATAACGATGTCTAAACTGAAACTAAACCTGTCGTGGTTGGGTGGGCCGAAAATTACTTCGCATAAACTAGTTTCTAATTCGACTGTTTGATTGGCTGGGTCGAATAAGCGGGCTTCGACCGGTTGAATTCTCGAGTTGGTCGAATCTTGGGTATCGCCTGTAGTTGAAAACTCTGCAAAACTGTGAAGCACGCAAATTTGGAAGCTGCAAATTTGGGGGTTTGACTGTACTGAAGATATGTAATATTCATTACAATGTTTATTATTGTTACATTGAAACAACTCCATATAGTCTTGCCAATAAGCATAAATTCATTTCTTATACTGTTTGCGTTCTTCTTATCCTTTTGCATTACAAATGACTCAGTCTTTTGTCTGACTGCTATCACGGCAAATTATTTTCCTGATGGGATTAGACACTACACATTGATGGATTTTTTATATTTGACAGTTCATTTTTTTATGGTCAATGTTATTCAGCTTTGTTCAATTTGTAGACCATTGCTTTTTAACAATGAGTGGTATTGTTCATGGAAAAGTTATTGAAGGTATTATAAGAACTCTATAAAGGTGAACAACTGAAAAAATATTGTTCTTTTTGTTCAACAAATATCTGATTAGCCAACCTACCTCTCAGTCCTGTTTACTCTATTTAGTTACTCATTAACATGCTTCTTCTAATTCTGCTTTTAATTTTTTCCTTATAACTTTCCCATTCTAAAAGTTGATTTTCTAAAATTAACTTTGGCGTTCTTTTCATCATCTTTAAAACATTTTCATATTATATATGGCTAATTAGTAGTAGTAATTTACTACTCATGATACATAAAAATGCTATCTATATCATTGAGATAAGAAAAAGGTAAGTGTGAAACAATCATTGTTATCCAAATTCAGCTAAGCAAAGACTATTCTAAAGCATGATATCAGAGTTTCATTACAATCAAACTGATAAGTCCAAATTAATTTTGTTATAGGTGCTAATTTTATTTTAAAACTCAGTCTAGAAATGCTTGCTGCTAGTCACATTTTGAAAAATATTTTAAAATTGTAACTCACCTTTTACAGATATAATTATTTCACAGGTATTATTGTTTCCAAAAGGGTCAGAGACTGTGTAAAGAATAACTGTGTCACCAACAGGAAATGTTTCACCCTGGCCTCCTTCCAGACCTTCCCAAACTGTTGGTTCAAGCAGACTTCCCATGTAAGCTTTTACTTCAATCCTCAAATCAAGACCAGAGTTATCATCGAAGACAGGTTGGTTCCAAGTTAGCCCATGAGCCACTAAAGGCATTTTAGATCCTGTTTCTGCTATCACAACAGATGGTTTAGAGGGTAGAACAAATGGTGGTGGGGTTTCACACATGTGAATGATTGGTGGCTGAGCATCTGGAAATGAAAGACGAGAAGAAGAAAGATGCTGGGAATACTTCATTCCTAGATTTTGCAACAATGATATCTTATCTTTCCTTAAGTTAAAATTCATCTCAGTAACTCATGATTTAAAACTATCATGTTGAACTCACACTCTATTCTGTATTACACAATTTTAGTATGTAGACATATCCAGATACACATTTAATTAGAAGAAAAAATTTACATAAAAAGATTGGGAACCAGTAACAATGGAATACCATACCTATTACTGTTATGACAAACTTGCATTTGGCTTTATTTCTGTTGGCATCTCGGCCTACAATAGTGATTTCGTTGTCACCTATTGGAAGCTTAGCTGGCCAAGAAATTGCTGGTACAATATTTATAGTCACTGGAATCCTGGAGTTATCTGCAAGAAATTATAAGAAAAAATTGATTTGCAAGCATATTAAAATTATTATATTAAAATTTATAAATAAAACAGTACCTACCAAATGCTTCAGGTTGGTCCCAATGAACAGTGGCAAATTTCTTATCTTTCTCAGTTTCAACAGAAATATTATTGGGACATTGGATGATGGGTGGTTCAACATCTAGAATGGATTAAGTGAATATCAAATATTGTTAAAATATTCCATCAGTTTTAAAAAACATCTAGATATTCAGAGTTGTAAAGGATAACAATAATTATGTTATTTCATTTTCATGCACTTATAAATTCTAAGGCAACTTTATATAAATATTAATAATAATTACTCTTTCAATCATTTGCCTATAAAATGCGCACTGAATAATTAAACTGCTCAATTGTTTCAAATGTTTGACAAATGAATTAAATTATAAATAATGTATATAATATTGCTTACTAAACTCATGCATCATGAATACAGGTATACCCTGATTTACATTACTCCGAGATATGCTGATTTGAAGTTATGTAGCTGATCAATTGATGCCTGTGTACCGATTTACGTCATTATCAAACAAAGTTATGTCGTTAGAGGTCTAAGGTTCTTTAAAATTTTCCTGAAGCTGTTATCTGATTGAAATACTAAACAAAAATCACATATTGCGATCTATATATCTACTCTGTAAGATAATATCTAAATAAACAATGATCTTAAAAATATTGCTTCACTTCATAATCAGGTCAAAGCTCTCTACGTGACTGCTTACCTCTGAGGGGTGTGTAATTAGAGAACCTCTGAAAAAATTGGTGAATTCGGATGTGAAATTTGGGGTCTAGAAGTCCAGGCTATATGGAGGTATCTAGCATATAATAACTTCTTAACATACCTGATCAGCATATAACAACTTTATCAAGTTCAAAACATAGGGTATACACTGATAACGTCGTGTATAATAACTTCTTCAGAAAGTTGGCCTAAATTGGTATCAACTTGGCATCAGAAAAGCTGGTCTACATAATTTTGTAAGTATAGATATAGAAAGTAAAGTTATAGGATTTTTATTATAGGTTAGGTTTGGGACTTTTGGTGTATTAAAAAAATGTTTTGATCTGCTAGTCGCTATTTCCAACCCTGCAGCAGAGATACTTACTGTGCATCTTATCAAAGGATGTCCTTAACCTGCTTATTATGGTTTGTCTTTATTTGATTAATTAATTGTCTGCTAAATTACTTTTTGTTATAACTGTGCCCATAAAAAAGGTTATAATGAAGAGAAAAATTAGCCTGTTTTAATAAAAATTCAATTCTATTAGTTCAACTAAAAATCTTAAGTTACTACAAATTCAGAAAAAATGAAATTACTGATATAGTGACTAGTAATGGTGTACATAGTGATGATGTTAGTAATAATATGTTTAAGAAACAGCTTCATCTTCAGCAATGGCCATAGTATGATGGAAACTGCTGCTGGATGATGAATTAATTGGCAACGTTCAGAGAATCATAGTTGCTGGTGCAATGTGATGAGTTAAATTGGAAACCTTAAGAAAATCATAGTTATTGCCCAGATGACGAGTTAATTGGCAACCTTAAGAGATCCATATTTGCTGCAGCAAGATGGCAAGTTAATCAGCCACCTTAAGAGAATCATAGTTGCTGCCCTTAAGTAAGCAACTGAGTGTATAAAGTGAACCATCAGAGTACTAAAATCCTTTAAAAATGAGCCAAGAATAAAACTGGTTAAAGACCCAGAAGCAGTTACTATTGGTGAGTTCTTGCTGAAAAACAGAGTTCCTTGTTGTCTAACTTGGAAGTACCGAATCGAGTCTTGGCCAGAGAATCCATCTATTAGATACAGGGAGAGATGTATCAGTGAAATATAAATAAAGATTTCATTCAGATTCCAAACAAGTAATCAACGGAATATGAGAATATGTTGACACAAACACGTTTCTGATGATTTAGAGTTATTATTTTAATAAGCCAAAACATTTCCTTGCAGCACAGCTGAATGTGAAAGGGGTTATTCTGCAGTGAATCTGATTGCAGTGGATTAGCACTACAAATGTTGGTGGAGTACACCAGCTCTTTACTATCAATTAAAATAAATGGGCCACCTTTGGGTGAATTTATCCTAGCCAGGTATATTGAATTGTGGAAAAATTCACACAGATTAGTTAAAGACAACAAATCAAGAAAAAGGGTGTTAAAAGTGAAGTTGAATCCTTTACAGGAATTGTGGGAAATTATATAGGTAAATAAATTTATAATTTTTTATTAAACAAAGTATAATGTTCGTATTCTAAATATTGTATTTGTAAAATGTCAACTGGAATAAATTTTATTGTTTTCTATTCTATCCCCCTCTTCTGAAAGTTTTCAACGAATTTTTATAAATTTAATATTTTAAAATCCATGGAATACCATGGTTTATTGATCAATAAGACAAGGATATATGCCAAATCAAATGTTTCTTCAAGCATATGCCAAATTTTTTAGATAGGACTATACGTGAAACGCTCAGAACACCTGGGCAAAGGAGAGATTTTTTCATGTCTGAGCTGTCCGGGGACGTTCAACTACTACCCTTCCTCTCTAGAATTTGTCATGATTATGGTGAATATTTCATTTAAATGAAATTATGATGCTCAATTGTATTAAATTTCACACTGAATCTGAAAAAATATCGGCTCAGTAACAATATTAATAATTTTAATTCACTTTATCAATTCTGCCTCTATATTCTTAAACACTATTATCCTAAAGAATAGGCACTTTTTCTATTTCATTGATTAATATTTCTCTGCAAATAAAACATACATGTTTCCTGATAACAAAACAACACCTTTGCGAGGAGAATGTCCTCGTGCAGCCAGGCGGCTACGTCCGAAATTCGTATGGCGATTCTATTGCAAGTGACCCTGAAATGCAGCACTTCCATTTATTCAGATGGGGAATTCTTGTCCGTGTGGTCCCCAAATACTGTTTCCATTGGATCTATTACCTGCATTTTTTCCTGTCTGAACTTGGACTTAATTTGACAAGTATCTAGTGCCAACATTGATAGGTTACAGCAATTGGCTGTTCCTAATTATCCTTAGCTCCTGCATGCATCCCCTCCTAATATTATCGATTCTTATGAGAGAAACTGCTTTGATTTATGTCGCAGTTTCCAGGAACGCATTCTTGACGTAAATCTGGGTATACCTGTAATTTTCTTACTAACCAAGGTAAGTAAAACATATCCCCATGAAATGAAGAACTATAAATAAAATTTTCATAAATCTATGATGAAAAGTTGATAGTAAACGAGAAACTGTTAACTTTTCTTTTCCTGCAATTAAATGTTTCAAAATAAATGATTTTGAATGTAGCAATCTTAGTAAGGCTATTGGAGATACCTAAGTCAAGTACAGGCGACTCCCGAGATTCGACAGGGATGTATTCCTGAAAACGTGGTCGAATCTTGAACCGTCGAATGTCGAATCAGCACAAATTCAAACAATTAGAGCAGAAATAACAATGTCTAGACTGAAACTAAACCTCTCGTGGCTGGGCGGGTCGAAAATTACTTCGCGTAAACTAGTTTCTAATTCGAGTGATCGATCGGCTGGGTCGATACGACCGGTCGAATTCTTGAGTTGGTCGAGTCTCGAACGGTCGAATCTCGGGAGTCGCCTGTACTTAATATTTAAATTTTTGATATTTGATGCTTGTTGTGGAGTTTATTTTCAGCCATAAGACCAGCTTGATAGTTCTCTAGTGAATCTTGAATTTATTTATAATTTATTCTGCTCTGGCGCAAGAATTTCTATACACTTAAAAATATCCAAATTAAAGAGAAACAGAAAGTAAATAATGTCTTACCAACACACCTTCCTCCCATCCATTTTCCTCTCTGCCAAGCTAGTGCTTCTTTTGCCGTCGCAATGTCAGGATTTGTCAACTCCCAATTACCCTCTGGTCCACAGACTAGTTTTCCTTCATTTGCCTCCCACTCTAATCTTTCTCTCACCCCCCACAATATATAACCAGGATCGCACACAAGAAGGCAACTGGTCACACTTGGTGAGAGCTGCTGACGGCTTGTGCATGAGGGAGGGAACACTTTTCCGTGTGGAAGAGGCTGAAGAGGAGGACATGTCTTGGCTGCAGATAAAACAAAATTTGGAATTAAGTGCTGTAGGAAAGACATTTTAAAGAAACTTCTTTATTTTCTGAGGCTAAATTAGAAATAAACTGTGATATGATAACAATATGTAAGGCCATATTAAAGGCAGAGCAAATGGAGCAGTTGTCCCAGGGTCCCTACCCAACAGTGTTCCCCATTACACAGTCAAATAACAACTAAGTGATTAATTTGAAGTTGCTCTGGGACTTCTATCATGTTAATCTGGCCCTGGCAATATGTTAAAGCAAGTTTGTTAGTCAGTGCTCATGAACTATAAAATGAAGGTATTTCTAGTTAAATTTAAATCAGAAACAACATTATATCACAATTATTTTAGCTGACATTAAGAATTGGATTTGCTAGAAAAATATATACTGTTACCCAGCCTACCTTTGCAATATGCTTGCAATCCATCCCATATTCCTGTTGAGAGGCATGTACGTTTTTCTGAGCCAACTAAATGATAACCATTGTTACATTCAAAGTGACAGACTGTATTGGGTAGATACCCTTCACTTGGTCCTTGTTGAATGGTGACATTTCCTTTGCGTAATCCTTGCTTTTCTTCACAGTGGATGATACCATCTTTAGGCTGCCTGAGTGATGGGCATTTTTTGACTGACCAAAGAAATAAATTGCCTTTAAACTTTTATCATGATATATAGTAGTATAAAATTGAATCAAATATTACTGATTAGAACAAAAACAAAACGAAGACTGATAATTGTTTTAACTCTATTAAAAATTAAGATGCCATTTAATTTTGCAGAATAAATAATGTTACATAATGTATTATAAATACTTCTGATTGTTCCTCATTAATATAATTCATAAATAAGTGAAGAAAGGCAGGTCATCATTTAAAAAGGAAGACAAAATTAAATAACGAAAAATTCCTATTAAATCACAACTTATGTACGGTTATATTATTTGATATGAACACTTTATTGAGATATAATAAAGATCAAAATAATAATTTTAATTTGTATACTGGTATAATTTCAGTTATAATCCTATTTTTATTTTAAAACTTTATCAGCACAATGAATTTTATCATATTTTTCATAGGCCATTTATTTTGTAGCACTGCCCTTCAAGACTGTTTTCTTCTGTTTTACCTAATTTATTTCTTTTGTTGTATTTCAAATTCAACATACACCGAACAGTTGTATTACAAAACACACCAAAAACTTATGAGTATAAAAATGGGAACATTAAAATCTAAGTGAACAATATTGAAGATGATTGTTTAACTTAAAACTAGCTTCATATTTTCTTTTGGATGGGGGTTGCCAGTTTCAATAAATTCAGGGGTGTAGTGGAGGCCCTTTGCAATACCTCTCTAAATTGTATTTGCTGCAATTTGATAGTGGGAGCCTCATAATTTTTTGGCGGGCTCCCTATATTATCCAACATGCGATTGAATAAATGCTATGTGATGTCATGCAAGTCACATATTTTAAAAAAGGAATTTTATGCATATTTTCTGATCATCAAATCAGTTTCTCATTGTAGAGGTGCTTATTTCTATATTTTACATAAAACTTATTGTAGGGCACCTTAATTTTTTCTACATCTTATTGAGATGTTTGCTTAGTTATTTTTTCAAAACTTTAATTTTACAGGATCTCAATTTTATCTGAAGAAACAGATTAGATAGGTTGGCTCGTACAAACATACCTAAACATACATTTTTGTGCCAAAACTTTGGGGTTGATTTAACTACTGGCTTGTCTTATTTTTCATGATATAAAGCATTCAATACATATATTTTAGCAGAATTGCGTTCTAATGATTGAGAAATGATAACAAAATAATCGCAAAGATGTGTTTGACACAAGTTTTTGGTGCAAAGTATAAATAATGTAATATTTTTAGAAATATCACTGCATGAACAATTTAGGTTTTGCTACAGTAAGTATGTTGAAATAACCTACGTTGATTAGTGATAATAAGGTAGGTGCATGCTTTTGAGCTTCAAAGCTTTGATTAAATAGTTACTCACTGACACATGAAGCCTCATGACCTGTCCAATGACCATTTGGTCCACAAGTTCGAATATGGGAACCAATGAGAGTAAACCCTGTTCTGCACCGTACTCCACATGATGATTTAAATGTCAAGCTAGGGCATGATTCTCTATTTCCCTCTTGAGTTCTTTTATTGATGTTAACTCCTCTATCTCTGCTGGCTCTTCCTACCCTTCGTCTACCACTCCTCTTCCCACTTATTGTTCTGGCAAAATAGCCATTTTCAGGAGGGTACAAAGGCGGGCATGTGATAGCTGAAAGAACCAAAGAAGACACAAAACAATAATACAAAATTCCTATTATACATGGAAGAATTTCTATCTAGGATGAATACAAAATGATATTATATATACAAATATTCACCAGGGATTAAGTATATTTTTTCTTAGTAACACAGAAAATAATTTTTCTTCATATAATCAAACATAAAAAGCATATTTCATACATCTTATTTTGAGAGAAAGCATAATCACATTTAAAATTAATAACACTAATGAAGAAATGTTTCAAGTACCTGTGCATTTCAATCCTCTTGCATCAGAGACAAAACCATGTTCACATTCACACTCATCAGGAGATGTTGCTCCTTCTCTTTTTGTAGTTTGATTTGGATCAGGGCAGCGCCGACATGACGTATGAACATCCCCTGGATGACCACCCTGATTATAGGTTCCCAAAGGACAAGCTGTAAGTCAGATTTATTTTTTGTTGTGAGATCAAAAAATAAAATCATTCCCCCCACATCTTCCTTCATCGACATGAATAGTTGAATTAAATAGTGAATAGGGAAATACAAATACAGTATCCTTATAGAATCATTATTTTGACAAAGCAGATAGCAAGTATGATTTTTTCTTTGACAGAGATTTATACATCAAGCTAAATGAAGTTAACTTTCACATCTTAGCTCTGCTATTCTACAATTTATAAATCAGCTTTCATGAGAAAACTATCTTAAAAGCACAAAAGTTCTGTACAGATTTTCCTATATATCTTCTATAGTTTTTAATTTTTCCTTAGCAGCATCTGGATTCACTGATTTGGTGAAATATATGCAGTAAAACAATATATGATGCAAATATCGCAGGTTGTAAACTGAGAAAGGATATACCTTGGCTATAACACAATAATAGGTAAACTACATATATTTTTTTCATAATTGAAGAAGAATGTTGTTTGGATGCATTTAAATTAAACTTAATTTTATCTTAATGTAAATTTCAAGCACTAGGGAAACATTTTTCAAATTCAACTTACGATGACAGTCATTCCTGAGACCACTTCCATAATATCCAGGAGGGCAGACACAAGCATAATGACCAGAGATTGTACCACAAGCACATTCAGCTAAAGTATCACAACATTGCTTGTTTCCTCCAGATTTTTCCAGTACACATAGTTTATTGCAAGAAGTGTTATTTAGTGTTAGGAATGTACCTATCTGAAGATCTAAAAGAAATAAAACATTGAAATATTTTACATAATTGTTAAATATAAAAATCTACCCCTCTAGTAAATCTGGATAAAATATTTCCAATGATGATATCCAGTAACTTAGAATGGGACCTGGACAAAGGGCCAACAACTAAAGAACCAACAACCTAAGGGCCAATTACCAAAAGACTAGTAATTTAAGTTGAAATCCACTAGTCATTTAAGAAATAAATAGGTATTAGATTTGAAAAATTAAATTCACAATCGACTTTTGAACTTTCTATTTATTGACTCGTATTGTAAACTACAGTAAAAAATTTTAGTTTGGGTTGGGTTGGATTTGCTTTTCCCTCATCAACAGTGACCATTAATTACCAATTCTCTAATCTTCCTTCCTCTTCCCCTGTTTACATTTAAGCATACTTTGGCTTCTTCATTTGTTGGCCCTTTGGTATTTTTGCCCATAAGGGTATTGTTGGCCCTTGTGTCTTGGCGGCCCTTTGGGCCTTGTCACTCCTATTTGAACAAGATCCCTTTGGAATACATACAAACAAAATAAAATATTTTTCTCCATACCTTGATGAAAGGCTCTCCTTCCAAGGGCTTCAAATTCTTTGAAGCTCCCAAGAATGAAAGTGTGATCTTTGTCCGTTGCCATAGCTAGAAGTTCCTCCGTATTCCCGTTACGGATGCCAAAAGTGAATATCTCAACACCCCTGTTATTTCTGTTATTTTTCTTTCCTTTGCCTTCATTCCCTTCTTCCAAAATTTCTGCACCATCTTCAGAACCCTTACGTTGCCCTCTGCCTGATCTCATCCCCTTCAGCCTTTGGGCTACAGGCTTAGGATCACCACCATTTGAATATCCATCTGTGATCAAGAAAACTGCCCTTCTGACACCTCGTCGTGCATTACGGAGAACGGCCTGAAAAAAATCATTTTAAATATTTAACCCTTTGTTGGGCTGAGTCCGACATTAAAACTTTTGCATTCCAAGTACCACATGATAAAAAAATACCACTAGGTGCTTTCTGGAACCCAAAGGAATTAAGATATACTGTAATAAAAGGTACTATTTGTCAAACTTGGTTATATTTTGTATTTCATGTTCCTAACACATTTTTTAATAAAATTTATTGGACCTGGTGGGGAAGTTGGGGGCAAAAAAATTGGACCACAAAGGCTTAAGGCATTAATTTTGTTATGAATTTTGAGTTATAATCCTTATTGAGATTAATTTACTACAGAATTATCGAGCTAGTCTTATGGTTGAAAAAGATTCGAGAATAATCTTGTATCAAAAGTTGAAAAATCAAGTACTTATCTAAGTATCCTGATAGTCATAACAAAGTTGTGAAAGCAACAAAAAGGTTATAAAAACACCAAAACATATTACCACATGAGTACCTTTTTAGAGTCTATTTTTGGTGAATTGCAACCAAAGATGGCTACGTTGCAGCTGAAATGCCCATCTAGTTTTTCATAACCTTGTTATGGCTGTTGGAGATACTTAAGAAAAGTACTCGATTTTTATATTTTTGGTACCTAAGGGCTGATTCTTGAATTTGAACTACCAAGTTTGATGAATCTTAGGCTGGGAGAAAACTATGCAAAATTCAGTATGCTCAATTGATTCAAAGTTCTAATTTTTACTTTCTTCATATAGTATAGGGAAAGTATTGCTTTCATGGAAAAAACCGTTTTTGTGATCTCAACAGAAATACGTTTTGAATTCCCTAGAACACGTATCGACTATTTTCTTGATGATGTCTGTGTGTGTGTAATATAAATTTTGTGGGCACTTGAACCCTTGAACTCAAAAACTAATTATCAGATCAGTACAAAACTTTATACTGAAGACTTTTATTAGCAAATGAAGATTTGAAAAGTGGACGTTTATTCTAGTCGTTCTTTAGTTTCTTCCAAATATCTCCTTTAAAACTCAATTTTCATAAATAGTTGTCATTATAAAAGTTGTAGATAATATAATTTTCTACAAATTTTCTTTGAAACATTTTTTCATAAAACCGATAGTTTAAGAGATATTTTGATTTTTCTTCTACATTTATGTTAAATATGTCGCTAAGTGATACAATTTTTTCCACTGCTATGATAAAATTTTCTAATTGTTGATAGGGTTGCATATGCTGTCAATGGTGATTTTAATTGTGCATCGACATCTTGCTACCCATAAATAAAGCTAGCAATTTTCTTTATTTATTGTTTTTTTAATAAAGACAAAAACGTTTAAAAACTATTCACAAGTGTAATTGATGATAATTATTTCTGAAAACACTGATATCAAGAGTAATCATATTCATTGCTCTGTATGGAGAATTTTATATGTTGGTCACATCAGATTTTTCAATTTCAATTTTGTCAATGGTCCGATAAAAAAAGCCTGAATTATTCAGTAATTTAAAATTGTCCTAGATTATGAAGCAAATTTCCAGATTAATATTTTTTAAAAGTCATAGCAAAAAGAGGCATTAGAAGCTCAATGATAATAACAGCCAAATAATGCTATGATTCTCAAGAATGAAAAATTAGAAAATAGCCTAATGAAGTCATGAACTCTTTGAGAAAAATGTATGTTCTAAAAACTCAACCACTATCTTGAGAAATTTAATGATTGGAGTTTAAGGATTATGGAAAATGAAACCAAAGAGCTTACCTCTGCCTCAAGCATGGCTCCTAGAGTGTAAGTGCCACCACCTGTATATGTAATTCTGGGGAGTTCTTCCTGTATCAGACTACATTTATGATGCTTAAGCCCAGAAGATTTAGGATGCAAATGGTCTATGTGGCGAACAATTCTGTGTCTGGAGGAGAATGTAACCAAAGCAACACGAACAGCATCACTAGTCACAGTAAAATCTGAGAGGAGCTTCCGCACAAATCTGTCAATAAAACAGTGCCAAAATATCATATAATTTTTTAAATATCACTAGATGTTGCATGCAATCAAAGAATATGTAAAAAGAATTTGAACCAGGCATCATATTCTTGGTAATATTTATTTCACAAAAATACTGGCAATGAAGTCAATATATAACATACCACTGTGAATGAATTAATTAGGTTTATTTGTTTCATTTCCTTCCAAGGGCATAGGTGCCGACTCCATGGGGGCGACGGGGGCAATTGCCCCCGTGCTTATTTAGGCATGGGGCAATTGCCCATATAAATATTCGGATATAACTATTCTGCCCCCGTGGTAAAAGTTAAAAGTCAGCGCCTATGTCCAAGGGATAATATTTTTTGTTTCATGCAAGAGTTATCAGTATTAATAAGAGAAAACCACAATGTGTTTTCCAGTTTTTCACTTCTGGGATTGAATTTTTAAAAAATCTGTAGGTAAAAGCAAAAGAATTATGAAACAATCCCTCATAAACATAACGAGGTTACATTGGCTGTATATATGCTCAAGTTTCTTAACATGATCAAAAATCAAAATAGATACTAACAGTGCTGTAGTGGAGGGTATAGGGTGGTTTATGCCATATACCCTCTGCTTTTTTTTGAATGAATAGGGTATATCTCTACTTTTTTGAACATTTAGCGTTTACCCATGCCTTATGAAAAAAAACAGCTCATACGTTTTCTCTTGGCATCATAGCATTACATTTGTGTAATTTGCTCTAAAAACCTGGGTAAGAATCCTCCCTCAAAGTTTTACTTTAGTATACAGTATTCCCTCTGCTTTTTTACGCCTACAGCGTTGGACGTTCATCACTACAATCATCGCTTACAGCTTTGATGATAATGTTCTAGCAATCTGGAACAATTGTGTACAAACCAAATCTTTAGAAATTCCATTCGTTACATACACCCAGTAATTTTCCCTCATCATCTCATCGTGCAAATAATGAAAATTTGTAAAAATTATAAAATATGGATTTATAATTGTGCGATTATTCCATTTTCTCCAGTTTTGTGGGCTATCTACAAAAGATATCGTTACTCATAATTATTTACGCTCCGGTTCGAAAAATTACTTTTCTTTATATTTTCCCCGAAAATTCTTTTCCCCGCCGACTCCCTCGAACGCCATACCTAATTTCGTTGAAAAAATTTTCCGATCCGACGCTCGCGGAAGAATCGACCAGGAACACCAACTCGATCCTCGGGTCGCTTCCCTCTTTCAACTTCCTCAACAACCTCCTGAGCGTCCCTCCGAGGATCTCCACCTTCGACTTGGTCACCCTGTTCTCCTGGACGACCGTAGGTTCCTTTTCGGCCTTACCGTCTTGTGGAGCTGAGGGCGTCGGATTTTCTGCCATCCTGGGATTCCTCTCGTTCGGTGCTCCCCATGCTGTACCATCCAAGGTCAATGCCAACATCGCCACAATCAGCGACGCACGACCTACCTTACTCCACACGCGTGCCATTTTTAATCCTTTAGGGTTTTAATTAAAAAAAAACGGTACGAATAACGACCAGTTGTTCATAAATAAAGATCCCCACGAGGAATTTCAAGTCCTGTCGTTTTCACCATGTTATCTTTTGCGAACAAGTAATAACACAAACGCACACACTGCGTCGATCGCCGAAGAATAGTTATTAAAACTCTCCCTGCATTCGAATTATTAACTGAGTCCGAACGCTCCCAATTAAGTACAGCTTCATAAATGGGTCCCATGAACTGATTTGAGTTCACGAGAAACCGATGACCCTGAATAGGAGATAAAACGACTTAGCGAACTTCTTGTTTTGACTTTGGAGTGAGGGGCGGATGTGACCCTGCTCGGGGTTGTTTCAAGTAGCGACCTCTGCTGATGCGACGGTCAATCCAAGAAAAGACCTTCGAAAGTAAAGCTTAAAATAAAACTATTTACTGGGATAAAAATGTTTCAATCGCAGTTGCTTAATGCGATGCATTATATTTAAAGTAATCGTAATAAATTGCCGGATGGAATTTACATCACTGGAATTTGCAGTTCATTCTATTAGCGTTCCATTATTTTCGTTATGTCAGTATAGTTGATTAAATTATTTCAGTGGCCATATAGTAAAGAGAATCTGAAACTGAGCATATTAATATTTTATTTTCGGTACTTAATTTGGCATTTTCTTTACATTTAAATTTTAATTGGAAAATTAAAGTAAGAAATTCGAACATAAGTGTTTGTATTCTTAAAAATTCTATTAAAACGCAATAAATACAATATCAAAAAGAGAAAAATACGGACTTCAATAGAAGGTTGCAAATGTCTTTTAAGGTCATAAATAGATCGACAAATATCAGCAATTGCTATTCTTGGCAAGGTCAGCGATAAAGACAAGGTTTTTTTCCATCCTCCACTCATTAAATTCGCGATGATTGATTATACTAACACATATAATGACTACACCATATTCATCAACTTTGATGAGCGAATTCCACCTTTTTAAGCTCTTCGTGATCATGTAACATTCGGTGATATCTGCAATAGCATTTTATTTATCAAATATGAAAAATACAAATTTCATGTAGTTTTAATGACTCAGCCAGTGATTCCAATCATTTTGATAATCTCAACACTCTTTCATGCACGAAACAGTGTAGCGAAATCCCACATCTAAAGTGGGCAACAAAGCCCAAATGAGAATTCATGGTCCCAGGTACAAAATTCTGCTTCCAACCTTATTTCCTATTTCCCCACGAACGCCAGGGCACCAAGAAACTGCCCCCCTTTTCTTTAGCATAGTTGAGCCTTGGTAGGTATTACACGTTAACGCGCAGATCATCACATGTACGCGTTCAATTGGTAATTTTCAATCCCAAGGATATAATAGTCTGATGACATTTCCATACTATAACTGCGTATTACCCGGGACACAATAAGAATACCTGAGCACCAGCTGGGAAACAACTAACCAGTACATACTTTTCAAAACGACAAACTATCGATAAACATATGACACATCAACAAAAATGTTTCAGAGACATTTCATAATGTATAAAAAAGGAATACAGTTTAGTGCCATGATTTCGGGGGATTTTAAAAATGCTCACATGACGAACGCTTCTTACAGGTGTTGACTTTTTATGAGAATGCAAAAAAAAATTAATTTAATCTCTGCCGCGGACCTTCCGTCACTGTTGGTTACCAAAAATCAAAGGTCGTCCAGTGTTATTTGAATTCAGTCTCGTTCATCCTGATGGACAGACAAAGATGAACCAGTGTGACTGCATAGGTTTAGCAGAAAAAGATATGCATGCGAAGAAAGTTATCTGGAAGCAAAACTTGTCGGAGGGAAGTCGCGCCAAATCGTATTTTTACGACTTGACCTCTTTCGCGAATTTCCCTCCGGCTCCTACCACGCAACTTAAAGTAGACACCAAAACAGACTAGCCCAAGTAAACTGTGAGCTTGATGACAACGCTGTCGTCGTAGATGTAGTTACGAGACTTGAGGATTTCGTGAGGATAACCGAGCCCGACGCACTCGGTCGTGTCACCAGAAAGAGGCCTACGCCATACCGATGCACTACACAACATGGCCGGGTTCCACATGCGCGACGAAAGGTCTTGAGGCGTCGCAGATCTGGACGGGGTCTGAGGCCTCTTCTTGCTCGAGGACGCCGGCCTAACCTGGTCCAACAACTGCATGCGGTGCTTCAAGGGAAAGGGCCAGGGTAGACTGGCATCGTTAGCTCCCACGGTGATTCCAACGTGGACGTAAAAGTTCTCGTAGTTTTGCCTCGGGAACACTAGCAGGTACATCCTGTAACCGCCGGGCGTGACGTAGAAGGAGGGAGACCTCAGGGACCTACGAGGATCCCAGCTGTTTATCTTGGAAGCTATCCCCTGCACACGCCAGTAATACGTGTACACCCTATATACGACCGTGGCGGCGTTTTTAAGGGGAACGTCGGGGTAAGGTTCCATGTGGACGGTGTTATTCAGTCGGGATATCTCTTCTTCACGCGGCCAGTCGGAGTCCGCCAAAGTACCCGTCGCTCCGTCCAAGTCGTCGGTCCACTTCCCCTCCTCCGCTCTCCGGATAGCTTCTTGTGCATAACCCCTGGTGTCCTCGGAGGACGGAGAGGAACATGAAGACCCCACGCAACCATAGGCGTCGTCACCGCTCCTAGCTTGCGACTGAACACGACGCGGTCGGTTCCGCAGGGCTTCGTTCTGGAGGGATATTTTGATGTCCAGGTTGACAAGCATCAATTTGAGGACGTTGAGAAGGTCTGCAATCTGGACTTCGAGGCTCTTGAATCTCTCCTCCATCTCTCCTGGTCAAGTGAAACGAGGGGAGAATGAGATGAACGGCTAAGAACTAAAACATATTGAAAAAAATGAGAGGATAATACGGTCGTGTACAGTCGAACGAAAGATTGTTTCGACCCGTAAAAGCCTTAAAAGTTGTTAATTCGCATAGAAATAGGATAAGATAATCTAGAAATTAATTTTTTTTCAAATACACTTGTTCATTACAACAAATTTACAAACATAAAAAAACAACACGGGTTTTATATGATGGCATTATGTTGGTCGCATCCTAAAAACAGATACGAATAAAGCAACAAGTTTCTTGAGACTTTACATAATGTAGCCGACTTGTTTTTTCTCGTCTGCTGGTTAATATTTTTGTAGAAAAGTCTTAATATTCTTTCGTTTTAAATCAAATAAGAAGACTTTTTACTTTTAAATATATTAATAAATTCAGGAAGCGTCGTAAATTTCGATAAATACATTGGTAGATAAAATAAATGTAGTAAGTAAAATCATGCCTCTTAAAAAGCCGACTAACTTTCAGCCGATTTCCTCTGTAGACTGAATTGTAAAAACTTTCAACAACTTTTCGCACTTCTCGAGTACCCTTCGCATACTTCTTTTTATTGATCTAATATCTGATAAGCTTAGATGGTATGAAGTAAATTTTTGGAAATGACGACTTTCAGCGAACTAGTGATTCAGTACAACGCCGAGGCGTAACTATAGCAAGGCACGGCAAGGTCTCAAGAAGGCAAAACAATTATTGTAATATTATTGTAATATGAAATAAATCGAAAATGTTATATTTTTTAATTTCTAAAATGTAAAACAAAAATTTAAACTATATGTATAAATATTTAATTCTGTTATGGGGCCTCATTTTAATTATTTGCCTTGGGACCCCGAAACTGAAGTTACACCTCTGGTACAATGGAATTGAAACAGAAAACATTCCTAATAATTCTTCTCAAAATCCTGACATAGCGAGCGACGATTTCATGTTCACCATTTGTACATTATAAAATACAAAAATGCCACAGCATTGCTTATTCCTGATGATGACGGATCATTTATTTACGTGACTGCCGTTCTATATAGAGCGAGAATATAACTAATAATAAATAAATTGTTTGCTTTCTCGCGAACGAGATCGCTGTCACGCACTGGGCAGAAGATAACGTTCGGAAGCGACCTTTCGAAACTCGCACGTTCGATATCGTCTCCCAGAAAATACCGGCGAAAACCAAGATCACGCGAAGACTCACTGGAGTTGCAAAGGCCGGTAAGGACCCTCGTAGCGGTCGCCTGCGCAGTGGCGACCAGCTCTTCCGTGGTTATCTGGCAAGTCGTATGATGCGTCTCCAATACGTGACCCCGATCATCGGTCTGACCTCCATCCTCGTCGACGGTGACCAATCCAGGGATGGCCGGTTTGACCCCGGCGACCGGAGAAGGAACGCTAGTGCTGGAGGCATCCCAGCAGTTCACCCGACCAAACTCTATCGACAACAACAACAACGGAACCAGGAATTGGATGGAGTTTGTGGGATTCATGTACAACACCTTTTGTTTTGAAAAAAAATCCGAAGCTTGACCCTGTTGCTTGTGTTATCCCCCTTAGCGGCAACGCGGATCGACGAGGCGGCAAAATAACGCGATAACCTCAAGGCTTTTCTTTTGGCAAGGCGAAAAACACGGCAGCTTACCGCGCCCCGAGTTCTTCTGAGTGGATCACTCCACGTCTTACGTTTCCGGAAAGGGAACACGGCCAAAACCTAAAAGTAGCCTTTCCATTGGGAAACATGGACGAAGAAAATGTTTACGGAAGTGAGTAGGAAGACGTAAATTAAGAGTTCGCCTGTCAGGGTAGAAGGCGGGGGTAGGTGGGTGGGAAAGGAAAACAAGAACAAAAAGGAAATGGGTGTCCGTAACCCTTGAAATAAATTAATGGCCGGGTCCTTGAACTCGTGAATAAATTTGAATCGAGTTTACGCTTTGTTTAAGGATGCGAAAGGAATATTTTATTTGTCGACGAATGAACGCGGATGAATTGTGGAGCGAATCGCTTATCCTTAGAATACGTTTTGCGATAGGCTGTAACGATTGGAGAAAACGGCGCTATTGTTCTAGTCTCTCGTTCCGACGATTCTCTCATGGGAGGCTTCGGCAGTTCTTTCCTTTTAGTAAACGTAGTTCGAATCGAGATTTCGATAGTTGGTCTTCAGTAGGCTCATTTAAACAATTAAAAAAATCAATGTCTATATTTACTGAATTTTGTTCCAAAGTGATTGAATTTGATAAAACTCAATAGCAAAAAATTTAAATGCTGTCTAAAGCAATAAACAAATGCAGTGAAAATAAGTACCATGACATTCCTGGTCAATAACTAAAATGAATATCTAAACAGCTTACACATTTCCTTTCCAACATGCGCTTGTTTAGGAATGGTTGTACAAAAACTTCAATATTAATACAAGTAGGAACAATAAGGGTACAGACTATACTCAGTGGCAGATTTAAGGGAGGTCGCACTTGGTGCATGCCAGGGTCCCCTTGAAGTAAGGGGGCCCCAAAAAAATTTTTATGTACAGGGTGATTTTTTTATGCAAGAACTCTGAAAAATTGCTATATCTCAGAATATAAGCTGGAGAGAATTGCTAAAATTTCTAAGAACATAGTTTGATATTATTTAAAAATATTTATTTAAAAAATCTCACATCATACGTTGAAAATTAGCATCACATTGCTGAATACATTATGTGCTTGAAGATGCTCTCAATGACATCTTTGATTCTTTCAGTTGTTTGGTCAAGAGTATGGGGATTTGTAATGTACACTTTTTCTTTAATGTACCCCCAAAGGAAAAAATCAGGGGAGGTCAGTTCAGGGTAACGGGGAGGTCATAATGCTTGGAAACAATACTATCTCCATAGAGTAGCCTTAGTTCCGTCATACTCGGATGTAATCGTGGTCATTGGGATTTTCTTATTCGAGAACCCATCCACATCCAAACATGGGATTGCTACATTGTAAGGAAAGTAGCGCAATTCTTCTCAATTTAAGTCCAATTAACTGATTTAATTAATTAATTCAATTGTATGCACTTTTAGTCTTACAATGGTGCTCAGTGTGGAAAAAAGTGTATTTATCACTGAACAATACATTACGTTGGAGTCATTTAAATTGTGTCAGGTTGAATTTCAGCATTGTTTTGGAAACTGAAACAAGCCGTCGAAATCAGTTATATGGAAACTGGTGAAGCAATTCAGAGAAACTGGGAATGTGAATGTGAAAAAGCACGAGCGTCTACCAACAGTTGTGACAAAAGAAAAGGTGGAGCAAGTGCAGGAAATAATGGAACAAAACCCAAAAAAGTCCCTGAGATGTCTCTCACAACAGTTACAATGTTCATATTCTAGTTCAAGGAGTGCTGTTAAGAAGCTTAACCTTTATCCATATAAAATTCATGCAATGCAACAGATACAGGAGCCTAACAAAGAGAAGCGCAAAAGATACTGTGAGTGGTTCCTTAGACTTGTGACATTCCTGGTGTTCTTGATGTCATGTTTCTTTACAGATGAAGCCTGGTTCCATCTTTCTGGCAATGTTAATTCACAAAACACCAATTTATGGTTAAGTGAACAACCACATTCAATACACGAAAGTCCATTACATTCAGAGAAGATTGGTGTTTAGTGTGCTGTAAGCCGCCGTAGGGTCATAGGACCTTTCTTTTTCATGGAAACTGTGACATCGGAGCTGAATATAAATATTGCTCATGAATTTTTAGGGCATCTAACTGAGGATGAAATTCAATGAGGATGGTTTCAACAGGATGGTGCCACGAGTCACTTCACGGTACAGCATGACGGAGCTAAGGCTACTCTTTGGAGATCATACTGTTTCCAAGTCATTATGACCTCCCCGATCTGACCTCACCTGATTTTTTCCTTTGGGAATACATTAAAGAAAGAGTGTACGTTAGAAATCCCCATATTCTTGACCAACTAATGGAAAGAATCAGAGAGGTCATTGGGAACATCTCCGAAGGAATGCAGCAGTCTGTGACAGACAATATGCTGCAGAGAGCACGTATATGTATTCAGCAAGGTGGTGCTCATTTTCAACATATGTGAGATTTTTTAAAATAAATATTTTTAAATAATATCAAACTATGTTCTTAGAAGTTTTTGAAATTCTCTCCTGTTAATATTCTAATATATAGCGATATTTCAGGGTTCTCGAATAAAAAAAATCACCCTGTATAATCTCAGAATATTAAATATCTCTTTTTAAAAGTCATGAAGAAAATGTAATTTTTTTGAAATGCGGTACTTAAGTTCTTAAAATGGGGAGTCAAATAAAGGGGTGAGGTTTTACTATATATTTAGATTGCAGGGCCCCCATTTGTTTAGCACCAGGGGCTTCAGAATGTCTAAATCCACCACTGACTATACTATATAAAATGCAAATGCATGGTTTGAAGTAAAATTTTTGCCTAGCAGTTATTATGACACAAAAAGAAATTTCTGAGATTGCTCACTTTATTTACAATTATAAATAAAAGATTTAAAATACCTTTCTGATAAAGAAAAAATTCTTCTTGTGAAAAGATCAGTCAACATCATGGTTTCTCCTAAATGGTTAGTTGATAAATGAAGTAATCATAAACTTAAAAAATCTAATGTGGCCAACACATTACTTTCTCCATATTTGGGGTATAGATATTTAAATTATTATGAATAGCATTATAAGACAAAATTATTGTTTCATATAGTAAAAGAATACAGTCGTCCTTATTGCCATAAATTAGGTATATTTTGAATATGTTTACAGATTTCACCGCTACATGGTGGTGGTGCTGTATACTGGAAATTAAGAAAAAGCAAAATATCTCCGAAATGGATGGTTCTATGAAAATTTGTTTCAAACAAAACTTGGAAGAAATATTATTATCTACAACTTTGGTTCTCACAAAGATGACCAACTACAACGTTTTTAAGGAGATATTCAAATGAAAGTTGTAGGAAATTACATTCTCTATAACCTTTGTATAGAATTGTATATACAATAATGATGTTTTAATGGAGAAATATTGCAAAAACCGAATCGGGTTTTGAATAAACCTCGACTTCCGGTTAACCGTTATTGAACAAAAACTAATCAGTTCTTTGTGCTCACGCTAAAGTGTTATATATGAAGTTTGGTAACGATATGGCAAGTACTTTTTGAGTTAGAAAGCCCACAATCACATACACACACATTCACACACGCAGACATCATTCCGAAAATAGTCTAAATGTGTTCTAGAGACCTAAAAACGTGTATTTCCATTGAAATCTCAAAGTCAATTTTTTTCGTGATCACAATACTTTCCCATACTACGTATGGACAAAGTAAAAAGGGACGCAAAACAGAAATATAAAATTCAAAATATAGAGGTCTGGCATTTACAAAATATACTGTACACAATGTGACAAATACTATATAGGACAAAAAACAAATGATTGTAAAGAGAATTTCAAATAGAGTAGATTAGAAAAATCAAGCATGGTCAAAAAAGAAACAGCCCATCCAGTCACTACTGTTGGTATGGAATTAATAATACCTTCATGTTGAATACCAAATGCTATCAAAAGCCTGGACATTTTTAAATATCAACGAATAGCGATCTGATTTAAACCCAGTGCTCGGAATGAGCCGGAACACACCGGAACTGCTCCAGCTCATCACATGTACCGATGATACCGTTCCGTTCCGTCAGATATTTCGTATGGACAAAGTAAAAAGGGACGCAAAACAGAAATATAAAATTCAAAATATAGAGGTCTGGCATTTACAAAATATACTGTACACAATGTGACAAATACTATATAGGACAAAAAACAAATGATTGTAAAGAGAATTTCAAATAGAGTAGATTAGAAAAATCAAGCATGGTCAAAAAAGAAACAGCCCATCCAGTCACTACTGTTGGTATGGAATTAATAATACCTTCATGTTGAATACCAAATGCTATCAAAAGCCTGGACATTTTTAAATATCAACGAATAGCGATCTGATTTAAACCCAGTGCTCGGAATGAGCCGGAACACACCGGAACTGCTCCAGCTCATCACATGTACCGATGATACCGTTCCGTTCCGTCAGATATTTCGAAATACCGTCCCTTATAACAAACGTTCCATTTCGTAAAAATTTCCATTCCACTACCAATACAAGCATTCCGTTTTGTAACATTTTCCATTTCGAGCACTGTTTAAGCCTGACATTTGCTATTATTTTTCTTAGTCCTTCATGCCATTTATGGACATCCAGGCAAAAAGATTACCTCACTGACTAATACATAAATGGAACAAACATTGCTGAATCACTATGGCCAAGGCTTTTAAGGAAAAACTCATTTCTGGTTTCTTCTAAGTTTTTCATGACAATTAGAGCTGCTAATTTGTGTGTTCCAGCTATAAGATCACCAACATTCGTTAATGTATGATCTTGTTAATGAATGTATTGAATTTTAAAGCCTTTCCCTTCACCAAATACATTGTTCACTTTAAAGAATGATAACAAATATTCAACTCAGATCTTAGAAATTCATGTTTCTAAAAGGTCAGAGAGACTCAAAGGCCCTCTTGTATACCAAAACAGCAGGGGTTCCCAACATTTTTGATTTGGTGGGAACTAAGTTGTATGCTAGAATCATGGTTGTCCCTAGTGAAGTGTGGAGTCCAGGGCAAATCTGCTTATGCAGGACCCTGTTAACATTTACCACCAAATTTAGCAAAGACGTTCCTTGCAGTGACATTGAAGTGCAGGACCCAGGGTGGCTGCACCTAATTGCCCTACCTAATATATCAAGTGAGTACCACTATACTTTTAAAAAAAAGTGGTAAGATCATAAATAAAATCAAACCTACGTTAAAGTCATTTTTGATGTTTCTTGAATTCATTTAGAAAGAAAGTTACTGAGAAAATTAAATTATTAGTTCTAAGAAACAGGATTTCACATACCGTAGAAGAGCACAGACAGGCTTCCAAAGAGTACAGAGGTGCTCATGTGTACCTCTCATAGAAGGATTCGCCCATCATTCTATACTGAGGTCTGTGATGCAGAATGATGATGGTCATCCAAATTCAGATTATATCAGGCATTAGGATTGTTACATTGCAAGAGTTTGTTCATGAGCCAGTCCCATGCATCGTGCTTGCTTCTCACTGAGAATGCTATTTTCTTCTATTTGGCTGCTGTTTTGGTTGTCTCAGGTGTTTTAAGGCAATGCTCTGCAAATGGTGTGCCATGGCACACTGTTGCACCGTGACTAAGTACTTGGTGTGCCATGGTAAAATTTGAAATTTTAGGCAAAGAAAAAATACTATTTTATTCTTCTAATGCTAAGATCACAGAAACCAAATATCTCTTATGGTATGATTTATTAGGCTGTTTCCGCTACTTGTAACCGAAACCAAGCTGATTTTTAACTGGAGAATTGGAATTTTTAGCATAGGATTATTACGTAATCCGGGCTAAACAATTTGAAAAATGTAGGTTATAGCAATAATTCTCTTCGTGTGTGTGATAAAGCCAATTTTTATCTTTTTTTAGTTACAGGATGGTAAAAATGTTCTAGTCTCAAGAAATTTGGTTCAGTGTGCCATGAAGTTCGAGAGAACCTGAAAGTGTGCCGTGAAATTTAAATGGTTGCAGAGCACTACTTTAAGATACAATTTTTGGTATAAAATAAATTCAAGAATGGAAAATATTTTGGCTGGGACGTGTTCGATTGTAAAACTTGCTACCCCTAGGCCAAATTACTTCAATAAAATTGATTTAATTTATATATTATATC
Organism: Uropetala carovei; assembly: GCA_036926305.1. Classification (NCBI taxonomy): domain Eukaryota; kingdom Metazoa; phylum Arthropoda; class Insecta; order Odonata; family Petaluridae; genus Uropetala; species Uropetala carovei. The sequence continues at coordinate 4,162,071 of JAXCHB010000279.1, forward strand.
AGAGGAACAATCCATTCCTTTCCCAGGTATTTATGGTTATTACCTTGACAAGCTTCCTTAGGTGGGTACCAATGATCTTTCATGATTTCCAAGTAACCTTCTTCAACCTCCATAATTTTGAAAATCACATGGAAAGTCCTCTTTACAGTGTTTTCTCATATACTATATTGACGGCCCTGCAACTTGGAGAATGAATATACTAATCTAATCACCCTGAAATCCCACCTCTTCGAAATCCTGCAGCCTCCAAAACCCCACCACCCTTAGGCCCTTGCCTACTTTAGCCATATTGCAAATCCTCTAATGGCTGGAACACATCTTGCCTTTTAACATGGAAGTCAATTTAAAAAATCACGATCTTTCAACGAATTTTCCTTTAATGAACATTTTTCAGGAATGCATGTCATTTATTGAAAGAGAGTTGCCTGTAATTATTTTTTGAATGGATGGATAATGAAGTTACATTAATAAAATTTTCTTTAACTGAGCTATTTACAAGTTAGTTAAAAAACATGACTGAGAAATGAAAATTCAATTAAGCAAAGATTGTAGTAGTCATTGAATTCGCCTTTATATAAACCAGAAGTCCCCCACAGGCACTAGGACTTCATCTAACCATTCTTGTGAATTTCCGTAAAACATAGACATTAGATCATATACCTGAAATGGGATATTCAAAGAAAATTTTAAAAATTTGACTTGAATCATTCAAATAAATAACCAGATCAGTTTTATCAGAGTATGATACATTTCATACTTCAAAAAATCTCATAACTGATCCACTAAAATGTTCATATGGATTGATATAGAAAATCAAAACATAATACAGTAAAACCTGCAAGAGGCAGAACCTGCATAAGGCAGAAACCTGCAAAAGCTGGAATTCTTGAAATCGTTCTGCATAATGAGACCGTTTTTCATAGGAATGACCCTCTGTAAGACGGAACCTGCGAGACGCGGACGGAAAGCATTTTTTCTTGTAATTTTTGTGTTAATCAGTACAAGTTGATCCTGTGAAAGGCTGAAAGAAAAATATGCATCTTCCAGACAAGTTTTCGGGTCTTCTGGTTGGGGTCCCGGTTTGTTTACCATTTTCCACACTGCGTGTAGTGCTACCCTTCTTTTGTTTGAAAGGCTCTTTGTCCCATCTGGTAAGCTTGGGAAACCCAGTGATAATGGGATTCAGCATGAGCGACCGAGGCATACTGACCACTCCTCTAGATCGCGTTCTTTCTTATTTACTGCCATCTGAAAACTCAGAATATCTTCAGTGCCTTTGTATCGCCATAAAACATGCTATTACCTTTAATGTTTCTTGCGGGGAATCAAATGATGTTGACAGAAATGTGGTTGAAAGTTGGTACGATAGTTTAAAAGAAATAATCCATCAGTACAACCCCAAAGACATTGGAAATGCCGATGAAACGGCTTTGTTTTTTAGAGCCCTGCCCAATAAAACATTACAAATGAAAGGAGAAAGGTGTTCTGGAGGTTGTTATTCAAAAGAACGTTTAACTGTACTTTTGGTTGCATTTGCTGACGGAAAACTAGAAAAACCGTTAGTGACCGGTAAAAGCAAAAACCCAAGATATTCGATTAGTTTTTCTACCTCCTTTGACAACATCAGTTCTACAGCCATTAGACAATGGGATAATACAGACCATAAAAATAAATTACAGGAAATTGATGCTGCAACATCTTATTGCAAACATGGACAAATGTAAGAGAGCATCGGACTTGACAGTAAAAATTGATGTGTTAGATGCAATCATATTTCTCAGTCATTCAGTGAAACGTGTAGAGGAAGCATGCGTAATAAAGTGTTTTAAAAACTGTCTCTATTTTTGATGATGCCATTGAATGGGATGAAGTTGTTTGTAATAATGATTACTCTGAAATTCAAAATTTGATTGATGAGATGTATGAAGATGATGTGAATGCAAAAAGTTTTGTAAATATTGACGAGTGTTGTTACAGAAATTGATGAACTTGACTTGCAGACTGTGGTAGAATCTCAGAGCAATGACACTGTTCGCAATTCAGACGATGAACAGAGTGAGGAGGATTGTGAAGAACTTGAAGTTCCAACAACATCACAAGTTTTAAAGAATAATGCTTTAATTATTATGCTTTAAAACACTATGCTAAAATGAAGGATGAAAATGAGTTTTATGACAAGGTTGTAAGGTTAGGGTTTTCTTTTAATTGTTTGAGGAAATCCCTTAGAAAAACAAAACAACTGAAATTGGACAGTTTCTTCAAATAAGTTTTGACGATATTTTGTATTTTTATTGTATATTTTTGGTTTTTAAGTAATCTCTATGTGTATTTGTGTAACTGTATAGCTTTTATTTTTTCTATTATAAAAGATTATGCATTTTAAAGGGAAAATTATTAGCTTCTAATAAATGTAGTTTTATCTATGCATGCACTTTCATTTTATCTCTCATTTATTATTAGTATGAAATGCTATTTCGGTGTTAAGACTTTTCTTTCTCTTGAGACCCACGAAAACATCCATATTCTACTTAAATTTATTAATAATACAAAACCGTGTTAATTTCTTTCAACCTGTCTAAGAAGGAAAACCTGCTAAAGCCAGAAAAATATGCCGGTCCCGTGAGGTTCCGCCTCTCGCAGGTTTTACTGTATGCCAAAGTTTGCAAACATATTTCCTTCATTTACCATGTACAGCATATACACAGCTGTGTACTTACCTACTATATATCTGTAATAATTCATTGCAGCTACCAGTACGTACAGGCTATGAACACAATTAATAATCACTGGAATTTCAATAGGGGTTTTCCCACCTTTGAACGTTAAAAATAAAATAATTCTATACAAACATATGCTGTAATGTGAATGTGACCAAAAAAAAATCATAATTCTAAAGTAATAAAATTTTAATTTATCAGTGTTGGACCTAAACTTGTTGTTCAGTCTTAAACTCCTCAATTCTACTATTCACAAAAAAGCATCACGTTCAATTCTGAGCAAAGATGGGTGTTTCACAAATTAATAAAAAATAATAAATGATACCTGACAATCCACTGAATACCAAATATAATATGCAAACCACTTTAGAAGCGCTTCTTCTATGCGGTTTGTAGTCCTTTCAATACTATTTTGTAAACTCATATAAAGGAGCTCCATGTTGCATGTGTGTAATTGCATTATAGGATGAAATATCATCTTCCAATGGGTTGGCCTTTTACTTGAAAAAGAAAAGCTTAATTTTAATAGGCAGTGGTAGCCATATTCCTGAGTTGGCCCTAATATTAGACAAAAAATTTATATTAGAAAACAATAAACTTACATTAGTATTATGTAAATGATAAACAAAATCAATTTATAAGTCCTTCAATTGTAATACTCATCACTGCTCCTCTTTCCAGATTAATGATGATTGTGTGTGCTCTTATCCATAGAAAATTTAGCTCTTATTTGAAGACATTTATGACACTAATTTACTGACAAAGCTAATATATCACTGATATTAGCTTCATGATAGCAACAGTTCGTTCAAAATTTTTTGTGTGCTATGTTTTAAACCCTCGAGTTTAACAAATAATTGTTTTTATTATATCCTTTGTATGTATGAATGATGTTACCATTAAATCATTTCTTTTAATTGAGTAAATAAATATAAAAAACCTATCTTCTGAATTACTACAAAAACTTTTATTTTAATGAGAAATGAACTTATGCAATAAAAGTGTTTTTATTAAATACTAACAACAATTTATAAACTCCTTTTCAAGGAATGATATTAAATTAATTTGAACAAAAAAATGAACTTTATTAAGCAAACCAAATAAATCATATTTAAATTCACTTTAAACAACAATACTTATGGAATTAAGCCCTAAAAAGATACATGTACTTATGAAAAAAAAACAATAATACCCTTCCTATGTAACAAAGTTTTTAAATACCCATAACCTCCACAAGTGTAATTACAAATAAACCTACTGATAAGAACTCAAAATACTCGAAATAAGGCAATTTTTCAAGCAATTTTAGTGTATTTTATAACTCTTCCTCAACCATGAATATATTAAATGTAAGAAACTATAACATGCATGATCATGCATATTTCTTTCATATCACTGAAAATTCAAAAATTTGTGTGTCCTAGATTTCATGTACAAACAAACCTAATCAATTAGTGTAATTAATACCATATCAATGTCAATTTAACAAATTTCAACTATTCCGATTCTAAGGACACTACAACTTTTTTCTTTTTAGAATGCTTGCTAATCAAATTTAGCTATGATGGATAGTGAATATTATAAATAGATGAGAAGCACTGAATTAATGTTACATGATTCACAATTTCATCACCAGGTTAACAACCATTGAAGCATCAACCTAAAAGATGAGCATTATGCACGATTTACCCACCTCATCCAATAAAGGCAGACAGACAACTATGTGGTTCTTAATGGTGCAAAATATAGGCCTTCTTTAGTGATGGTTTCTTTTGCATTTTAATAACAATTATCCTAAATTCACTAAACTAATGATGCTAAACGTGGTGAAACATGAGGTTTCTTAAAAGGCCTCCTTTCTTCATCCTTTTAAAAAGATTTGAATTTATAGCAAATCTTAAAGCCACTTAGTCCTTATTATTGTTATGCATTTTAGAAGATCTTCCAACTCATACTTAAAGTATGCAGAGTCATTAGAAAAAAATAGCATTCTTCTGAAATTCTTCTACTCTAAAGCTTTGAACACCATAGTTTTTTAAAATTACGATAAAAAAATGTGACTTGAATTCTCGGTAAAATCTGTTTGAGTGTTTTCTAAAAACCTAGTTTTAAACTTAAAATGCTTTGAAATAAAATTTTTAACAGCCTTAAAACCTGCAGCACACCTTAAGAAAGTCAATTTGTTTTGAGATAGATCATAAACATTTATCTACTGGGAGTTGTAATAAGTGCTTTCTTCTCCGAAAATTACTTGCTAACATTTTCTTCTCAGCACCTGCTTCAGGGTTTGTGAACTCTCTGAACACTCGAAAAAATGTTTTTGTTTTCACAGCTTGGACTTGGCACCTTTGGGAGTGACTTTAATATATGGTTGTACTAACGGGAACATTCCTTGACTGCTCTTGAAATTTGTGATATCCTTGATGATCGAAGGCTGTTGGGAAAAATTAAAGACCATGTTAAAAGAAATCAGAAGTAATAAAAAGAAATATTAAAAATAATCATCATCTTAAGAATTTTCTACATCAACGGTTCCCAAACATTTTTTGCGTGCACCACTCACTAAAATTTATATAATTTTCTGTGCCACCTACCTTGAAAACATCTTATATATAATTTTAGAAGTGTCCGTCCATCTCCCACCATATTTCAAAAACCATTAATAGTAGAGATATGCGGTAAACAGCATTTGTTTCTACTAGGTAAGAAGTCCCTGGAAAACTATTTTCATTTTCATAAAGACCTGAGTTTAATCCCAAGGGATGATTTCTGTTTCCCATTAGATAACATGTAAAGATCGATTTTTCAATATGCACACCTTCATTCTTTTGCCAGCCTTGGTAGAGGGGTGGTTAGGGTGTTTATATCCCAATGCAGGTTCGAATCCTGCCGAGTGCATGGTTGTGTGTTTCATCCATGTTACTGCTGTTACGATATTCAGTGTAATTGGCCTTGTGCCGTTTCTGAATTTTTGCCATTTAATAAATAAATTAAAATTAGAAAAATTGGCCTACGATCTTTAGATTTTAACTGTTTTGAAGAAAAATGAATAAGGTTTCTTATTCTAATTATCGATTTTCGCCTTTGGTTCGATATCACTTGAATTTTGACAGTTACATATTTGTGAAAAATCTTGGGTTCATTTCTGGAGGTTGCCATGGCGACCATGCCATTGTTGACCCACAAGATCAGTGGCGCACACAGGGTTCTCTCAAGGGGGAGGGTCCAAAATATTTAGCAAGCACAAAAGTTGTATGCAAGTTATATCAATACTTACATGTTGTGTATTGCATTATTAATTATATTTATGTTAAAAAACAAAGGGGTCAAATCTATTCCTCTCTGATGGCACCCATAAACAAATTTAAAATAACTATGTACAGTTTGTCCTCGGTTTAACATTGCCTCAATTAACGTTGACTCGCGTTAACACTGTTCAAAAATTAATACCCATATTCAAATTAACATCGTCTATGATTTGAGCTAACGTCGCTCTGACTCGGCACTGAAATGTTGCAGAAAAATAATTGAGCACCTGTTGCACAAGTTGTGGCGAATCGCCTTATTTGAGTGGGAAAATCGTACTGGACTGAAGCATTTTTATTAAAATTGATATAACTGCATCGTAATATTTTGTTAAAACAGGTCCAAAGAGAAGTGGTAGTAATGGCAGTATGTCAGCAGCGAAAATATCGTGCAAGACAATTAATTTGGAACAAAAACTTAATATTGTTATGCGCCGTGAACGAGGTGAAACAGCTGTAGACATAGGCAAGGTTTGGGGTTGCCAGCTACAATGATAAGGACAATTCTGAAGGACTCGGACAAAATTAAAGAATTTGGAAGAGAATAACTTGAGTTTAACGTTTCCCGGTTTTATTTACTTTTTCAGCTGTGACTCGATGAAGTAAATACACAAAACCCGTAGTTAAATAAAAACAACTAAATAAATGTTTTATTTACTTCTATTACGGTAGATTTTTCGATAATTACACAGTACCTTCTGCAACAAATAATTTGTTTGTTGCATTTCTATTCCAGCACTGTCAACACATGAACTTGTGCCCACAGATGTATTCCTGACTCTCTGTAAACATATCTGTAAAAACTCATCGTTCTCTATCATTCATATGAATACAATACGCTGGATTGGTATTACGTCGCTCCTTTTTTTTCAGAAGAGGTACTTCTGTGAAATGTATCCTTTTCTGATTTTGGGTGGCTTAAAATGAAGTTACATCTTATGTCCTACCAGGAATATTTATTTCGCCGAAATTTTTTTCTACAATTTGTTTAGTTTTTAGTCATGTTTTGCAGGAACGCAGCCCTGATGTAAATTGAGGATTTACTGTATATTGTCTTTTTGTTTTTTGAGGGGTGCTGAGTAAGCGGTTTTGGAACCGATTATATTGTATAACATGGGTTTTTATGGGAATTGTTGATTCGTTTAATGTTGTTTTGTTCAACATGGCGAATTTCAAGAACGAATTAATGACATTAATCGAGGACACACTGTATGTTTCCACAGTTTAAAAAAAAATCATAATTTTCCAAGGGGGAGGTCCGGACTCGGTGGATTCCCCCCATGTGTACGCCACTGCACGAGATCGCATTATTTTCTCAATACGCATACACAGCCATGCCCAAGGCCGTGCCAAGAGTGTTTGGCACCCAGGTGCAAAATAATTCTGCGGAACCCCCCCCCCGCACACTTCTTAATTTTTATAAATTAATTGCAAAATATCTTTGCAATCATTGTGCAGGTACAGCTAGTATTGTATAAATTCATTAAGTTTTATACTGTGATGCATAAATCGCGAGAGTATTGAAAATGAACAAAACAAATAAAATACACAGCAAGAAGTAAAATAAATTCATCAGGACAAAATAATGAACGCTATAGTTACCCCCAGCAGTTTCAATACTTTTATGTAACACTAGTGGTACACACAAAACATTTTGGAAACCGCAAGTTTACATGATATTTGTTTGCTGAAATAATTTAAATTTCTCTTTTGGCTGGCACACATTGATATCTGTACTATAACTGAGTAAATGGCACTTACAGGTTTGCAGGGAGGTGGTGGTTTCAATCCATCTGAGGGATCTTTATAGTTAGCTGCCTCTGGATCTTTTCCTGCACCTCCTTCAGCAGTTGAAAGAACGTGAACAGCTATCTTGTGACGATGAGGAGCATCATAGCATATATATTCCTATAAAGAATTAATATTTATTTAATGTAAAAAAAAGAAAATATAGCATCTGATTAAATGGCAATTGCAACAAGAACCATATGTAATACTGATTTATTAGAACATTTTACTACAAAGGAGTAGAATTTAACTGAATTTCATCCACTGTTCAATATTGTATAGACTAACAAATATGCCACATTTACTTGCATGAATGCTGCACTTATCTTCCAAATTTAATGTTTACAAAATGATGATGTGGTTTATATGTGAGGGAAAAACACTGGAAAAGCCTAAAATGTGAGAAAATCATTAAATTTCGCTTGGACACCAATAAATGGCTGTGATTTTTCAACTTTTCTCTGTAGAGTGTGATGGAAAGAAGGACGGTCTGTGCATTCAAACTGAAGGCATCAGCACTATGTTTATTGCATCAATAGCATGGTGCTGAAGAGAAAAAAGGTTAATGACGCAAGAGCTGCAGGGCAGAAAACCATGCTGAGTCAGCAAAGGATAGACAGCTGTGAATTCATAAAGTATTTTTAATATAATAATATAAAAATCATTGCAAGATCAGGGAGTAAAGAGATAGGGTGATAGGACTTGACAGAACTTCTTTCATTGGGCTTAGAGGGAGAACATTTGCCGATTTCCAATTAAAATAACCAGCTGAGTAGCAATTGTAGTAGATCATTCATAACAATTTAGTTAAGTACTCAAGCTGACAGCATGTACACATACGCACTGAAAGTCCCCGGTCTGACAGGAGGTTGAATGAGTATGTGCTCGCCACATGCAGATGTCGCAAACAAATAGTCATCCATGTAACTATTTGTGTCACAATGGACCATCAATAGGTGATCTTACAGTAAATCATAAATTCCTCATCAGTTTGAAGATTTTTATACTTTGTTGGAGGAAAAGCATAGTGTAAATTATGATATGCTTTCCATTCCACGGTGTGTCGAATCCATGGCAAATGCGCCATATTTACTTTGTTTGAAATTTTCACATTAACATTTTAGTCTGAAAATTAGGATGTTATGAATTGTGGAAAATTTCAGCATCTGGATTTCCATATAAAATTTTAACTCATACACTTTTTTGCCAAAATTGATGCTATTAACCTAGCTGTGACATACAATGATTTCATGTACATCACTACTTAAAAAAACTTATGCTGACTCAACGATTAATGTATAAAATTATGCATGAAAAGGACGGAATTTAACTTCTATGAGGAGTTTCAAAAATACCATTCATTTAAGTGCAAGCTATGTTAAGACAACAAATAAATTAGGTAGCTCTAATGTCCACAAAAAAGGTTCAGTATATGCATTTTAGTTACAAAGCAGCAATAATTGCTGATGATTCATTGATACAAACTCTAATTTTAGATTTTGCACCTAATTTAACAATTTAATTCAAGTCTTAAAGTGAGCTTGGCAATTATTTTTTAATGGACTTATGAATACAACAATTAGTGCTAAATAGAGAAAACTAACATGAAATGTACCCATTAGTTGTTTTTCTAACATTAAATAAAGCTTAAAGTACATTATTGTACTAGACTGTAATTCAGCATTTCCCAAACTGTGTTCTGCGAGATGTTAATAGGTGTTCCGCAAAAAAAAATCATTGCTAGCAATATTTTTCCCTCTAAAATTTATTTTAAAAAATATATACATATGTAAGAAAAATACAAAAAACACATTCATATAGTTGTTCTTATTATTATGCGATAGTCTGCCTTTAAGAAATGGTGTGCCATACCCGAGAACGCCAGGAAGTCGCATGAGAGATAATCTGATGCATGAACTCATGACGTTTGATCTGCACATTGATGCATAGGCAGCATTTACCAACTAACTGTTGAGTTTATGTATGTCGTCTATTCTAGTGGCGCCCAACCTACAGCCCACGGGTCGGATGTGGCTCGCAAAGGGTTATTATGTGGCTCGCGAAGCCATGATGGAAAAGCAATCCAAAAAATTTAGCACACAATTCATGCATTTTATGACATTTTTGATAATAATTTTTTTAACATTGGAGTTTTTACCGTAAAAATCCCATTTACACTTGCTTTTCACTAAAATGACACCTTAGAATATATAGGTAACATCCACTTTAAACTCTAACTTGGCCCGCCGAATAATTGGCAACTTCCAATGTGGCCTGCTAAAGGATTCGCAGCCACTGATGTGGCCCGCCACGTAGAAAAGGTTGGGCAACACTGGTCTATTCAATGATCGTTGGTCTATGCTACATATCTTGACTTATAATTTCAACATATATTTGTGATATTATTCAATGTTAATTGTATATTAAACATTTATACTACACAAACTCATTCCCCATGGATCTGTGGCTGAAAGAAGGAAGTTTTAAAAGAAAAGCAGTCTTGTGGTGCTCAAACTGTGTTTGAATCAAACAAGCAAAAAGTTGGAATATTTCAAAATGAAGATGAACAATTGCAGCCTTCGGTTCCTAAAAAATCGGGATGTGAGCTGCCAAGATGGAACAATTAATATCCAATTCCAACAAATTAGCATCAGGTAGTAAGAAACCAAAAAGAAAGTATGATGAAAGTTATTTGTCTTTTGGATTTACTTCCATTGGGAATAAAGATGCTCCTGATGCTCAGTGCGTGTTGTGCAACAAAACATTATCTAACAGCTCTTTAGCCCCTACTAAGCTTTGAAGGCATTTGGAAACTAACTATGCTGCATATAAAGACAAAGATGTATGTTTTTACAAGAGACATCTTGATTCGCTTGAAAATAGTAAACTCTCGATGTATAAAATTGCCAAGTCAGACAATGAAAATGCAACAGAGGCATCATACAAAGTAAGTTACCGCATAGTGCTCGCCGGAGAAGCTCACACGATTGGAGAATCGCTTATCAAGCCTTGTGCGAAAAATATAGTAATGTGCATGTTTGATGAGCAATATAGTAAAAAAGTAGACACAGTACAGCTCTCAAACAATACTGCTGTACGTCTAATTAAGAATCTTGCTGCTGACATCGAAGAAGAGCTAGTTTGCCTACTGAAAATTTGCGATGGGTATTCATTGCAACTAGATGAATCAAAGCTTTCTGTGTTGCTTGTGTTTGTCCATTATAGGTTTGACAAGTATTGAAGAGGACCTGCTCTTATGTGAATCTTTGCAAGGTAACGCTACTGGGGAAGAAATATTCAACTGCATCAACAATTTTATGCAAAAACATGCAATTCAATGGGGGAAAATGTGTCCATGTATGTAACGATGGTGCCAAGGCAATAGTCAGAAAAATAGCAGGAGCTGTAACGTGGATCAAAAGTGCGGAACCAGAAAGCACCAGTAGTCATTGCGTGTTACAAAGACATGCACTAGCAGTTAAAAAATACCTACGTCTCTGAAAAAATATGCTAGACCAGTCAGTACAAATCATCAATTATATTAAAGCTCGACCACTTCAATCCAGACTATTTAAAATGTTGTGCGAAGAAATGGGTGCTCAGCACACAACGCTTCTTCTACATACAGAGGTGAGGTGGCTTTCACGAGGTAAATTTCTTGTAAGACTTTTTGAGCTATGTCGTGAACTATTGGTTTTCATGGATTCCACGTTTCAACTGGCTGACTGTTTGACAAATTCCTCTTGGCTGCTGAGGCTTGCGTACCTTGCAGATAGTTTTACGAAATTAAATGAGGTGAATCTGTCGATGCAAGGGAAGAATGTGACCATTTTTACAGCATTTGATAAAATTTCGTCACTGTTAAGGAAACTGGAATTTTGGGCCTCGTCCGTAGAATAAAACAACTTCGATTGTTTTCCTACACTCAGTGACTTTTTGATTTAAGTTAATTCTACAGTCGATAAGGATATTTGCAATGCCATTGTACAGCACCTAAGGGACTTGCACTCTATTCTGTTAAAATATTTTCCTTTAACAAACGACAATAATGCTTGGGTTCGAAATCCATTTACAATTACAGTCAAACCAGTCGCATTAGTAGCGCAGGATTAGGAGTCTGATTGATATGACGTCTGACTCTGAACTGAAACAAAACTTTAACGAACTTTTGCTAAATGATTTTTGGAGCAGCCTAATTCAAGAGTACCCGAATATTGCAAAACGTGCAGTTCGTGTTCTTCTTCCCTTTGCTACATCGTATCTGTGCGAAACGGGATTTTCATATTACGCTGCAATGGAAACAAAATATAGGAATAGATGCTGCACCTGATATGAGGATCCGACTCGGCAACATCGTTCATAATACTAAGCGGATATGTGATACAAAGACACTAAAACACTGTTCTCATTAAAAATGTTTTTTTGTGTCATATTTTATAACAAAAATGTAAAATGAAAGATGTTTTACTTTATCTTGATATGTTTTTTCTTTTTCTTCTTAATAAAATAAACGGTTGAATTTCTCTAATATGTTATTATTGTTTTTTGTTCTGTTATAAAGTAAAAAAAAAACGCATATGAATCAAATTTTGATCATTTCTTGCAGCAATTAATTTGTCTGTGAGACTATTTTTTGCTGTCTACTTTAATCCAAGCACATGTTAGGTATATCTAATGAGCTCCTGTTGGTGTTCCGTCAATACATTATAATTAAAAAAGTGTTCCGTGGTCAAATAAGTTGGGGAAACACTGCTGTAATTGAATAACTTGTAATATTTACTTCAATGAAATATTATTAACAGGATACTTGGTATATCCAAATTCACATCATGATATGGCCTGTTATAATTGCATTCTATTTTATATGATGCAAAAATAGAGACGAACCTTGTAGAATTTGATGACATCGTCTTTGGTGAGATTCCGCAGGTATGCAACCTCTATCTCAGCTCTGTTGAAGTTATATTGTTGTGAAATTATTTCTGCCCAGTAGCGAGCTGTTAAGGCAACCAACTTTTTAGGCTTCTCAAGCCTTTGGGCAGCCAATGCCTCTTTATGGCGCTCAAATTCTTCTTCACTCATTTCTTCCAGGAGATCCTAATGAAACACAACACATTATTTTACTACCACTGTAATTTTAAAGTGTCTTGAAAGACTTCAGCCCATCATTTGCTACATATACATGACTTAAATACCTTTCACTGAATTAAAATTCATTTAGAGTAACATACCACTTCTTGTAAAATAACAACATATGAAAGAAAAGATCCTGCCAAATTGGAATTTATTATTTTTTTAAATCATAAGCATGCTACATCAGGAAATGTTTACACCAGCTCAAAATAAAAGAATAAATATGAATAATATTGAAAGTCTATAATATTTATACTTTTTCATATTTTCCTGATGCACTGCAATTTATATCTATATTTTGTCAATCCTACAATTTGAACATTAAGTTTTCTTTAAGAGAACACAGTCTACAAAACACTAAACTGCATTATAACTTAACATTAGATATCTATATTATATTAAAACAAGCTATGTGTTTTTAATGCATAAAAGGTTCAACCCTTAATTTTATTTTTTACTTGTAATTATCCATTCCATGATAAATAGAGGAAAAATCACTCGCACAATTTTCAGAGCTTTGACTATTCAAATTTTTACTAAATAATGATTTAGCACTGTGCTAAGAAAGGAAGCATTTTCAACATAATAACAAAATTATAATAAATTCAAAATCAGATGGAACAATATACAAACAACTTACACCCATTGCTTCAAGGAAAGCTTCCACTCTCTGGTCAACATAATTTGGATGCCTTACCGACTGGACAATAACGCGAAGCCCTTGAACACCATTTGACCTTCTCAATCCACTGAATACTATGTAGCCTAATTGCTCCTATGAATCAATACAGGTATGAGATTATTAAGACAATAAAACTACTGAAAAGTACCTATTTTAATTTATTTTTTGTTAAGAATAATAGTTTATCATAACAGATTATTTTCAAAATTAACACACAGGACAATAACTAGCTACATTTTGATGGAATACAGGAAAAATGAAAATAAAGGAATACCTTTGTTCGAAGAATATTGAAGCAAGGTTCACTGATGATTTGCACCAAAAGTTCAAGCAACATATTGGTTTCAGTACACTGCAAGGTGCATTGGTAGTAGACCTCAGTACACGAGCTCAAGTGCAAACTATTTTTGACTTTATAGACAAAGTGACAATCTGTAAATAATATATAAGATACAAAAAATTATTCTAACTCTTCAAGAATGATAAACAAATTATTCATTAAATAAATGGCAGAATCTACCAAAGCATGCAACTGCAAGGCAATATCATTTTAGGCAAAATAATCAGAATAAAATCAGGCTTTAATCAATTCAAAATAACAGCTGAAAGTACCTGTTATTGTGGAAACAACTTTCAAATCTTTCAGTAAATATATATGCAAGCTCTGAGATCTTCCACAGTGTTAGTAGGTGTGCCTATGATTTAATTCATTCAAAAGATTTTTAAATGTTTTTTAAGCAATTTCTCAAAGTACTTATACAGGAAACTATTTAAATGAATGCTAAAATTATAAAGTCTTGTTCAATGAAGATAAAAATTTCACTCTGTAGCTATTTCATATTAATTTGAACATCTAATCAAAATAAGTTCCTTACATTACCCTGTAATCAGTTTACCTTCTAACTAAAATGCTCACAGCACAAATTTCTCAGAGCAAAATGATTCTGGAAATTTGCCATGTTCTGGTAAAGCAGGAAATAAATTCTACCAGCAGTACATAGCCACTGTCACCCAGGAATAAATTAGCGTAAATTTGGATTAAAAAATATTTCTTACCTGAAATTATCTTCCCCATTTGCTAACAGTAGTTGAAGCATTGTTATTGGGTAGAAGAAGAATTATTGGTTGGTGGAAAAGGGGCTATTATCAGAGAATTTTGAAATTGATTTAGATGGAGATTTTAAAGGTGACTTGGGTGATTATTTTTGTGTTGGTGAATGAGTAGCAGGATTTCTTTCAACTTTTTTGAAGAACTTGTCCAAAGAAAGTTGAAGAGAAGCCTTCCGTTTTTCATCATACAAGCACCTTGTAACATGCCATGTCATTATGGAGACATTTAACAACAGAACTTCTTTCAACATCAGGGTCACAGTCTTCTATGTCAGCTATCATATCTTCCAGCTTCTTGAAGATCTCAGCTAAATTTTTGGTGCTCAAAGTCCTCTTAAGTGCGGTGGGGGTTTCATTGGCATCAACATTATCTTGGTCTGCTGTCATGAGACTCCAACAACTCGGTGAGATCAGCAGCATCCATCACTAGATTGAGTTTCCTTCCCATTTTAAAAATTTCTTTGGTTACGTTCTCTGTTGTCTCTTCAAAGCATTCACTATCAATAACAAATCGAGGACAGAGCTTCCTCTAAGCGCGATTCATTGTAGACTCCTTCATTTCGCTCCAGCAGGTGCTGATGTTCTGTACTGCATGAAGGATGTTAAAACTCTTCCAAAAATCTTTGAGGGTTGGAGCACTTCCACCATCAGTGACTTTAATAGCTTGGGCCATGTTCATCCTCAAATAATATTGCTTGAAGGTAGCAATAACAGTTTGGTCCATAGGCTGCAGCAAGGATGTGGTGTTTGGGGACAAAAACACCACTTTGATCTTAGGATGAAAATTAGCCAAACATGATGGATGACCAGGTGCATTGTCCAGGATTAACAATGCCTTAAAATCCAGATTATTCTTAAAGAAATACCTCTCCACTGAGGGCACGAAATGGGGCATAAACCAATCCTCAAAAAGAAATTTAGTAATCCATGCCTTACGATTCGATTTCCAGATCACTGGCAGTGCACTTTTTAAAACCCTCTTCACTGTGGTACACTATGAGAGGCTTTAGTTTAAAATCCCCAGCTGCATTACTACCTAACAACAGAGTAAGATGGCCATCGGCAGCCTCAAACCCAGGTATACTCTTCTCCTGGATCGAAATGTAAGTGCATGTAGGCATTTTTTCCAAATGAAGTCTGTCTTGTCGATGTTGAAGACCTGACAGGCACAGTACCCTCCTTCTTTGATAATTTTAGCTAGAGCCTTAGGAAATTCATTTGCTGCATCAACATCTGCACTCGCAGATTCACCTGTCACTTTGATGTTATGTAGCTTAGCACAGATCTTAAATCTGAGAAACCATCCTCAGCTTGCATTAAATGGTTCACTATCACTTGCACTAGAACTTTCTCCCATATTATTTTTAAAATCTTCATGAAGTCTCCTTGTTTTTTCCTGAATTATGGAAAGGCTCAGGGGAATGCGACGCTGATTATGGTCTTCCATCCAAAGCTTCATAAGTCTTTCCATCTCCTCCACAACATTACAACATGCACGAGTTGTCGCAATCTGCTGAATATTAATTCCACTTTGAACGTGTTTCATAATTTTCTCTTTATCTTTCACAATAATAATAATCATAGAATGGCTCAAATCTAAGTCACACCCTATTGACTCACATTTCTCAGCCTTGTTTATAATGCTTATTTTTGTATGCCATTTTTTTAAATGTTTTGCACTTATATTTCCCTTATCACCCATTTTAATTATAATTTTCACTAAAATTGTTTAAAATTTAAAAGCACACACAGAACTCAAGAAGTCACAAACGTCTTACGTGGCGGCATGTGAGATGCTAACTGACGTCCTGATGAGAGTCTGAAGCATGGGTTCTTGGCATTCTTAAAACTTAAACCACATCCCCCATTCACATTCTTTAAGAGCAATAATGTCTTTCGTGAGTCTGTTCCTTTAAGATGACGTGCTAATTTAACTGTAAAATGAAATGAGTTAGTGGACGCTTTATTGACCCATATCTGGATTCATGGCACCGCAGCGGCATTTTCAATTTTCAGACATAGTTACCGATGATGTTATCACAAATACAGCCTTGAAGGCTTACATAGTCTTTTATTTTTACACTAGTGTAATGCCTGTTGAAATATCAACGGAAGAATTACAGATAGATAGATTATTAATATTTGCATTTAAAATAATTAATAGCACACTTTTACATATGAAATATTTTGTCATATACAACATTTCTAGCGAATATTCTGTT
This sequence comes from Uropetala carovei, assembly GCA_036926305.1. Lineage (NCBI taxonomy): Eukaryota > Metazoa > Arthropoda > Insecta > Odonata > Petaluridae > Uropetala > Uropetala carovei. The sequence goes on from JAXCHB010000279.1 coordinate 4,179,028, forward strand.
GTCGTTTAGTAAATGTCTTTGGTTTTAATTTTCAACTATAAAATTCTGATATTCTTCTCCCACCTTGTTCTTGTCAATGCTACATATAATTGTCGGTGTGCAAAGACAGGGAAATAATTATATGTATACATAATGTTGGGAAAATAATTAAATTTCGTGCACTTATGTTATGATTGTTTTAAAATTGTACTCTGTACTTCGAATCCTTAACAATGTTCTCTGTCATTATGTAAATAAAACTCTTTAAAAGATTTAAATTAAAAACTAACTAATTAATCAATCAGCAGAATAATTTGTTTGAAAACTATCTGAACAAAAACAAATCACCAATTTATTTCAACATTGTAAACTGTTAACACACCAAACTTATCTAAATAATATCTTTCAATGCTTTAATTTGCTTAAAAATGTAATTTTCAGTGAAGAATTTATTGAAGAAAAATTGATTTGAAATCTATTCTGAATAAAGTTGGCTTTGCATAATAATACAGACGATATATTAAAGTGAGGATTACAAAACAATTATCACAAAATATTACTACTTTTATTCTAAACAAATCAAAATAAAATATTAGACTTACCGACACCTAAATCAAACTCTGATGAAACATTATAACAATTAAACTCGGTCGTAATGTAAACAAAAAAGTACCGATTTAGGTCACTACTAATTAATCAATCATCAGAAGAATTTCTAGACGATATTAAAGTGAGGATTACAACGCAATTATCACAAAATATTTCAATTTTTATTCTAAACAAATCAAAATAAAATATTAGACTTACTGATACCTAAAGTAGTCCCATTTCTGGGTAACTATGTAAACAAAGCATTTGCCAGACAGAAATATCTGGCCTCTTATATGTATAATTGTATACATAATAAATAACAGTAAATTTTTCAGATGGTTGTCATTTTAGTTTTCAATGCCTTTAATGAAAAAAGTTACGTAGTTGCATCCCTGGCGCCGCAGTGGCTACATGCGTTTCTGCTATTTGAAACATTTCCACAGAATGTATAACAATGTAATTCAAGTGATTTGTGTTTTCTGAATGGGTGATCATGCAGCTTCGCATCAAATTAGAATCTAAGCATACCCATGTGCGTGAGAATGGACGTATGTACATATCTACAGACAGTACGTACGTAGGTGTGGAATATGGTGTCAATTTGTAATGTGCGTACCAGCGGATGTACATTAAGCAGATGCTGCCTGTACTGGAGTGTTGTTTCTGTCAATTAATTTCAATACAATTAAATATTCTTTGAAATTTTTTACTTTATACAGGCGACTCCCGAGTTTCGAATGTTCGAGACTCGATTAATTCGAGATTTCGACCCAGCCGATCAAATTGGGAACTACTTTATGCAGAATAATTTTCGCAGAGTAATTGGCTCTGACCAACCACGCGAGATTTAGTTTTGGTGTAGACATAGTTATATCTGATCTAATTGTTTGAATACGTGCTTTCACTCTTTTTTCTGTTAATCTTTTATTTAAATTTATTTTATTGATTTATTTATAAATTTATCACTTGACATGGCATCTAAAAGGAAATGTAATAGTGATAATGTAAGTGAATCAAATAAAAGACTGCATAAGACTCATAGTTATGAATTGAAATTAGAAATTTTAAAGCGTGTTGAGAAAGGTGAAAGCCATACTGAAATCACATGATCGTTGGGAATGTGTCGTTCAACTATCAGCACTTATGTGAAACAGAAGGAGAAAATTCTAGAACGTGATAAATTCAGGTAATTTGATAATAACAATAAACAGTTCCCCACCCAATAGCTCCTCTTCTTCCAACTAAAATCTTCCATCTTCTCAATTAATAAACCAAGTCCAGTAAGCGCAGTTGAAAAAGATTTAAGGTATGAAAATATTTTTTATTTTATTGTTTCTTTATTCATAAGTTATTTTGTGCTTTTTTAATAACTTTTATATTAATTTCGCTGCGATAAATAGTTGTATTTATATATAGATGTATGCAGGTATGTGATCCAGCTCGCGTGAGTCGTTTGTTACAAACGACTTGCGTGATCCGCACCGGGCTGTCTGCACAGCATATTGCATACATCTATCTTTGAAGTTTGAAACAAAAATTTATTTTTTCCTTTTTAGAGCAAAAAATAAGTTATACATTTAAAATATTTATTATATAATTTATTCATAATTTAATATTGTTGTATTAACATATTAGTAATGTTATTTTATCATTATAGAATGTGAGAGGAGACTTTTTCCCGAGATGCGGGAACATATCCCCCAATTATAACATGCAAGTATATGGAAAAACGGCGTTCGACATTCGACTATTCAAGATTCAAACACGTTTTCAGGAACGCATCCCCGACAAAACTCGGGAGTCGCCTGTACTTACATGACATCTCTCATATATAAGAAAGAGCAAAAATTCTCATAATACTACTTAATTATATGTGGATAATTGACTACTTAATTTACAGGCTTATTTAACTCCTACTTGGTTTACTTTATTATAAGTGAATTTAGAGACTAACCATCCACCAGCTGGAGCTCTCTATTTCGAAGCAGCTGGCGGGGAAGTAATGGTCATATGGTCACAGATGAGCTTAGCCGCTCCTCCACGAGGTGGATTAGGTCCAAGGCTTTCTAATTAAATAAAATGCATACATATTACATTCAGTATATAGAAACATAACATTACTATAAGGCTCTGAATGAAAATATATTAAATGATTTTGAGGGCAATACTATAAGTTGAAAAGTTTACAAGAATATAACATCCCTGATTTATTTTTAAGATACAAAATTAAATTACATATGTCCAGCAAATTTGGAGACATTTTGAGGGCAATACTATAAGTTGCAAAGTTTACAAGAATATAACATCCCTGATTTAATTTATTCTTAAGATACAAAATTAAATTACATATGTCCAGTAAATTTGGAGACATTAAATACAAGTATGCTTTACAGGAACTGTGATACATTTTATTAAGTTTTGGAAACAATATTATTTTCATATTTAAATAAATATGACAAAAAAACCAAACTTACAGTCTTGGTAACGTTTCCATGAATAAAGCATTCAATGTGCATGTTGGATAAAATCTGTGGTATAAATGCTGCAACTCTTTCCACAGTAAGCTCTGCAAATGAACATAATGTATTTTCAAATTGAGACAATAAAAACATTAAAATGCTGAGAAAAACTAAGTACATACTTGTAAAACTACCGTATCTGCCCGAATACAAGTCGATGTTTTTTGTCAACATCTATCATGAAAAAATCACATCTTGGCTTAAATGCGAGTCAGAGGAAAATTTGGGTTATGGTTAAATCTCGAAGCCTCTCATTGCCTTCGTTTTCATATGATAGTACTATATTTTTCATAAAGTAAATATCTGACCTACGATGAATATATATAAAAATATCTTGGCGAGACCGCTTGCGTAAATTGACGATTACGAAAAATGCGTTGACGGCTTTGAATGCTCAACTGTTTGAATTTCGGTAAATTTTACATGGAACGTGTATAATTATAAAAATGCAGTTTATTACGGCAATGTATATGCTAATTTCATTGGAAATAGACTTGGATGAAACTAAACCATTTCCCGCACATTTCTTTGATCTCAAATAATGTATTCTAAGATGTACATAAATGCCCGGCACACTTCAGCATAAAATCTAAGAAATTTACGTTTTTGCCAAAAAATTGTGGAAATTTTTGGGAGGTCAGCTTAAATCCGGGGTCGGCTTCTATTCGGGCAGATACGGTATTTCCACTGCAAAATATATACAAGGAAAAACACTGTAAATTCCACAATGAGGTACTTTCACATTTAAAAAAAAAATATCTTCCGAAGCATTTTTTCACACTCATTATGAATCTGAAATCAGAATTGTTATACGATTATTAATTTTTGAGAAAAAAATGTTAAAGTTAAACATTTATATTGAACTACGGAAAGCGATATAATCGAAAGTCGATAGTTCGTGACGTCACTAGCCGAGAGGCAACAGCAGAAGCAGTTTCAGTTAGTACACGTAAAGTAAACACATTTGACAGTTACGTTGCAAAACTACATAAATTTCTCATCTTTGACAGAAATATTATTTTTAGTACGGTTTTACTGATTTTATATCCTTAAAATATGGCAGATTTAAGGACACAGGATAATAAATACAAGCGTTGCTTTGTTCCGTTGTGCACAAATACGAGTATAAAAACTCCTGATAAAGTGTTTATAAATGTTCCTAAAGGAAAAAAACGAACCAGTTGGATTAAGGCAACTAGAAGAGATACTAAAAAGTCTCTCCTTTCTAAAACAAGTACATTACATTGCTGTGAAGATCATTTTAAAGTAAGTGACTACAATTTTACGAAAATTTAAATACCTTAGTGTTTTAAATGTTACATACTTTTACATTTTTTCCAGAAAAAATGGCACACTGTACAATTGGGAATTTGTGGTAACTTTCTGTAGTGCCTGTACACTTCGTGATAATTGGCTTTCCTTTTACTCTTGATCACCTTTCTGAAGTTATTCAATATGGATTTCATTTAATTCATTATTTTAATATTTTAACTCATACCAATGAGATAATTTCTCATTTTTTATTTGTAGTCAGAAGAAGATATGAAAAATTACATGAAATTTAAGCTGATGGGGGATTGTCGCATTCAATTGAAAGAACATGTTGTTCCTCACATTTTTTCTTGCCAAGCTGGAGGTGAAAAGGGCAAAAGAGTTGGACAAGAAATCAGATCAGCTTTTTTGAAGAGGCAACGAATGGGTATAGTTGAAGAGGCATTAATTTCCACTATGACCAATGAAGAAAAGAATGAAGGTAATTCAGAATTTGAGAATACCAACGAGAAACCTAATGTCATCCTAGAAGACTCTGTAAACAGTGATGAAGATAAATTAAGTGAAAGTGTTCATGATAATGTTACTACGAAAAGTAAGGGGACCCAAACCAATAGGCAACCAATCTATTGTGCAAGAGATATTGCAACTTCCCCTCTAAAGATGGGAGCGTATTTGCCCAAGAAGTCTATAATTGATCAAGATAGTTCTAGTTTTGCATCTTCATCTGAATCCCTTATTTCAGCACAAGAGTCATCATTGGAGTCATCACCAGAAAGTGTGACTTCTGCAAATAATATTTCTGATAAATGTATTCTTAATGTAATCCTAATCCGTATTGAATGTAATTCAAAGCTATATTTAGGTATACCAGGAGAAAGTTATTTTATTCTATCTCTATTATCGAAAAACATCCAATGTGACATTAACTCAATAATGATTGCCTTAAAAAAAATTAAGTTAAATTATTGTTTGCAGGTACTGGCCAACGAATTTCAAATTTCACTAAGTACCTGCAGTAGAATAATTAGGAAAACTCTGCCACTAATTTCATCACACTTGAAACAATTTATATACTTGCCAGAGAAAAAAATAATTCTGTATTTACTACCTATTGCTTTTCGAGCATTGTGGACTGTTTTGAGATACAAATTGAAAAGCCAACAAATGCTGAATATCAAGCCTTGACCTGGTCCACATATTACCAATGTAATACGGCCAAATATTTAGTTTCAGCAACACCTAATGGATTTATTTCCTTTATAAGTGAAGGCTATGGAGGGCGTATAACTGATACTGCTATAACAAAATATACCTCATCAGTTTCACATCTCGAAATTCAGGACTCACGATTTCTTCATTTCTGCTCAGATATTCAACTATCATTATAGCATCGACAATAGGCAAATTGTCCGATTTTGCTTCTAGGAAATCGGCATCCATTCTAATCTTCTAATAACAAACTACCTAATTATATACTGTATTATATGATGAATGTAAAAATCTATGATATAGATATCACTAAGGCGCAAAATTCCCTTCGCATTCACAGAACAATTACAGAGTAAAAGCGCTTGACGTATACAAGGAGAACGAGAAATACCGGATCATGACGTCACGTAGCGGAAGCAAGTCAGAAACGATCTATCGATCCGACCAACATTTTAAAACTATAAAAAATATATTTATAAACAATTTCTTTCACTTTTATTTGCAACACAATATTCCTTTTTATATATAGTACTATCCTAAAGAGTATTCACGAAAATTAAAATTTTGTGAAAGTACCTCATTTTCATTTCAATATCATGATCCTGGCTTCAAAACCATTAGGCATTTTCCTCGAGTACACTATGGAATGATTCCACAGAGTTACACTTTCAACCATTAAATCTATTTCCATTGCATCTTTAAAAACTGGTTATGAGCAATCAAGTTAATGACATGACACTTCTGGCAGAAAAGTTATTATCCCTCATGTATAAAATTCTTTACATATTATCATCTCAAATTTTAATTATATTTTTTATAAATTCATTAAAAAGAAAAAATACTTCTCCCTATAAAATCGATAATTGGTTAACCGGTATGTGTTGTGCAATAAATTGAATTATACCTTTAAATAAATATATGAGTTAAATGCTGATAAACATAATGTATCAACGGAAATCTTAACAAAAATTACCACTAAACTGCTTAAAAAGACTTTAAAAATAAAGTGTATAAGTTATTAAGTGTTTGAAAGAAAATTTTAATTTATCATATCCAACCCTCAGTTGCTGCCAACAATTCCACTTTTGTCCATGCTTGCTCAACCAAAAGCACTGCTAAGTAATAGACGGCATGTTGGTATGGCTGTTCTGCTTCAAAGTTTTTTAAACTCCTGATATACTACAGATAAAAAAAACAATAAATTAGATTCATGTTTAATAACAATTAATCTAAGTGCAATACTTAACTTTACATGATATCTATCAATGAAAATAAAAATTACATTTTCAAAGTTCCTAATTCATTTTGAAATTTTGCAAAACAGAGAATGGAAAATGAAACAATTAAACATTGCAAAGAATAAAACACTATGTAAAAGCAGAAATTCTGCAATTACAGCAAACTTACGTTTTCTTTCAATATAGCAAATCTCTTTGGGTCAATTTGAAAGTTGGTCATCCTTTCTATAATCTTGTCCAATAATACATGTTGCTTGCTGTTGTATCCAACCACACCAAGCTAGTAAATAAAAATGCCATAATATTATAAGATTGCATATTTTTTCAAATATGAGTAACTACTTAAAAGTAAAATATGCAAAGGACTGATTCCATATATGTAGAATCATAATCTAATGCAGTGGTTCTCAACCTTTGACCTCCATTGGTCACTTAACAAATTCTGGGATACTGAGGCGGGCACAAGCATTTTTTAAAAATGTTAGAAACCACGAGAAATGATGCAATGAGTTATATAATTTAATATATTTAACAACTAATATCTTTGAATAATGCTTGAAACAATTACATTCTGTGAAAAGAAAACAAGCTGATTTTAATACATTTTTTCTACCAGAGGTTGTAGAGAAGCTCGAGTTGAGGAATTAGGATGGAAAGAAACGGGTCATATTTCATCACAGGCGACAATATGTCCGGCCACTGTTCTGGTAGTAACGATTATTTTCATGGAGCAAATGAGTTATTGCTATCTTTCGTTACGGTATCACAAACGAAAATATTAGTAACAAAATTTTCATGACTTGCATCATTGGATAAGGGATTATGAACATCTTCATGTGTTCAGAGGAAAGCGGGCACCTAGAAATGGCTCGACGGGCACCACGTTGAGAACCTCTGATCTAATGAATATTATAAATGAAAGACATGAATTACATAACATTTTTAAAACTGCTCTTTTTGTAATGCTTCTCTTCATCTTTCTTTATCTATTCTTCACTGCTTAAAACACTATACAAATGTAATAATGGTCTAAATCTGTTTGTGTTTGGCTGGGAAGGAATTGGCTGGAATAACTTGAGAACAGTTGGTATGATTTTGACGATTTTTTCATGATACACTGAGATCTACATCTTGCACCTTGCACTGGATTCCTTTCAAGTTATTGCTAATTAATTAATTATCACTTCTCTAAATTAATAAAAAAGTATTTTTTCAACAAGTGTCACAAGTGACAAGCTTTAGTGGACACCCATTTGGGAAACCCTGATCTAGTGTGCAATAGCTTTTTGAACACCCTGTATGGTAATGAAAATAAATATTCAATGATTCATTGATAGCGTTAATATAGTCAATACAGAGATTAATATTAATGAAAAAAATATTCAATGATTCATTGATAATGTTAATATAGACAATACGGAGATTAAAATTGATGAATTTTTTAAGGTCATTTTCTGGGAAAGCTGATTAAGGTTTTGATCTTTGACTAAAACGGAAAAATAAAATTTATATACCTTATTTTAATGAAATCCCATTTTGCATGCAATAAAAAGTAAAAAATAAATATATACTACATTTTTTGGGCTATAAGAGACACTATGATTTTTGAGTAGATTTTTCAAGAAAAAAGTATTTTGTTTCACTGGAGCATTTAGGAAGGGCTACATTGTGTATCATTTCTAGCTGTGATTAAATCCATATCTGGCAACATTGAAAGAAGATGTTATGGCACAATAACAGTTAAATACAGGTAATCTCCGATTTACGTCGGGGATGTGTTCCTAGAGCCGGCGACGTATATCGAAGCGACGTAAATCGGACATGTTTTTCTCATATATTTATATGTTATAAAGGAGATTAACTAATTAAATGATTAACTCTAATCCTCCATCTGCCTAGCGATTGAAAGAAGGAGAAGCATTCGCTACACTGTAGCAACTCGCTTTTCTGATAGCAGTCGTTTTCCGTTAGTCCGAGTTAGGGCCCTAAGGATGACGGCGATATCTTCTGTAATAACGTACGACTCCAAACGTTTTTTAAACAGATTTATACAGTAATTACAAAGAAATTTGTCATTTTATCTCTATCAATGGATAATAGAAAAAAGTTCTCATTTTTGCTTTTCAAACGAAAATTTGAAAATACATCGATACAGAACATTAATAAAAACTATGCTTTATCAGCGACAATGCATACAGATACATATAACAGTTACTGACTGCCTGGAATAAAATGATTGAATTTGTTACCATGTATAATGCACACCCTAACTTTTAGATCAATTTTGCCTGAAAAATAGTATTAGCATGAGCACAAAGAAGTGATTAGTTTTTGGACAATACCGGTTAACCCTGAAGTCAAGGTTTATTCAAAACCCGATTCGGTTTTTGCGATATTTCTCCATTAAAACATTATTGTATATACAGTTCTATACAAATGTTACAGAGAATGTAATTTCCTACAATTTTCCATAGCAGTTATTCTTTAGGAATTATTTATAAAAAATATTCGGTTTTTTTGGTTTCCGTCAAATATCTTAAAAACGTCGTAATTGGTCATCTTCGTGAGGACCAAAGTTGTAGAGAATAATATTTCTTCCAAGTTTTGCTTGAAACAAATTTTCGTAGAACCATCCATTTCAGAGATATTTTGCTTATTCTTAATTTCCTGTATACAGCACCAGCACCATGTAATGATTAATTCTGTAAACATATTCAAAATATACCTAATTTACGGCAATAAGGATGACTTTTACGATACGAAATAATAATTTTGCCTCATAATGCTATTCATAATAATTTAAATATCTATACCCCAAATATGGAGAAAGTTATGTGTTGGCCATATCAGATTTTTTGTAAGTAAATTCATTATATTTTACATTTTAATATTTATTAACGTAAATAAGCTCACGTATCTCGTGTACATTTACCGGAGTCAGTGTTCAATAATGGACAACTGTACGTTGCTTTTTCATGTGTTTCTTGCTTACAAACCATAAAAGTAAAAATTTCAGCGAGGCATAATTACACAAGAAACGAAGCTGGATCTGGCGAAAGTAATATGATAGGAAATAAAATTATCGTTATATTTGAATGCAATAGGCTCGGAAAGATTGTTACAAGCAAATATGATTAATTGTTAAGAAAAGCTAATTGTAATTTAAAAAGTATCTGCTATATAGGTATTTTAAAGAGTTTGTCCTGTAGTAGCTTCACTAAATCCATTGAAATTAAACGGGAAATTCTGCTAGTAGAAAATAATTTTAACATGGATTTAATGTACAAATAAATATATCCCCTACCCCCATAGAAAGTTTCTATATCTGCCCTTGATATCTATAAAATATTAACAATAATTTAATTCTCTTGGTAAGTGTGTGCGCAGACTGTGTAACTCTTGGTTGCTATATGGTGTTAGATCAGGAAAACCGCTCATAACTAAAAAGCTTTTCCACCTTTTTCGATCAAACTTTCAGGAATCTCTTGACTGTTCAACTTTTCAATTTTAAACTGCTCGCAGTGTACATAGTAGTCCTGGGTTTGACTCCAGGAGCATATCTTTTCTCCATTTGAATAACATGGGCAGAGCTGAAACGAAGTGAGAAAGCCTTTTTTCTTTAGCATTTTAAAATATCTTAAAAATGAAATATTGACACGGGATTTTCACAGTAAGCCAAGAAAACTATGGAAATGAATTTCCCTATCGTAGACATTCAAACTCATTCAAACAAAGCTGAAAATTAGGTTTAATGACTATTTTTTTGTGATTTTTACACATTTATTCAATTCATCGCCATGGCAACTGCAATTGTTAGTCTATTGTTGGCTCAAATCTAATGTGTAAGAAATGTACAACACTTGTGATAAAATCGTGTTATATCATCATTTTATATGTCCATGACTATAATTACTTTCTGGAACATTTGATTATGTGGATTTTATATTAATTTTTTGTTTTAGTGGACATAAAAGTTGGTGTCATTAATTTTAACGTAATACTTAATTCACGCCTACCCGACATATTTGATGGGCACTTACGCTAGTTAAATAATAAAGAGTTGGGAATGCTAACTCGAACCAAAACTTTTAATTTTTTAAGCTACCGTATATCCCAGGGTATAAGTTGACTCAGCGTATTAATCAACCTAGACTTTTCTGCTTGAAAATACATGATTAGACATATATTCACTGTATAAGTCGACCCCCATTGCTTCACTTCATAATATTTCTCATGAAATTGCTTTCCAACAAAATCAAGGTCCTGTAAACTCCAAGTTTTAACAAAAGACAGAAATAAACATAATAATAAAAATACATAAACATTGTTTATAGTCCATGCTATTCTTCTTCAGCCTTACATGTGACAGGTGTTTAATTTCAACCAACAAGAAACTGTTATTCTTGGAGAGCTTGAACCACTAAATAAGGCTTCCTATAATTCAATTTATGCCAGCTGTTAACAATACTATCAAACCATACTATACCTAGTGATCATGATCGATCTCTACAATGGTGACATTCAATAAAATATTGCATGTGTGTACCCCGTGCACATTTTCTCCCAAAATGTCGGTAAAAAAAGGGACGGTGCACCATACGTGAATATTTCTGATGAAGATTCAAAAATTGCGAGTTTTGATAGTAAATTTACTGCAACACGCATCTACATTTATACTTGCAAAAGATGAAGAATTCTACGAAGTATACAAGTTTCTATATGAACTAGCAAGATTGAGATGACGTAATATTTTTATAATATTAAAGCTGTACATTTTAATTGAGTTTTAAGTTTATTATTGTTACTCAAAATAAGCAGTTGTCATTAAAAATTTACTATCAATTTCTACCTATACTTTTGCAGGAATACGGCGGCATCTGATATCTGTGTTTGCCGAATAAATTGTGTGCTGCTCCTTTAAACTGGGAAATCCCCGTACTTTTTTGATTGTTTTGTAATTTTCTGCCACCATAGCCGTCAACTTATTCCAGCATGAATTTATTTTTTCCCCTCCAAACTGGCCAAAAAATAGAGGTGCACGTGGTACACAAGGGCATGGGTTACGTGATTAAATACAGTTTTTAAATTAATTATTTAAATCTTCTAAAATAAATGTCATAAAATGTATACACTGGGGCAGCTGATTCAAAATAGCTATCACCTTCACCAAAAGATCAACGGTCTTCATAAATATCAACGTCATTCATCTGTAATTTAAGGTTCACATTTTATATTCGGTGTATAAGTCGACTTTAAGTTTTAGGAATTTTTTTTAAAGTTTCAAAGGTCAACTTATACACTGTGTTATACAGTAAATATGAAATTAATGAAATAATAATAAATTCACAAAATACACAATAAAGTTCAGCAATTTCCAATTAAATTCGTGGACATTGTGCAACTTCATTTCATTTAAAAATGGTTTTCTACAAAGTGACATCTGAATTAAATGAGTGTATAAAATAATTAAAATCCTAAACTATGAGATTATTTTCAACATAGAGAAGTACTGATAATACTAACAATCATTCCATATTTTGTGTTGTTGAGCTCCCATTTCAGCCCTGCCAACTCAGCAGCATATGCATACTCGTTTAGGGCATCTTTAAACAAACGTACAAACATGTGCATCATGTTGCTATGCAATGGATCCAAGTAGGCCAGTGGACTGAAAATAAATAAGACTGTGAATTATTCATCAGCCAATGAAAAGTTTTTATAAGCATTTGTGCAATTGGCACATAGACAATTTTCTAAAAATATTTAATTACATCTAACACAACAAATGCTTATAGAAAAGTTCAAAAACTACTATGTACAGTAAACTCCCAGTTATCCAGCACTCATGCAACTGGAATTCTCAATCAACCGGCATCTCCTGCCTCTCTATTTTTTATTACATCTAGTTTAGAATTTTACCGATTAAATTGGTGCTTTCAGCAATTTTTTGTTTACATCTGATTCAGAATGTTACCATTAAAATTGGCATTTTCGGCAGCCGCAATACATGATTGTGGATGTTTCGTGAACTCGGTGTTAATAATAAAATATTTTGCACACCCTTTTTAAATGCCTCCTAAAACTCCAATATGCGCTAAAGGTAATAAAAGGAAATGGGTTGTGCTAACCCAGACACTTGATATAATCAAACGTTTAGAGAAAAGTGAGAACCACAAGGTTTTAATGAAGAAGTTCAATCTCGGTTCTTCCACTATTTATGACATTAAGGCACAGAAATCACAGTTAATGAAATTCATTACATCTTCTGAGACAACTAGAGGAACTGAATATCGGCTCACTCTTCATAAGCTGAAACTTGAGCAATTGGATATTGCTATTTATGAATGGTTTTCTATAGAGCATTCCGAGGGAATGCTCCAAGCTGCGGATAGTGGTGCATGTAGGCACCAATGACGTGCAGAATCGGGGTTCTGAGGAGATATTGGATTCCTTCAGGGATCTATGCTCCGAAGTACACTGACTCCGGGGGGTCATGTGGATTGACATGCGCCTGACCATATGCAGCATGGTGACGAGGACCAACCGGGGTTTGACAGTTTGGAGTCGAGTGATCGGCTTGAACAGGAGACTCTGGAAGTTCTGTGGGGGCATGGGAGTAGATTTCGTGGACCTCGGGCCGGTTCTCGAATCGTGCAAGGTACCCCTTAACCGCTCGGGAGTTCACTATACCGCTGAGGCAGCACAGAGGGTAGGTGGTAGGATATACGAGCATAGTAGAGTTTTTTTAGATTAGAGAGCAGGAAGTCTCATGAGCAGTGATTCCAATTTTGGGATCTTTTCACTGTATTTAGTAACTCTTCTCATTTAAAAAGCGGAGACACAATAACGTAGGAAGAATGCTTGAAATAATATTTCAAAGTATAAATAATTAATTTTAAATTAATGTCTTATTACTCGTGTATTTATTATACTATTGTAGTTAAGTAAATAATATTTTATACTAGAACATCTCTGCTGTATTTTTTCAGGACTACGAGGCAATGCGACGAAATAAGAGACTTGTTTATACAGTTATTAACTTTCTCAATTTACACAATACAGTATGAAGTCCCAAATCTGGCTGTCCAAATCTGGAATGATCTGAAATTCAGACATTTTTACAAAATTTTCCATTAAAAATTTCAATTCTAATTTCATTTGATAAATAACGACTTTGATAAAGTTATGATCAAGTGGGCAGCTTAGGAGTGAGAAAGTTCCATTGTCCGGACCGATGCTCATGACACAAGCTTTAATAATAATGACATGAAAATTGAATGGTAATTGGCAGCTAAAAGTTTGTGGCTTTTGCCGATCATGAAGCTGCCGAGAACTATATTGAAGAGTCTGTAAAATTAGTTGCTAATGAAAACTTGACACATGATCAGGTATATAATGCAGACAAGACCTCTTTTATGGCATTAAGTTCCTCAAAAGACACTAGCAGCAGAGGACAAGATTGCACCAACAAGGGTGAAAGATGCAAAATATAGGCTAACTTTGCTCGATTGTGCATATGCATCTGGAACTCTTAAATGCAAGTTACTCGTCACAGACAACAGCGCTCATCCTCGGGTGTGTAAGGGAGTTCAGATATTTCCTGTCCATTATCATGCTAACAAGGGGGCCTGGATAACAAGAGAAATTACCACTGACTAGTTTGAGTGTGTCTGAATCCCATGCCCATTGTAAATCTGTAAGACTACCGGGTGACTGCAAGGCACTTTTGATTTTAGACAACTACTCTGCAAATCCCAATGCTGAACTTTTGGTAAAAGACAATATTCATGCTGTATTTTTACCACCAAACTGTACCTCCCTCTTTCAACCAGTGGATCAAGGTGTTTTACGGGTGTTTAAATGTAGTTACAAGATTAGAGTTTATGAGATATATTCTGAGAGCTATCAATGGCGGCATGGCAAAGGATTGCTAAAGGAATGTCTTCTGATCAGGCAAAAACTTAGAGGAAAGTGACATCGAAGAATGTCTGAATGTTGATAGCGATAAACTGGTAGTTCTTAAACTAAGTGATGACAAAATCTGTGAAATGGTGTTAAATTCTGAACCCGACAAAAAAGACTGATCTTTATGATCATATCGATGGCAACAAAAATTTCATTACAACGATTGAAGTATATTCCCAGTATTTTGTAAACTTGATTGGGGCTTAAAATAGTCCCAGGCAACGCCAGATACTCCAGCTAGTCACATATAAAACAACAAAAATAGAGAGAGAAACCAAATACTTTTCCAAGATATACACAGTGAAATGTTGTCAGCTCCATATTGAAATCCCTATTGTTTGTTCAGTATGAAATATATCCCTTATTCTGCAAATTCCAAATCCATATAATGCTTCCACACATGTAACAGAAAAACTGATTTTCATAAAATGTGAAGTGAATTCTTTGCTACATACAGAAGATGAATCAAATCTTTTGTTTTAACTCTTTCCCTGGCATAGTATTTTAATGTTCTGCGATTTAAATGCAAGGCTTTACTGACAATTTCATTGTAAGTCAGCCATTTGAGATATCGCATTGAAATTTTTTTACAGCCACTCTAGAGAGCAGAAAAACTAAAATCAGACTCTTGAAAAATGTCAAGTCAACATTATCATGTAAAAAGGGTGCACTGGTGGTGAAGGCAAAGCACCTCATAGCCAAGGTATGGGTTAAAATTAAAACACTTTCATAGATTTAAAATAGTAAACAAAAACATGTAAGATATAACCTGATACAAACCTTGCAAATTCAAAACTAATATTTGCTTTCGGCAAGAGAAATTCATCATCCTGTTTGAACCAGACCCTAGACAATGGAGTATCCTGGATGATATTTGGAAAAGGAGGATCCTGAAATTCAAGTTTAAATGAGAGAATATATTGAATAAATCTAATGCATTTCACTAAAGCCAAGTGGATTGTTTAACAAATTTGCAGGAAATGAAAACCCACATTTTCTTCCCTGGGTAACAGATCAAAGCTTGTCGGAATAAACTCATTCTTTGGAGGCAGTTTCAACTTATCGCACATGTCATTCTGCTTCCAAAACTGAAATAAAATTTATTTGATAAAATAGCATACAACCTTGGGATATCGCAAATAATGATTGAATAAAATAAATCATTTGTCAAAGTAACTTACCTCAATCGTTTCTTCGGGAATTTGTTCTAATTTGTACTTTGTTCCATACCACTTTTCTTCTTGATCTGCAATTGGTTCAAATTTTTTTCCTACAACAGCAACCCTAATTTTAAAGAAAATGTTCCACTTAATAAAACAAAACATACTATTAATAAAAGATTTTATTTAACTTATAGAAAATAATTTATAGAAAAAATCTCATTATAACATATATATATAAGCAGATCATGAACCTATGAATTTCATTGTGATCAAGTGTTATATTAAAAAAATTTATAATACTCAAACAATGGCAGAAATGTGAAAATAATATCACCAATTTATATTTATTTTAAAAACTCAAACATTTTCCTGTTTATTTTTAAGTAAATGGCTATTAAATCACTTTCAAATTCTCTGGATTGCAATCAAGATTTTTCCCTCATGCCAAGATTTTTTGTTCAGTGTTTTTTGTAAAATTTATTATTTTCTGTTACCGTTCGAATTTGTGAACTCAAAATATTTTAACGATTTTTTTTAAGTCGATAGAGTTTTTCTTATTCACTGAAAATCTGTTTTTGTAAAAATGTTTTATGTGAATTTATACTGATAATGAAAGCTAAGAAAGATGAAAATTGTACTCATTAATCTGAATCGATTCACATTTTTCATTCCATTCAACAACATTAGAAAAAACAAAGCACATGGGCTACATGATGAACAATAAAATTGACTAAAACATACTTTCAGCAAAATAGCTTAATGAAATTAATTACCTTATATTTTCTGGAGTAATATACTTAAGTACCATGTTAATAAGGTCTGGACGCCAACTATTAATTAGATAGCCACCAGATAGAACTTCTTCAAGAGGAAAATCCTGCATAAAGAATAAAGGCATTATGAAAAAATATTTTTTAAATATGAATGATGTACTACCTTCATCACATCTTACTACACTTGATTAGCATACAGTATTTACAAGAATATAAGAAGATGTTTTTTTTCCTAATTTTAGCGCCTGAGAAATCTTGGGTCGTCTTATATTTGCGTAGTATAGAATAACTTCACGTAAATCAATCGTATGTTGTGAAAGTGGATGACAATCGTTTTGATGCCAGCGGATGTAATTCTATCCTATCACAATGGAAAGCTGGGGTTTAGAAATCTGATACTTCATGCACTATTACGTAGCATAGTGTAGCGAAAGCTAATTAGAGCAGTCCTTGTTTGAAGTGACAACATTCATTTCTGTGCCAGCAATTTTCATTCTATCTTACTGTGGGTGCGTGAATGATGCTTGGTTTCTATAACGGTTTATTTAACAACAAATAACTATAACAACGATAACAGAAACAGGATAGGTAAATGCAGGGTATGCTAGAAAGCTCGTGCTTGTGTATGGATGACTCGGCATCACTGGTTCCCTTCTGTGCTGCTGGGAGCCAGGTCCCACAGCAGGAAAAACGATCTCTGTGCACAGTGACTCAGTGGCCAAGGTATGTGCCAAAAAACTATCTCATTGCACCGGCAATTTTAATAATTATAATTAAGACTTGAATGCAGAAATTGTAATTATTGAACATATGGCCAAGGCATGCGCCAAGAAACAATCTTGTCATGCCAGCAATTTTAATAATGGTACTTATGACCTGAATGCAGAAATTGTAATAACTGAATATAATCAGATAGTAAATTTGTCAAAATTACTGGTTTAAATATTTTTTCTTAAATACTGAGTTTAAAAAAGTGGAGGCATCTTATATTCCGAGTGGTCTTATATTTGGGTAAATACGTTATTTACTTCGAGGCCTCTAAAAGACAAAATTCAATTTTTGTACCTCATCATTGTTTAATGTTATTACTATATTACTATATATAACTATAAATGTACATAACCAAGGAACATTTATCAATACAAAGGTTGTGTGTTGAATGTATAAGGGGATATAACTATAAAAATACAGGCTTCAGAATCATGTGATCAAAGGAAATATGACACAATATACTATATCAAAGTATTAAAAATAGCCATATATAGAAAACAACAAAAATGATGCAACAGTTTTATTGCATTATATAAAATAATCATAACAATTATTCCAAAAAAATTTTTTTTGCAGTTTTTCAATCCTTTACATAAATAATATTTTCCTTTGCAATAAATTGTTACATAAATATATTGAAAAGTTTTAGTAAAAGTTCTCAATTCAAGATAGCATAAAATTTTAATGCTAATTTTTACCTGCAAGCTGTGGACCAAACTTGAAACATAGCTCCTAGGAGTTTCCTTATCCTTAAAACGAAAGTGCATAGTGAGGATATCTCTAAATTCTTCATATATCCATTCCTTTGGTCCTTCGTTTTTCAACAAATTTACATACTGAAATTTAAAAAAAATTATTTCATTTTATAAAAAAATAAAGAGATGAAAAGCCTAGCAATACTAAGCCTTTTATTATAATTATACCCTTTTTTATGATAACTTAATTCAGACTTAAACTTACAGCACAAAACATAAATTATGCCACACAATTCTACAGCTGGGGATGAAAAGTTTAATTAGCGTAAATAAAAATAGTAAAAAATGACATGGAGATGAAAGTAGCACCCAAATAACTTCATACTAGTCCTTAAACCAGTGAAAGCAGTTCATTTACTAATTTACCTCACATACATAACTACACTACTCATTTTTAAATGATCTTCTCTTCCTTCAACAATGACAAAAATGGTCGATTTATATATAAACAACATAACTCACTTTAACACATTCTGGACGGCGATGAAAACTGTGATTTTCTCCTATGGCCAAAATTTTTGGGGCATTAAGAATTATTGTCATTCGATGAAATTTTGGAAATACAGTGTTTTTGGGGCGGAAGATTCAAAGATTGCATAAAAACTGATTAGGGGCCCCAAAACTGATCAAAGGGTCTAAAAATAGGCAAGGGCCCCTTCTCTGCTCTTTTGACAAATATGAAAAAATAATGATTCAGCTTAAACATAATAAGGAGGTCGATAATGAGGAATCAGGCATGTTTGTTTTCCCTGTAGAAGCGCCAGGCTCCTATTATGTGAAAAACAAATGTCCACATGGTATTCCTCTCGCAACAGAGAGTCCACCAGGCAGGCTCTCCATCCGGAGTGCAAAATCAAGAAAGCCTGCCAGGCAGACTCTCCATCAGGAATGTGTTAAAGGTAAATTATAGAGGTAGAATTTAAAAATGATTTACAATAAATTGACATTTAACAATTGCAATCATGTTTTACAAATAATTTTCAAAGGCCAAAAGGCTTTATGTAACAAATGTTACACAATTCCACCATTAAAAAGTCCCAACTTGGTCAAACTAAATTCATAAAATGGTTCAATTTAAGAAATATTCAAGGATATTGTGATTAGGTAATAGATACAACAAGAATACATAATTGCATTTCAGAGAATATAAATTTCATAAGTAAACATAACTGACCTGAAAGACATATTTTACAATGTCATCAATATGATCAATTCCTTCCTCTGTGAGATCAACATTTATTCCAAAGAAACCAAATCCACGGGCTGCTGTGCGAGTTCCACCCACAAGACTGTTACACCAACCTTGCGCACGCAATGCAGATAGAAGGCTTCCTGGTCCCTCATGCCCAAAAAGGTGACTCAGGTAATGTCCTGGCTAATGAGTATAGAAATAAAACATTGCTGCATCATAGCAGTTACATGCCAAGCACAAAGAAAAGAATTCTACAAAATCAATAGACCATATATTCCAGTGTATAAGTCGACCCCTACTTTTTATGAATGAAAATACATGTTAGGCCTTATAAGTCAACCTCCACTTTTTCACTTAAAAATACTTCTCATAAAATCGTTTTCAGACAAAATCAAAGTCATGTACAATCCAAATTTTAACAAAACAGAAATAAACATAATAATAAAAATATATATAAATACTGTTTAGAGTCTGTCCTATTCTTCTTAAGCATTCCATGTGACAGGTTTAAATTTCAACCAATAAGAAACTGTTATTCTTGGAGAGCTTGAGCCACTAAATAAAGTTTCCTATAATTTGATTGATGTCAGCTGCTAATGATACTATCGAAATGAACTATACCTAGTGATTGCGATCGATCTCTACGGTGATGAAATTCAATAAAATATCACAAATGTGTACCTCGTGCAACTTTTTTCCCAAAATGTAGGTAAAAAAAAGAGACAGCATGCCATATGAAGATCTCTGACCAAGTTTTAAAAATTCCGAGTTTTGATAGTAAATTTACTGCAACACGCTTGCGTCTACATTCATACTCGCAAAAGATGAAGAATTCTACAAAGTTTACACATATCTACACAACCAAGAAACGTTTAGGGTTTAAATGTGAGGTTTATACTGCCATCGGTGCATCTTCAACATTGAGATGACGTAATATTTTTATAATATTAAAGCTGTACCTTTTAATTGAGTTTTAAGTTTATTATTGTTACTCAAAAAAATCAGTCCATCATTAAAAATTTACTATCAGTTTCTAACTACACCTTTTGCTGGAATAAGTTGGCATCTGGTATCTGTATTCACCAAATTCATCGTGAGCTGCTGACGCTCCTTTAACCCGGGAGAGAACCATAGTTCCCTCTAATTTTTTTCATCCATGGGCGGAATGAATATCGCTATGCATGCCTACATGATGCTAGTGTGCGGATGGACACCGAGGTTGACGCGGCCCTGTTCCGATACATCCTAAAATACACACAATCGTGCTCGCTTGAAAAATTTAGTGTGAGGCACTTCAAAAACTGTTGTGCGACCGTGCAGTCATGCAGCTTAGAGGGAACCATGGAAAGAACACACCTACGGGGAATCCCCACACTTTTTTGATTTTTTTCTAATTTTCCGCCGCCACCGTAGATGTCAACTTATTAAAGCACTAATTTATTTTTCCCCCCAAACTGGTCCAAAATTAGGGGTGCGGATTACGTGAGTTAATACAGTATTAAAATTAATTATTATAAATCTTCTAAAATAAATGCCATAGAATGTAAACACTGGAGCAGCTGATTCAAAATAGCAATCACCTCCACCGAAAGATCAACGGTCTTCGTAAATATCGATGTTATTCATTTGCAATTTAAGGTTTACATTTTATGTTCGGTGTATAAGTAGACTCTTAAGTTTTAGGCAAAATTTTTTACACTTCAAAGGTTGACTTATACGCCGGAATATACAGTAGGTACAATAATCAATACCATATTTTACCCAAGGATTAACTGTTTGAGCAAAGAGTTTTAATTGGCTGATAATAATAAGATTACCGGAATTCAAAAGTTACTGAAATTTCATGGACACAGATATGCTGATCAGATGCTATAACTGAGTTATCTCTCTGTTAGATTTTTCTGTATTTTCAACCAGTTAAATTGTACCCCTGAGGCAACAACACGATGAAGTTAATCAATAGGTGCACTTGTATGGCCGGACTACTGAAAAGGTTACTATGTCTTCAGTTGAGACTTAAAAAATAACAATTTTTTAAAAGCTCTGACTTCAATGTTGTGGTCCAATCCCCTTTATAATTTTTATATTTTCATATAGCAAAATATGGATAAAACTGACCAAATAAATTGTTTGGATTATGTATTGAATAAAAACACCAAAACATTAAATTCATAAATAAGACTAATATTATGGCATTGTACTGATATCATAAATACAGAATCTTTAAAAAAAATTTGTGCATTACTATCTCTTGCATGAAGAAAATTTGCAGAATCAATCCGACACATTAATTTAGACTTATATAAAGCAATTTGACAAATGTTTTAAACATTTAATATGGAAAATAATAAAGCAATACTACAAAGAATTTCAAATAATATGATATGCAAAAAAGGACCAAATGCTTCTCTTGAGATTGATCTCTAGAACTGAGTGTAGCTCAGAAGGCACTTTTCCATAGGTCCTTACATTATAACCACCAATGTGTTCCTTGCTCAGATATTTCAATATATGTATTAATTTCTTAACCAATATAATTTTCATTTTTAATAGTTTACATTTAATGACATGATAAAATAACACTTGCACAATTCAATCAAGGATATCGTCTATCAAGAGGGTGGGAAAATGGCATTAAGTAATATACAAAGTGTGACCTAAAACTTCCTGAACAAATGATTCATAACAGGGGTTGGCAACCTTTACTGTATGCCAGGCCAAATTCATAGCTGTGAATGATTCAGAGGGCCACATCGAAAGTCACAAGAGCTTCGGTGGGATGGATGAGCATTTATGTTAGAAGTTATCTAGAGATTCTGTAGTCTTATAGAAGTGTAACTAAAAGGTAAATAATTCACTAACATGCACCAGAAAAGGCTTTTAGACCATAATTTTACTGAAAAAATATGAAATTGTCTATATAAAATTTTACCCATCACTTTCTCGTCATAGCTTCGCAGGCAGTATGAAGCCTTCTCAGACACTGTAAGTAGCCAACCCCTGATGTATAAAATAACATGTACGAAATGAAAAGACCTTAATGTAGTCCCCATTAAAATATTCTCCTTGCTGAGACATTAGCTTCTCTAATCGACATTGGCACATTTTTTTAGAAGCCATATTTTGTAACTTTCCTCAGAGTAGCCGTCGTTTAATGTTTGATTTGTTCCGCTGACTCAAAGTGTCATCCTTTCAAAGAAGTCTTGAATTTGTGGAATAAGAAGTCACGTGGAACAAAAAGTGACATGACGAAGAAGTCAGATGAATTTGGTATATGCTCTAGATGAGTGATTTTGTCAAAAAATTCCTTTCTGAGAGAAAAGAATCTAGTGCTAGCCTCATCCTACAACATGTGTCTTTGAGATGTTGATGGACCTCAAAGTACAATACCTAGTTCGCTCTTCGACCCAGTGATAAATTTGGAGTGCAAATTACCTTCAATAAGAAAAAATAGATCAGCACTGTCTTTTTATTGACAATCATGTCTGACGGTCCCTTACTTCATCATCATAGATGTCCCATTACATGAAATGTTTTGTACTTCAGAATTCCTTGGTTGAGATCAAAATGAATGTATGTACATTGCAATTTATATTTCTTGGTCAACAACTTTGGAACCATTTTCACGATGACGACAAAAAATCATATCTAGAAAAATGACCCAGCACAAATCAGACGTATCAAACAGCTGTGATCTTATACAATATCAACAACAAAAAGTCAGTGCTGCCAACTGCTCACTGTTTCTACAAAGTCCAAGAATATCATTTTGGAAACTTTTGAGTCACACACTGTACTAGATAGCTTACATAAAAAAATACTACAGCACACCATTGATAAATCACAATACATTTTTGGCGAGGTTTCCATTTTATAGAATAATACTGTCACCCAAAAAACCAGTTTCTTTGAAAGGAGAAATTGTTATCACATTAATATTAAGATTAGAAAATCACTAAATATCAGTTATACAATTAACATAATAACATATATTAAAGTGAAAAGCTTACCCCTGATTTGTAATGCTCATGCAAATCTGGAATGGGAAATGAGATAGTTAAGTTTCTAAAATCCTTGACTGGTATAACATAACCCTTCATCTTAAGTTGTTCTGGACCCAATGGGTGTTCATACCATGATGGGGCTACAACATTCTTGTTTTTAACATCAGAAAAAAGTTCTACAACAATTTTCTCCAATTCGTCAAGTGTCTCTGCAATTGTAACATAAAATAGTAAACAATGTGAATAATAAATGTAATAGTAACTGTATAAGGCCGAACATTCATTTAAATCGCTTTAAAATTTAAAACTGGATCATTGTAACATACCTTTCCCAAGCACAGCCAAAGCCATAATATTAGATGAGTACCATTTTTCATGAAACTTAAGAAGTTCTTTTCTAACATTGATGCCTTTTGCCTTTGGTATGGTATCTAGAGTTTGTTTATTTCCTGGGTATAAAGAAAGAAACCTAGTGCTAATTAAGTTTTGTAAAATAAAGACAAATATATTTCAGAATTATTATAATACATCATTTATAAACAAAATGATAATCGAGTTTAGAAATTGATATGGCTCTCCTTATATAGAAAAGTATTTACCAACTATATCTACTATAATATATTTTGAAGCGTGTGTTTGTTGGTTTGTGTGTTTGTTCATGGAACTCCTCCTAAACGATGAAAGCTAGAATAACCAAATTTGGTATGATTCTTCCTTACATCCTAACTTAGTGAATGGTCAAGGTTTGGTCAACCGGGATTAATCAGTGCTGCCAATATAGGGGATTAACATTTTCCCATAAGATAACACGTATGAATCCATTTCTTGACTAGCAAGGTATTCTTCCTTCAAACATAAAAATACGTAAATATGGACCGATTTTTTTCGTTTTTGCTTTATACAATGAATAAACCTCTATACTATCTTATTCCTGTGAAGTTTACATGTTACATGGTCGAAATTTTCAGAAATACGCTTTTTGTTTCGAAATTTTGTGGATTTTTCATACTCTTTCCGGGTGTTGCCAAGGCGGCCGTCATTGTTACCTCTGATTCATTTAACTTCAATGAAGCTTACAAATAAACGAAAGTTTAGCATTATTTGCTTCGCGCTTTTGTTTAAGCAACAAAACGATCGATGTTTATGGACAACAACGTAAACAGATACTGATTATTATTCAGGAAGCATTTATTGATGAAAGTAATTGAACCTTCTTTCGTCTATTGAATACTGGAATCTTACATTTTTTGTAAGTAAAATCACTATATTCTATATTATAATGTTTATTAATGTAAATAAGCTCACATATCTGGTGTACATTTACCAGTCAGTGTTCAGTCATGGACAACTGTAAGTTGCTTTTTCAAGCCATAAAAGTAAATATTTCAGCGAGGCATAATTACACAAGAAATGAAGCTGGATTCGGCGAGAGTGTTATGACAGGAAATACAATTATCATTATATATGAATGCAATAGGCTCGGAAACGGATTGTTACAAGCAAATATGATTAATTGTTAAGAAAAGCTAACTGTAATTTTAAAAGTATCTACTATATATTTTAAAGAGTTTTTATGTTCTGCTGTAGTAGCTTCACTAAATCCATTTAAATTCAACGGGAAATTCTGCTAGTATTATATATTTTGAAGAGTTGGTGTGTTTGTGCAAAATTTTATATAATAATAGCCATTGTCTGTTCGTTGGTTGGTTGGTCACGCTATGCAAATGCACGCTAATAACTCGAGAAATAATGATAGAAACTCGAAATTTGGTAGGGATGCTTGACTAACACTTCTTCAGAGAATGACAAATTTAAATCGCGAAAAAATTCCTTGGTTTGTCTCCAAGAGAGGCATTTCCATTTCCCATTACTTAACATGTAAAATGAGATTTTTCGACGTGCAGGCTTTTATTCATTTGGAAATTAAAATTAGAAGAAATTAACAGACGACCTTCGGATATGAACCATTTCGAAGAAAAAGTTATAAAGTTTCTTATTCCGTTCGTCTTTTTTCGCCCACAGTTCGAAATATTCCATGTTAAACGTTTAATTTGCATATTTTGTGGAAATCTCGCCATTTTAACGTGATGTTGCTATGTCGACCATTATCACTGTTACACCTCAAATTACTATTATTGTATACATCCTTCTGGGAATAAGCGTGCCTTGAGTGCTTCAATACAAGAGAGAGAGAGAGAGGGGAAGGAAGGGGAGAGATTGGCGTTTTGTGGAAAATAAGTATATTAACATAAATATAAAATATTTGAAGTATCAACAGTGTCATTTTAGAAAAATTGGAAATAAAAAGTATTCTTAAATTAAATTCTTTGTAAACCATACGTGCTTACGAATTTATACTGTTATTCCTCGAGTTAATTTCGTAACAATGGCCGAAGTTTGGAAACGAATATAAATTAAAATTCAGTTAAAATTAAAAGGACATTTAAAACTGTTAACAGGCAATTTTCGAAGAAAAAACAGCGAATCTTTTAATGAATTGATTTGTTTTTATAAAAGGAATTGGAATTTACAGTATGTACTGAATTGACAAGTATATTTCAAAGCAAAAATCAATTTAAAACTATTTTAACGGTTTCTACGATAAACAATTAGTTTATTTTTTTGTTAATATGGATCTCCAATACAACAATGCATTCAACCATCAAGGGAACAGTTTGCAACGTTGAAATAAATTGATTTGTTTTTGTTCAGATAGTATTCAAAGAAATTATTCCGCTGATTGATTAATTAGTTTTTAATTTAAATATTTTAAAGAGTTTTATTTTAAATATGTAATACATAATGACGGAGAACATTATTGAGGATTCGAGTAAGCCTTCTTTCTTCGTAAGTACAAAGTACAATTTTTAAACAATCATAATGTTAAGTGCACGAAATTTTATTATTTTCCCTACATTATATATGTATACATATAATTATTTCCCGGTCTTTGCACACCGACATTTATATGCAGCATTGACGAGAACAAGGTGGGAGAAGAAGAACAGAATTTTATAGCCGAAAATAAAAACCTAAGACATTTACTAAACGACAACAGAATATTCACTAGAAATGTAATATATGACGAAATATTTTATATGTAAAAGTGTACTAATAATTATTTTAAATGCAAATATTAATAATCAATCTATCTATAATTCTTCCGTTGATATTTCAACGGGCATTACACTAGTAAAGACATACTTCCTGATTGGCTGCAAGTTTAAATAATTATTTTTGTTTTTCATCATCTTATGTTAGAGTTTTTTTCCACATCACAGCAATGGTGCTTCAATTGCATTTGTTCATATTTGTCTTGTTATTTACTTTTTATTTAATTTTTAAGAATGTATTCGCATATTACCTATTAATATGATATTTTTATTTATTTATTTTTCATTAGCTCATAAACAGCACTGTACCGCCTTTACAATGAGCGCAACAACAATAACAAGGACAAACACAAATAACCATGCCCTTGGCAGGATTTGAATCTGCAACCCTAGCCGGCAATAAAGAATCAGAATTGATTGCTTGATATCACTGTCTAAAAATTTTTACAATAGCAACTTATTTCGGTTTTATCTTTTATTACAATAATTATTTTGAACAACACTGTTTTGGTTAATCTACAAAGAATATTTCTGTTATAATTTATTGTAAGATTCTTTTTTTAGTGGTACTATCATATGCGAATTCAACACCTATTAAGAAACATATTCAGTTCTTTAAGTAATAATTGCCAGAAAGATAGAATTCTGTAATTACTATGTAAAGGATATTTTTTCTTTGTACCATAATTTCTTTTGGATTATACATTTTTTGTCATTGTGTTACCCAAGAGTAAAACTGAATCTCAAAAATTTTCCCCATATTCGTCTCAAATACTGTAATTTTCCGATTATAATACGCATTTTTTTCTCAAAATAGTTGACAAAAAGTTAGGGTGCATATTATACACGGTTATAAATGCATACAATTTTTTTCAGTATGGAAATAATTTATATTTTCGAATGTGTTTACCAATAAATCGTATATTTCAATGCATTTCGATAACGAACATGTCTTTACAAATAAATCGTACATTTCAATGCATTTCAATAACATTCCTTTAAATATTGTTTTTAAAAACAAAAATAAGAATATTTATTTATTTACTTCGGCTGTCAGAAATACTAAAGCCTAGGAATTCATTACCACTCCCCTCACTGTCCTCAAACAGTTCCTCGGCGATCTTGTGTTTTCGCTCATCGTCTATGTAAATTGCGTCGCCGAGAGCATTTTACACACCTCGATCGGCTTGTATGAACTGGACTTGATGTTCACGTAAACGATGTCGCCGGGAGGCAAAGGTCAAACTGTTATTCCAACGGACCAGATTAATACATAAGGCAACATTGAGGCAGGTTTTTATACATTGTATCGATCTTTAATGGGAGTCAGGACATAACGTGATATTTTTGTAAACTCTCTCAAACATATCTAGTTTGGCAGCAAAGCGCGAACTCGTATTCCAACCAACCAGATTAATACAAAAGGCGACATGGAGACAAAATGTTTTTATACAGCGTAGCGATCTTTAATGGGAGAATCAGAATGTAACGTGATATTCTTCTAAACTCTCTCACACATATCTCATTTCACGGCTAGGCGAGAACTGTCCCGACACTACACATAGTCAAGTAAAATTACACTGATTTTTTACAAAAAAATAGGTGCGTATTATACATAGTGATAAGAGAATTTTCAATTTCACTCGTGAAAACATGGGTGCGTATTATATAGGTTGCGTATTATAATCGGAAAATTACAGTACAAGAATCACAAATGGCTATGTGAGCATTCTATCCTTTCACCATGGAACGAGATTGTTGATGCTATAAATCATGCAATTCAAGAACAATTGCCTGGAGAAACTACTTCTTATAAATCTATTGATTCAATTATTGACAACAATGATGCGGTTAACTCTCTCAATGAATTCTTTGAACATTAGTAGAATGCCATCTCATAATTTATCATTGAAAGTAGGCTCTCCTGTAATGTTAATAATAAATTTGCTCCCAGGCTATGAAATGGAACCAGATTAGTTATTAAAGTTTTAAGATCACTCACTATAGAAGGAACAATTTTAACTGGAATTTCCAAAGGTCAGGATGATTTTATTCCCCGAATTCCATTGATATCGCCAAACACAAAGATTCGGTTCAAGATATGGCAATTCCCGGTTCGTCTTGCATTTGGAATTTCAATAACGTTACAAAGGCAGTCATTTAAGGTAATCGATCTAACAACAGACTGTTTTGTACATGGACAAATTTATGTAGCAACATACCGTATATGACCGAATATAGCCCCCCTGTTTTTGGCCAAAAGCGAAGTGCAAAAGTTGGGGGGGGGGGCTATTTTCGGGCACTAAAAATTAGGTGGGTACAAACAAGTGTGCAAAGCTTCAGTAATGATGAATTTCATTCGAGTCAGTAAGTCTTTCTATCCATTGTAAGACCAAACTACTCGGGTTGCGAATATTTATTTGCAAGGCTGATTGACGTCACCATATAGGAAGGATTTTTTTATTACCTGATCGCTCTCATTATTGTCAAATTGCAAGTTTTACCGTATTTGCTCGTGTAAGCCGAGACCCCGTGTATTCCGCGCACCCCGGTTTTTGGGCCAGCTCTAGGGAAAAAAATTTATTTGAGCCGAAAAAGGGTTTTTTAAATCACCAATTCGTATTTCTAAAAAATGCTACACTCAAGTTAAGCATCTTCACATTCCTACGTGACGAATTTATTGGGTGATCTCTCTATATCGGTACTAGCAGAAATCTCGGTAGTCCTCTTTTGTTAAACACGTAACTGTTTTTGTGGTCACATTGGTCATGTTCGCAGAAATCACTCCGGTAGCGATCATACTGCTGTACGTAATTTTCCAGCCATATGGTCACTGATCCCTACCGTAGCGGTCGTCATTTTTTTGGCGAACTAAAATTATGATCAGCGATCATTCAATGATCACCACGGTGGCTATGACTTTCATAGACGTATCATAGAATAAAGGAAGCACGCCGTATCTGAACATGGTAGGCGTCGTCTGCCGTGAGAACAAAACCACCAACCCGAACTGGTCGCGCATGCGCCGTGGCCTCCGTGACGATTGCAGCAGAAGAATTCGTCGAGTTTGGGGAGCACCCTTAATAAACTTAAAACTCATTTAAAATTTTTTACGAATGAAAATGACTAAATACACCGAAATTCAGAAATAGAATAATAGATGCGGCATGGGTGCTAGCTTAACGTATATTTGTTTACCGACACGACATTTTGGGAAAAAAGGTGAGCGGCAAATAAAAGAATTCGTGTAAGACACGCACCCCCTCTTTTCCACCAGCGTTTTGGGAAAAAAGGTGCGCAGATTACACGAGCAAATACTGTAATACCAACGAAATTGACCTTGCCCGAGAATGGACTAATTGCCTGGCTAAGCTCGAATTGTTAATTACACAAACGAAACATAGATCGAAATCTGAGCAAAGTGCGAATTTATATTGCTGCATAAATTGGTATGTTATTTCGACTTGCTAATATTGCTGCATTAATTAGTATGTTATTTCGACTTTTTAAAGTTTATTTTTACTCCCTAAAAATGTATTTTTGTTCAATTCCTTGTCAAATATCTCTCTCGTTAGTATACCCTCTGAATTCTGAGGAACAAATCTGAAAACCTTAAAATTCCAATTAGCATGGCGTTTTATCACTCGCTAATTGGTACTTTTTTATTAAATGAGTGCAAGTTTGATATTTCTTCAAATTATACAACATGTTTCATGACATTAAAGTCCTAAAAATAATCGTCCTTTCAGGGTATTAAAATATTTTCTAGATTTGTGTGAGAAAAATGGGTAGGGGGGCTATATTCGGGGGGGGGCTATATTCGGTCAAATACGGTAAATGGGAAATGGAACAAATCTGTTTATTTCAGCAAAAGACTGAAAAACTACAAAGAACATTCATCAGCAAGCTGTAACCAACACCAGTTAATTTTCTTTACTAATTAATAATTCTGATTCAAGTTTAATATGTATAGTAATTAGTCAATAAAACTAATGTTTGCAAATGAAACAAATTTAAAACTGTTCTTTTACTTCCTTTTTACAAGTACATTAATAAAAAATTCTTTTACATCTATTTAAATTCATGAACTTTCCTATGAGTGTAATCTATGCAAAACTACTTTGTACAGTCAGCCTGCTAATAAAATAATTATTTTGGTTTTTCATCAGAAAGATGTAGTGACTATTTTGTGTTTTTATTATATGTTTGGACACCTCTTCAGAAGTCGTAAACAAATTTTGCATGTTGTTTCCTGAAATCAAGGAGCAGATTTTTGTTTATGTTTTGGATACAATGGAGTCATTTGGATTCAATATGGCATGCTGACCCTTTCAAAACAACAGTGATTTTGAACAAATTCTGCAGAATTGTAAAGGTTATAGTTTACCCAACAGCATTAGAATAAAATTGCATAAATTCATATTCATTACAAGGCTAAAAAGTTAAATTAGCCATTTATAAATCTCAGTATTTTTTTGTTTCTAAAAAGTTTTTAGCTACATTGGGTACTTTCAGCTAGTCAGATTAAATTTTAAATAGAAGCTGTTTCCCATAAAAATCTGACGATGGTTTATGAAAATTTCTGTTACCTATACTTTAACAAAAAAGTTTTTTAAATTACTTTAACATCTTAGTATTAACAGCTTGCTTTTGTAATCACATGCAGAATTCCAAATTGAAATATGGTTTAAAACATGCAATTTACTACGCATAATATGATCAGGTCTGCTGTTTATTGCGATAAAAATTTTATTTAGCAAGAAATTGGTTAATGTGAGATCATTCAATTACTTTTTCCAACATAAAAAATAAATATTTTTAATCTCTAACCATTCAGCATATGTTTAATTATTCACATAATAGAAAATTTAACAACGGGGCATGTCTAACCTGTGCCGAATTTGTTGAAATCGTGATCCTCCTTTGAAGTAGACTTTTCTAACTGATCCAGTCTCCAAGAATCACTCGGAATATTTTTTTCATGTTCTGAGTGAACCGCGTTCACTTCTCTATCAGTTGCACTTTCTGTAAATAACGGTGCCAGGAAAAACTGCGCAAACCTAGAAAAATGAAGAAATATGATATAACATAGAGTTATTAAAAATAATATGATTCATTTGATTAACTGCAGTAATTGATAAAACTTGCATAGAAAACTCAAAGACAAAATTTGAAAAACAAATGTATTAAATGACTAAGTGCAAATTCCACTATGAAATACAAGGAACGATGATGGTTTCCATTCACAGTCATCTTCAGGTACTGATAAGGAGAGGCTACGGAGTATAAGTATAAGTATTTTCCAAAAAATTGGAGAAAAACTAGCACAAAAAATGAAATTTTACACGAGAAAAGAGCTGAACAACGCTGGTCTGGAACCCCGAGACCATTCATCGAAAGTCCTACTCGTTATCCCCTAGGCTACGGTTGCTAGTGAATGTAATAGCGAAGTTACTAGCATTTATTAAGATTGGCCCATTTTTGTACTTTTTAATTAATTATTTCTCTTAAACTAAAAGGCGTTGGCCCCTAATTCCGAAATGGTATTTTTTTTTGACCTAAACTTTCCACTGGTAGAAGATGAATCAAATCTGAGAGTTACACTAAGTAGCCTCTCCTTGTAAGCCATAAATTTTCAATCCAATAAAAAATACATGGAAAGGAAGGAAATAGAGGGAGAATAGTTCTATTTTTCTATTGGACTGCAAACTTATGTCTCAGTACCCGATGATGACCCTGTGAGTTGAAACCATGGCAGTCTCTTTCATTTTGTAGTGGAATTTGTACATAGTCATTTAATGAAGTTATTTCATAAAACTTCGTCTTTGAGTTTTCAATATGCAACTTCACAAAGTTATTACTACCTCAGTCAAATCCATTTAAAACTAGTTGAAGTACCCGGCATTGTCTGAGTAAATCCAATACACTTCATGTATGACAAACTCTTACGTGATCTGTGAAGCACTGATTAGAATATGTATTCAGAGACAGTACAACAATTGTCACAAAAAAGTCAGCGAGGACACATAATTACAATTGATGATTTCAGAGATAGATTTTCAAGAAAGTGCCAAACATGCCATTAGTATTTTTCTACATCAGTTGACATGAACATTTTTTTTGTGAGTGCAGTAAAAACAAATATTTTTCTCTCTTTTGGTCTTATATGATCTGTGAGGCAGCAATTAAAGCATTTAAACAGAGCTGAAAATTCAAGAATTTCCTAAGACTGCTTCACATGCAAATACTGCAAATGAAGGAAAAATTGCACCAGGACTCGAACCCTGATGCTTCAGGGAAAAGTAATGCCTCTTTGCTCTTTAGCTCAAAAGGCATAACAAAACAGTGCCAAACTTTGTCTCATTTGGTATTCACCATAAGGGAAGTAAGGGACATTAAACTCACTAACAAATGGTGCATAAACCTCTATTATATGAATAGAAATGACAAATTCTAATAGCTTTATTGTGGGAAATCTAGTGAGAATTTTGTCCTGTTCATGTTACTTCTGAGGGCTGCAGGAGTCACCATGCCAAGCTTGGTAGAGAATAAAATAATATGGGAGGAGTTAGAGACAGACAAACATACAATTTTGCTTATATATCATCATCAGCCTTTTTCAATCCATTGACAGATGAAACCCCCTCCCAGACTCCTCCAGTCCTCCCTCCTCCAAGTTGACCCTAAGAACTTCACTAGCTCTCTGTCCCACCTGTCTTTCAGTCTTCTCATCAGTCTGTTGATATTTCTTGGGATCCATTCGATGACACTGGATGTCCAACGCTGACCATTTCTTGTAGCAACATGCACTGCCCACTGCAAATTTGGCGTCTCTACTCTTCTAATCATGTCACAGGCTCTTCTTTCTTACCCAGTCATTCTTTGTCAGGTCTTTTTGGATGATCCCTAACATGCATCTCTCCATGTTCCTCTGTGTTGTTTGCAGGCACTGGATTATTCTGGCATTCATGATCCATGTTTTGCATCCATACGTCAGAACACAGTGGTCATACAATCTCCTTTTTAGGAAGACTGGGATATTTGAATTGAAGATGTTTGCTTTCTTTCCAAAAACACTCCATGCCATCTTCACTCTCCTGTTGATTTCTCCAAGAAGCAATCCATTAGTAATGATGAGTTGACACAAGTAAACGTAGCTGGTTACTTCTCTGAGTTCTGCTCTGTTGATATATATTTTCTCAGGATTTGTGAAGGAGTTATAAATGACCTGTTTTATTAAGATTCATTTTAAGTCTAGCTTCTTGGATTGCCTGCTTCAGCTCTTCAGTTCCTCTACAAAGCTCTTCTGGGCTTCCTGAGAACAGTATGATGTCATCATGACTCATATGTTCTCCATTTACCTTTATGCCTTTTTCTTCTCAGTCTAACATTTTGAACACTTCTTATATAGCTGCTGTGAATAATTTAGGAGACATAGTATCTCCTTGCCTCACTCCCTTTTCGGTCTTAAAGGCACTTATTTCCTCATGCAGCCGGACAGATAATGTCACATTTTCAAAGATATTCTTGATCAAGGTCATGTATGTTTCTTCTACTCCTCTTTTCTTCAGTGCATGTAACACCGACAAAGTTTGTACAGAGTCAAATCATTTCCATATTCATTCACTTCATCATTTGCTGGTGGATCCTCATATAACTTGGTGTAAAATTCCTGTACCCATTTTAGGATTAACTAGGGGTTATTTGTCTAGCATCAAAGCCACCAGCTGTCTCTTACCAATCAAGATATGTTGCTTCATTTTCTTATAATTTCTTTTGTTTTTTATCATTTCTTCAATTATTGATGGACTTCCTTATAATTTTGTATATTTCTGTGATGTGGATCATTTCCATAGGTACATTATTAATTTTTAAATTTCCATCAGCAGTGTTGTTTTTTCAGTAAACTTTTTCTCTGGATTTGTTTTAGCTGTTCTGCCTATTTCTTCAGTGGCTTCCTTGTGTATCTCTATAATTCTTGGTCTTCCAGCACATTGAATCAATTTTGGAGTTTAAGCTATGTTGATATTAGACTTGGGTTTCTTTATAATCTTCTGTTTTTCTAACTTTGATGGTCACTTCCAGTTTTAAATTGGTTGAGGATGGAAGTCTTAACCACATGCTTTTTATTGACTAATATGCAGTCAATTTCATTTCTGATGTCATTGGGTCGCTTCCAGGTCCATTTTCTATTGAGACTCTTTTTGAAGGTGTTCATTATATATAGACTATTTATTTATTTAAACTTTTAATGGCAAGGTTGAGGCTACACAGCCCCTTCTTCCACCTAACCGTATACAGTTTTAATTACTAAGGTAATTTACAAATTTTGCTTTGCTTCTAACATATGACCATTTCCACACTGGTGTGACAGGTAGAATGTGTTGAAATTCATAGGAAATTGGGATTAGTATTAGTGAAAGTAGATAATGTGGAGATAGAAATGAGGAGAAAGACTTAGAGAAGTGAGGTATGTGTGTTTGTTACTGACGAAATTTGTGCAATTATTTTTGAAGTTGTTTAAATTATTGGTGAATCAGATATTATTAGGAAGGGAATTCCAAAGTTCGCAGGCAGAGACAGTGAAAGACTTACTGTAAATGCTGCTACGATGCATTAGAATGAATAATTTGGACGAGCCTCGAGTGTTGACTGAGTGGATCAAGTTTAGGAAATTAATACTAGTGAGAAGGTACTGGAGAGATGAAAAGGTGAGAATGCTCTTTAAAGTCATTAGGATATGGATTTTCCACCTGTCTTCCAAAGTTTGCCATACTAATCAATTGAAGGTGGCACTTATGTGATCACTTTTTTCATATTAAAAATGTACCTAACGCAGGAGTTATGAGCTCTTTGAAGTTTCTTGAATAATTCCTGATTAGCATCAAGATAGATGGTGTCACAGTAGTCAAAATGAGGAAGAACTAACGTCTTGATTAGAAGTATTTTTTATTTTTCGGGGAGAACATTTTTTAGCAGTTTGAGCGAATGGAGCGAGAGGTTTACTTTGCGACATAAGTTATTTACATGTGTCGACCAGGTAAGTGTGTCATTTAGCGTGACTCCAAGATTCCTAACTGTTTTGGAGAAGATTATAGGGGCACAGTTAATTTTAATAGGGCAGAGTGACGCTCTTTCGATTTTACCCAATAATTT
Organism: Uropetala carovei; assembly: GCA_036926305.1. Lineage (NCBI taxonomy): Eukaryota > Metazoa > Arthropoda > Insecta > Odonata > Petaluridae > Uropetala > Uropetala carovei. The sequence goes on from JAXCHB010000279.1 coordinate 4,214,731, forward strand.
AGGATAGCCCACTTGGCAGAATTTAGTGTTAATCCATTTTGAACACTCCAAGTAGTGATAGCATTTATATCGTCGTTCATGTCACCTATTTTGGTGTTCAGTTGTTCAATGTTGGAATGACTGTAGATTTGGATATCATCGGCAAAAAGATGACAATTTTTTATGGAATCTGATATATCATTTATGTAAAGCGCAAAGAATAGTGGTCCAAGAATAGATCCTTGTGGACAGCCATGAGAGACATGCTTCCAGGAGGATTTTCTGTTTGAGATAGTAACCATTTGATATCGTTCATGGAAGTAGGATCTTATCCATTTTAGGGAACTCTGTGAAAAATTCATTTTGGTAAGTTTAACAATTAAAATATCACTATCGATACTATCAAAAGCCTTAGAGAAGTCTAGAAGTGTCAGAATTGTGGCTTTTTTTGGTTGAGATGTAATCGAATATCATCAGTGACCTTAAGCAGGGTGGTGGCAGTGCTGTGACCAACATAAAAGCCTGACTGATAGACATTAAACTTTATCCGCCAGATTTAAATACCCTCTGGTGGGGTCCTGCTGCCGGATTTAATTTTGGACATTTAAATATTTTGTGTATGTCTTTTGCAAAAATCGCATATCTCATAAACTATTGGTGATAAAATGTTCAAATAAAAAGCATTTTGTGGTCAAACTATCAGAGAATTACACTGTTCTGCCTATCTGTAGAAATAAACAGGGCGAAATAACCCTAATAGACTAAATTACGATGCTGAAATAACTTATTGTTGATATAAATCAAAATAAAGTGCAAAAAAACTGCATTTAGTCACTTTTTGGAAGTGTAGTTCCTGCTCAGTCTGCAGCTGACACAACCCCAGTATTTACACTACCCTATAGAGTCGAGCTAGTGTGGTATTCCTCGAAGCAGGGCTCAACACATAGTCCCACATCACACACCTTGCACCTATATTTCGTCCTTGAGTTTTTACTCTTTGAGGAACACACATGGCAATGGATAAGGGTCCCCGAAATGGGCCAATGCTTGTTGTCCTTGGCCTCTAAGTGCTTTATTTGCATTCCACTAGCACTAGGTTGCCCCCTTGAGAGAGTCTGGGAAAGAAAAGCCCTAGCGCCCTCTTCAACCATTTTCCACACAAGGGAAAGTCGGAATTGCCGATGTGAAAATGTGCCGCCGCATGAGGGAAGGAGAATCCAACTATTTAGGATAGTTAGAGCGACTAAATGAAAAAATAATTTCTTTGTCCATTTCCAAGTGCGGCGACCGATGGTGTAACTGTTAGCCATCCTATCTCAACTAGTTATATAAAAATAAAGGAATCACTAAATCACTAAAATCAAAAACAACTTCACAGAAAGTGCTCAGAAATGAACAAAGAAAACAAAAAAATAAAAGTAAACTCTCACACCATAACTTATAATGCCAAGTCCATCAAATTTGTGAACTCCAACACTGCCGAAGAAGATTTAAATCATTAGCACTTGAGATAGGAGAACTTACACCATCAGGTTTCTTCAGAAAGATTTTTCCTTCGTGAGACCAAGCATTTCTTGGGCCCGCAAGCTCTTTCGCTCCCTGGAGCAGCTTTTGCCTAATGGGCATCAGCGATTCTATGAGTAAAAACTGTGATCCTTTGAGGTTCTTTTTATTTCACCACACAATGTCCCTATCTTGACCGTTAAAAAAATGGATCAAAATAGGCCTAGGTTTAGATTGGCGAAAATGAACAATTCTGTAAGCACGGGAAGGGGTCTTCAAGTCAATGCGCACTTTCAGCGTTGAACTAAAAATATTTCAAACAACATGAACAGAATCCTCCTTATCGCTTTCTGGATGTCCGTGAAGGAGGGAATTTCTCCTTGTGAGTTGTTCCACGAAATCAATTTTACCTTCTAAAGCAGCCTGATTTGACTCCATGATGTCCATTTTATCCATCAGGCACTTAATATCCTCCACAAAGCTGGATCGGAATTTGTGAAAACTGGCTTCGAGAGATGCCAGGGTGTTCAGCTGTCATGTACCATCGAGTTGTTTAACCTCTTCCAGTTGTTCTTGAAATCTGGCCATGGTTTTAGTTAATTCTTCAATTTTTATGTGAAGATCCTTATTTTGGGTTTTTAGCTCGCTGTGCACCTGTAGGTAGGCTTTGGTGGTCATGGCAAAGGTTGAGAGAGTGAGAGCAAAAGTGAAAGCGGGGGACGGAGCGATGGTTTAGACATATCTGCACACTACGAGCATTCGAACTAGACTAGTGCACTCAGCAAAGTCTACAAGCCAGTCTCCTCATTCATTTCTGTCTCCATAACCCCATTTTCCAACTGTGTTGTATTCTTTCTTTTGTTCTCCTATCTTGGTGTTGAAATCACCCATGATCGCTTTTAAATGGCAGCTTCCTTTGTCATTCAGTTCTCCAAGTTCTTGGTAGAAATATTCCACTTCCTCATCCGAGTAAGTTGAAGTTGGCATGTAGATTTGCACCATTTGAAGTTGATATCTCTTATTCGTATGAAGCACCTGCTCGCTTGGATGAACTTTCCGTTTCCACGATATTATTATTTTTCATTTCTTTGTTTACAATGAATCCAACTCCTCCAGTTCTTCCTGTAATAAAAAGATGTTCACTCTCACCGGCAGATTTAGGGGGGGCACACATGGCATGCCAGGGGCCCCATGAAGCAAGGAGCCCTGTGAAGTAGGGGACCCACAAAAGTTTGTTTGTGTAATTTCAGTTCTAATATTACATTTACATGAATACCCTGCAAGGTGCCAGAAGCGTTTGGCAGGGGGTGTCACAGCACCAAATGAACTAATGCCTGTAGTATTATTCGGTTCTAGTGACTATTACAAGGGTGATATTGATTCCATAAGTTTTTACGGTGAATTAGATCACTTTTTATTATTTGTAAAAGAAGAAGACAAATCATAGAGCATTACTGGAATGAATACATTGGTTTCCATCATGAAATCAACTTTTCCTAATGTAGAAATTATTTTACGAATTTTATTAACAATACCAATTTCAAATGCTTCAGGGGAAAGATCATTTTCGACCCTACAGCATGTGAAAAATTACCAGAGTAACACAATGAGTGACAATCATCTGACTTGTTTAGCTTTACTTTACACTGAGAATGATTTTTTAAATAATATAGATCCGAGCATAATAATAAGTAGATATTTTTGCAAAAGATAAATCTAGGAAAAGAAATTTATGAATTGCTAGTACCATTCATATAGTAATTATACCCACTGTAATTATATGCTTTATTTTTATCAGTTGCACAGTGACAATTTTGGATAATATTTTAAGAAATTTATTACTTCTTTAGGAAAAATGTTATTTTCTACATGAAATGAATTGGATTTTTCACAGATTTTTATCTTTGTATGTAGTATTTCTATTTATGTAATAAAATTTGCAAAATATGGTTTTCTATAAATTTTGCCAGCTCTTTATAAACATTCCACCTTATTTGTTAGTGATTCTTCTTCCTTCTTAAAGAGAAAATCTGTATTTCCACAGAAAAATCAAAAATGAATATGAAGGTTTGTAACATAGGTTAAATGTGTGTAGGTTATATGAGTACCACAATATTGAGGGCCCCGAATTTTTTAGCACCATGGGCCCCGGAAGCCCTAAATCCGCCTCTGCCCACTCTTCAGCTTCAACAAGCCTTCTTTTCTTCTTACTTCACTAAGCCCTAAAATGTAACACTTGATCTTCTCCAGTTCTTCTTGAAGCTCTTGAAGTTCATCTTCACTGGACAAAGTTAAAGGTAGTTAGGTTGAGGTTAAAGGAAATGGGCAAGGATGAGAAAGAGTAGCAGTGGGTATTTAACCTCCAGGGATTCTTAGCATTCTTTGACTTCATGCCTCATTCCTGACCACCGCCAAGGTCAGAGGTAATCCAACTTTCAGAGAATGAGGGCCATTTTTTATGGTTGTACAAGTCATGGGAGGGTTTTGGGCCATCAAACACATACCAAAGAAATTAACTTGAGAAGTGACATAAAGATGTAATCTTATGATGATGTAATAATCCTAAAACAAGAAATAAGCACCTTGTATAATTTTACTCTTCCCTCGTGTTTATTTTTACCAGTAACGTGTAATGTTTTTACATGTCATGTCCTGCACATTGAATCACCTGCCATTTAGGGAATTTTAATGATAATGTCATATTTGGAATTTCCTGTTTTTGTTTCCTCACATATAAGCCGCATCCTTGTCCTGGAGACGAAAATTTTGGAAAATAAATGTGGCTTATATGCAAGCAAATATGGTCTGTGATATTTATTACAGATACTTTTGTAGATTTTAAGTTTGATTGTTGCCATAACACATTGCCTGGAAAAGTTTTTATGCTAAAAAATGGTTAAAACTTTTTTTCAGTTTTAACCTGTGGGTACTAGTGTGTTAAAAATCATCGCGTTAGTACTTGCATTGGGTGGAATCGACCCCATGTACTTTGAAGCTTAAAAAGAATTATTAGATTTCCAGAATATTTTTTTAATTATTAGAAATGCTAAACATATTTCAATAGAAAACGTAAACAAAAAATTTTAATTAATATAAAATAATTTACTGAAGAATTTTTATGCAAATATTTATTTCAAACCAAAAATTCTGATTCACATCTTCATCCGAACTTTCAACCTCCTGAAATCTTGTCCTTCCAAAACAATTAACACAAATGGTAGAACAATGCTCTTGGCAAATATATTTATTACAATTTTGACAAATTGTCTTGGTTTTGTGGTTGAAAGGGTTGATATCACTGGTTACATTAAGACATATTGTAAGGGCAGTTTCAAAATTTTAAACTCCATTAAAATATTCAAAGTGTTCATTTATCTGGTGAATCAAGTATTTTAGCACTGCGTGTCATTTTTATTAGTATTAATAATTAATATTAAGTCAATGTTATTCAAATAACATCTAATATGGAAACTTCCTTATAACCATAAAAATTATAATTATGTACGTGCAGGTTTCGGGAAAATCACCCCGCGCCATGGACCAAACACTCACTCACTCTTTAGGAGAAACTATTCCAAGCTATGGACTCTTTGTTCACACATGTAGAAAATACAGAAGCAAAAAACCACACAGTATACTTCCTTTTTAAAAAAGCCTGTATATGTATTTCTGATTCCATCTTTAGTAAGCCGATCACAAAGACTATAAGATCAGCCCTGTCGTCCTTGGCGTGAATTCCCCTAAACCTATACGAACTTTTTTTTACAATTTTTATGATTATAAGGTATCTATATTTCTTATTAGCTGAAATTAACCATAGAACTATGATCTTTTTTTTTTATTTGGCTAACAGTACTTTACATAATGTTTGTGTAATTATAATTTTTTTATTTAATTGAAAAATATAACAAGCCATACATTATCATGACCCAATCCCTATTAAGTAATATGTTATAAGCTGTTTGTTTAGTTCAAATTTGGTTAGCAAAATTATCTTTCGGAACACATTTATAGTGGTAAACAAGGCATTACTATGCATGCCATCAAACAACACGTATACAAAATAAATTTATCAACCAAAAGTTTTCTAAAATTATGCAAAATGGTTGCCTTTTACAATGCACATAATAATAATGAACATAACAAAATTTTAAAATACAAAAGTTTTTTTCTATTTACTATATTAAATGTTAATAGTAGTTTATTCCAAATTCCTTTGTGCATAAAATTGCCAACATCCATAACGCTCATAAAAATAGCAAACGATACTTCTCTTAGATATAAACAGTTTCGAGCTAAAAATTAGTGAGTAAAAGGCCAACTTAAATGAAATATACCGGACACAAATTTTTATACTAACATATATTCAGAATTGATAATCAAAATACTTATATCTACATGGTTAATGATTTATTCTAACGCAATGGAAAAATGAATAAATAAAACAAATTTTAATGCCTAGATAATTCCAGATAAAATAATTTAGTGATGATTAAAACTACATCAAAGAAGAAAAATAGTGTCAATGAAGGTAATTCTTGATAATTACCTGTCTAATGCACCACCAAGATGTTCTGGAACTATATCGAAATAGTATGTTGTGTGATCCGAGGAAGTGCAGGCATTACTGTTTCCACCATGCTCAGATAAAAATTTACTATATTCATTTTCTGACGGATACTTTTCAGTTCCTAAAAATAGCATATGCTCACAAAAGTGAGCTAATCCCGGCAGATTGTCTGGATCACTCATATGCCCTGAAAAGTCAATATACTCTTAATAAGGAAAATGTATCCAAAGAATTATAATTTAAAAATTTTGATATATTTCTCACCAATGTTCACATCTATCGACGCTGCAGATTTATCAGTTCCAACATCGCTTATTAATAGAACTTTCATGTCATTTTCAAGCAGAAGTCCACGGTAGAGTCGACTGTCCTCAGCCGACTTCACAATGTCATCAACTCGTTTTTTTATTCCAGGCATTTTGCTTTTATATCTAACCGTTTTCCTGAAATTTGACATTACAATTTAGGCCCATTTATAAATAAGGAAATGCAGAAACATTGCCTCAAAACGAGTGCAAATAAATTATTTAGAATGTTGGAACCTAGTTTGTCGCAAACCGAACAAAAATTAAATACAATTAAACTTAACTGTAATTATTTCATTATTTAAGAGCTATTCAATAAATGTTAAAAATATTCTCACCACAAAGAAGTTGGATATTTAACCTGGCAACAGCGAACTATTGCTCTACTGTTTATTATACTAAAAACAAGCATTCAATATTTATATTATTAAAACAAAAAAGAAAACTAGGCCACTTTTGGATTGGCAAATTTATCACAATATTATCTACATTGATATAATATTACTAAAATACCCATTCTTGCGCATTAACGCGCTCAACGATAGTCCATTGATTACATTAATAACTTCTATGTCTTCCGTTAGTGTCGCTGTTACAGAAAAGAATAATGAAAGTAGTTATGTCGTAGTTAGGGATTAATAGGTTATGAGGAGAATTTAGTTGGTTACCGCCGTTTTTCATGTAGTCTGAATCACATTGCCTTGATTAACTAACAGCATGGAATTGTCTGTGGGCAGTAGAACTAGTGGCAACATTGACCACATATGGGACGGAGGTACGCGAGAATGCTGCTAGTGGCACCGAACCTGTTTATGCAAGGAACATAACCCCTAACGCTATGCTGGTATCATCACTTCAGGCGTTCATTTAAACCAGTAGAATCATCGATGATATTTATTTTGAGCTGAATATTTGCATGATAATGGTTACCATTCATAGGCAGTTTAATATGCACAGTAATTGTCTAGAATAAAATTATTTTTATGAGATAAATAACTCATAGGAACTGCTTTAAGCACAAGCATCTACCACGCTGTAGTATAGACTTGTAAACATGGAGCATACTTTCAAAGGGAATTTATGCTGTGGTACCGAGGTAATTGGTATAAAGTACAAAGTGTTTTCACACAGTTTTTTGAATCTGAATTGTGTTTGTACACAACTTTATATTTTGATGATAACTGACCTGAATGTATTAAAAAAATTGCCTGAATTTATAAGTTGCATGAAGCTTGGGTTGATCTGATAGCTTGTGCATTAACATTCCATGGAATTTTCTAAAGCATGTAAGGTTTTGAGATAGCAGAAATAACATACTAAGTTGCTTTGACAACTAAAAATTGTACTTTGAAACTGTGACAAATCATGTAAGCCTTTATTTACTCACAGAATTGCTTTGTATACGAGAAATGCTTCATTAAACTAGCTTTACGGCGAAGGAATGTAAAATTGCTAAGCATGGTGACACCAAATCAGAACTTATTGATGCCTGCCCTTGTATTTGCTGTGTGTACAATACTGTTTGTACACCTGTTTATTTTTCCATTGTATGAAACCAGCCAAGCTACAAAAACCCCTAAATATGTAGGAGATTATGAGCAATCATTATGCAGTTCCAATATGCAGCCTCTGAGATGGCCATCAGGAGGAAACCAGCGACGCAAGATGAGGTTGCGCTGCCCACAAGATGGGATTGTTACAGTTGCCCAAGGAGGTCGCCTTGGAAACCAAATGTGGGAATATGCTTCGGTTTGGGCTGTAGCTCGTACAACTGGGCTTGAACCTTATGTCCCACGGTGCCTCCGTCGGTCTTTGGATCAAGTGTTCACTCAATTGAGCATACCAACATTAACCCGGATATCACATTGTGTCATTAGGTGGGGTACGGTTGTTGCCAGGGATAGTCTCTCCAGTTTCCTTGAGTCAAATGAATCCTTGCAAACTAGTGTCCTACTGCCTAGATTTGTTGTGATGCCTGACCTTGTGCTTTCTGAAAAATATGACATTAGAGAAGAATTCAAGTTCCAAGGCCCACTAGAAGAAGCAAGCAGAAAAGTCCTGGACTCTATTGCAGGCCGTAGAAGAAGTAACATGGTCACCCACCCATCAGTGTCATCAATTACTTTTGTTGGAATCCACGTGCGACGAACAGATTATCGCAATTACCTATGGAGAACACGGAAAATGCACCTAGCCAGTCCTGAATATTTTCACCGTGCCATGGACTATTTTCGAGAGAAATATGAAAACGTAGCTTTTGTGGTGGTCAGTGATGATGCAACTTGGTGTCAGCACCATTTGCCTACATCTGATGGAGATGTATTTGTTGTAAGTGGGACTCCTGGATCCTCATTAGGTCCAGGTAGGGATTTGGCCATCATGGCGGCTTGTAATCATTCCATCATTGACTATGGAACATTTGGAGTTTGGGGTGCGATCTTAGCAGGTGGTGAAACGCTTCTCTATAACATCTCACGGCATTCATCGGTTAAGGTCGCTCAGCTGCTTCCCAACTGGCGTATTTTTGATTGATGTCGCTCTTAATAATATACGCTTTTTGTGTTACTTATTTGTTGTAAACCTGTCTCTCAAATGGTGTGCCAAATGCTTTTGTACCTTAATATCTCTATCCTTCACATGTGGAACTCAGGGGCGCATAATGAAAAGGTAATATTCTATACCTGTGTGGTCCAATTTTAATCACTTCTGTTTCTAAATGGCTTAATGTTCTTATGGTATGGATGTTTTTATGAAGTATTTTCTGTGATTTTATGTATACATCATGTCTTTGTAGATATGGAAGTCATAATATATGTCCACCTATGTAAAGAACACTATCCAAGTTGTTACATATTAAATTTTGATGTCATTGTGTGTATTTGGGAAAATTTTGGTAAATTTTGATCTCAAAATGAATGTTATATCTAATGTTTATATAGCTCGATGTTTAAGGAGTAATTTTTTATCTGCGGTGTCCCTTGTGCAGCTGTTAAATGTACAATGAATATATTTATTGTAAAACTTTACAAATTTACCTGAATAAAATGAAAAGCAACTAAATACTATTCATTTTTTATACAGTGAAATTCAGGAGTCCCTATAAAAGGATTCTATGGCTAATATTGCAACAGTATAAATTAGAAAAAATAATATTGACTTGTGTAACCTATAAAATAAATATATTAATGTTATTAATTTGGATGGATGTTTCACAAAATTAAAGTTTTAAGAATGAATGAATGTTTAATTGGTCCCAGGACACGTTTACATACAAGCATGGGCATTGCAGGATTTTTACCATGGGGGAGCAGCCAGAAATTAGCTTACAAAATCGGCCTTAATTTTCACGACTTGACCGATTTTGTTGTGAAAGTTTGGATTCAGGGTAGAAGAATAAATATTTTTTAAAATAATTTTAATTTTTTGTAATAATATTTGGTATATTTCATTTTTCCAATTTTGAATTTTTTCCAAAAACCCAGGGGTGGAGGGGAGAGGGTCAGATGCCTGGCTTGCCTCCCCTCCCAGCACCCATGTATACAAGTATAGGACGGGTAAATGAAAATTGTTACACAACAAACAAAAAACATGATTTACACATTCCTCTATAGCAGGAGTTCCCAACCTTTATGTGGGCAAGGTCACATTTGACTTTAAAGCGAAAGCGGCAGGCACCAGTATTCTTGCCCTGTCAAAAAAAAGTTAAGCTTAAAATACATAATATGTACATTCTATCAGACAAGCGTCTTGAAGTCTTATTACATTGGTACTTTCCAGCATTATGTAGATGTGCAACACCATTAGTCACAAGAGCTCAAAGTGTTACAGAGGACAGCAGAACAAACTTCGGCATGCACCACAGCGAACCTCAGAGGGTGCCATGGCACCCACAGGCGCCACATTGGGAGCTCCTGCTCTATAGAATAAAAACTTTTCAATAAGATAATATTTTAAATTATTTTTCACAAATATTTTTTTATATTCCTTGGCAGTTTTTTATAGAATTTTGATCCTGCATATGCAGGACTATGAGTAAACGTAAAGGTTATGTGAAGTGGTCTTATGTTTGAGTTTACATCTGGTGTTGTGGCTATGAATCTATGTATTTATTTCCAGCTCTAGGAGGGAATGATTGTGAAAGACAGATAGGATTGAATAGAATAGATAGATCAAAGGTAATGTGAGTAGTCTAAGAGCCTTAAAATGACTTTTGCAGCTTATACTTATTTGTCCTGTTAGCCATCACTCTTAATCTGACCATTTTTGTAACAAATAAGCGAGCTGCATGATGAGAATGGCCCCATGCTAATAGCCCATATTTTAGTCTGCTATAAATATACGTATAGTAAACAGAAAGGTATGTATTAATATCAGTTAAGTCAATAAGTCTTCTCAAGATATAGAATCCAACACACTTTGAAGCACATAGAATTAACATGAACTTTCTAGTTTAAGGACTCAAATGAGGAATTGAGGATATCTTTTTTTTTTATACAGATGAAATTGCATAAAGCATGCATTTTTTATAATTTAATAGAACATTGTTATGTTCGCAACAGGAGAGCGTTCTGTCAATGGCTTGTTGACTATGATTAGTTGTTAGTTATTTTTTATTAGATGATTAGTATCATCCGTTCCCTCTTGTCAAAACAGTTTGGAAGGTCATTAATATATAAGAGAAAAAGCAAGGGTAATATTTGGATGTGCATTTGGTTTTCAAATTGGATTAATAGAGTCTCACAGCTTGTTCCCCCATTTGTTAGAAATGATTTGACCCAATGATTAGTAATTCCAGATAAACCATATAAATGAGGTTTATGAAGTAAAATATTGTGGTCTACAGAATCAAAAGCTTTGGAGAGATGAGAAAAAATTCCTATGATGTTGACATGTCTGTCAATACCTTTAAGTACAGTACTAACAAATTTATAAATTGCCGATTCTGTAGATATCCCTTTAATATAACAAAACTGACTCAGGGATAACATTTTAAATTTGAGAAAAAATGACTGCATTCTATTATACATAATAGTTTTAAAAACTTTTGAGAAAATAGAAAGAACAGGGATGAGCCTGTAATTGCCAATATCATGAGCATCACCTCCTTTGAAAATTTAAATAGCTTTAGCAATATCTGAGTGAAAATTCCAGATGTCAAGGATCAATTAACTAAATGTACTAGAGGGGAAGCAATGTAAAATTTAATTTCACCTCCGAGTATTGTACCTAGGATATCATCATAACCACAAGTTTTTGGAGCATATCTTACCAACAATTGCCGTATCTCCTTTTCATCAGTGGTATATAGAAAAATAATATTAAAACTAGCTTGATTTATCCAGTAAGACGTTTGGGATTGAGAAGACATAACATTAGTTTGATTTACCGAATTGAGGTAGTCATTAAGACAGCTATGACAGATGGTTCTGAAACTAATTCTCATTTATGAGAGATTGTTTCAATAGATGGCTTTTTGCTGCGTGGAAGTGGACGTTTTTATTATATCCCAAGCAGCTTTTATTAGATTTTTATCACTTCAATATTGTAAGACTTTTTAGTATCGAAGATAAATTCAGTAGAGAAGTTTTTAAACTGCAGCTAGTAGACTTTATCAGACTCAGGTTTAGTTACTCGATATTTATTGTGCAAATGCTTCAGTTGGACAAAAAAGGATGATTTTTCGGGAGTTATCCATTTTTTTTTCTTACAATTCTGGGTACTGCAAACTTTTCAAAGAGAAGAATAGATTAAAAGTCTGCAGAAACACATTTTAAAATTTATCAAATTTAACGTCAAGTTCTCCAGCCTTTTAGAAACTCAATCTTCATGTTGCAAAAGTGCGCAAAAATACTTGGCAGAATAAGAAGTTTTTGAACATAAATGCAAGGCTGTTGATTGTTGGTGTATCACCAGAGGGCCTTGTAGTTACCTTAACAAAATTATCTGAAAGATATGTATTTATCACAATACTATTAAAAACTGTTAAATTTGAGAAAGTATTGTCAATAGTTGTTGCTTATTCTAGAATGAAGATTTCCATAGTGCATGCACGGCTTAATTACAGTAAGAAAAAGCGCTATGATAATATATCTCGAATAGATAAAGACGAGGCAAATAATTTTGCTTAACTCATATAACGGAATAAGCTCATTTTTCAATCAGCTGATACTTCCTTCCGAAATAAATGATGGCGCACGAATCTCGTCAATTCTCGCAATTAATGAGATAAACAGGATGAGAAGATGGCGAGTCGACGGTCGGCAGTATTGACAACGATGGATCCTCAGCCTACGACAGCAAATGATCCTCTCAGAGAACTATTTGAAGCTTGTAAAACGGGTGATATTGCTAGAGTTAAAAAACTTGTTACTCCCCAAACTGTGAATGCCAGAGATACTGCGGGAAGGAAATCCACACCATTGCACTTTGCAGCTGGTATGTACACATAAATGTCATTTTATTTTTATTGCTGGAAATGCCGTGAAATGAATTCCTCAGGCAATATTGCGAACGAATAAAGTCGCTTGTGTTCATTTTATTATGAATCTGTTGGACAACGCAATAAAATGTTATTTTATATCGTGTAAGGTAATATATTTTGACGTAAGGATTTTTTTATGTTGATACGAATTTTCTACACCGATCAAAAAAACATTGAAAGGCCATTTGTAAGTCATTAGTATGACATGAAAAAACTAATGTTTTGTCTGTCTTGTTCGAATATTTATTGTTTACTGAAATCGTATAATATCTTTTCGAACAACACGTAGAAAATAAAGAGGCTGAATTAATTTTGATAAAATTCGTCTAGCCTTCTCATTTCGAAATAGAGTTTCGATTAATTCGTTCTATAATTCATTATTGATATACGTTTTCAGAAGCGATTGCTCATCGTCCAGTTGGAATTACTGTAATGATTTTATTCCAAAACGTACACATCGACCGTTTTTGCTAGGATAGTTGTTTTTATTTTTAGGTTATGGGCGAAGAGATGTGGTGGAGTACCTGTTAAGTACTGGTGCTTCAATTCAAGCTCGAGACGACGGAGGTTTACATCCATTGCACAATGCTTGCTCTTTTGGCCATGCTGATGTAGTGCGTCTGCTTCTGCGGGCAGGTGCAGACCCTAACACTAAGGATAATTGGATATTTACTCCACTTCATGAAGCAGCTATTAAAGGAAAAGTAGATGTTTGCATAGGTATGTGGCATTTGTTACGCGTTGCATATTGACTTCAGTATTAGTTGTATAAATACATTTTAAGGTAATCGACAAAACCTTAGTTTTGTAAACTTATATAATATTCGTAGGTAATATACAGATAAGAATGGAAAACAATGATTCTTGGTATACAGCTTTTAAAAAGAAGAGCCAAAGTTATGTAGCTAACAAAATTTTATTAATGCAATATAATAGCAATAGTTATAATATTCCTGTGTTATGAAAAGTTTGAGGTTGTGAAACGAATTTTAATATTCTCATAATGAACGATAAAAAATGGGAGTACACATGTGAGGTTTTCTATTTTTTTAAATTGAATGAAAAATGAAAAATACATCAAACTTTAAAACTATGTATCACTTATTTACAATTACACTATGGCTTTAATGGAACATGGCCAGTTTTGAAACTTAATTTTGCCATCAGGTAGTCTATTATGCAAACTTTCATTGGCCTTGAAAATTAACAAAATGAGCCTTGGAATATGAATGAAGGTTGTCCAATTTCATGCAGCTTGTATTAAGTCTGCATGCATTTTCCTAAAATCTATGGTCTAGTTTAATTGATCACATTTCTTGAATTGGGGTACTGAAATTGATGATTCCATATTGAAAAAATCACGGTATTAAATTGGGGGTAAAAAATTTTGTCATTTTTAAACCTTGGTTTAAGTACATTTAGAGTGTATGTACACATGTATGCATAGCTATACAGGTACAAAGTAGAAGTTAATAGGGAATAAAAAAGGAGAATTTTCTGGAAAAATATCTTTATCTCAGACATAATTACAAAAGAAGCACTTGTGGTAATAGCAGTGCATTTGACACATCAGTGAAAAACTGGACCTTGCTTCAAGGATAATTACTTCAGTTATCTTATCTAACTTGAGCCTCTTCAGAAGAGTTGTTTAATCCACATAATTACCCATAGAAACAATGCATATGATAGCACTTTAAATCTAATTGAATTACTAGGTGATAAAGCAGGATTTAATTTTATTGTTGAAAGCATTATGATGTTTTGCCTTGCTAACCAAGGAAAGTTGACATAATACTATTTATGAGGAATCGTCGTCACTGGTGATTTCTTCCATAAAGTTTATTCAAGTCTCCACTGTTGACTTTATGTTTTTTCACTAACGTAATGCAGGCAAAATATTTTTAAAAATACACAATATCTACATTTTGCTTTTGATTGCTGACTGCTAAATCAAAACTTATTAATAATAATTATAATAGAGTTAATTATCTCTCTATATTATAATCTTCTAAAGTCATAACTAAGTGACGCGTGATCGGAAAATGACCGTTGTGTGCAGGTGCGTAGTTTCAGAACTCTCTCCCCCTCCCCCACTGGTTGCCATGGCCTAGCGAGTGATCGGAAAATGACCGTTGTGCGCAGGCCCAGTTATCCCAGCTCTGCCAGACCAAGGCCATGTATTAGGAAGGTAATGACATCCTTTGATGTTGAGAATGCCGACAAGCACAGCATCTCATTGGACTAGAGGGGGTCACGTGGTATGCGTCCGCCATGTTGGGGCCTCAGTCAGCTGGTATTGTATAATTATAGTGTGACAAGTCTTGCATAGGGCTTTTTTCTGGCTACAAACCAATGTTTCATTGACTGCGATAATGAAATTCCCATTATTATATGCTGTGCTTGAGCCAGAATAAAATAAGTGGTATGGCTTGCAAAATTTTTGAATGCTGAAAATAAGGTGATGGGTTGGGTTGTGAAATTCATAAATTTTAAAAAGAAAAGAGATCTATTTTTTTGTATATGTACTTTTAAATTGATTTGACATATATATATATAAAACTGAGCGAAATGCTGGCTATATATTTTTTATTTTTCAAATAAATTTATAATAACCAAGATGAACTTAAATATTAGTGACATAACTTTGTGGATGTTGAATATTTACACATACTTAATAATAATGGTGTCCAGACAAAAAATGTATGGTGCACTCTCCCTCTACCGCATTGCGTGGGCTAAAAACATCAATAAACAAGAAATGTTCCTTTTTTAATACAGTGGAACTTTTACCAAGTAATCTTTCTCATCCAAATCCATACTATCTCACTTTATGCACTGATTATATATTTTTGTGTTAGCTACCTCCAAAGCAAAATTATACAGTTGTCAAATTACCGCAGAATACAGTTGAACCTCCCTAATCTGGCATCCTTGGGACTTGACTGAAGCCGGATTAGGGAATTTGCTGGATCATGGGAGGTACCTAGGCCTAGCCCGTCTCTTCATGATATTACTTGCTGTAATGTAGTAAATATTAAATTAACTGCACAAAATGTTATTTAAACATAAGTTACAATAATAAGGTATTAAACAAAAAAATTAAGATACGTGGTGCGTTTTATTTTATGGTAAACTGGTACATACCGTGTGTTTTCAAAGTTTTGGAAGCTCGCATAAAATGGATATTGTCGAAGATAACTGAGAAAATCAGCATTATTGGTTAATAAACGTACCTTTTGAGGTTATTGCCTCTCTCATGTTGTTGAATATTGTTAACGTTAATATAAATTCACTATTTTGCACATATCGTTGACAACAATTCGTTGTTAAGTTGCATTTGCCGAGTGGGCTAAAGAGTTATTCGGCAGGAGGTGAAATGGTATCAACCTGTTTGAGGAAGATTTTTTCTGAAATCTGAGGGGTTGAATGTATTAAATTAAACTCCCCGTTATCTGGCACTCATGCAACCAGAATTCTCAAGCGACCGGCATCTCTTGCATCTTAATTTTTTTAATTACATCTAATTCGGAATGTTACCGCTAAAATTTGCATTTTCGGCAGTCTCAATATGCAGTTGTGGTAGTTTCTTGAACTCGGTGTTTATGTTAAATAAAATATTTCACATGCCCTTTTTCAATGCCTCCTAAAACTCCAGTATGTGCTGTAGGTGATAAAAGGAAACGGGATGTGCTAACCTTACCCCAGAAATTTGATATAATAAAACGTTTAGAGAAAGTTGATAACTGCAATGTTTTAATGAAAGAGTTCAATGTCGGTTCTTCCACTATTTATGACATTAAGACACAGAAATCATCGTTAATGAAATTCGTTCCGTCTTCTGAGACAACTAGAGGAAATGAATATCGGCACACTCTTCGTAAGCTGAAACTTGAGAAAATGGGTATTGCTATTTATGAATGGTTTTATATAAAGCGTTCCAAGGGAGTCCCTATTTCTGGACTAATGTTGAATGAAAGGGTTAAAGATTTTTATAAATAAATGGAGATTAGTGAACCGTGTGCATTTTCAGATGGATGGCTAACACATGTTTTAAGATTAGGAATGGGATCAGCTATTATTTCTGGTCACTTTGGGTTGCACGTCAATGTGATGAAGAGGTCGGGCCGGCCGTAGTGCCTCACATAGGTGTGTGCATCCTGTGCGTGCTTCTGCATGTTGAGCGGGCTGCCCGTGAAAGTGGACGGCAGGATGACCATTTGGCCCAGATCGTTTGCATTAGTGGAGCCATCGCTGGCCACCATGTCCATCAAGTACTCTCGTGCCCCCTCCACCGGCCCACCCACCATCGGCAATAGGATCGGACTTAACCTTTCCAAAATGGCACGCCGCCATTTTGTTTCAATATGGCAGATGAAATTCAGAATATACTTTTTACTATTTAAATAGGTCCACAGACCGTCTTATCAAATTTGGTTAAAATTGGGCTAACCATTTCTGAGATAGCAGGCCGCCATTTTTTTTCAAGATGGCAAACAAATTTTGTTTAAAGCCTATGTGTTAAGTTGGTGTCCCAGCTATGTCAATCCAAAATTTCAGCTCTATCGGTGCAGTAGTTTTTGCGTGATTGAGTAGCAGACAGACACCACTTCATTTTTATTTATAAGACTAGTGAAATTAATATAAAAGTTGGTAATAAAGGAAATCATAATCAAATCCTTTAATCCATTGAGAGGTTAATAAATTATGCATTGAACTTGGCGATCGATGGTTCTAAACATTGCAGTTTATGGAAAACAAGGCGAACTCAAAGACTATGCCGGATTAGGGAAGTTGCCGGATTACAGAATGCTGAATTTTGGAGGTTCAACTGCATTTCTTTTTTAATAGCACTTAGATAATTTTTAAAAAACATTTGGGATCGAATCTGGGCCTATGCCATACAAGGTTGATATGGTAGCTGCTCAACCAAACTCATGTTTAGCAACAATTCTGCAATGAAACCTGAAGGTCATAGCCTCATCTTGTTAGTGTCACAATGTAAAACTAATGTTAAGGCTAAGCATTTATCCTTTGGATGAGGACAATTCTACAACCCTGAACATAAACTAGAACAGTTATAAATAGGGTTACCACCTCTCCCGGAATTCTGGGAGTCTCCTGGAATCAAGCGTATGTAGATACATTTCTCCTGGCTCCTGATGGACCTTGCCCAGGAGGCCGAAATCTTCTGGAAATTGGAAATCTGCAGATTCATTGCTCTGTTTACGTAATTAAAGTTTCAAATTTTAATCTTGCCATTACATTTGATGAAATGAATGGAAACTTAATGTAAAAATGTATACTTTTACACAGCATCATACCAGCGATAACTCAGGTGCCTCTCAACATGGGTGCCTGATTTAAACCTACCAACAAACATTTATTTATTTTATCTCTTGATCCTTCTTAAACAATGTTAAAGAGAACTTTCTTTTAAATCTTTATCCTGAGTAGTTACTGTGATGTGTGTACCACCTTTGTAGAGGAATTTTGTATTTTATCTCGAGTCAGACGACAGAATGCATTTAGATCCAGCAGAAAATGCAAGTAACCTAGATGTACCTATAATTACTTTGGGTTCCTTTTCACTGCAAGGGTGGCCACTAAAAGATAGTTTTGCATGAGAAATCACTGCACAAAGTTGTACTTCTCATTCCAGTGTCATAAATTGAGTCAATATATATTTTAACGTAAATAAAAAGTTATGCAGTAAGTATTCCGTTTAGTTACTATTGAGTAATGCCAAGAGTGTAGATGCAGTGGATATCTCCAAGAATCAGCTATTCCTGAGGTGCCAACCCTAGTTATGTAGTTAGCGCACTCTTGTTTTGGTGATCATAAGTGGAATCAATTTCTATTCTAGCAAGCCAATGTACAGTACTATCACAA
Organism: Uropetala carovei; assembly: GCA_036926305.1. Taxonomy (NCBI): domain Eukaryota; kingdom Metazoa; phylum Arthropoda; class Insecta; order Odonata; family Petaluridae; genus Uropetala; species Uropetala carovei. Next base: position 4,233,458 of record JAXCHB010000279.1, read on the forward strand.
CAAAATTCAGGTTGAATCTTCATTATATGTTTTTCGGCCAAGAAAGTTCTCCTGGAATTGACTCCTCCTAAGGTGGAAATCTCCCAAAATTAACCCCTCATAAGGTAGAAACCTTAGTTATAAGCATTCAAATCTCATTGGTTTTAGATCAACTAAAGGTATTAAAAGGGCCAACCTCTTCTCTCAGCAAAAAAATGGATGGGAAAATTTCTTAGTATAAGCATCATCTGACAGACTAGTGCTTAGTGATCCAGGGTTAATACCATATGAATCATACTGATTTCTACAACTATTATTACAAATATTTTATGTGGTAGTTTAATGATTTTCTGTCACCGATTCACTTTGTTTTTCAATATAGGCTGTTCTTAATGCTTTCAAATTGTTTCTACATCTTTCCAGATTATTGAATATAAGATCAATAAAATGTGAATGTAATTTTTTTGCTGTTTTGGATTTTATAACAGCCCACATGAAGGAGTAACTGTTTAAGAGTTAATATATTTGATGTAATTTTACTTTTATTTAGAAAAAATTATTACTGTTGAAACGATTTTTAATTGGAAAGAGATTCAGCCTGTAATAAATAAGAATACAATTGATATGTATGGCATTTTCTTAGCAGTTTCATCCTCTACTACTCAGTTTCAGCAATGCGCTTATAAAATTAATAGATTTGTAGGTACACATGATAGAAACAATCTGCAAATGGCATATAAAAGCAGATATGTATTTATAAAATAGCATTCAATCCAGTTTTCCAACTTGTGTAAAACATTCCCCAATTGCTGTTGGATAACTTCATGAGTTGCATTTACAATTAAGTCCTCCAAATAAAGTAATTTCTATTTATTTATTTATAAGCTTGGCTTACTATTGATTAACAGTATATAAATAAAACAAACGAATAATATTAACAAAATTCAACAGTCTAATAAAACTACAAAGAGAATAACAACAGTGAAATAATAATGGAGATAATGGATACTGGAATTACAAATAAACTGAAAATATGAAAGTGCATGGGAAATAGAGAGATGCTGTCATAAGTAGGAATTTGAAGCAATGTTGAGAACAGTTCTGAGAGACATGGGTCAATATCGTTGTTAGCCGAAAGAGAGTTTTGCAAAAGTGGGACTTAGAAGAATGATAGAAGTGAAATGTGAACATAAAAAGAAACAGAAAGCCAAAATCCACTAGAGCAGTGGTCCCCAACCTTTTTGTACAAGTGAGCTACAACGAGGTGTTAAGTATGTGATGGGGGCCGCACTTCGAAACAAAAAATAAACAAAATTAATTACTGACCTAATCAGCAATTAAAGTTAAATTTATGAAATAAAGACATTTATTTATCAGAAGATATAAACATTCAATGTGATACTTGAGGCTGCACTTTATTAATATAGTTATTAATATCTACTTCAATGTTCGTGACACACAATCTTAAAATATTATGCAAATGATCGTCTGAAAGCCTTTTCCTACACTTCGACTTGATTATTTTCATTTTGAAAATGTTTTTTCACAAATATATGTGCTGCCGAAAATGGAGAACATGCCCGCTGAAAATTTCTTTAGGTTCACAAATGTGTCCGATAATCCTGAGTAAAAATCCAAAAGACTATTTTCTTTGTTGGTGTCTTTCAAAACATCGATGGCTTGCAGATCAATTAATTCCATCTGATACATTCCAGATGAGTCTTCTGGTGATACTTCAAATGGATTATGAAACATTCTTATTTCCTTCGCTTGTTTGTGAAAATCCCAGAATCTGTTCTTGAATTCTTCCTGCAAGAGTTTCTGTGCTTTTGAGCATCTTTCTACAGGGGAATGTGAAACCATTTTTTTGTCAGATGGTAGTTTTTTACAGCAAGAGAAGTGTAAAAAATTACCTTCAGTAAACTGTTTCACAAAAATGTTCAATTTCTCCTCAGAAGCTTTCACCTCATTATATATGTCTGACACTAGCTTTCCTTTGCCCTGTAATCTTAAATTCAAATGATCTGTTATATCAGTTAAGAAAGCTAAAGCCCAAACCCTTTTTGGGTCAGAAAATGCATCTTGAGATCTTCCTTTTTCAGTGAGAAAAATATCAATTTCATGACGAAGAACAAAATAACGTTTGAGAACTTTCCCTCTGCTAAGCCATCTAAATTTCTTGCATGGTTACTTCTTCATTGTTGATAACATAAACAACCTCACAAACAAACGTTTAATTTACTTACGTGTGCATGCAATATTTTTAAATAGGAAGAAAATGGATTATTTATGATGAAGAAAAGAACTTTAAAATGCAATTTCCCTTACGTACAGGTATATAATTTCTTTCTAATACTCCATTGCACGAAACGTGCCCATTTGTGATATGTTGTACACTTTCCTAACTTGTTATTTAATGTGTGCCGTGCCAATAAACCAAATCACTCCACATCATTTTTGATGGGCTCTTATACTAGTCCTTTAACATCCTCATCAGCAGTACCCAATTTACTCTATCAAAGGCCTTCTGCCAGTCGACGAAACATATGCAGCAATCTTGGCTGTAGTCTGATATGATTCTCACTACACCGATAGCATCTCTGGTTCCTCGTCCTTTTCTGAAGCCGAATTGATCTTCCCCTAGAATTTCTTCGACCTTTTTCTCTAGTTTTTTATTAAGAATCCTCGTGACGATCTTCGAAGTGTGTGACAGTAGGCTTATCGTTCTGCAGTTTTTACACTGCATTGCCTTTGGCTTCTTCTTTAGAGGGATCACTGTTACATCTAAGAAATCCTGAGGTCACTCTCCCGAGTCGTAAATCTTGTTAATTAATTTCGTAATCACTTTTAGTCCTTCCCATCCCATGACTTTAAGTACCTCTGCCGGTATTCCATCGCTGCCTGTAGCTTTTCCTTTCTTTAGTTCCAGTATCGCCTTTTCTACTTTTCTTTCATAATACTTAGCCCCAAATTGTCTTCCTCAATGTTATCCTCTTCTTCCAGTTCTATTTGTGCAGATCCTGCCTGCTTGTTGTATAGTTCCTTAATGTATTCTTCCCATACCTGTGCTACGTCCTTCGGTTCTGCGACTATTTTTCCATCTGTATTCATAATTCTTTTATCACAAATTCCATTAGTCTTCTTATCTTCTAAATCTAGTGCCCTAGCATACATTATATTTTACCGTCCTAACTTCTCCATCTGTTGTATTTCTTCACATTTTTCTTTTATCCAGTTTTTCCTAGCTTTATCTGTTACCCTTCTCTACTCATTGTTAATGCATCTATAGTTGGTTTTAACTTCTTCACTGTTAACGTTTTTCCATTTTCTTCTCTCATCCATTTTCTCCAGCATTTCCTTAGTGATCCATGGTTTTCTGATTTTCTTCTCTTGTTTCCCAATCTCTTTATTCAAGGCATCTTTGATGCTGGCTTTCACTTCCTCCCTTTCCAAATCCAGTGTCTTCGGTTTGTTTTCCAAATTTCTAAGGTGATCTTCCAACTTCCAATCCACTATTTCCTCCAGAGTAAACTACTGTGAATTCTTCCGAGTCGAACTGCCCTTCTCCTTCCCATCTAGATTCACTCAGCCCTATGATGTCAGTCTTGTTTCTTCTTTTTTCTTCTTTCAGGTTCTCTAACTTTCCTGCCTTCCTCATGGTTTTTACATTCCAAGTACTATGTGTAAGTTACTTTTGACAAATGCTTTCCTCAAGGCAGTCCCCACACAGGGATCCGATTGGGGGGACTATTTTCTATCCAGAATGTTTTACCTCGAGAGAAGTCATATTGTCCAACCATATAATCATTACTAAGGAATTATAATGTGGTAATTTCCCTCTTGCTTTCCACATCGCCGTACTGTAACTGTTCAAATCGTCCTGATTATGCCTACAGCTCTATTGGATATAGGCCCAGCCAACATCAGTTGTTTTCGGCTCTATACCACACTGATAGTATTGCTGCCTACTCCCAGGCACCGATGATAGTTTTTTTTGTTAGAAAACCTCCATTCGCGGGGATCAAACTCCGGCACTTTGTAATGGGAAGCCGACATGCTAACCACTACACCACCAATGTGAAGATAAAGAGAGGCTAAGGTTTGCACTTTAGAGGACTTGCAAAGTGCAGGGACATGCATTTTAACAATTTGTATGAAAAAGTTGAGATACAGTCAAGGAGAGAAAGATTTGATGGAGCAGACGTGGACTTAATGGGTGAGAAGTACATCAGGAGCGGAAGTACACAGCTACAAAAATAGGTGCAGAGGACAGTGAGATATTTGACGTCATTAAGTCTGTAAAGAATCAATGTATATATTGAGTAAGGGCAAGGTCTGTGTCAGTCACAACCTGAAGCGAAGCTTCTCCTCCACTTTCATTCAGCCACGCTTGAGGGGAAGTGGAAGGGAAGGAGATGTGCAGAATACGAGAGAGGCATGCGGGTAGCTGGAATAAGGCTTCGAGCCTCAGTGGGAGACGGTGGAAATGCAGAGCAGCGGGCATCAGGAGTGTATGGGTTGAACAGCGGTGGACCTTCTTACTATAATACTCCAACAGAGGTCCGATTTCGGAGCTGTACGGGCAGCTATACTGTAAATGACTTGACTAAACTACACTTTTAACATTCCATCATAAAAAGTAGTCTAATGGTTACAGATCAGATGAATGAAATGGCCAAGCAATTGGTTCATTTCTGCTGACCCACTTCTCCAGGAAGATGTCACTCACACACTTAATGTATAATGGCATGGAGCACCATCTTTCTAGAAGATGGTGGTATCAGAGAGATTTAATCAGTAAAGTGCAGGGATGAAATAATTCTTCAGCATTGCAAGATACTGTTCCCATTTACTGATAATTCAAAGAAGTAAGGAACAGTTATGCATGACTTCTGTAAATCTCACAGTGTTGAATTTTGGGGAGTCTTTTTCATGTTGCTATTTAAAAAATACCCTATAAATGTATACTACAATGAAAGAGCTTCATTAAATTTGTTTATACACCATTTACAGATCTGCAAAGTTCTCTTTTTGTGTTTTTTCTGCTAGTGTTGAAGAAGTCATTACTTTAGTAGAGTTCATAGATGTCTCAATACTCTCTTTTAATGACTTAAATATAGCCTTTATAGCATCTTCTTCTACAATCTATTGATGTGAAAATGTCTGTGGAACAACTTGGAAGTACTTTTATCATGTTATCACTATTTAGTGTTTGTTTTGATGCTTAAAGGCTTATATCCAAGGAGTTGCAGATATAAAAACATACTGGTTTGGAAAGTTACCACTATTGATAGTTAATAAATTTACTTGAAAGTATTCATTTAGCCACTGTTTTTGCTTGCTTAGGATAACTTCAAAAGACAGGATTTTCCAGCAATAATAGATTTTCATGTTGTCACTCCAAAAGCTTTTATTCTATCTTATATTCCCTCACTTAAATTGAATGATTTAAGTTACTACATTGCTTATGACGTAAAGATTATTTCTAGTTCGACAGGTCAATCAGAAATTTCAGTTACACTCTGCGAGCATAATAAGAGATTAGTGACTCAATGATAATGTTTAATGTTTCCCATATTATTTATTATAATCAGTGCTTGCCATTCAAGTTAAGTTCAAGTGTAACTTGTGTTATTTTCTTCAGCGTTATTGCAACATGGGGCAGATGCCAATATTAGGAACTCAGAGGGAAAGACAGCACTCGAACTTGCAGGAGATGGGGCTGTCAGAGCTGTGTTAACAGGAGACCATCGGAAGGAAGAACTATTAGAGGCAGCTCGAGCTGGTAATGAAGAACGCCTAAGATCCCTGTTACACCCTCTAAATGTTAACTGCCATGCAAGTGATGGAAGACGGTCTACCCCTCTGCACCTTGCAGCCGGTTACAACAGAGCAAGAGTTGTTGAACTTCTTCTCAGGCATGGGGCTGACGTTCATGCCAAGGATAAAGGGTATGTTCAGTGGTCATGACTTAAAGTGACTAAATGCATAGTTTTTTCTCTTGTAAGGTTTGTTCTCTATGTGACATATCATTATATGACTCTGCATTATCAGAAAGGTCATTTATGGAGTGTTTTATAGATATATGTTGCCATATTAACCCCTTAATCAATGGTGGATCCAAGGGGGGGGGGGCGATCGCCTCCCCTTGGATATTCTTTAGGTGTAGCAAAAGGGGAAACTGAGAGAGTTGTCATGTTGCAGGAGGTTTTCCCCCAATAGGCTTCACAGTAATAATTATCATACTATTCTATCATGTACCCGTGGTTTATTAAAAGAAAATTTTGACAACAATTTATTATACAAATAAAGTATCCCCCAACTCCATGGAAAAATACACAATAATTGCCCCCTCTCCCCTGGGAAGTTTCTAGATCTGCCCTAGCCCTTAACAAATGGGGAAATTTTGAATTTTTGACCAAAAGTTGAATTTTAATTGGTATTATTCTATAAAAATAATGATAAAAGCAGTAGTTACTTCTTCAGTTAAAATATTATGGTATTTTCAACACAATACAGCAAAAATGTCATGAGAAATTATACTCTGGGGAAAAGATGGGCATATCAAATTAGAGACGTGATGCAGTGCCCATAAGTGCTACAGGCAAAGGGTTAATGTATGCAATTTAATGTGCTGAGTTAGTAAAGTATGTGATTTCATTTTCACGAAAGACTTTTATATGATTTTCTCCATAATTTAGCCATAATGAATATATACCTATATAAAAGATATATATGGATTTGTTTTAGTGTGCAGTTATGTAACTCATGTCTAATTTTTGCTTGTTTTTATTGCTAAATTTTGAAAACATTATGGATTTGTGTGCTGAGCAGTTTTTATGTGATGTATTTCTTATATTCTTTTCCTTCTTTTGCAAGCAGGGGTTTAGTACCACTGCACAATGCCTGTTCATATGGCCACTTCGAGGTTACGCAGATGCTCCTTAAGCACGGAGCTTTAGTGAATGCCATGGACCTTTGGCAATTCACCCCGCTTCATGAAGCTGCGTCTAAGTCTCGTGCCGAAGTGTGTACCCTCTTAATTACAGAGGGTGCCGACCCCACTCTTCTAAATTGTCACTCAAGGTCTGCTATTGATGTTGCTCCAACGAGAGAGCTTCAGGAACGACTTGCTTGTGAGTATTTTTGGAACTTTAAAATTTTATTTTATTTATGTTTTTCTTTAATAAGTTTGGAGACATTACATTATTAATAAATGTTTCTAGCACTACCTTGAATATCATAAGTGCTCTTATGAATGTTGAATAAATAACATGAGTGTCATTACAAATTAATGAGTAATTATTTGCAATACAAAATTCTGACTGATATATCCATGCTGACTTAATGCAACTACATAATGACCATTGCTATAGATGTCTTGTCTGCAAAAGTGTTAAAACTATACTAACTATAGGATCAAGGAAATTGTAAAAACATTTTTGTTGTTTTATAGAAAAAAAAGCATGTTGATTTGCGACTACCTATGCAGTATATAATTCTTTACTATGATGGGTAATCTAATAAAATTGTTGTGGATATGCTTATGTTGAACTCTGGATAGTTTTACGTTTTAGTGTATTCTTAAATTGTTGCTGAATGGAAATTAATTGAGGTATATTTTTTTTGTTGACATCATGAATTATCTTTTGCAGATGAATTCAAAGGAGAATGCTTGTTAAATGCAGCTCTTCATGCTGATCCAGCCAAGCTGAAGAAGTATCTCTTTTCCGATGTGGTTAATTATAAGCATCCATATACTGGAAACACTCCACTTGTAAGTAACAGCTGTTTTATAATCAGGATTTATCTGGCTTGTCACCATTATTTTGACTTCACCTAGTTTGATTTATAGCAGGGCTGCAGTTTTCATGGATTTTTTCCATTTTCACGGGTTTTTTTTTGTGAAAAACAGACATTTTCATGATTCACGGATATTTATAAGGAAAAATTCAGTAGTTATCTGAGATGTTCAAAAAAAATACATAGACTAATAAGAAATTCAGAGATTATTTATATTTCTACACGAATAATATGAATCCTGTAAACAATATACCGTATTCACCCGAATCCAAGACGACCCTGAATCTAAGACGACCCCCCATTTTGATGATTCCAAAAGAGAAAAAAGCTCAAATTGACCTTCATGACTACAAAAATTATAAATCTTGTGAAATATTTATTTTCTCTTATACTTTTCTTGAATGTCATTGTCTTTTAACATTTTAAAATCATAAGATCACATCACAAATAGAACCATTCAGGTTTTCAAACAAATTAAATGGTAGCATTCATTTTAAGATAACATTAAAAATAAAGTAAATACATTGAAAGAATACACTCATTTCAGGACAACAAAAAAACATTTCAATCCAAGTGCTGCATAAAATCATTTTATTGTGTTAGTCATCATCACTGTCTATGCAACCTTCACTATTTTCCTCACGCTCACTATCTTTATCACTCTCAACTTCATCATCAGTCTCCCACAAAACATCATCCTCACTCCCATCCATGTCATTAGATAAGCAGCATTTCTTAAATCCTTTCACTATTACGTTTGGTTTTATTTGTTGCCACGATGCCTTGATCCATTGGCAGAGCATTGCAACTTCAGGTTTCTTAAGATTTCCTTTTGGTGTTAAAGTGTGAGTTCCACTCTGTAACCACTCAGAATACAAAACCTTTAAATTATTTTTAAAACACTTATTGACAGCAACATCTAAAACTTGAAGTTGCGATGTCATTCCTCCAGGTATTACAATAAGATCAGTATTCATCGCACTCATTATGTTTTTAATTTCTGGAGATAAGTGTCCTTGAATGCATCCAGTGAAAGCATTGCTCTTTGTTTCAGTAAAGCTCCTGGCCGTCTATTCCACACCACATGTAACCAATCTCTCATTAGTTCTTTAGTCATCCACCTCTTTTCTTGACACCTATTATTCCACTTGGCAAATGTTTCTTAGGCATTGTTTTCTGCTTTAGAATCACATATGGTGGTAATTTAGTCCCATCTGCTAAAACCGCCAACATTACCGTGACTCGCATTTTTTCGTTGCCT